>CM040129.1:155502527-156702527 GCA_022559845.1 Amorphophallus konjac
TTGGCTAAGCATACGTTCTGTTTCCCGAAGAGGATCTTCCCACAGACGGCGCAAAAAAATGTAGAGGCGAGAAAATAGTCTCTCGAATCCTGTACCGCACTTTTAATATTTGTTTGTTGGGGGAAGATCATCTGGCCACCCGTGGAAGCCTGTAAACACCAGAGAAATGACGTCAGAAGGAGCCCCGGGTGTTACCCCAGGGAACAAACCGCTGATGCTTACGTCAGAACCTTGGAGGACGAGGATTAAGAAGAGACAGAGGAGGTAGCGAGAGAGCGAAGAGGTGACTGATCAAGCCTGGTGTAGTGGTTGGGCTTCTGAAGGAGTGTTCGCCACACCCAGAAGGTGCTCGGAGAGTGCTCGCCAGGCGGAAAGGGTACTCGGAAGGTAACCGGAGCTCTAATTTGCAGAACCCACTCTCGGGACTTGCTTGCGAGGTGTGTGTCAGAGTCTATCTTGCAGTGTCCGTGTGTCTCTCTCTATGTGTGTCGGTCCCTCTGTTCCTTGATGAAGGTCCATTTATAGGAGTTGTCCTGGCGGTGGAGGCCTTATCCCCTAGGCAGAGAAGGGCGTGAGTCGTGGGGTAACGTCTCCCCGCGATCGTGGGGAGTTTCTCGTTGAGCGTCCGTTCCTCTGGAGTCGGAAAGCCTTTAGGCGAGTCTTACGGCACCCGTAGGGCGTGCTCGCCTTTAGTGGAGTCAAGGCCGATGATGGCGGGAGTAACGTTCGATCGCTGGAGGGTCATCCGGCATCCGATATGCCTGGGTTGATGCCCGTCGTGGATTGGCGGATCTGATGGCCAGCCCTCTCGGGCCGCCTGTCATGGGCCGTGGCTGTCAGGGATCCGTCAGGTGGCTTACGGACCTCGGGCCGACGCGGGCCTGGTGTCGATGGGCCTGGCGTGGGCCACGCCGATTTCACCCTCCTCAAATATCTATATAAGCAAAGAGCTTGTGTGTATGCATTTAAGAAGTTCCATCAAAGGAAACCAACCTGAATATGGTTGCCATTCCGTTCATTGTAAATGGGAGATTAATTAATGATAATCATAAAAGACAAAAGAACTATAAAAAATAGAGAAACGTGTCAAGTTTGCTTGACAATTCCTCTCGACTACGTCGAAACCTGTGTGGGTGCCCCCCCCACCCCAAAAAAAAAACATAATTGTGTGGGTGCCAAGAGCTTCTGGTGTCCCTAGACTACTCTTTGGAGTGGCTTGGGTAATCGAGAAATGATGTTCTCCTTCTAACGATTCTTTACGATTACTTATCTATTGGTTAATTCCATGTTCGATGTTGGGTTACCCGAACCTATAATATATTATTATTCTTGATCAAAACTAAATTACTGATCATTCTAAACAAATTCTCTTTAAGGGTTTTTCTTCATATAAGTTCCTACAATTTAGTGAAATTTTGATTAATTTCTCGATTCTAGTTATTTTTTTAAAAGTCCCTATAATCATCACCGTTGTAGAAATAAGTCCACATCGTTCTTTTCAATCAACAAAAATTAACTAGATTATGGTTAACTTGACGTAAAGTTAAAAAAGACTAAATTATCCCTGGTTAGTGGGGAGAGAGAGAGGGGAGGACCTAGTGATAGAAAGAGAGAGAGAGAGGATGTGACGACCCAGTCTCCGGATACCGGGTAAACCCGATACCACTTGGATTCTGAGAGGCCTCTCAAGAGCGTGAAAGCTCCAAAGGGATAGAAAGGTATGTGAGAGTACATTGAACTTCCAGATAAAGTAATAAGCAATTAAATTTATATGATCAGGATTACTAAAATAGCAGAAATAAAATTACATTTTCTAAAAAATTAAAACTAACAGTAGCTAACAAGCTACAACAGAGTCCAGTCCAACCAAAGTATAGTACAACAGGAAAGAGAACGTACTCTCAAGTCAGGGGAAGCCCGACACTAGCAAACGCTGGCAACTAAGAACCACGCACTGCACCTCCGAGCACGAGGAAGAACAACTACACCTGAAAAGTCAGGGGTGAGCGTCGTGTCATTGGCTCAGTAGGGGTCCCGTAGAACCCTACCACAAAACAACGCAGTAACATCAGTGCTAACAGGAAAAGTAAAGCAGTAACAGCAGGAGCGTGAACAATAGTAAAGAGAAAAATAGCCGTACCACAGAACACGACAGCCGAAGGAACCTCGGCCATCTAAAACTACTCCAAACAGCAATAGAAAGGCAAACTCCGATCTCACAAAGTCGGGCGTTACCGATCCATTGTTAAATCACGAAACCCATATCGCGAAGGCCTACAGAAACAGGCAAAGGCCTTACAAAAGACCAACACGGTCAAAGGCACAAGACATACACGAACTCATCGTCATGTACGCTACCGTAATCGTAATCGTAACCTCGAGTGAAGCCAAGCACAGGCTACCCGGACAAGTCACGAAAGCACAAGTCATGCGTCAAGTGACAGAAGCACCTCCTCACTAGAAGAACAGTCAGATGCGTCCATTGACATCTTACACTGCGCCACAAGTATCTCCCACTCGTCTGGAATGGCGGTAGACACTCAACAGGAACCAAGTAACGAGTGACTAGCTAGTCAGGGTCACTCCCATCGGCGCTCGTCCAAAGCCCCTGACCACATGCGCACACACAAACTCAATGTCTTGAGACAGGCCTCTAGCTGGTTTTCTCCTCCCGTAGGACTCTCATGGCAAGACAAAGGGGCCCACGGCAACCAGCCTACAAACCATCTGAACCGGGAACACGCCCTGCCACCACACCCAGGTGGGCCGACACACAGGAAAGTGTCGTCAGGCTACGACTAGTGGAGGATCACTAGACACAGAGACTCAAAATAGCGAAGTACAGATAGGTCACGCACGTGCCCGTCGCACGTACCACGAAGCACAAGGCAGCAGACAGAACTACTGCCAGACTCAGGATAGTCAACTAGACCTGCTCACAATAATCCTTGAGTCACACGACTCGAGTCAAGATTGTCGCACATCACAGCAACATACCGTTAATCAGCCTAGTCCCTAAGCCAAAATCATGGGAAACACATTATGGAAGATGACACAGAACAACCGGATCCATAACATCAATAATGATAATAATAATGAGTCCTCGGCCTCCGAGCCGTACAACGGACTCACAATTCCGCATAACACGAAACACAGAACATGAGGGATCACCAAAACCCTCGAACCACATGGACACATAAACCAAGGTAACACAATACCTCCAAGCGTCCAAAACCATATCTCGATCCTCATGGGATAAACGAGACACATACGAGGTCACGTGTCAACCACTGGGTCACAACCGGGTTGACCGGAAACCATAATGACCCTCGAAAATACCACGAAACATAGCTCGGTATAATGGCACTCCCGGACACCCTATAACATGGTCACAACCCTCATAGGACGTCCAAGACATCCACGGAACAATGGGCTAACCAAGGGGTCAAAGCCACATTAACCAGAAGCCAAACCAACGAAGAAAACACCCAGAAGATAGCCACAGTTGCGAGCTAGCCACGCCAACACCAGACACGGTTCCCAACAAGCCGCGCTAGCACAGACGCAGTTAAAGACTAGCTGCATTTACACTGGCGCAGTTTCAAGCAAACCGCCTCAGCCTACGTAGGGGAAACTCATAAAAAGAGAAGGTGAAGACAGAGTCGACGCTTCACGAAGCAGAGTCGACGCAAGGCAGATGCAAGATAGACGCGGTTCCAAGATAACCGCTTTCATCAAGATGTGGTTACGCATTGACCGCGAGAATCCCATACCCAGTATGCCAAAGACCGTGTCAGGAAGAAGACAATGCAGGTGGAGATGAAGACATGTAGATGCGATTCCAAGCCAACCGCTTCAGCCAGATGCGGTTGAACGCTGACCGCGTTCTCCCATCGCCATACACGTTGAACCGACAAAGCCCAAAAAGTTGACGCGGTTCAAGACCAACCGCTTCAGAGGTCGAGAGTCGAACGCGGTTTCTGTCGAACTGCGACCCGACCTCCGATCCGAAAATCGTAAAACCTCACAAAACCTGATTTTCTATGCCCCAATTGTCCTAGAACGACGGGGAAACATCCATAACCACCATACCATCCTTCCACAAGCCAGAAGGGATCAATCCGACGTCAAAACAGCAAGAAACGGGCAATTCCCACGAATTGACCCAAACCGAGTCACATGGACAAACGGGCTCATACCAGCCCCAATTCACATCCGAATGGAGTAAAACTGGCGGGAAACGATTCCCAACATGTCAGGGGTTCACATTTTACCATTTAATGTGAAAATCATTACCTAGAACGGTGAACACGGCTCACACCCCCCGAACATGGTTTCGCCCTTAAAGCTGGAAAACCTGCTCGAACTCACACCGTTCGGCTCCAAATCGTGAGAGGATGTAGGAAAAGAGTAGGGTATCCATCCCCCTACCTCCACCAAAGATCTCATGCGCTGAAACGGCCACACCACGTCAAAAACGGTTACATGAACAACCCACGCCGGCTTTGAATCCACAAATGGAAGCGCGCCAACGCCACGCTCCGATACTCGCGCCATCACGCCTCAGGTTAGCTCCACGCCGTCACCACCTCACCCAGCTCCGTACTGATTGCGTGCTCGGGGGAGAGAAGAAGAGAGGAGAGAGAATGGAGAGAGGGAAAGTGAGAGATCGTGAGGGAGGAGAGAGGAGAGAGGAAGGGTTAAGAAGAAAAAGAAATTAGGAAATTCGTAATATTTCCTAAAATCCGATTTTCTGCACGAAATTCTGTAAACTCAGAAAAATATGAAAAAATAGTCTCTACGATCCTCGGAAAGAGCACAATGCACCTGTAGCGTCTCAGAGTTGCAAAACTCAACGGTTAACTCTCCACGGGATTCCGCAAGTTATACAAGGAAAAAACCCAAGTGGATCGTAAAACACCTTTCAGGACCCACGAAAGCACTCTGAAAGCTCTCTGATTCCGATCCAAAGAATCCAGGGTATTACAGCCTCCCCTCCTTTTAGGAATTTCATCCTCGAAATTCAAGGAGTCAACAGGAAAAAGGGAAGAACAACCCCAAACAGCTGGCTACGCTCTCCAAGCACCGGCCAAACCTCGAACACAAAACACGATAACACAATTCTCGAAAAATATAATTCAGAGGAACACTGCCAGACCACAATCATGGGCACACGCTCCGAATGTCAAGGCACACCAATCCACCGACAGAGCATGGCACACAAGGGAACACAAGTCCGACACCTCCGAAACATCATGGCATCATCGCTATCGTCTCACGAAGAAAGGAGACAGGACCCATGCCATGAAAACAGCCACTGATAACACGCTCGACAGACACACAAGCATTAGCTTAAAAATGGAAACACAGTCCTCTCAACTGACTGCTCCAACCATCGGCTTCTACGCCATGAACAATGATCGAATCTGGCACGCAGAACGTCAATGACAGCACTGGACTACAAGCATAATTGAGTCAGTCCACACTCAGACATTACATCTGATTCAAGTTGCATGCCAACTCTACCAAGATAGAAGAGTACAGTAAAACCAACCGACAAGACCTTGGTCCACGCAAATCCAACATACAACAACACCTGCAAATCCCAGCTCCGTTCTTAACACAGAACCACGGGACAACTGCAAGCTGTGTCACATCAAGGCAAAATTATAGTTGAACACACGACTAAAATGTACTAGTTGCTCGCAGCTTACCAACACGGACCCACAACAATCTCAGAGAATGCATCTCAAGGACCATGATCCATCCCGAGAGCACAACTTCCAAGAAATGCAGAAGAAGAAAAGGGTACTCGACCAGCATATACGTCGATAGATTTCCCCAATCCTCAAACCTGCCAGTGCCAACAACCACAAAGCCTCAAGTAATGGCACAAAAATCAACAGCATCAAGGCACACATAGCCAAGACGATGTCGCACCGAGGAAATAAACCTCTCGGCCGGTCAGAATCTCCAACCAAATGATCCTCGACCCGTGGGTTATGAGCCCACACCCTTCCGCTGCACGCTCAACACAACGCACACAGGCATCACAGACAACTCGACATCCGCATCTCAGCACACCTCTCGGCGCCATCGCAATTCATGAACAGCAATATACCACGCCTCGAGTACTGATCCTGCCAACCGTCGATCACAAGTTGCCATAGTGCAAACCATCATGCCAAGAGCCACAACACAAGCCACAAAGAATGCTAATCTCAGCTTAACCTCAAGTCCCAAAAGAATTACTGAACCTTCACATCTCAACAGCCGCCAAACACGGCACGTCGAACACGGTGCACAACGGCCCCCAATTCCAAAAATTGGGTCCAAAGCTAGGCCACGGCCGAACAAGAGCAGATCAGGTTCAGAACTAACATAGTCCACACATAAGCAGACACAAAACTAAGGTTTCACGAAGACAGCACTTCCAAAGCTTACCTCGAAAAGATGCCACAAGACAAGATGAGAAGAATCAAGCTCGACTAACAGTAGCTCACTAGGAAGGAAATACTAGGTTCGCCCAAGCATTCTCTCAACCAAGGCATCCAATCGACCACCTCAACACAACCTTAACACCTCGGCACCTCAGGGGCAGAATAAACCTCAAGCTGGGACGACCAAAACAACATTAATCTCCTCGGAGAACATGCACGGCCACTACAATTCTCATCAACCACTTGATCATGCCACAGAAAATCTTGATCACTACAGCACAGATTCATGCCTGCCGGCGAACTCTGCCCAGCGCAGAAGAATCGAGACCAACACCATGACAAAAGAAGGACGCTCCATCAGATACTGACGAGAGAAAAACCACAACGCACAGCGCAAACACAACGCGCACATGCACTTGCATGCACTCGTGCGAGAGCAAAGCGGTAAAGAACCACAAAACCTATGCTAGCGACCGACTGTACTAGACCTTATGGACTCTGAGCACTGCGATATCTCGAATTCTCATGTACTTTCATAAACACACGCTCAGATAGCTCTGAACAACTCTGAACTCTGCTCTGATACCAACTGTGACGACCCAGTCTTCGGATACCGGGTAAACCCGATACCACTTGGATTTTGAGAGGCCTCCCAAGAGCGGGAAAGCTCCAAAGGGATAGAAAGGTATGTGAGAGTACATTGAACTTCCAGATAAAGCAGTAAGCAATTAAATTTATATGATCAGGATTGCTAAAATAGCAGAAATAAAATTACATTTTCTATAACAATTAAAACTAACAGTAGCTAACAAGCTACAACAGAGTCTAGTCCAACCAAAGCACAGTACAATAGGAAAGAGAACGTACTCTCAAGTCGGGGGAAGTCCGACACTGGCAAACACTGGCAACTAAGAACCATGCACTGCACCTCCGAGCATGAGGAAGAATAGCTACACCTGAAAAGTCAGGGGTGAGCCTTATCTCACTGGCTCAGTAGGGATCCCGTAGAACCCTACAACAAAACAACGCAGTAACAGCAGTGCTAACAGGAAAAGTAAAGTAGTAACAGCAGGAGCAGGAACAACAGTAAAGAGAAAAATAGCCGTACCACAGAACACGGCAGTCGAAGGAACCTCGGTCCTCTAAAACTACTCCAAATAGTAACAGTAAGGCAAACCCTGATCTCATAAAGTCGGGCGTTACTGATCCATTGTTAAATCACGAAACCCATATCGCGAAGGCCTACAGAAATAGGCAAAGGCCCTACAAAAGACCTACACGGTCAAAGGCACAAGACATACACGAACTCACCATCGTGTATGCTACCGTAATCGTAACCTCAAGTAAAGCCAAGCACAGGATACCCGGACAAGTCACGAAAGCACAAGTCATGCGTCAAGTGACAGAAGCGCCTCCTCATTAGAAGAACACCCAGATGCGTCCACTGACGTCTTACACTGCGCCACAAGTATCTCCCACTCACCTAGAACGGCGGTAACTGAGACACTCAACAGGAACCAAGTAACGAGTGACTAGTCAGGGTCACGCCTGTCGGTGCTCGTCCAATGCCCTTGACCACGTGCGCACACACAAGCTCAATGTCTTGAGCCATATCTCTAGCTAGTTTTCCCCTCCCGTAGGACTCTCACAGCAAGACAAAGGGGCCCATGACAACTAGCCTACAAACCGTCTGAACCGGGAACATGCCCTACCACCACTCCCAAGTGGGCCGACACATAGGAAAGTGTCGTCAAGGTACGACTAGTGAAGGCTCACTAGACACAGAGACTCAAAATAGTGAAGTACGGACAGGTCACGAACGTACCTATCGCACGTACCACGAAGCACAAGGCAGCACACAGAACTACCGCCAGACTCAGGACAGTCAACTAGACCTGCTCACAACGATCCTTGAGTCACATGACTCGGGTCAAGATCATCGCACATCACAACAACATACCGTTAATCAGCCTAGTCCCTAAGCCAAAATCACGGGAAACACATTATGGAAGATGGCACAGAACAGTCGGATCCATAACAGCAATAATGATAATAATAATGAGTCCTCGGCCTCTGAGCTGTACAACAGACTCACAATTCCACATAACACGAAACACGGAACATGAGGGATCACCAAAACTCTTGAACCACATGGACACATAAACCAAGGTAAAACAATACCTCCAAGCATCCAGAACCATGTCTCGATCCTCACGGGATAAACGAGACACACACGAGGTCACGTGTGAACCACTGGGTCACAATCGGGTTGACCGGAAACCATAATGACCCTAAAAAATACCACGAAACATAGCTCGGTATAATGGCACTCCCGAACACCCTATAACACGGTCATAGCCCTCATAGGACGTCCAAGACAACCACGGAATAATGGTCTAACCAAGGGGTCAAAGCCACATTAATTGGAAGCCAAACCGATAAAGAAAACACCCAGAAGGTAGCCCCGGTTGCGAGCTAGCCGCGCCAACACCAGACGCGGTTCCCAACAAGCTGCGCTAGCAGAGACGCGGTTAAAGACTAGCCGCGTTTACACTCATGCGGTTCCAGGCAAACCGCCTGAGGCCTACGTACGGGAGACTCGTAAAAAGAGAAGGAGAAGACAGAGTCGACGCTTCACAAAGCAGAGTCGACGCAAGACAGACGCAAGATAGACGCGGTTCCAAGATAACCACGGTCATCCAGATGCAGTTACGCGTTGACCGCCAGAATCCCATGTGCGGTACGCCAAAGACCGTGTCAGGAAGAAGACAAGGCAAGTGGAGACGAAGACATGCAGACGCGGTTCCAAGCCAACCACTTCAGCCAGACGCGGTTGAATGCGGACCGTGTTCTCCCACCGCCATACACGTCGAACTGACAAAGCCCGAAAAGTTGATGTGGTTCAAGACCAACCGCTTCAGAGGTCGAGAGTCGAACGCGGTTTCTTTCGAACTGCGACCCGACCTCCGATCCGAAAACTGTAAAACCTCACAAAACCCAGTTTTCCTCATCCCAATTGTCCCAGAACGACGGGGAAACATACATAACCACCATACCATCCTTCCACAAGCCGGAATGGATCAATTCGACGTCAAAACAGCAAGAAACGGGGATTCCCACGAATCGACCCCAACCGAGTCACATGGACAAACGGGCTCATACCGGCCCCAATTCACATCCGAATGGAGTAAAACAGGCGGGAAACGATTCCCAACATGCCAGGGGTCCATATTTTACCATTTAATGTGAAAACCATCGCCTAGAATGGTAAACACGGCTCACACCCCCCGAACATGGTTTCTCCCTTAAAGCTGGAAAACCCACTCAAACTAACACCGTTCGGCTCCAAATCGCGAGAGGATGCAGGAAAAGAGTAGGGTATCCATCCCCCTACCTTCACCGAAGATCTCACGTGCTGAAACGGCCACACCACACTGAAAATGGTCACACGAACAACCCACGCTGCCTTTGAATCCACGAATGGGAGCGTGCCAACGCCAGGCTCCGATACTCACACCATCATGCCTCAGGTCAGCTCCACGCCGTCACCACCTCACTCAGCTCCGCACCGATCGTGCGCTCGGGGGAGAGGAGAAGAGAGCAGAGAGAATGGAGAGAGAGAAAGTGAGAGATCGTGAGGGAGGAGAGAGGAGAGAGGAAGGGTTAAGAAGAAAAAGAAATTAGGAAATTCGCAATATTTCTTAAAATCTGACTTTCTGCATGAAAATTTGTAAACTCATAAAAATACGAAAAAATAGGCTCTGCGATCCTCGGAAAAAGCACAATGCACCTGTAGTGTCCCGGAGTTACAAAACCCAATGGTGTTCCGCAAGTTATACAAGGGAAAAACCCGAGTGGATTGTAAAACACGTTTTAGGACCCACGAAAGCGCTCCGAAAGCTCTCCGATTCTAATTTGAAGAATCTAGGGTATTACGGAGGATAAGGTGAGAGAGAGAGCGCAAGGGTGGGGGGACACAAGAGGGAGTCTCCCCCTCCGGCGATGGTCAGGGACAGAAAGAGAGGGAGAGAGAGGGCACATAGAGGAACATAGAGAGAGAGAGAGAGAGAGAGAGAGAGAGAGAGCGCAGGGGAGGGGGTATATTGGAGGGGGTCTCCCCCTCTGGCGACGGTTTGAGACAGGAAGTGAGGGAGAGAGAGAGGACGAGGTGAGAGAGAGAGAGAGAGTAGGGGGAGGGGGATGCCAGAGAGGGTCTCTTGCTCCGGCTACGGTTCGAGATAGAAAGAGAGCGAGAGAGAGGGGACGAGGTAAGAGAGAGAGAGCATAGTGGGAGGGGGGCACTGGGGGAGGGGGGACGTTGGAGGGGGTTTCCCTCTCCGACGATGCGTGGTTCGAGATAGAAATATAGGGAGAGAGAGAGGACGAGGTGAGAGAGAGAGAGAGAGCACATGGGTGTTGACACCCGTTTTAGCCCACAAGTTGTGTTATTTCTCTTATTCATCATTTTTGATGTCCCGAATTAGCCATTGTTTTGGAGCCTTCCTTGGACGGATTTCGAGTCCATTTCATTGTTCCCTAGCCTTTGAACTTCGGAGATCATGATTTCTTATAGCCTTGGAGTTTATTTTATCAACTTTCGGTCTCCTAAGTCACCTTGCAGCTCATTTTGGTCGACTTTCCATCGAGCATTCGGCTACTATCGTTGCGCAGTCTTGAAAATGGTCATTTTTCATCCCCTTTTATTCCTATATTCAAAATATGTCCTTCACCAAAGTTGTTTGTTTTTTTGAGATCTACAATTTCTTCTTCTATGCCATTGGCCAGTTCTCCAGCGATTTCAAGTTATTCACATTTTTCCAGCGTGCTATGCTATTCACTACATCGTAGAATTCTCTCTCTGTTATAGCCCCATTTTCTCTCTCTTCCAGTTGTTTTTTCATCTTGATCTCTTCATAAAAGTTGTTCCTCTTTCAGTTATCTACACTTTCTTCTTCTACCACTTTCTCTAGTTCTGCACCGTTTGAGAGATAAGCTTCAATTTTCAAAGTCACGCACAGTCTGCCCAGAATGTTCCTCCATCGGTGTAGTGGTCTATTATTAGACCGCCAAAGCCAAGTAGTGGTCTATTATTAGACCGCCAGAGCACAAGAAATGATCCTACGATAGACCGCTACACCCAAACTTGCCCGAAATCATCCTGTTCGACCTCTGAAGCCTGGCGGTCCTATCCTAGACCGTTTGTGGTGCTATGGTGGTCCTTTACTAGACCGTTTCTTCCGTTGGTGGTCTTACGATAGACCGTTTCTCAGACAGAGAGTCTTAAACTTCCCGAACTCCGATTTCTTCGCTGTGGGACTCTTTGGAACCCTTGTTCAACCTATTTTCTCCAAGAGGAAGCTTCCAGATCGTCTCTAATTGATTTAGGACTCTTATCCCCACTATTATCTGGAGTTTTATCAATCTAAATCCCCTATTTTGGGTGTTTATCTCGGATTTAAACTCAAGGGTTTCTGGGACCTCTATAAAAACTGCCCAGTTCGCAGTTGAAAAAAAGGACTTTTTCTAGACGTAGGGCGAAGCCATGCTGCATCTCCAACTCACAACTTAGACCCTGGCTTAAAGAGGGAAGTATTGGCTTTCCATTCCATCCTTCTAGACTTAATTTGGTTGTCTATACTCTTAGTTCTAGTCTCCTCAAAATCACAAATCATCATAGTTTTCTGCATTTTCTGCTAGATATGCATTTTTCCCCGTTTTGCATCAACGTTTTCTCTCTATCTTCTCCATCAAATTTTGTGATTTTAAATCCTATGCATGCACAACACACACACCTATCTTTTCCACCCTTCCACAGGGGTTAAAAACCCTCCCCCGGTGTGTTCTCCCCCTTTTATTCATGCTATTTTATAACTTTGGGATTGATGCTACACTTCATGTTCTAATGGGTTTTTACCTTTGTGTTTTGTCTTTGTTTTGCAGGAGAGCATGATATGAACGTGAGGCCCTCTTCTTCTAGCCGGCTGAAAGACGAGGAGGTTTGAATCCACATCATTCCCCGCACCCCTTTGTCAAGCGCGATCAAGTCTTCATCTTTTTCCAAGGTACACAACGTTGTTTCTTCCATCTTTTCATCCCTTTGGCGTCGTTGTGACTTTGGTGGCGATCACGGTATGTTTCTATGTCTATTTACCCCCCTTTGTGTATACTTTCATGCCGGTTCATGCTTGTTCATGTGCATATACACATGCTTAGCTAAAGGGGGCGGGATAGTCTATTAAACTATCTATAATATTTTTGGCGATCATGGTGGGACAAGACAATGCCCATCACGCTTGTTTGCATGCTCTTTTGTAGGTTGGGTGGGTGCATGTTCATATTTAGGTAGTATTTCCTCCATTCTCCCACTATTTTTGGTGTTTTAAGGGCTCTGTTTTCCTAGCGGTCTTATCCTAGACAGCGAGAGGGAAGAAACGGTCATTTGGTAGACCGTTACGAATTCTGGCAGTGCTCACGGGGCCCTGTTCGTCAGAGCATAACTTTTGATCCCGGAGTCCGATTGAGCTAATTTTTATTTCGTTAGATAGCCCTTTGTATTGTCTTTCCATCCATATATCATTTTCACTATTTGGGTCACATTTTCATAATCTAACTTTGTCCAACTTTTTGAGTTTTCTGCATAAGTTTTGCAGGCAGGTGCAGGGACAGGGTCATAGGTACATCTTTGCTTAGTGATTTGACTACCTTCCCGACATCTGATTGCACTGATTTTTATTCCATTGGATAGTCATTTGTATTTTCTTTCCATCCATAGCTTATTTGCATCATTTGGGTCTCATTTGCTTAGGTGAAAATTATCATCATTTTAGTATTTTGTCCATAAAATCTGCATGTGGTCTGCGCACATGTTCACGGGAGTAACTTTGCTCAGTGATTTGATTGACCTCTCGGGGTCCGATTACTCTGTTATTGGGCCCGTTGTGTAGACATTTGCATTGTCTTTCCATCCATATACTATTTGTCTTATTTGGATCATGTTTGCATAGTTTAATTTTGTCTTAATTTTTTAGTTTTAGACTAGAAATTGCATGCACTCCGGTACACATAGGGCCATGCATTACATATCTTAGTTGCATTTCCTACCTTGGTAAGTGATGCTCTCATCTCCATACTCCTTGGAGTAGACTAGGTGACCTTATCCGGGACCTCCGTAAGTCCCCGCGAGCCGTGGATTCTCACACGGACGCCAAGCCGGTTGTACCTTTTCCACCCTTTAGGGTTACATTTTCATAAGTGTGAGGGAGTTAACCTTTGCCAACCCAAAGTTTGGACTTCATTCCCATATGATTCTTATCTTGAGGGAATTAATATTAATTCAAATCATTAAAAGGTCTATTAAAATCCTTAAAATATTTCTCATCACATCAACTTGTGTGACTCGGGTGAAAACTCTCACATTATTTGTGTTGTTTGGGCTTGTCCAAGCCCATTAGTGGTTTTTGTGTTGCATTTTTTCATCATCCACTTGTTTTGTTGTTGTTAGGCCCGTTTAGCTTAGCCCATTTTGTGTGTCCATTGTCTAGTCCATTGTCCCATGGTCCGTTGTCCATTCGTCTTTACGTTAGTGGGTGAGTCCCCTCTTGTCTTCAAGCCCATTAAGCCATTGCTTCCCCACTTGTATTCTCCTTGATATCCTTGTATTAAGTCTCCATTTACCCTCATGGAGCATCATTCCAACCCCTTGTATTATCCTTCTTCCTATTCTTCTTCCTATTCCCGCGTGGAATCTTCTTCCCACGCAGGCCCACCTTCCCGTGGTCCCTCTGACCCGTCTGAGGAGCAGGCTAATCTCATGGCCCATCTTTCAAGCCTTGTTCGCCAAATGGACTCGGCCCAGGCGTAACGTCTTATTACAAATCATCTTAATGGGCCTTCTTCTCATAATGTGTCATCTTCCCTTCATGGGCCTCTTTCTTCTCCTTCATATGCTACTGGCCCGATTTCTATTGGAACTTATTCTCTTAATGGGCCTCATTCTTCTGCCCATGTTGCTGCTGGTCCATTCAACCCATGTTCCAACGTCTCTTCCAGGCCCACACATTCTTCCACTCCCGGAATGGGCTTTTCTTCTCCTTCTCAGCCCGGATCCTCTTATCCGGCCCATTACCATCATCCTGGTCCGAATTCACAATCT
This sequence comes from Amorphophallus konjac, assembly GCA_022559845.1. Taxonomy (NCBI): domain Eukaryota; kingdom Viridiplantae; phylum Streptophyta; class Magnoliopsida; order Alismatales; family Araceae; genus Amorphophallus; species Amorphophallus konjac. Next base: position 155,517,120 of record CM040129.1, read on the forward strand.
CTTGCTCAAGTTGGCCCATATTACTCTCGATCTCTCCCTACCCAGGAGATGATTGCACAAGCCCAACGCCAGCTTGATGAACTCTAACGTCGGATCGATCCTAAGTCCTCCTTAAGTATTCCATTCGCATTTCAAGGTCTTCGGCTTCCGCCATCTTCACAAATTCCCGCATCTCGCCGTTATGGTAGAGTCGGTGACCCGTATGTGCACAATAAGCAGTTTCTTTATGAGTCGGCCCACTTTCGACATGACTCACGCTTGATGGCTTATCTATTTGGTCTGTCATTGGAAGGCCCGGCTCGGGATTGGTTCTTCTCTCTTTCGCAAGAGCAAGTTGTGAATTTCCAAGCCGTGCAAGAAAAGTTCATTCAGTAGTATCAGGACCAGGTTGGGCCCAAGTATTCCATGGTAGATTTGGCCCAAGAAATGATGAAGCCCGAAGAGGAGTTCTCTACCTTTGCCGATCGCTGGCGTCACCTTGCCGCACAGGTCCCGGGGCACATTGCGGAGGGAAAGCAAATCAAGATGCTGATATCCAATGCCGCGCCCGAGTATCGGTTTACCTTAGCCCTCAACGACATCACCTCCTGGCAACAACTTTACAGCCGAGTCCGCTTCATCCGCCAACAACTCCAAGATTCTCTTGACCCCAGGTCCTCTCCACCTTCTACATCTCCACACACCCCACCATCTACATCTACCGCCACATACCAACCTTCCGCTTATACATACCAGTATCCTTCCACATACCAACCCTCCACGAGTCAGCCATACACCCCCACATATCAAACCTCCATGAGTCAACCTACCGCCATTCACAGTCAGCCTTCCGCTTCTGCATACCCACATGCGTCTCCGCCTATGTCTCCACCCCCGGTCAAGAAAAAACCACATCCCGAGCAGGTGGATGCCGTCTATATACCCCCTCATCCTACTCCACATATGCCTTCACCAAATCTCTCCACCACTAGCCAAGCACTATTGCCTATGCAACCTTCACTTTCGTCTCCACAACCTTCTCCACCATTACATATCCCTCGACATCCACCTTGCCCGGAGCAGGCTCCTCGTCTTCCGTTGCCGGAGTGTTTCACCAATATCTATCGGGCTTTGATGGCCACTCACGCATTGCCGCTCTCTCCGGTTGTGCCTTGCCGACCCGCGGTCGGGGATATGCTCCAGTTCTGTTATTTCCACCGCCAGCAGGGGCATTTGGTTGAGGATTGCCCCGAGTTCCGGGATTATGTTTATGATCTGGAAGCTAATAAAAGGATTGATTGGGCCGCTATTCACAAAGTCATTTTACATCTTCGTAGCCAACAACAGCAGCAAGAAGTGCCGCCCGGGCAGCCATCTCTGTTACTTCAAGGCCAGGGGCACCCCTGTGATTCCTCGTCTAGTGCTGCACTTGCTCCGTCACCTACCCCGTTACCTTCGCCATCTCCTACCCCGGCTCCATCGCCGCCACAAACCCAAGCCTCTGCTCATGCTAGTGCCTCCCCTTCTTCTCCCGCCGTCACTACCACTACTTCTATCCCTAACACCGCTCGACGCATTGTGTCGACACGTCGACGGTGGACACCACAACCTCTCTCTTCACCCTCTCCACCTCCATGTCCACTACCCCCATCGCCTTCATCACTATCCTCACCATCTCCATTGCCATCACCATCATCTCCGTCTCCACCACCAATGCTTCCATTACCTCCACCATCTCCACCGTCATTGCCATCTCCGTCACCATCGGTGCTCGAGCCTGAGCAGGCTATACCCCCACCTTCACCTCCGCCTTTACCTTCGCCCGCACTCGAACCTGCCATCATCTCAACCCCTTTGTCTCCACCCAAACACACCACTCCCGTTGAAGCCGCCACGCCTTCCAAACCTTCACATGTGCCATCCAAACATATTCCCTTTACTTCTCCAACCACTTCCATCCCACGGAGCGGGTGTGCGTTACCTTTGGTGCCCCTTGGGTCTAATCCCCAGGGAGACAATAAGCCAAGTCAGGATGATTCAGTGCCGGCCGTACATTTCAAGATTCAGGATTTTATCTGTCGGATGTCGATCCGCGTCCTGGTCCATGGCTATTTTGGGGATGATGCGCCTCCACTTTCAAAGATGATAGTTGCTAAGAAGAGTTCCCTTGAGTTGATGCCAGTTTCTTCCCGAGCGAGGCCGGTGGCAATCTCCTTGCTCGCCGGAGAGTTCACCGTTGATGATATTATTTCTCCTCGCTGTATTACCATTCAGATGACATCCCAAGAAGGGTTCTCTACCTAGGTTGTGCTAACTCATACGGCCGCTAAGCATATTATGCACTCTATGTTCAAAGGGTAATTGGCCGTATCTTCTATATTCTCCAAGGACATTCTGCACATTCTATGCAATCTCCCTTGGTTCATTAGCAAGCCGGCCATGTCAACGTTGCGCATTACTCTCCCTCAGTTTCATCCTGCTCTTCTAGTAAGGGAGTTATGCTTCGTGCCCAGTTGCTGAGTGGAGATGCAGAATCTCATGTTGCTAGTGCCAAGTGACAAAGCTCCGTGGTTTTCTGATATTCATTCGTTTGAGGAGTTATCCATTCAAGAATGTCTGCCTATGGTTAGCACTGGGTGTCTAGGGGCCGCCCTGATGAAGTTGTATATTCATAGCCGGGCCAGGCCATCTGTCAGGTGGACCCGTTATTTGAGAAAGTATTATAGATTGAGAAGGCTGAAGGTCCGAGTCCGCGCCAGGCGAGTCCATGTTCAAGACGTATTAGCTAAGAAGAGGCGGCGGCGTAAGTTTAAGGGCCGTCAGTTATGCACTCAGGGGTCCACTTCTCTTCCTTCTTCTTCATTTCACTCATCATTTCTTCTGCTCGGTTCCCACCCCTGGGTGGTGTATCTGCCCTCTCCTAATTCTCCCTCCACGAGTCTCTCCTCCCATCTCGGGTCCGCGAATCCCCGTTCTTCCTTTTCCTATCCGGAACCTCCGGACTTTCCATCTCCTCACCATTCTCGGCCTCAGCCTATGTCCTCCTCTGATTCTCCTCCCCCGGTATCCCTGGGTTCGACTTCTCATTCTCTTTCCCCGACCCTGTCGGGTGTTTATCATTTTCTTTCCCCGACCCTATCGGGTGACTCTCATTCTCCTTCCCCGACTCTGTCGGGTGGTCCTAGTTCCTTTTCTCCGACCACGTCGGATGATCACTCCTCTTCCCCCTTACCTTTTCCACAATCTTCTCATGGTTTGTCTATTCTCTCCTCTTCACCATTTCGGGGTCATTACCCTTTTTCTTGCTGTTTTCGAGGCTTTAGCCCGCCTTGATCTCAGCTGATCTGGTTTCTTCTGTATTTTTTTTCTTTGTTATCAGGGTCTCTGTGCCTTAACGAGAGAGTTCTAGCCCTCGTCTCTCTTCCTTTTTATCCTTCTTCGTCCAGTGTCGTGTCTGCCGCTCCTCCGTGTAGGGGAATCTTTGATCCTTTGCTATCCTCTCCCTTTCGTCCTGTCAAGTAACGAATACAAAGCTTGTGCTGAACAAAGCTCGATAATCAAGATCGCGTCAGGATGCTACTTCCACACTATGGATTTGCAAGGTATCGTTATTTTGTGCAAGAAAATGTTATCATCGCTATTACCTCTCTTACTCCTGCACACGCTTATAATAATGTTGGTTCCTTACATGATTTGAGTGACTTTTAGAGTTTGCTTAAAAGTGTCAAAATGAGTTCGCTTCTACAGCATTCTTAGGCTGGTGATAGCTCCACACTGGGAGTCTAGTTCATTCCCCGATCGTTGAGGGTGACCTTTGAGTATGGGTTTTCCACACACTACACGGTGAGCCATAGCCGATCTCTCTGAGTAACACCGTTGCTGCTTTGGCCATACTTTGGGTATGCACAAAGGCCTTTTTCTTTTCTCTACTCGGCCAAGTGTAGGGGCAAGAGATTGATGGATGAGATGACCAACCTAGGCGCTCCCCAATACGGGAGAGGTCTCAAATAGGGGCAGTCTTGACCCTAAAAAAAGTGAGCTTTCATGCAATATCTAGTCAATAAGGGCTCTCAAAATCAATGATGAATCAAAAAGAAGGTTATGAAATCAAAGGCATGGCAAGAGTGGCAGTGCAGTTCCCCGCGAGACGTCATGAGTCCGATCGCATGCGTGCCTGATAAATATGGATATTAAAATCAAAGACACAAAGCCCCGGCGCAACAGACCTACTCTTTGAGGGGTAGTGCCCTGGAAGGAATTCAAATCATGATGTCTCCCATCCTGCATAAAGCTTGTCTCTAATTTTCTTCTGCTCCTCCCTCTTAGGCTGGGTTGAATCCCGGGTATGGCCTTAGTAGGGGCACCGTTCTTTAGAGGCGGTTGGTTATGGTAAGCCACCCTCACGTGCACGCCCTGCTTAAGGGAAGCATTTAATGAGAGGGGTAGGAGCGGCGATCCTTGGCCAGTAGTTCGAGCCCGTCTTTGGGTACTGCAGATTGTTTTGTCAAAATAAAAAAATGAAATATTGTTCAAAATCTAAAAAAAATGAAATATTGTTCAAAATCTAAAAAAAATGAAATATTGTTCAAAATCCAAAAAATGAAATATTGTCAAAAAATCCAAAAACTAAAATATTGTTCAAAATCCAAAAAGATGAGAAATTGTCAAAAAAAAATCTAAAAAAATGAGACATTGTCAAAAATTCCAAAAAATGAGATATTGTCAAAAATCTAAATATTTCAAAATTTTAAAAAATGAAATATTGTCAAAAATCCAAAAAATTAAATATTTCAAAAATCTAAAAAAATGTTGTCAAAAATCTAAAAAAATCAAATATTTCAAAATTCTAAAAAAATTAAAAATTATCAAAAATCTAGAAAAATCAAATATTGTTGAAAATCCAAAAAATCAATAAATTATAAAAATAAAAAATATGTCTTGTTTTTATGCATTTATTTTAAGGACAGATACATAATCCGTTTATTAAGTGTGCAGGTTGCAGAGGTGCTTCAAGTTTCCTTGCCTTATCTCTCGTTTTGCCTCCTATTTACGTCTTCTGATCTGTTCTCTCTTCTTCAATCTACTCTCTTGATCTGTTCTGAGGCTCATGTCCTTCTCAGCTCTTGCCTCGCTTGATCATATCTTTATGAGAGGGTTTTGCCTCACGACTATGAACCTGGCGATTCTGCTTCATTCTGATCTTGGGCTTTGATTGAAGGGCGTATTTGTCGTGTCTTTTGTCCCGCCGTGTATTTGTCACGTGTCTATCTCCCTCCGTGTCGTCCCACGCACGTTGTTTTGTCTCTCACGGCGTGTTGTTAGATGTATTGCATATGTTGTTAGTCGTCCCTCTATGTCCCGTGTGTTGTCCCAACCGTGTGATCATCCCTCATATTCTTGTCCCAACCGTGTATTGTCCCACCGTATTGTTATCTTGTCCCACCATGTTCATCGTGCATACATGTTGTTTGTTCATGCCCTTACATATGTGTGCTTATTTGTCTTTGTTATATTATGTGCATTGTTTTCCATTCATTTGATCGTTATGCTATGTTGTGTTGTCTGTCGTTAAGTTGATGGTTATGTTATCGTCGTTATGATTTATATTTGTTTATCATGTTCATTCATCGTGGTTGTCTTATTTGAAAATTCCATAAAAATTTAAAAATAAAAAATCTAAAAAAAATGCCGTCTCGCTTGGCAGATAAGTCAGGTATGGCTCTCTATCCCTTCTCATTGTTGCATTACTATATGTATCTACCTTATTATAACCTCTCAAGGACCGGCTGGTTGCCCGTGTGTTCTGGGATCTGATGTTCCCCTTTAACAAAAACATAGATGATCTAGGAGCATACGGTTAATCGTTGGATAGGCCGCTTGATTGAGTCGGGTGGACGACGATGGACTCTGTCTCGCACGCCGTGATTGCAAGAAGACTCTTGACCCCGTCCTGGCTCAGTCTAGCAATATTATCCTTGAGTACTTTCTATTTTATGCTTTCTTTGCATTCCTTTTGATGATTTCTTTATTTTAGCCCAGCATGCATCATGTCATTTTTGAGCACTCACGCCTCATGATCTGTTCAAGGATTTCTCCTCAACAATGGTTGATTGTGTTGTGCCCCTGGTTTTGATGATGACAACCATGAGATGTGAATGTTGAATTCAACTCAAAATGTTGAATTAAATCTTGATTCAGTAACACTTCCATTTGATTTCTTTTTATTGCAAGAAAGGAACAGGGTCGACGCTAGGAGTTCAAGGCGTCCACGCATCAGTTGAAGAGACAAAATCATAAGTCACTGATATAATATCAGTGCGTCAACTCCACGCTATTGCAGCCTCAACTCATCAGCTTAAGCAGCAGAGGTATTCACAGAGTAGAGCAGCGTCGACGCAGCAGTTAAAAAGGCAGAGCTATGGGTCACTGGAATACCCCAGTGCGTCAACGCTACAGCATGATAGCGTCGACGCAGCAATTCACTCTGAGGTGAAGTTGGCTCTGGGTCAGTTCAGTGGGTCGACGCAGTGACCCCACGTGTCAACGCATCCAGCATTACATTCAAAGCCATGTGAGGGATTTCGAGGCTGCGTCAACCCCGTGAACTCAATGGGTTGACGCCATCTGAACCACTTACGAGATTAGTTGGGTGGACCCCAATCGTAAGTGACGTCAAAGGCCACATCAGCCAAAAGCACTTACGATCTGGTTTTCTCTCGCGATTCCAGAAGGCTCTATGCAGAGCAATCATTGGGCTAACCAGAAAATCTGGATGGGACCCACTAGACGTATATAATACATGAATCTAGAAGTGAGCGCGGGAACTTGATTATCGAAGAAGGTTTTGGAGATTTCGAAGTTGCTGCTGACAAGGCAGAGCAAGAGAAGCTCGTGAGAGGAACTAGGAGTTCATCTTCTTCCTGATGGCGATCTGTTGAAGACCTGAGGAGATCTAGGAGCTGTGATCCATTGCAAGTTCATCTACATTTCAGAAGAAGAAGATTAGCCGATCGTTGAAGCTGTTTCTCCCAGATTTCTGAATTTAGGCCTGAGATCCGGCTGCCCCACAGATCTAAGATTATTCTTTCATTACTGAGTGATTTCATTTATTGATTGTCTTTTCAATTTGAACTCTGTTATATTGTTTCTCCCTCGTACTGGTTTGAGTAGAGGGAGGGGTTTGATCCAACAGACTGTGCTTGGATCAAGGGAAGTTGGGCGTGTTGTCTGCAAGCTGTTTGTCAGCGGTTTAGAGGATCTGTATCTCTGGTTAAGCCAAGCTGTAATGCTCAGCGGTGTGTGAGGAAGTAGTTCCTCGGTGTAGCCAAGCTGTAAAGCTCAGCAGGGATCCTCACTGGTTTAGTGAGGGGTGGACGTAGGTCTCCACAGGGAGACCGAACCACCGTAAAAATCTGTGTTCCTTTTGTGGTTTGCTTTCTCACATAATTCACTTATCGTTAGATGTTTTATTAGGCACGATATTAATACTGTCTGTTTACTGAACTTCTAATTAGCATTCTGCTTTCTATAGCTAGTGTGATCGTGCATTAATTTTTTTAAAGGGTCAACCTATTCACCCCTCCCCTCTAGTTTGACCTTCCACCTAATCCAACACGTGGTATCAGAGCTCGGCTCTCTTGTCAAGGGTCTCACAACCCAGAGAGATTTAGTGGAATGGAAAACAAGGGGTTCATGCCTGAGGGGTATGCAGTGAATAGGCCACCCTTCTTTGATGGCACTAACTATGCTTACTGGAAAAATCGGATGCAGGTATTTCTGAGAGCTCAGGACCATGAGATTTGGAGAGTTGTGAGCAAGGGACCATATCAGTTAGAAGGAGATGAAGAATTGTGGGTGAATGATCAGATTCAGAAGTCCAATGTCAATTGGCAAGCTATGAACATCATGCAATGCTCATTGCATCCTATGGAGTTTTCACGAGTATCCTCATGTGCCAGTGCCAAGGAAATGTGGGACAGACTTCAAGTCATCTATGAAGGTACGTCAGAGGTAAGAGAGACAAAAGCCAATATGTTAATTTCTGAATATGAAGCTTTTATAATGAAGCCAGAGGAAAATATATCTGAAATGTATGCTAGACTAACCATATTAGTGAATGGTCTTAAAGGTCTGGGAAAGGCATACACTGATTACGAACTGGTCAGGAAAATTCTTAGATCCCTAACTCCAGTTTGGCACACCAAGGCCACTGTTGTTGAGGAATCTAGGAACCTTCCTACCACTACCCCTGATGAGCTTATCGGATCTTTGATGGCTTATGAGCTGAACCTCAAAAGGACAAATGAGGATGTGAAAAAGAAAAAACCTCTTGCATTGAAGGCAAGACCAAGTAGCAAGGAGAGCTCAGATGACAGTCATTCATCTACCTCAGATAATGACTCAGGTGATATAGCAATGCTCACCAGGAAATTCAGGAAGTTTCTAAGGAAGGAAGGTAAATTTAGAAACAACAGAAGACCAGAGGTAAGAAAGAGTTCAAAATTTAAATCAGAAAACTCTAGGAAATCTGACAAGGTTGTCTGTTACCAAGGCAGGAAACAAAGTCATATAAAATCTGAATGTCCAGAGAATGTGAAGAAAGTCCAACGAAATGGAAGAATAAGAAGCCCAAGGCCATGATAAGTACGTGTAGTGACGAGGAGAAAGATGAAGATGAAGAAGAAAGCACTTCTGAAGAAGAGAGTGATGTTAAGCTGTGTTTCATGGCTAAGGGAGATGATAAGGATGAGGTAACTTCCTCTTCTGAAAACTTTTCTTGTAGTGATTGGGAAGAAGCATTTAATGAATTGCTAGATAAGTATGATCATGTAAAGAAAGAAAATAAATCACTCAAGAAAAAGAAAAATCTGACTAGTCAAGAAAATTCATTGAATGATAAAATAAAGTGCCTAGAAGCTGAAATTACAAGTTTAAGAAAATCTCTTGATGAAAGTAACCAATGTAGAGATCAATTAATAGAGATGAATAGAGAAAACGAATATTTACTGAAAATTCAGGATGACCTGAAACTCAGAATGCCAAAGTTGGAGAGTGATGTAAAAATTACTGAAGAAAAATATGAAGCAATTCAAGGAGTAAATCGGGAACTCCAAGAAAATTTGAAGAAACTGGAAGATGAGAATTCAAGCAAACAAACCTCTCTTGAGAAATTAACACAAGGTAACAATAATCTTGAAGCTGTCATGGGAATAAGAAGCAATTTTGGAAAAGAAGGACTTGGTTATAATCCAACCAAGAAGAATGATCTAGGAACTAGATTTATAACATTTGTTTCTGAACAAGGTACATTTGAGTAGAGCCCAATGGCTGAAAAGAAGTCTTGTGAGGAAAATCAGGAAGAAGGAAAACAGACAGATGAAATCAAAAAAGAAAAGGGCAAAGAGAAAATGTATGATACATTAAATGCGAACCATCATGAGAATGTGCCTAAGTTCAGAAGTAAACCCTCAGGTCAGCCTATAGACCCTAGTTCATCAACCCAGCATCAAGAATATAGAAATTCAGAAAGTCATAGGACTGATACACGACAGTCGCGTCAACGCACTGAGTATCCTGCGTCCACTCATCCCATGTCCCAGGGGTTCTACAGAAATAATGCTAGAACAAACCGTTGGGCGCGTCAACGCAGTGTCCACACTGCGTCAACGCATATACCCTTCCCGAGTGGGTACTCTTTCAGAAATATGAGAATGAGTCGACGCAGCTACTACAGTGCGTCGACGCACCCTATGTACCAGAACCCATATGACAGAAAGGTTGGGTGGATGAGTCAATGCAATCATATGATAGGGTCTATGCAGTGAACCTTCATTCCTTCAAGAATTCAACATTCCTCTAGAACCTCTCCCAGGTTCTCCAATACCTCTTGGAGTCACAATAACTATTGGAATGAGAACAAGAATAAAACTTCATACTTATCTAACAACAGAAATGGTTCAAAAAGGTCATTCCAAAGGGTACCTCAACCCAATCAGAAAAATTTCAAATCTATGACTCCCACATCTCAAAAACTCTCAAAACAATAGATTTGGATTCCCAAAAGTATGCTGTCTTACTTGACACAATCATATGATCTGATGGGACCCAAGTGTATTTGGGTTCCAAAATCTCTTGCTTGATGTGATTTGCAGGAGTGCCTTGCAGCTGTACACAATAGATAGTACCTTGACAACGGCTGCTCAAGACACATGACGGGCGATAAGGTAAAATTCTATCTCCTAGTTGAGAAAGAAGGAGGACATGTCACGTTTGGGGGAAACAATGAAGGTAAAATAATTAGAAAAGGTAAAGTTGGCAAAACTCCCTTGAACTCTATTGATGATGTGTTACTTGTTGAAGGATTAGAATACAATTTTCTTAGTATAAGCCAACTGTGTGATAAGGGGCACAAAGTTGTGTTTGATTCTAATGCATGCACCATTATTGAAAAATAGTTTGAAAGTGTTAAATTCTCTGGAAAAAGAATAAATAACATGTACATGGTAGATTTAGATGATCCTGCTCATAACAATCTTTGTCTAGCTGTGAATAAAAGTGAGCTTGCTTGGCTATGGCATCGTAGACTAGGACATGCTAGCTATAGTGTCATGCATAAGTTAGCCAAATTCAACATGGTGAATGGTCTGCCTGATGTTTCATTTAAGCAAAATGACAAAATTTGTAATGCATGCACTCAAGGCAAGCATACTAGGAAGTCATTTAAATCCAGAATTGACAATCAATCTTCTAGACCTCTTGAACTTGTTTACATGGATTTGTTTGGACCCACTAGAACAGTAAGTTTGAGTGGCAATAAATATGGATTTGTTTTGGTAGATGACTTTTCTAGGTTTACTTGGGTGTTCTTTTTAACTCATAAGAATGATGCATTTGAAGAATTTCAGGCATTCTTCAGGAAAGTTCAGCAGGATGGTAAGTATACTATTTCATCTATCATGTCAGATCATGGAGGAGAATTTGAAAATTCAGAATTCGATGGTTTTTGCAGGGCAATGGGAATAACTCACAAATTCTCATCTCCAAGAACTCCTGAACAGAATGGAGTGGTGGAAAGAAGAAACAGAACCCTTATCGAGATGGCTAGAACTATGTTGATCGAAGGACAACTGATGCGGGATGAGCCACGGACACGACAAGCTCGCGATCGTCCCTTAACGAGGGAAGCGTCGGACGTGCGCGGTTGAGAAACCGGCAAGAACTAGGGTGGTCGGCTCTCTCTTTCGTGCCCGGATCGGGTCACGGGACGGTAACGCTCTCTCTCTCGCAGCAGCGGTGATATAAATAGAAAGCGAGTTAATTACCCTATCATGCTCTCTAGCAGCGGCATAAACAAGCATATATGAAATTAAGCAAAATGTCAAGTAAGGGAGCGAATGCGATACCTCCACGTGCTCGGCGTGGGGAAGACGGACCCGGCAGAAAACTCGTACTCCTGGGAAACTTAACACACAATAATTACAGCAATGGGAACATGTCCACTCCACGCAGGGAGGTAAAGGGCTATACAAATGGGCCCGGGAGGACCGAATTCGGGTTGACGGGCAGCTTCGTGTGTTGATTCGGCTACACGCGTGTTCACGACCGTGGGGCCCACGTGCTGTCCGGAGGGGCCGTGTGGGACCCGGTGGTACCGCTGTAGTGGAGACACTTGGAGAAGCGCTCCCCGGGCTGGCGGCACGCTGGTTCGCCGGCCGGAGGCCGGGCGGCTCCGTTCGGCACCGGTCGGAAAAACCGATCAGAAATCTATCGGTTCTGTATTTCAACGCGCACTCCGGCGAGAACGGACGCTGCGATCAGCACCGGTGTCGGAATGCGACGAGATCAGAGCCGTTGGAAAGCTGCTTCGAAGTACTACAATCTAGTGGCCTTCATAAAGATTCACCAAATTTGTACTTTGTGTTGGCGAATTTTATATGTTGCTATTGTACAGTAACCGAAGACTCAGATCTGCAGAGGACTTTCCTGTTGATTACCTTTGACCGTGAAGTAGATGTCCGAATTTGAAGATGTGTTCTTCCGCAAGGTTGTAGGAAATAGAACAAGAAAACCAGGACTATTTTTGGATTTGGATTTGGAGGTGGTGGTGATTTGTTCTGATTTTGGAAGTGGAGAGTGGTCAGATCTGGGATCTGACTAAAAATACTGTATCAGAGGAAGAACATGAATTTCTAAAAATAGATAGAAGGATGATAAAAAATTAAGAGAATTTTTAGAGGTAGGGGGTGATGGACAGAACTCCCAGTAAAATTGGGAGGGTTTGGACAAATCAAAAAGATGGTCAGAGGGGGAGAACTCAGAGGTTCTGTCACTGTAGACAGAAACCTGGCAAATCTGGGATGACAGGTTGGACGAAAATGTAAAAATACTAAACGGTAGATTTTGGGCGTGAAAATTTAGGTGGCACTTGGGATGCAAGGGTAGAACACACCATGAGAATTGCAGCTTGAGATCTTCACGTGGAGGAGAGAAGATATTCTGACAAGAAGCCTCTGTCCAGGATGGACAGAACACCGAAGGCGGCTCCGCGGCGGCGTGATGGCGGCACGAACGGCGGCGGCGGCGGCACCGATGATCACCGGAGATAGAGGGGAGGGGATTTAAGATAGAACCACTCTAGAATTTGGGGTTGGAGAAGGAAGAACACCAGGGGAGAGAGGGAGAGAGGGCACACCCTTCTTGCTTCAAGTAATTTTCACATAATTTCTTCATTAATCTCTAATGACACTATACATAGGCTTATATAGAAAATGGCAAGGGGTGGGGGGCTGAGAATTTCGTGGGAAATAAGTCATTTTCTTCCCCCATGTGGTCAAAACTCAAAAAAAATAAATTACATATGAATGGAGCACTCCTTTGACTAGGTAGGTAAGGTAGGTGGCCAACCTTTGAAATTTTAACCCCTTTGTCTCCCATGTGGTCAATTAGCATTCAAACCTTCTAGATGGCCACCTAGGATGGTTGACCAGACCCACATGGATGAGGTGGACCAATGGGGAAGGGGAGGGGGCCCCCTAACTGGACCTACTACACATTTGCACAAAAACCCACACAATCCTAGGGAATGACACATTGGCTTACAAAGCCTTACAATTGTACATATACTTTCCCAAGGATATAAAAGTAAATAAAAGGACTCAAATGTAAAAATAAAAGCTAATGCTCGGCGTCGATTCCCATCAACTCTCCCCGGGTGGGAGGAACTCGACCCCGTCGAGTAGGGATATGGATGCTCGAGTACTCCGGTGGATCCGTCACCGTGCCGAGTAGCGCGGGTATGCTTCACTCCAAGTGACCGTCACCTGCTCAATCCATATATACTCGATATGCACAAGCTGCTACGGGCTAGAGGTGGACACTCCGGGTGGGGCACTCTCAAAAGGGAAGGAAGCAGCTCGAAAACTCACTAGGAATCACCGCTGAGTCCCTGTAAGTGACTGATCCGGGTATAGATGTAGAACCGATTCCATACTCATCGAGTGAGTCTACTCGCTTTCACACTCATAAGGGACTGACATCGACGAGCTTGCACACGACATATGCAGACTCACCATGCACTAACACACATATGCAAACCACACAAATAAGAAACCGACTCATACATGACTCTAGACACACCTATTGTTAGTCCGACCCGTACATAGGTGACGGCGGACCAGGACACCCGAATGTGTGCCATGCATGCATGTTATGTAACCGGAGATGGGTGGTATGGGGAACACCTAAACATCCAAGTATGACCCAGTCATGCATGGACGACCCTTTGGATTTGGGGGACTTGAGAGGGCTAGGAGGGCCGAATGTTGTTGTATCGTGGACGGGCTTTGTGGGTGTAAATGACCCGGCCCGTGGGGTAGGAGTGTGATAGTGGACTCCCTTGAAGAAATGAACTATATAAGGTGGGTCATGGGGTCCACTAAGGAAAGGGTCAAAGGGATCGAAGAAGGTATGACCCCTTGTGGTGGGCTCCCCCAAGTCACGGTCCCACGTGTAGAAGTTTTGAAGGTGTGGATAGTCACCTTCTTGCATTGTGATGGGTGGGACGGGGACCGTAAGCAAGAAGTATGATTCCTCCCTCGGACAAAAGGGTATGGATTCGGGCTCGGCCGGTAAGGGAAGGAGTAAAAGGATCTCCGTGGTGACACAACCCACGGTGCACTCGGAGGTAATGGACCCATAGGCCGGATGGGTGAAGCTAAGACTAGCGGGTTGGTCGAAGCCTCGGGCCAATAAATGTGTAAAGGTCAACTGCCGGTCTAACCCTTTAAGAAGGTCGTCCAATGTGTCCACATAGTGACGAGACCGGAAGGTGGTATGAAATGAGTTGCTTGACACTAGTGGTAGTGTGGGGTCCATTGATGGGAAGGGAGGTGGGACCAAGCCATCCTTGAGCCAACTAAGAAGCGGCTCGGCTATGAAAAGCGTACCCATTAGAAATACGGGTGGCTCGGGCCTTGGTGGTTCCAAATGAGAGGATTCCGAATCAAATTCAGAAATAGAGATGGATGACATTGGAACTCTCTCGAGTGGTGAAGGCCATGGTGTAGGCGGCTGGGAGGTGGATGCTTGTCGAAAGCCACCATACCGAGAAAAGTGTGACTCAAATGGTTCGACCACTAGAGCGACCGAATAGGATTCCGCTAGAGAGAATGCATTGCGGATAAGACATTCCAATTGGAAGTGAAGGCGCAAACCTCTCCGGAACTGAAATGCGGCCGTGTTGCTCTCCTCTCCCAAGCCATGTTCCAACCAATACTTATGATATGCCCGAATGTACTCGGACACGGACCTATCACCTTGGACGGGTCGACATGGGTTGGCCATAGTTGCCAAAATACGGGAATGGATCCCTATGAATGGATATGCAAGGCCATTTGGGCAAGACACTAGACACGACCCTAAGTAATGCAAAGTTGGAATGCATGCACACTAAGGACCCTAGACGTAAACCAAGACTCGATACGTGGCGGAGATAATTGACCCGAAGGTCACTCGCGCAAGTGTGCGGCCTTCCCGATAGGCGTAGCCTAACGTTCGGACAACACCTTTTGATATACCGAGTAAAGGGATGTAAATACAAAAAGACACTTTTTTTTGACACCCTAGACTCAACTCGCTCTGATACCAAATTGATGCGGGACGAGCCACGGACACGACAAGCTCGCGATCGTCCCTTAACGAGGGAAGCGTCGGACGTGCGCGGTTGAGAAACCGGCAAGAGCTAGGGTGGTCGGCTCTCTCTTTCGTGCCCGGATCGGGTCACGGGACGGTAACGCTCTCTCTCTCGCAGCAGCGGTGATATAAATAGAAAGCGAGCTAATTACCCTATCATGCTCTCTAGCAGCGGCATAAATAAGCATATATGAAATTAAGTAAAATGCCAAGTAAGGGAGCAAATGCGATACCTCCACACGCTCGGCGTGGGGAAGACGGACCCGGCCGAAAACTCGTACTCCCGGGGAACTTAACACACAATAATTACAGCAATGGGAACATGCCCACTCCACGCAGGGAGGTAAAGGGCTATACAAATGGGCCCGGGAGGACCGAATTCGGGTTGACGGGCAGCTTCGTGTGTTGATTCGGCTACACGCGTGTTCACGACCGTGGGGCCCACGTGCTGTCCAGAGGGGCCATGTGGGACCCGGTGGTACCGCTGTAGTGGAGACACTTGGAGAAGCGCTCCCCGGGCTGGCGGCACGCTGGTTCGCCGGCCGGAGGCCGGGCGGCTCCGTTCGGCACCGGTCGAAAAAATCGATCGAAAATCTGCCGGTTCTGTATTTCAGCGTGCGCTCCGGCGAGAAAGGACGCTGCGATCAGCACCGGTGTCAGAATGCGACGATATCAGAGCCGTTGGAAATCTGCTTCGAAGTACTACAATCTAGTGGCCTTCAGAAAAATTCACCAGATTTGTACTTTGTGTTGGCGAATTTTATATGCTGCTGTTGTACAATAACCGAAGACTCAGATCTGCAGAAGACGTTCCTGTTGATTACCTTTGACCGTGAAGTAGATGTCCGAATTTAAAGATGTGTTCTTCAGGAAGGTTGTAGGAAATCGAACAAGGAAACCAAGACTATTTTTGGATTTGGATTTGGAGGTGGTGGTGATTTGTTTTGATTTTGGAAGTGGAGGGTGGTCGGATCTAGGATCTGACTAAAAATACTGTATTAGAGGAAGAACACGAATTTCTAAAAATAGATAGAAGGCTGATAAAAAATTAAGAAAATTTGTGGAGGTAGGGGGTGATGGAAAGAACTCCCAGTAAAATTGGGAGGGTTTGGACAAATCAAAAAGATGGTCGGAGGGGGAGAACTCAGAGGTTCTGTCACTGTAGACAGAAACCTGGCAGATCTGGGATGATAGGTTGGACGAAAAAGTAAAAATACTAAACGGTGGATTTTGGGCGTGAAAATTTAGGTGGCACTTGGGATGCAAGGGTAGAACACACCATAAAAATTGCAGCTTGAGATCTTCACGTGGAAGAGAGAAGATATTCTGACAAGAAGCCTCTATCCAGGATGGACAGAACACCGAAGGCGGCTCCGCGGCGGCGTGATGGCGGCACGAACGGAGGCGGCGGCGGCACCGATGATCACCGGAGATAGAGGGGAGGGGATTGAAGATAGAACCACTCTAGAATTTGGGGTTAGAGAAGGAAGAACACCAGGGGAGAGAGGGAGAGAGGGCACACTCTTCTTGCTTCAAGTAATTTTCACATAATTTCTTCATTAATCTCTAATGACACTATACATAGGCTTATATAGAAAATGGCAAGGGGTGGGGGGCTGAGAATTTCGTGGGAAATAAGTCATTTTCTTCCCCCATGTGGTCAAAACTCAAAAAAAATAAATTACATATGAATGGAGCACTCCTTTGACTAGGTAGGTAAGGTAGGTGGCCAACCTTTGAAATTTTAACCCCTTTGTCTCTCATGTGGTCAATTAGCATTCAAACCTTCTAGATGGCCACCTAGGATGGTTGACCAGACCCACATGGATGAGGTGGACCAATGGAGAAGGGGAGGGGGCCCCCTAACTGGACCTACTACACATTTGCATAAAAACCCACACAATCCTAGGGAATGACACATTGGCTTACAAAGCCTTACAATTGTACATATACTTCCTAAGGATATAAAAGTAAATAAAAGGACTCAAATGTAAAAATAAAAGCTAATGCTCGGCGTCGATTCCCATCAACAACTCGTAAGGAAGTTCTGGGCAGAGGCGGTAAAGATAGCTTGCTACATTGTAAACCAGGCAATGGTAAGACCTTTGTCCAAAAAGACTCCATATGAATTATTGAAAGGTAAGAAGCCCTCTGTTATGCATTTCAGAGTTTTTGGATCTAAATGTTTTGTTCAAAATAATCACAAACGGGACTTAGATAAATTTGAACCTAAGAGTGAACCAACCATATTTCTAGGATATTCAAATCACTCTAGGGCCTATAGAGTCCTAAATGTCAAAACTCAGTCTGTTGAAGAATCTCCACATATTATCTTCGATGAAATGAATATCAGGTCTGAAAATGAACAATCTTGCAGGGACAAAGATGATGAAGAGTTTCTTGAAGAAAAGGAAGAACAATACACTCAAGAGGAAGAGCCAAGGTCAAATGAGAATCTTGCAGAATCAAGTACTAGAGGTAATACAGATGCTAATGAAGGCAACTCCTTGACCAATGTTAGAATGTTAAAAGACCACCCTCTATCAAGTATTATTGGTAATCTGCATGACCCTACCAGAACTAGATCTCATTTCGGAACAATTGAAGAAATGGATAATTTGGCTCTTATATCTCAAATTGAACAAAAAAATGTAACTGAAGCCCTGAAAGATGATTGCTGGATAAATGCAATGCATGAGGAATTAAATCAATTCAAAAGAAATAAAGTGTGGCACCTTGTGCCAAGACCCAATGAACTTTCAGTAATTGGAACTAAGTGGGTCTTTAGAAATAAATAAAATGAAAATGGAATTGTGATAAGAAATAAAGCAAGACTAGTTGCACAAGGATATAACCAAGAATTTGGCATTGATTTCGAAGAATCCTTTGCACCAGTAGCTAGATTAGAAGCTATTAGATTATTACTTGCATATGCATGTTGTCATGGAATAAAGCTCCATCAAATGGATGTAAAAAGTGCATTTCTTAATGGTTTAATAAAAGAAGAGGTGTATGTTGAACAACCCCCTGGTTTTGAATCTATAGACTGCCCTGACCATGTTTACAGATTAGACAAAGCTCTCTATGGGCTCAAACAGGCACCTCAAGTATGGTATGATAGACTCAGCTCATACCTCACTGAGAAAGGATATTCAAGAGGTAAAGTGGACCAAACTCTATTCACCAAGGTGAGAAATAATGACATTATTCTGGTTTAAATCTACGTTGATGATATAGTCTTTGGATCCACTAAACCAAGCATGTGTGAGGAATTTGCAAATTTGATGACCACAGAATTTGAGATGAGTCTCATGGGTGAGCTTCAATTTTTTCTAGGTCTACAAATCACTCAAAGTAAGGATGGATGCTTCATCAACTAGGCAAAGTACATTTCTGAATTATTGAAGAAATATCAAATGGAGAATCTTAAGGCAATCAGCACTCCCATGAGCACCAATACTAGTTTGGATGCAGATCTGAAAGGTAAATCAGTAGATGCAAAGACCTATCGAGGTATGATCGGATCACTCCTCTATCTTACTGCATCTAGGCCAGACATCCAATTTTGTGTATGTATGTGTGCTCGGTTTCAGTCTGATCCTAAAGAATCCCACTTGATTTCTGTCAAGCGTATCTTTCGATACCTTGCTGGAACTCGAGACTTAGGGATTTGGTATCCTGCATCTTGCACTTTTGATCTTGTATCATACTCAGATGCAGACTATGCTGGATGCAAATTTGACAGGAAAAGCACAAGTGGCTATTGCCAATTTTTGGGAGGGTGTTTGGTTTCTTGGGCATCCAAGAAACAACACTCAGTGGCATTATCCACTACAGAGGCAGAATATGTCGCTGCAGGGAGTTGTGGCACTCAAGTGTTGTGGATCAAACATCAACTCTAAGATTATCAAACTGATCTTGGATGTGTCTCAATATTGTGTGATAACACAAGTGCCATTAACCTGGCAAAGAACCCCATCCAGCACTCTAGGACCAAACATATAGAAATAAGGCATCACTTCTTGCGAGATGAAGTTAATAAAGGAAGCTTTAAATTGATTTTTATAGACTCAGAACATCAACTAGCTGACATCTTCACCAAGCCACTGAATAATGAAAGATTCTCTTGTCTTAGGAGAGAGCTTGGATTGTGCAATCCTCATCTTGCTGCCTAAATTGATTGCTTGTTTTCTTCTTTGAAACTTGTCTGATTAACTTTGCCTAGAAATAAATTGATTACATTTCTTGTTTGAATTGCCAATGCCTGATTTCTAAATAAGTCACAGACTTAGGGGGAGTTTAATTTTGAGCATATCTGTTTAATAACTCATGACAAATAAAAAGCCATCATGTCAACAATTGCATCTTCATTCATATTTTCAGTCATGAATAAATGGAGGGAAATTCTGTCCTGTTAGATTCAGTTATCTGGGTATCTGAAGAGTGGTTTATGAGACTGAGTCAACACTGACAGAAACCTTCTGGAAACAGGCTGGAAACTGAACTGACTGGTTGAGTGAGTTAACGCAGTCACCTGGTTGAGTCAACGCACTGATATAAACCTGATGCAAATGAGTTCTGGAATTAATTGAATTACTTCAGAAGGGTTACCGAAGCTCTGAAGTTTGGATCTCACATATCCTTTTCTTGTTGAAATCTTCTAGTACCTCAGTGTGTCTGAGACTTGGTGTCGTCTTCTCAACCTCTCATCAACCTTGTTTCTTCTACATTCAGTTTTTCAACCTGTAGTGAAGAACCACTCAATCTTGAGTATGAGAGAAGTTTCTTGAGATCTGAAATGTGAATTGATGTCATAGATTCAGGGGGAGCTAAAATGATAATTCCCTTATAAGAGGTGGTGATCTTTATTGACTGTCTCTATGCTGTATTAATGGTTGGAGATCTCTAAATCTTTTGATCTTTGAATGCTAAAATTCATGAACACAAAAGTGATGTGCATATGGAATAGTTTTAGAACTATTTAATAAAACTGAGAACTCATCATTTCTTGAACTATGATGATCAAAAGTAAAGAGACCTTTGTGCAAATAAATTTAATATCTGTATTGACTTTAAACTCAGCATAGGGGTAATAAGAGCTGAAGAAACATACCCTATATATAAAAATATACATATAATAAATTGTAGAGCAATGGCAAGCTTTCACTGAGAAACTGTCTCTATGCACCAAAGAAGTGCTAATGAGCATGTCATGATGTGGGCTGTTACCTCTGTTTTAAAGGAAAAATAATTCATTGCAGAGCAATGGTAACTTTCCACTGAGAAACTACCTTCATGCACCACTGAAGTGCTAAAAGGCATGTCATGATGTGAGTTGCCAACTCTGTTTCAGTTGTGCAGAATAGTTAGCTATGCTAAGTAACCGGGGACTCTGGTGTCTGATAAACATGTGCACCCGTGTCAAAAGGCTAGCTATACTTGACTGCAATTGATGAAAAATGAAAAATGTCAATGTTCATATGGGGTTGACCTGATGCTCAAAAATAAAATCCTTTAGAGTTCATCCTCAATTCGAGTTAAATTCACTACTATAAGGGTCTCTTGAAATTGAACATTCTAGGGATAAGTTTTGAGAAAGTTCCAAGTGTGAAAATTGTTCAATCCTTATTCCACAATCATGCTCTTCTTGTTCAAGGATTTATCTCAAAGTCTTAAGATTGTTTTTCTCCACATCATTAAATGAATTAGGGGCTCTCATAATTTCTCATCATATATCTCATAAGGGAACTTGAATTTTATCGATTAAAAATCCCTGAATGTAATTTCATCTCTTCATAATTTCAATGTCTTTAGAATGCCTAAATACTATGGGTCTTCACTATTTCCTATCCACTTCACAATACATTCATGACTCGCTTTGGTGGCGTCGACGCAGTGCCTCACTGCGTAAACGCTGTCATTCAATAACTCCCATTTCGTCCCAATCCGGTTCAGAACAGTAAACCGGTTCAATCCTTTGAATTGAACTTGAGTTGTCACCTTCTTTAAAACCCCGCAGCGTAAACGCTGCCGTCTACTCAGCTCATTCCAAGACCTAGTGGGTCTCTACCTCTCGATTTTTTCTTATCTCCTTCTCTCAATTTTTTTTGATTCTCGCTATGGCGCCTCCGGAACAAGTGAAGAAGGGGAAGAACAAAAAAGATCTAAAGAGAAGAGATCCCATCTTTGCTACGGGCAGGATTGAGCCTCGAACCAAATATCAAGAGGAGACGCCGTCTCAGTTAGCTCTACCACAACAGAAAGGAAAAGAGAAAAGTTCGCCGGCAAAGACAAGGGTAGCAAAGCAGAAGGGCAAAGAGAAGGGCGTGGCAGATTCTTCAGAGGAGGTACCGGCAAAGACAAGGGCAGCAAAGCAGAAGGGCAAAGACAAGGGCGTGGCATATCCTTTAAAGGAGATACCGTCTCCTTCAGCTCCAAGGAAACGGAAAGGCAAAGATATAGAGTTATCTCTTCGGAAACGCCGTCTTTATCCAAGCCCGCCAACCAAAAAGAGAAAGCTCTCTACCGTAAGGGCAGAGGAGTAGGTTACATCTTCAGGTGCTGCGAAGGGGAAGAAAGGTGTCGCCAGTTCACATGCAAGGTCTTCTGATCCCTCTCTCATCATCAATGTGGAAGAACCTCTGAAAGTCCTTATTCCACGGTATATTGTTACTACCGACGTTGAGATGCTTGAGGTTTTTCCGCAACTATTCCCTATTTTGGATTATCAGGGTTGGTGGTCTTTCGTTACAAATCATAAGATTTATTACCCCACCCTAGTTAGGGAATTTTACCACAATTTGAAGTATGAATCTCAGATCCCCAAAATTTCTTCAACTGTCAGGAATGTTAGTTTCGAATTAACCAACAAACTGTTTGCCGGAGCTTGGAAAATACCAATGAATGGGGTTCAGTTACACAGTTTTCAGCTTGATGAACATGCAGCTTATGCTCTTCTGACTGACAAACCCAGTGATCCTACAGACGTTAGGGAGACTTTCTTATCTAGTCTTAAAGCAAATAGGTTCCCTCCATTCAATAGACTGCTCCACCATATTTGCACATCAATGATAACACCTCAGAGCAGTGGTAGGGAATGGGTCACTGAGATGCAGAGATTTTTACTGTATTGCATGCTGAAAAAGATAAACATTTCTTGTCAGATGTAGTCATTCAGACTATGGGATCTTGCTTAACACAATCTAGGACACTCCCATATGCTGCTCCATTGACTGCCATATTTCGAAAAGTTGGAGTAGATTTTGGTGATGAGAAGAAACTGACTATTCCTAAAGGGAACATATACTCCCTTTCCTACATTCAGAAATTCATGGGATTTAAAGTCATAAATGGACAGCCAGTCAGGGTTCTGCCAAGTCAGAAACTGTCTCTACCTCAGTAGAAACTGGTCAAGAAGTAAGAACTGACACACAAAATCAGCAAGAGGCCAGTCTACACAGAATGGAAAGATCAGAGGCTAGGGAAGATAGACCTGAAGCTAGTTCAGCCAGAATGGACTACCAAGACTTCAGCAATATCCAAGATGATTACAATGTACAAGATGATACTCCTGTGTTTCCTGTTGCTTCTAGAGAGCTTGTCATAGTACAAGGTCCTCTTCCAGAACCCTCTCCACCAAGGGGACCTGCATCTACTTCTGAGGAGATTCCAGCCAATTCTCAGAATGATTTTTCTGGTATCAATCCTACTCTCATTCAATTTTTGGAAATGAAATTCAAGAGTATTGACTCCTCCATAATGCACCTAAGTTCAACAACGGATATGAGGCTGTCACACCTTGAACAGAAATTAGACAGCAGATGGGAAAAGTTTACACGTGATAAATTCAAGTCAGACAAGAAGCTTCATGAATTTATGGAATCTCTTCTTCAAGCTTGTCAGAAAGCTGGTTCAGTCATGCGTAACTTACAAAACTTGCATCAACAATGTTTGCACAGGATACAGAGTGTACAGACATACAACTATGATGTCAGGGAAAACCAATCCAAGTTGAACTTGAAATATTCCACCCTGATTGACAAGAACAATGAGTTCAGTGAAAAGGTTCAAACCCTGTTTGAAAAGATTACATCTTTTGGTCAGGACATTGCTAAACTGTTTGAACGAACCACTCTAGTCGGTGATGAGGTTGTGGATGTGTTGCATATTTTAAAAGAAAACTTCCCACCCACAATTGAAGATCAGCGTGATGTATACTGCCCTCCACCAACAGAAGCATCCTCCTCTGCACCTGAATGGGGATCTCAGCAGAAAGCTCAGGTGGACTATCTATTTGATATACTACACAACTAGTTTGATGGTATTTCTACTAAGGTCAAAGAATACCACAAGTTTGTGGTGAACAGAGATCAGCTGCTTTCTGAAAGGATGGACACTATGGCAGCATCCATGGCTCAGCTTCAGCAACAGCTGGATATTGTGTCTGCATCTATACTTCAATCTTCCTCATCTACTCCCCTTCCTGATGATGTCAAAGGGGGAGAGACATGAACTCAAGTTGAAGTCTAGACTAGAACTACATTGCATCTGCATCAAATGTGTTGACTGACTGAAGTTTCTTTCTTTTTGTCCTTCTCTATGATGTAAAACTTTGGACTTAAATGAATGAAAAAAAATGGTGTTTATTTCAGTCACTAGAGTGAATTCTTTCTTTGATCTGAACTTTCTTATTTGATCTTAATGATACATTTTTATTTAGATGCAATGGCATTCACCTCATAGTTGCCATCATCAAAAAGGGGGAGATTGTTGTGCCCCTGGTTTTGATGATGACAACCATGAGATGTGAATGTTGAATTCAACTCAAAATGTTGAATTAAATCTTGATTCAGTAACGCTTCCATTTGATTTCTTTTTGTTGCAAGAAAGGAACAGGGTCGACGCTAGGAGTTCAAGGCGTCCACGCATCAGTTGAAGAGGCAAAATCATAAGTCACTGATATAATATCAGTGCGTCAACTCCACGCTATTGCAGCGTCAACTCATCAGCTTAAGAAGCAGAGGTATTCACAGATCTACTTCACTGCGTCAACGCCACAGTAGAGCAGCGTCGACGCAGCAGTTAAAAAGGCAGAGCTATGGGTCACTGGAATACCCCAGTGCGTCAACGCTACAGCATGATAGCGTCGACGCAGCAGTTCACTCTGAGGTGAAGTTGGCTCTGGGTCAGTTCAGTGGGTCGACGCAGTGACCCCACGCGTCAACGCATCCAGCATTACATTCAAAGCCATGTGAGGGATTTCAAGGCTGCGTCAACCCCGTGAACTCAATGGGTTGACGCCATCTGAACCACTTACGAGATTAGTTGGGTGGACCCCAATCGTAAGTGACGTCAAAGGCCACATCAGCCAAAAGCGCTTGCGATCTGGTTTTCTCTCGCGATTCCAGAAGGCTCTATGCAGAGCAATCATTGGGCTAACCAGAAAATCTGGATGGGGCCCACTAGACGTATATAATACATGAATCTGGAAGTGAGCGCGGGAACTTGATTATCGAAGAAGGTTTTGGAGATTTCGAAGTTGCTGCGGACAAGGCAGAGCAAGAGAAGCTCATGAGAGGAACTGGGAGTTCATCTTCTTCCTGATGGCGATCTGCTGAAGACCTGAGGAGATCTAGGAGCAGTGATCCATCGCAAGTTCATCTACATTTCAGAAGAAGAAGATTAGCTGATCGTTGAAGCTGTTTCTCCCAGATTTCTGAATTCAAGCCTGAGATCCGGCTGCCCCACAGATCTAAGATTATTCTTTCATTACTGAGTGATTTCGTTTATTGATTGTCTTTTCAATTTGAACTCTGTTATATTGTTTCTCCCTCGTACTGGTTTGAGTAGAGGGAGGGGTTTGATCCAGCAGACTGTGCTTGGATCAAGGGAAGTTGGGCGTGTTGCCTGCAAGCTGTTTGTCAGCGGTTTAGAGGATCTGTTCCTCTGGTTAAGCCAAGCTGTAATGCTCAGCGGTGTGTGAGGAAGTAGTTCCTCGGTGTAGCCAAGCTGTAAAGCTCAGCAGGGATCCTCACTGGTTTAGTGAGGGGTGGACGTAGGTCTCCATAGGGAGACCGAACCACCATAAAAATCTGTGTTCCTTTTGTGGTTTGCTTTATCACATAATTCACTTATCGTTAGATATTTGATTAGGCACGATATTAATACTGTCTGTTTACTGAACTTCTAATTAGCATTCTGCTTTCTATAGCTAGTGTGATCGTGCATTAATTTTTTTAAAGGGTCAACCTATTCACCCCTCCCCTCTAGTTTGACCTTCCACCTAATCCAACAGATTGCACTTCAACTCTCCTGGGTAAAAGATTCTCATTCCACTCCGAATTTGAACGATTTCTCTGATCTGCCCGCTTGGTCTAATTGGCCAGCGTGATTCCTGTCTAGATTTTACCTCAATCTTATCTTCCTTTTTCCAGCTCTTACGATGTGTTCCTTCCGATCCCCTCATTGTCCGTGGATTGTATCCCCGATGAGGTTGGTCGTGTTTCCTTTCCTTTCTTAGTTTAGTTCTCCAGACATGTCTCATCCTTGTCAATCATTCCTTGTGGTTAGTTCGGCATTTTCGGGAGAATTTCTGTCGCTTATTGGTAGTGGCGGGTGTCTTTTGCCTTGATGCCTGCTTATCAGTTCTCTCCGCTTCATCTCCACTTCACGTCGCTATCGCTTTCGCTCTATCTCCTTTCCATTCCGCCTCTGCGTCGCTTTCGCTCGCTCCCTTGCAAAGCGGACATCAAGGAGGGACATCTGTTGACACCCATTTTAGCCCATAAGTTACGTTATTTCTCTTATTCATCATTTTTGATGTCCCGAATTACTCATTATTTTGGAGCCTTCCTTGGACGGATTTCGAGCCCATTTCATTGTTCCCTAGCCTTTGAACTTCGAAGATCATGATTTCTTATAGCCCTGGAGTTTATTTTATCAACTTCCGGTCTCCTAAGTCGCCTTACGGCCCATTTTGGTTGACTTCCCATCGAGCATTCGGCTACTATCGTTGCGCAGTCTTGAAAATGGTCATTTTTCATCCACTTTCATTCCTATATTCAAAATGTGTCCTTCACCAAAGTTGTTCGAGTTTCCGAGATCTACAATTTCTTCTTCTAAGCCATTGGCCAGTTCTCCACCGATTTTAAGTTATTCACGTTTTTTCGGCGTGCTGTGCTATTCACCTACGTCCTAGAATTCTTTCTCTCTGTTCTAGCCCAATTTTCTCCCTCTTCCAATAATGTTTTTGTCTTGCTCTCTTCATGAAAGTTGTTCCTCTTTCAATTATATACAATTTCTTTTTCTACCACTTTCACTAGTTCTGCACCATTTGAGAGATACGCTTCAATTTCTGAAGTCGCGCATAGTCTGCCCAGAATGTTCCTCCATCGGTGTAGTGGTCTATTATTAGACCGCCAAAGCCAAATAGTGGTCTATTATTAGACCTCCAGAGACCAAGTAGTGGTCTATTATTAGACCGCCAGAGCACAAGAAATGGTCCTACGATAGACCGCTACACCCAAAATTGCCCGAAATTGTCCCGTTCGACCTCTGAAGCCTGGCGATCCTATCCTAGACCGTTTGTGGTGCTATGGCGGTCCTTTACTAGACCATTTCTTCCGTTGGCGGTCTTACGATAGACCGTTTCTCAGACAGAGAGTCCTAAACTTCCCGAACTCCGATTTTTTCACCGTGGGACTCTTTGGAACCCTTGTTCAACCTATTTTCTCCAAGAGGAAGCTTCCAGATCGTCTCTAATTGATATAGAACTCTTATCCCCACCATTATCTGGAGTTTTATCAATCTAAATCCCCTATTTTAGGTGTTTATCTCGGATTTAAACTCAAGGGTTTATGGGACCTCTATAAAAACTGCCCAGTTCGTAATTGCAAAAAAAGGCTTTTTCTAAACGTAGGGCGAAGCCATGCTGCATCTCCAACTCACAACTTCGACCCTGACTTGAAGAGGGAAGTATTGACTTTCCATTCCATCCTTCTTGACTTAATTTGGTTGTCTATACTCTTAGTTCTAGTCTCCTCAAAATGACAAATCATCATAGTTTTCTATATTTTCAGCTACATATGCATTTTTCCTCGTTTTGCATCAACGTTTTCTCTCTATCCTCTCCATCAAATTTCGTGATTTCAAATCCTATGCATGCACAACACACACACCTATCTTTTTCACCCTTCCACAGGGGTTAAAAACCCTCCCCCGGTGCGTTCTCCCCCTTTTATTCATGCTATTTTATCACTTTGGGATTGATGCTACACTTCATGTTCTAATGGATTTTTACATTTGTGTTTTATCTTTGTTTTGCAGGAGAGCATGATATGAACGTGAGGCCCTCTTCTTCTAGTCGGCTAGAAGACGAGGAGGTTTGAATCCACATCATTCCCCGCACCCCTTTGTCAAGTGCGATCAAGTCTTCATCTTTTTCCAAGGTACACAACGTCGTTTCTTCCATCTTTTCATCCCTTTGGCGTTGTTGTGACTTTGGTGGCGATCACGGTATGTTTCTATTTCTATTTACCCCCCTTTGTGTATACTTTCATGCCGGTTCATGCTTGTTCATGTGCATATACACATGCTTAGTTAAAGGGGGCGGGATAGTCTATTAAAATATCTACAATGGGGAGGGGGAACGATGGATGGGGTCTCCCCCTCTGACGATGGTTCGAGATAGAAAGAGAAGACATGGGCAGAGGGAGAGAGAAACAAAGGGAAGTCGCTCCGAGTGAGAACGACTTTCATCCGAAGTCGCTCCCACACGAAGAGGCTTTAGGTTTCAAAATTTAAAAAAAAAGAAAATCTTAACTTGTTCTCACTTGTGGAGAGTTCCACTCTCTCTCACCCCCTCCACTTTCGGTGGGCAGGTACCCCCTTCGGCCGCCCTCCCCTTCTACGGACCCCCTCCCCCTCCCTTCTGTAGACCGCTCCCCCTACCCCTCCGGCAGACCCCCCTCCCCACTCCCTCTCCCTCTGGCAAGCCCCCTCCCCCTCTGGTGCGCAAGCACTCCCCTCTGCTCCTCCCTCTGGCGGACCCCCTCCCCCTCCAGTGAGCCCCCTCCCCGCTCCCTTCGTCTCTAGCAAACCCCTCCCCCCTCTCAGACAAGGAGGCACCCCCTTCCACCCACTACAAGAAATGAGACCTATAGTCACAAATTTTACCTACGTTTCAATAAAATGTAGGTATACATGGCCTATTCCTGCATTTTTAAAATTTTGTAGGTAACTTGCCTACATTTGATTATAGCGTAAGTATATGGCCTATTTAATTTGACGATTATACATAAAGCGTTAGAAAATGTTACATGTACCAACGTTTTATGAGTGAACGTAGGTATATATGTTAAAAATTATTACGATTTTAAAGAAATGTAAGAATAAGTTACTTTATTATTATTATTTTAAAAAAGAAGAAGCATAGTAATAAGGATGACTCCGAGGGTGCCAAAGTTGGCGCCCGACAATGTCTTTTTTCCCTCCCTTTTAGGGCCCGATTTTTCCCAAATCCACCCGTGTTCTCCCTCTTTCCCTTCCACCCCCAACAACAAGACTCGATTTTTCCTCCCCCTCCTTCTCTTCCTCCGCCGATCCAACTGGTGTTCACCGGGGATGTGAGGCCGGTGGAGCATAGGAAGCCCCTTCGAGCTCGAGATCAAGAGGAGAAAGGATGGGAGGAAACCCAATGACAGAAGATGCTCTGGCTCGTCAGGGTCTATGGTATCTTCTCCTTCATCCTGGCATTCATCCCCCTCTCCCCCACCCTCCAGCCCTTCTCTGCACCTCCCAAGCCTTCGTCGTCCTCAAACCCTGCATGTTGCGGCTTATCTCCTTGGTCGATTCGAACCTGGTGGTCAGGGACGACATCGCGGACGACACTGGGCTCCCCTGCTGTGGGGGCTTCTCACCACTGTCGGGCTCAGAAAGCAGTTTTGGTCATGTTCTGTGCCTCCTAAAGAGAGGGAAGCACTTGATTAGTCTGATGTTCATGTTTATTTCCCTTTTGTGAGAGGTGCAGTTTATTTCATAGATTCATTTTGCCTAGGCGTTCTCAGGACATTCCAAGTTCCAACTGTTCTCTTTTGTTGTTTTCAAACTATGCACGATGTTAGTCAAAATTCCCTTGATAAATAATATACAATATGGAGAAAGTCAATATAAAATTGGGCCAATGAAAAGTTACTGCTTGTTCTTGCGTGTCTTTTTTGTTTGAGAAATTTAGGTGCCCTTTTACTGTTTGTAGGATGCTTGATTATCTTTATGAGGTTAGCTTATTATTTTGTGGGACCTTTTCTTCTTCTATTCCTTTTTTTATATTTTTATTTTGCAGATAGAGCCTATTCCAAGCGAAAATCTGCCTCCTAGCTTTGATTCAAGTACATGCCGCAGTGTGTGAGTGTTATGACTTTTTTAGTTTTCCCCCCCTTATTTCTTGCTTATATTTTGACCCTGAGATGCTTCCGGCATGTTACTATATTCCTCGACCTTCTATCCAGTAAGTTGTTTCCACCATTTTCTATTTATCTCCAGAATTCCTTTCTGGCATGCGACTGGGTCACATTCTAGATTCCCACTCTCTTTTGTGCTCCGTATTGGGGTCCCACATATGCCGTTATTTTTTTTGCGTGGTCATCCCCCTTCCCCACATAAAAGGAAAAACCTCTTTTTTCCTCATTTGTTTTGACGGCGATTCTTGCTGTCTGATCAGTCTTCTATCTTCTTGAGACAATGTAGGTTTGTGGGTAACATTCATCCGCAAGTGACTGAAGCCCTTCTTCAAGAGGTGTTCCATAGCACTGGTCTAGTTGAAGGTTGTAAACTCATAAGGAAGAGAAGGTTGGTCTTATATCTATTTGGATTTTTTCCCTCGTTAGTTGTTTTTCCACTCCCCAAAAGTTTCCTTGCACTTTGTCTGTCCAATGTACTGTTGCCACATTTACTCCATGGGTTTCATTTTTGTGTCTATCATGGTTTGCCTGTAGATAGGATGTCATTGTCTCCTAGTTATAAAATGCTTTTAATGCATTTACATAAAATTTACGCAGAACATGTACCCTGTGGATTTATAATTTTGCTTCCTCAAAACACAAAGAAAAACTTTTTCTCCTAAATCTACTCTACCCTTTTCTGATTTAAATATTAGCATCTGAATGGTGCATGTATTTTATGTCAAACAGTCAGATGTGGTTATTCTATTTTTATGAGAACCTATGTAGTCAGAAGTGAGGGGGACTTGAGGCCACCAAGGGGTTCCCCAGCTTTCAATGATTAAGATTTTTATAGTTGGTGGTTCTTTTTGACATTTCTTTTCACATCAGCAAGTCATTCTCAAAACATACAAAATAAAGTCTACTAAAATTTAAGTAAACTTTTTCTTTCTGTTCACAGCAGTAACAGATGATTCATGTGAAGCAAATGTGTGTGATCTTCTCTCATGTTCACGAGGAGCCTTTCATATTTAGGCATGCCATTTTTTTTTGGAATGTTGCATAGTGTAACTAATATGATTTGTGGGACCTAGGGCTCACTTGGGAACTGGTTCTAGTTAGCTTTCACAAACTTGCCATTTTACTTCATGTTTGAGGCTAGATCACAAAAAGCATGGTTCACTATTTAGACTCATAAATGAGCTGAATATAATGATCACTTGATTCTTATCTGAAAAGGAATGATAGTTGCTCTCAGCGCTTTGAAAATTAGTGGTTGCATGAAAATGGATTTGTATCATTCAATGTCGGCGTGAAATGATTTGTATCATCCAGATTTCATGTTAACCAAAATTTTCAATATTCACTTTTTCTCTATTTGTCTCCATGGCTGGGTCATGATTGTTGTTCAATAGATTACATAATTAACTTGAATAACTACTTTTCACTTCACCTTCAAAAAAAAAACTACTTTCGGCTTTCCTTTTCAGGCCTAGAATATTGCTATATGAGATAGTTCTATATATTTATCTTATCACTGCCTTGTCTAACTTGAACTGTATTTGTGCAGACATCCTATGATTTCGTTCATTACTTTGATCGCAGATCGACAGCTCTTGCTATAGTTTCCCTTAATGGAAGGTACCTATAAGTATTTTTCTTTATTTTAGCCAAATATGCATAAAGTTCACTCTATGGTACCATGCATTGCTCATATTATAAAATAAATAAATAAGAATTAGATAATAAAAAATCAATATGGCAAGATAAGAGAAAAAATAATTATAATATTAAAAAATTATAAATGTTCAATTTGCAGATTTGGTCAACCTATTAAAGTTAATTAACTGGGCATTTGCAAGCAATCAAAGACATGACACATTAGGTTCAGTTCTGGTTTAGTCTTTGCTAATTGCTATAAGTTTTTTTTTTTGGGAAGTGAATAATACCACGATTGTATTTAAATGTAAAAAGGAAGTGGGACTAATTGCTATAAGTAAAACTTCAATTTCCATTCATAACTTAGTTCTCTACTTTATGTTGATCTTGAATTAGTTCTCTGCCACTGAGTTGATGTTTTTATTGTTATCATTTTCAGGACATTATAACATATTTGTTGGTGACCTTAGCCCTGAAGTCACCGATGCCACTTTGTTTGCTTGTTTTTCTGCCTACTCCAGTTGCTCGTAAGCCCCATTTTGGATGCTGTTTTGTTTTCTATGAATCTCAATCCCAATCTTGATCAGATCTGCTTCGGCCGATCCCAAGACCCAATCCAGCACCATGGTCCCTGCCCATTGCCAGACTGCGGACTGAAGCATCAGTTCCAGTTCTGAGTCATTCCGTTTAACTTTTTCTAGCTGACTCTGCAAGAAGTCCATTCCTCTTAGCTACTTTGAAATCACATGTCTCTACTTTCAACCCTTTCAATCTATACAAATATGTTTTGGATACAAAAAAAAGAAAAGAAAATGTACCCATGTCTTTGTTTTTTAGGAAAATGTGTCCCATACTCTTCGCTTATTTTAACTTCAATATTTGGCAACTTATTGATGTATCCTTGTGTTGGATCTTTCTTGACAAAAGTGACATCAACAAGCAAATAAGGTAAATCTTGGCTTGTTTCTACTTTGTGTGCAATTTTTAAGTAACAAATGATTTTGACGGCACTATATTATCTATGTGGAAGGTCAATACATTTATTTCAAGTACTGCTCTTTACTTTTTCATGTGTTTCTCTGAAGGATAAGTATTACTGTTTATCTGTCAGATAAGATGTGTGCCTTTCCTCTCGTTTTCCTGCTTGCTTGCTAACTAATTAAAATTGACTTTGAAAATTTATAGGCTATTTTGAACTCTTCAATTGTGGACTGGTTTATTTATCATATTATTGTACTAAGAATTCTCACCTTACTAGGTTGGCAGTTTTCTTGGATTACTTGCACTGCCTTTTAACTCTGCTCATTTGTTTGTTTTGTTGTTTCTTTTGAATTTTATAATGCTGATTTAGCATAAATCTTGACCTTTATATTGTAGTCTATACAAGGCATATTTCTATTGGAAATTTCAATTGTCATGGTGGTTGACTTTTAGCATTTGAAGATTGCATTGAAGTTAGCAAAAGCACTAACATTTTTTATGAATTATTAAAATTTGGTGAATTTTATTTTTTTACTAGTTTTGCTCAATTTTCCACTTGAATTAGAGATTTTCTTGACATTTCTAGAGTCCACGTTCTTTGAGCACTATTAGCTATTCATGCCGAATATCTAAATCCTAGACTTTATGTTCATGGCTTCAAGCTCATTGCTGAGTGCTGATGATCATACATAATAATATATATAGGGTTACTTTAATATTTGTGAACATTTTCTTGAAAAACTTATGTTCCTTTGGCAAATACATCGTTACACCATACAATATAAGTATGATATGAGTGCATTTTATTTATATGTAAATGCTTTGCATTCCCCAGGTAAGGTGGGGACGTGATATTTTGCAAAGTGAGCATGTGAGTACATAACTGAAGATAACATTTGTTGGACAACCTATCATAATCAGATACTATCCCAAGGCATAGTTTTGGTAATGTTCTGATAGCAAAATGAGATTACCTTTTAACACGTTTTTTATTATCTTCAAAATATTTAAGATATTAAAGCTTTCTACATGTGGCCAAATGATGATGGGAAAACAATTGCTGTAATATATCTGCTGGTTCTATGAGTTTGTAACTTTTCCATTTATATGTCTTTCCTTTCTATCTACATACACAATGGTAAAGTTTCTAAGCTTTTGTTCACTTTCTATCTACGTACACATGGTAAATGTTGACTTTACTTCTTTCTGGGCAGGGCCTACATGCAAATAGCAGAAGGATCCTCATCCAACTTGAGGGCAACATTTGAGGAGTTTCTTGGCCAATGGAAATATGTAGGGCACTCTTTGCTTCTGTTTGAAATTTGCAGATAGTAAATGAATTTTCTTTTAAGAACATGTGTTAGCTTATGATTATTTAGTTTGAAATTTATAGACTTGGTTGCTTTTTCTTTTACAGTCTCGTTGTGGGCCAAACTATATTTTCTTGAAAGTTGCCCAATACAACCTATCGAGATCTTTTTGTCAAGAAATATACAAGCATAGTGACGTAGATTTAGTTCTTCAATATTTTTTTTAATTTATGATGTTAATTATGTATAATTTCTCTTCACCTATATACATTTTAGATAAATGTAGATTACTTTTTTTTCATTTATGGAGACTTATAAATTTACTTTAGATGTACTATGGGTTTATTATTTTTTGAATGAATGTCTTTAAGATTTAATCATGTAAATGTATGTTCCTCAAGTATCTTCAATGAATGAGATTTATAGATAAGTGTGAATGAGAATTCTGTGGATCAACATGGTAGTGAGTGATATAATCTATGAATGTGAAGATATGAATAGATGCACTATTATAGGTGATGAGAGCATAGACAATAATAGAATTTTTTAAAAAAAGATAATACATTTCTACATTTTTTATTAATCGATGTTAAATTATTTTCCTACGTTTTTTAAAAAAGTGATGTTAATCCTTATTCATATGTTTCTTCTACTATGTGGCAAAAGGTAATACCTACGTTTTTAGAAACGTAGGTATATCCTTTTAAACACGTGTTTGTTGATGATTTTTACCTACGCTTTTGTTGGACTATTCTTACGCTTCTAAAGCGTAGGTATAAGTCTATCTATACCTATATTTTATTAAAACGTAGGTATAACTTATAAGCACGGGAGCAAACGTTACGTTTTGAAAGCGTGACAAGGAAACGTAGGTAAAGGTTTTATCTACATTTCTTGGACCTATACCTACGTTTTTAAAACATAGATAAAAGTTTGTTTTGTTGTAGTGACCCCCCGGCGTCCCCCCTCTCCCCTCCCTACTATAGACCGCTCCCCCCTCCCCCTTTGGTGAGCCCCCTTCCCTCTCCCTCCCCCTCCGGCAAGCCCCCTCCCCCTCCTCCTCCGACGAGCAAGCACCCCCCCTCCCTGACAAACCCGGCCTCTCCCCCCTCCTTGCTCTAGATGCCCACCACTCCCTTCCGCCTTTGGCGAGCATGCAACCCCCCTCTGCCCCCCCTCTGGCGGACCCCTCTCCCTACTGTACACCGCTCAGCCCTCTCCCACCAGCGGACCCCCCTCCCCTCCGGTGAGTAGGCACCCCCCCTCCAGTGGACCCCCCCTCCCCCCTCCTTGCTGTCGATTGATGCCCCCCTCCCCCCTCCTTGTTCCACATTGCTCCCTCCCCCTCCAGTAAACCCCATCCCCCCTCCGTGCTCTAGATGTCCCCTCTCCCCCTTCGACAAGTTCTCTCCCCCTTCTTTGCTCTAGACATCTTGTCTCCCTAGGACTACCCCCCCCCACACACACACACACAGAGAGAGAGAGAGAGAGAGAGAGAGAGAGAGAGAGAGAGAGAGAGAGAGAGAGAGAGAGAGAGAGAGAGAGAGAGAGAGAGAGAGAGAGAGAGAGAGAGAGAGAGAGAGATATCTTTTCATTATTATGTCACTATTGAATGAAATATTTCACAAGATATTCTTTTTTTTACGGTCGTAAATCACGTTAACTTTTTAATAAGAGTAAGAAGATTGTAAGATTTTTTTAAGAAAATAGTCGAAATTGAGAGATTAATCGACAATTCGTCGGTAGTGTAAAGACTTATATGTATGTAAAAAATATTATCTTTAAATAATGATATCTGCACGCGAGAAGATTTCATAGGCCTCAACCGATATTATTCTTATAGTAAAGATGAAATTATATTATTTAACAATATCTCTTAGATAAGGAGTTGAAGACCTATTTTATAGGTGCATGTCCATCTTCTCAATAATCAATGTGAAACTATCTAGTGTCCTTATTTTTTGTCTACAAACATGTAAAGATATTTTAAAGACGTGTGCAATTCTGATATTTTATATGTTATAATTCTTTTCTTGTTTATCGTATGATTATATATCCTAGAAAGGGGTACATGGTCCACCTAATTAAAGGGTGAAAAGTGGAGTAGTACGATTGTGGTAAGTGGCCTGGGGTCTTTATTTTCTTAATTTCCCACGTAATCGAACTCCTCTTGTTCTCACGACGACGACATCTCATGAGAATGGTCACAATTTGATTGAAGAGTTACCAAGCAAACTCTCCTGTACGTTTCTAACATTTGCTTACAGAGTAAGCACCTTAATTTCACATGATCTGATCACGTTCCTATACAATCTTTTATTATGAAAGATAATCCTACTAAAGAATTGACCTTTGTGCATCATGAGAAACAAAAAGGCTTCCGCTAGCTATCCATAGAATTCCTCTCCATTCCCCACTCAGCGCCTTTTCCTCCGTCCCCTTTTACTTAGAGTTGGCATGGGGAGAGGAGAGTTTGAAGGAGGTATATCTCGCATGTCGCATGCAGGGATTATTACTCTCCATGTATGTATGATGATGGTGTCAAACAATGAGGAGACATGAAAGAGCCGGAATCAGGTGCGACGACCGGCCAACACCACCGGCCAATCTCCCTCCTGCCGGCGAAGCTTCCAACCCCACCTTCGGACCGGCTTCCAGACTTCGAGAAATTAATGAATGGCTGGATGTAGCCTTGGGCGATATATATATGGCAGCGATCACATGGGGTCGGCCCCATGACTCGCTTCCCCTGCGGCCGGGATCCGAGCCGTCCTTTTATCAATGTGAGCATCTAAATATCCTAACTAATCAACATTTTTGATCCAAAATCGCAGCCGACTGCCCGCCCCCCCCTCCAACTCGCGACCTTCTTCCTCTGTCTGCGAGCGGGAACCAGCCCACCATATTCCTTTTCGCGGTGGCAACCCCCCCCCCCCCCCCTCGTCGGTTGCCTCGGTGAAAGTCCCCCAGCTCTGGAGGTCGCCCCCGCGTTCACTGCTCAGTCCTCCCAACCCACTGCAGTACGATTCTTCCATCTACAAGTTCTTCGCTGCCGTTCGCAAGAATGACGACGTCGCACCTGTCACGCCGCACCGCCAGGCGCTTCTACAACATTTCAGCCGAAGACATGAGTGACCTCTAAGCACTCGCAAGCACCGGCGGCCGTGGTGTCAGCAAGTTCGAGGCCTTCACTGTCTACATTTGGAAGATGCCCGGCGGCGAGTCGGCGTTCCACGGTGAAAGAAAATTATCGTGGGGTACACAACGGGTTGAGAAATATTTGGAGTTTTCAGTCCCAAAACTAGAGGTCTCAAAAACGGTTACTAAAATCGTTCTCGAAGAATCACGCTCCAAATTTTGACTTTGTTGGTGACGAGTCCACAAAGAAATATTGAGCAGAACACTCGAGGTCAACATAAAACGTAGAGAGAGAATTAGAGAGAGGATATATGAGTGTGACTGTGTGAGAGAGTTTGCCTTTTTACGCGTGTGTTCGGTCTCCACTGCATCCCTTTTATAAGCACAGATTGAGGAGAGCCGAACATGCAGGATTCGTTCACGAACGGACGCCCGCTGGCGGACGGCCGCGGCCGTCCGTTCGTGAACAGACGCATGCTGCCCCCCTTCGTGGGTAGCAGCGTATTAACACACAGAAAAAGGACTTGCAGGATGGGCGTGGCTATGGGCGGGACACGGGAGATCTTGGAGGGGGGGGGGGGGGGACCTCCAGTGCCGGTTTCCTGTTTGCCGGCTGCGATTTTGAAGTTAAAATGTTAGTTATTTTGGACCGTTGGGATGCTGTTTCCTCCCATCTCTTTAAATGATGACCTCATGTATTTAACGGCCCAAATACTGGCACCATGACAAATAGCCATGATACCAACACCACGTGAACACCTCCCATATATATATAATAATACTTTTTTTACACTCTGGTGTCGCCGGCACCATGCCATGGTGCCGACACCACCAGATCAACACCCATATATGGGAGATGTTCACATGCTATTGGCACCACGACTATTTGACATGATGCCAACATATATATATATATATATGAGAAATGTTCACATGGGGCCGGCCCCATGGCTATTTGCCATGGTGCCGGGATCTGGGCCCTCCATATGATGGGGTTGATGATCGCATGGGGCCGGTCCCATGCGATCAATAGCCTATATATATATATAGGGAGATGTTCATATGATGTCGACACCATGGCTATTTATCATGGTGCCGGTATCTGGGCCCTTAAATTCATGGGAGATGATCTCTTTAAATGATGACCTCATGCATTTAATGGCCCAGATGTTGGCACCATGGCAAATAGTCATGGTGCCAGTACCATGTGAACATCTCCCATATGATTATATATGGGAGGTGTTCACATGGTGCTGGCACCATAGCTATTTGCCATGGTGTCAACATCTGGGCCCTTAAATGTATGAGGTCATCATTTAAAGAGGTCATCTCCTATGAATTTAAGGGTCCAGATGTCGACACCATAGTAAATAGCCATGGTGCTGACACCATGTGAACATCTTCATATATGGGCGCTGATCTGGATGGTGCCGACGCCACCGGAGCGGCACCCTATATATATATATAGAGAGAGAGAGAGAGGATAATATAGAGGATAATATCCTCTATATATATACATCCGGATATCTGTTTTTTCTTTTTTAATGACCATTTTACTACCCTCATTTAGATCTCTAAAGTGAAGTTGGTTTCAAACTTCAGTTCGGCGCTCTCAAAATTTAAGCCATGGCATGGTGCCGGCACGACCGGAGCGGCACCCTATATATATATGTAGAGAGAGAATAATATAGAGGATAATATCCTCTATATATATATATATATATATCCTCAGGATATCTATTTTTTCTTTTTTGATGACCATTTTACTACCCTCATTTAGATCTCTAAAGTGAAGTTGGTTTCAAACTTCAGTTCGGCGCTCTCAAAATTTAAGAGCACTTTATTACACCTTTGATTTTCAAATTAAGGAAAGAGTGACAAAAGATGATAACAATTATGACACCATAGTGTTTCATTATCCATTCTCCGAAACTAATACATTTGGGAAATGTCATAATATTATCATTTTCTACATGTGTGTGTGTGTGAGAGAGAGAGAGAGAGAGAGTAGTACAATAATCTTCTCTCTCTCCCTCTCTCTCTCTCTCTCTCTCCTAATCATCTTAATTTGATTGTCGGACGACGATGACAATGCAGATAGCGTGATGATTACGTAGACACGCTCTGCATAGAGGTCGCATAATTTCAATTTCACCAAAATTTGTTGTGCGTCCCCACTTCGACTTCGACTTCAACTTTTACTTTCACTTCTGTTGTAGTTTTATGCGAGCAATGTATGTCCTCTCTTAGCTCCTCACCCCACTAGCCTAATCTCCACATCTCTATTAACCTCCTCACCATCTCCGTGCACATTATTTGCATAGAGTCAGACCTCACTTACACCATGCACACGCTTACATTACCTCGCACGCACACCCACACCTCCTATTCATAGTGGATGTGAGAGAGGAGGATTAGGACACGTAGAGGGGTTGGATGAAGGCGGTGGGGGTGGATTGGGACGAGGGGGAGCACGTCGTGACGAGAAAGTGCGTAGAAAGGAGGCGTACGCGCATAGAGGAGAGGATAAGAGGAAGAGAAGAAGGAGCATGTGGAGTAAAAGATAACAAGAAGAGAATTGAAGAAAGGAAGGGTTGGAATGACCTGCTGGCGCCAGTGCGCGCATCAGCTGTCGCTGGTGGCGCGGCGAGGCCCAATGGGCACTCCTGACCCATTAACAATATTGTTGATATTGGACCATCGATCCCCTCATCATAAACCTGGTAATAATTGAGAATTTTGAATTTTGTGCTTACGTATAATTTCATAGATAATGCAGTGAATCATATCGAGTTTTAGGGAGGAGTCGAGTTACATTAATTAAGATATTTTAGTTGGAGACATGGGCCAGATCATGTTATAGAAATATGTAAACCAAAGGTTTTAAGTTGAAGGACTGGTTGCTTATGTTGGCACTGTTCTTTCACCGGTTAAGAACCAGAATTCGACCATATCCAAATTAATGTTGCAACATTAAAAGTAGGATATTCAGATGCCACGATGGACTTGTAGCTAGATTTTTCGCAAAGATTTTAATGATATTTTTTTATTCAAATTCAATAGTGTAGAGATAGGAAAATAGTTCTTAGGCCACGTACCACCTTCTATATTTATTTGTTGGGAAAGTCGTCTCGCGCCCGTGGAAGCCAGTAAACACCAGAAGCCAGAAAGGCGTCAGAAGGAGTCCCGGGTGTTACCCTAGGGGACAACCCTCCGATGTTTACGTCAGCAACGGTTTAATGTGTTGTGTCCCTGAAGTCATTTGAGTCATTCTGTGGTCACTTGGGTCATTCGACATCATTCTATGGTCATATGCATTCTGTGGTATACTTGGTTTTGATAATGGCTAAACACTATTAGTCATTGTTATTTTTCACTCCTATATGACTGACATATGTGCTGTTGTGTTCATGACAGATATGCAAATGAAGGCTCAATGTTGCGCCCTCGCACGCGGATCGACCTGCGCGGTCAGGTCGTGGGGATCGACCTGCCCGGTCAGGTCGCGGGGGTCAAGGGGACAGCGCCCCTTGCGGGGGTTTCCGGGGACGGAGCCCCCGGAACAAAAATTTCTTTGAAGACTCAATAATAAAATCCTCAAGACTATCAAGGGCGATGCCACAAATATGCACGGGCTGCTAAAGGACTTAAGCGGCGGAGCTAAGATAGATAACGGACCAACCCGGGAAAATCCGGGTTCTGCCCAGCTGGCGGTCGACCGCCAGCACAGGGGCGGTCGACCGCCCCAGCAAGGGAATCCCAGGCCGAAGATGTTTCAGTAGCGGTCGACCGCCAGCTAGTGGCGGTCGACCGGAAATCCCAGGGGCCATTCGTCTACAGCATTTCATAGTAGCGGTCGACCGCCAGGAGCTGCAGGTCGACCGCCAGCCCCGAGCCTTCAATGTTGACTTTATTTCCAACTTCGAAAAGGGCCATTCAACATGAATTTGTTTAATCCAAAAGTCACCTAAACACCCACAAATTGTGGATCTGGTCTGAGGCTTGTCTATAGACCATTCAAGGTCTATAAAACCAATACAAGAGGGTTGGAAACCAAAAAGCTTCAAGGCTTCAAGAGAGATCAAGGGAGGCCATTTTCGAGGTATTGTAGCACCTCCGTGAACAGTACTTCGGGCTGGAGTTCTTCATCCATCTAAGGTGTTTCAAGGTGAGATCTGAAGCAAGCAACCTCCACCAAAGCTAGAAGC
The DNA here is from genome assembly GCA_022559845.1 of Amorphophallus konjac. Lineage (NCBI taxonomy): Eukaryota > Viridiplantae > Streptophyta > Magnoliopsida > Alismatales > Araceae > Amorphophallus > Amorphophallus konjac. Next base: position 155,558,019 of record CM040129.1, read on the forward strand.
GCTCAAGGATAAGAAGGGTGATCAAAGGAAGCCACAAGGAGGGTGTTTCAAGAAGGAAATCAAGCTACTCCGGGAAGAAGTTCTTCATCAAATCTTCAAGTGATTGAAGCTACTTCAAGAGGAAATCAACTTCAAGCCAAGTGAAGAAAAAGCTGCAATCATCTTCCTCTTCCTCATCTCAAGGTGATCCATAGAAGCTGCAAGGGTGTGTTCAAGGGAAAGGAGTTCGAAGTACTGTAGCTGTGAACAGTACTCCGGGAAGAAGTTCTTCATCATATCTCCAAGTGATTCAAGTTACTTCAAGAGGAGATCAACTCCAAGCCAAGTGAATCATCATATTCAAGCTTCAACAAACTCAGACAAAATCTTTTCTCTTTGAACATATTTCATATCTTGTTTGAGTATTTTCATATCTTGTTCTTTTCCATTTCATTCAAACATTTGGAACTGAAGATCGTCCCTACCTGTGGTTAGTAGGAAGGCAATCGGAAGCTGTCCGATCTGCGGTGTTGACGTCCCTACCGGTGGTTAGTAGGAAGGTAATCGGTGGTCTTTCCGATTTACGGTTCAGTGCGTGGCACTAGTGAAACCTCACCGGATTTGGTGAGGGGTGGACGTAGGACTGGGGATTCAGTCCGAACCACCTTAAAATCTCGTGTGTTGTGGTTTGTTTGTGTGTTTGTTTCATTATAGATGCATGCTTAGGTTCGAATCGATATATTAGTAATCATCTTGATAAGCAAATCGTCGTGTCCTTCGTTTAGCTAGTTATATTCCGCTGCAATTTGTTCCATCTAGCTATATAGAGGGCTGCATTACGAAAAGAGGGACAGATCTATTCACCCCTCCCCTCTAGATCCGCTGTCCACTACACAACATAATGAAGAACAGAGTAGAGCGAGTTGAGAGAGAGAGAAGGAAATCATAGTCGAAAGCTAAAGGGTCATGTAGATCTTCGGAGCGAGTGCTCACCGCTCCCAGTGCCCACTTGGAGAGTGCTCACTGGGTGGTAGGGTCACCGGAGGAGAGTTTCCCTTTCAACGTTGGTCGTGGCTGATTCCTTCTCGTTATCCCGTAGGATCAGTAGCTCTACTCTCTTGCGTAGCAGTGTGGGGGTTTTAGTAGAAGAATCTACCGTGTCTGTCTTCTCTGTCATTCTTCCCTTTATAGGGGTTGTCCTAGAGCAAAGGGCCTCATTCCTTGATAGGAAGGGTCGTAGTAGAGTAACCATCGCCGCTATAGTGGTGGAAGCTTCCCGTTGGGGGGCGATTGCCCCGACGTTGGCTGGTCCTGGGGCGAGTCTTACGGCGCTCGTGGGGCATGCTCGCCCGTTGTGGGGTCAAGGCCGACGTCACGGGGGCAACGGTTGGTCGCCGGAGAGTCTTCCGGCGATAACTGCACTTGGGCCGTAACATTTACGCCTTGTAGAATCCGATGCTCTTTTGGACTGGGCCTCCCCTTGGTGGGCCACATCAGCATGCTCGCCTCTTGGGCGCGCTCCCTTGAGAGCTATCTGTCGTGGGCCTGTTACTACTGGACCGTTCTTGGGCCAAATCAGATTTACCCTCCTCACTTCCCCCCTACTCTCAGTCGCCGAGCACTATGCAGGAGGCTGAGAGTCGGCCTTGAGAGGGTCTTCGGGAGTGTGAGATCCGGAGTCGGTTTCCTTGTACTATGGGCGTGTGTGTTGCTGGGGACTTGCTTGGCGCGCAAGGTGCCCCTGACGGTGGCAGAGGCCAAGCTGGTAATCATGATTCGCGTCTTGTCCTGTTCTAGGAGCGCGGGCTCTTGAACGGTCGTCTGACATCGGTAGCCGTACCGCCGTAGCAGCCGACATCCTTTCACCTGCCTCTCAGGGGGATAGTGTCGATCCATCGTGGGTGGTTATAAGAACCGCTGCGAGATCTCCCGCAGACTACACCCGCGTCCTGCTGGTTGTCGTACTCGTCGTAGGCGTCTTCCTCCCTTTGCCCGGTGAGGATCCTTCTTCCTTCGCATCTTTCCTCTTCTGTAGTCATGCCTCCCCGTAGGAGGATCCCTCGAGTCAGCTCTTCCTCTTCTGAAGAAGCGGCTCATGGCCGTGGTGGTGCGCCGAGCACTTTGGGTGCGGGTGCCAGTCGACCCAGTTCCCCACCGTTAGTGGCTTATAGGGTGATTCGTGGATTGCGGGAAGCCTTCTAGATTCCCCCCGAGTACGAGATCGTCTTCCCAACTGTCGATGATGATACGTTGAGCCTTCCTTCGAGGGAATTTTTGGTCCCAGTAGCGTCTTTCCAGGCAGGCTTCCGCGTTCCCGCGCACCCTTTTATTGTGTTCGTCCTTCATTATTACGGACGGCGCCCTGGAGAGTTGTCCCCCAATTTTTACTACATCCTCAATGGGTTTCTCTATGCGTGCCGGAGAGCGTCGGTGGAGCCTAGCCTCCATCTTTTCTAGCTGTTCTACTACATCCAACGCTGCCCGGCTGATACGGCCTTTGCCTATTTCAAGGCCCGGTCTGGCCGGAAGCTCATCCGAGTGTCTTCCACTGCAGCCAATCTCAAGGGTTGGTCGCAGCGGTACGTGTACATTGTCGAGTCGAGTGGTTACGACCATTCCGGCACTTGAAGGTTTAGGGGCGCCCCCCCTATCTGGGCCGATAGGAAGCCTCCGCTCAGGGCCGAGGATCGGAGGAAGGTAGACGCCATTTTTCGGTACTCTCTTATTGACGGGGACTTCGTGCTTACCCCGGTGCTGCTCCGAGAGTTGGGGTTGAGTCCTCCGTTGCCGCAGGGTACTGGTCTCGACCTCTCGTCGGGTTGTACTGGTGTCCAACTGGATTAAACTGATCTTGTTCTAGTTTCAGGCGCGCCTGAGGTTTCGGCGTGGAGCTACGAGGTCATCAGGTTGCCGCGGTTTGCTCCCTGCCATGTGAACCACGTCGCTTCGGGGACCGATCAGGTGTCGATTGTCACCTCCCAGGCTGAGGTTGCGTTCGCCCCGGGGGAATTGTAGTACCCGATCCCAGTCGGCGCCCCCTTGGTGCGCTCGCCGGTAGCATCTATAGCGAGTGGAGGGCCTAGCCCTCAGCGAGGCTCCCTGAAAGGAACTACCTACGCTGTGGGTGAAGAGTCCGCCATGGCCAGTGGCAGTCGCGCCTCCCTAACTGAGGATGCTCTGGCGGCGCTGGATAACCAGCGTCGGTCGAGGAAGAGAGGGTGTAATGCCCCAGGTTTTTCAGATTTGGATCCGTGGGTTTCCGATCGCTTTTCGCGGGTTGCGGATTCTGTCCGATTGAGCTTCAGACTAATTTTACCGGATTGTTGGACCGTTGGTGGTGTGCCCGTGAGTTTCCTTGGGTCTGCGATGTTGTGAGGAGCAAGCTGGTATTTTTTTGGAATTTTCGGAGCACCTTTGTGGGTCCCGGGTTGCGTTTCGGGTTTTACACGTGTTTTCTTCTGTCGGACCTTCGGAACCCCGTACAGGGTGAACCGTTGTGTTCTCCGACACCAGGACATTACCACTGCGTTGTGTATTTTCTGAGGATCGCGGGGGTATATTTTTCTATTTTTTCTTATTTTGGGTAATTTTTGGATTTTCTGTATAATAACCTCCTTTTTCCTCTCTCTCCCCATCTCTCATTTCTCTCCCTTTTCCCTCTCTCTTCTCTCACGTTCTCTCCTCTCCCCCTCTCACTCCGGGCGGCCGACGGAGGCGACGAGGGCGGGGTGGCGTGGCTCGTGGGGCGTGGAGCGACGGGCACGGGACGAGGATCGCGATGGTCACTACAAGAAAAAGCAGTATTTCAGACGAAAATTTCAGACGGATTAATTTCTCTCGCATTTCCATCTGTAAATTCAGACGGATATATTTCATCTCAAATTCCATATGTATTTGGGACATAATTATTCCATCTGAATATCCATTTGAATTTACAGACGGATATTCAGATGACAAAATTCAAGTCTGAAATTAGACACGAATATTCAGATGAATAATCTTACGTCTAAAATTTGAGACGGAAATTGATTCCGTCCGAGGTTCCATCTCACATTTTCCCTCTCCCGCCACATTCGATATCACCATTTCCTCATTTCCCCCACCCTCCCTCCCACTCTTACTATTTCTCCTCCGTCTTCCCCGTCGGAGCCGCCGCCGCCCTCGTCCCTCTCGACGTCGCCGCCGCCGTCCGCTCCGTCTCCGCCAGCCTCCGTCGTCGCCTCCGCCGCCGTCCTCCTCCCTCTCGTCATCCTCGCTGTCGCCTCCTCCCTCTCGTCGTCGCCGCCGCCTCTTGTCATCGCCACCGCCTCTCCGGTAAGTCCCATCCCCCTCCCCTCCCCCTTCCCCACCCCCTCCCCCTCCCTCGCGGGCGCAAGTGCCCTTTTTTTTGGGATCATCGGAGGGGTTCAGGAAGGGTACGTGGGGGGGGGGGAGGGAGAGCTCGGAGGGGGAGGAGGAGGTCGCCGATGGGAGGGGATGTAGGGTTCAGGGAGGGTGGGGGGGAGCTCAGAGGGGGAGGGGGAGGTCGCCGATGGGAGGGGATGTGGGGTTCAGGGAGGGTGGGGGGGAGGGGGAGCTCGGAGGGGGAGGGGGAGGTTGCCGGTGGGAGGGGAGGAGAGGTTCAGGGAGGGGCGACTGGTGGCAGGGAGGGGGAGCTCAGAGGGGGAGGGGGTGATAAGTGTGTAATTTTACATGTTAATTAATGTTATAACACACTTTTATGAGCTTTAATATGTATCACTATTCACTTATCACACTTAATCACGATTGTAAATCAAAATATGTCGTTTCATGAAATTAATCAAAATTTGATAAATAAATTTCTTATTTTGCAGGTACTCGGAAGAGGAAGATGGCAATAATGAAAGTCTACATCAAATTTGCACAATAATAGGCCAAACTTCATGCCCACATCCAAAGGCCCATGGGATTGTTTCAAAAGAAAAAAAATAATAACAAAAATTTATTGATCATTCAATAGATATATATATATTTACACTCATATGTATTATATATATATGTGTGTGTGTATTATATATATATATGTGTGTATTATATATGTATATATATATATATATATATATATATGTATGTATGTATTATATATATATGTGTATTATATATATGTGTGTGTGTATTATATATGTATATATGTATTATATATATATATAATACATGAGTGTATAACAGGAGAATGGCTCTCCACTTGAGCAGCCAGGCAAAGCACCAAAGGCCTCATTCAACTTCAAAGCAACAAGGCTTCACATCACGTGAGGGCCACATGCTGGCCATGGCAACATGGGTTCAAAAGCCATTCACGTAGATGCATGTTGGGCTTCAAATATTCTCATGCAAGGCTTCTTCACATTGGGCTTTAGGTAGCAAGCCACCCTTCACACATGGAGGGCTCCACAAGGTAGCTGGCTTCGTACACCAACAAGAGCCATGTTAACAAGTCTTCACAATATGCAATGTGAAAGACAATGCATGCAACACATGGGCTCCTTCTCCACATGCAAAGACAAAAGCATGTAACAGTTAAGGCATCAAACACAACAACAAAAGCTTCAACACGGTGGGCACAAAGGCAACAAGACACACAACAAGGGTTTCAAACAAAGGTTGGCAGGCATCTTCACGTGGGGCTTTTCTCCACATTGGTGGCATTGCGGCTGGGTCTTCAACGCGAACAGGATCAACCAAAGTTGGCAGCGGCATAGCTTCTCACATAGTCACACCGACTAGCTGTAGACAAGGGCAAAAGGCCATTTAAGAAGCCTTCACACGGCCAGGCTTTGGGTGCAACAAAGTCTAAAGCCGGCCAATGCTTCAAACATGGCCGATGATGCGGCAGAAAATGAAGTAAAGGAGAGAGAGAAAGTCAGTAAGGTGGGATGCCAACATTGGGAGAGAAGAAAAAGAAGGAAAAGAATTTGTAAAAAATTGTATTTGTGTGCATCACATGGAGGCCTCTCTTCTTAAGTCAAAATGTGTAACCATGGGTGTTCACATGAGGGAATAGGGTTAAGTTTGGCCCTATAAAAAGGGCTCCTATTGTGAAGTTGGAGAGAGTTCTTGTTTGGCTTTGGAGAGTCACGTAGGAGTGTTTTGGAGAGCTTGTGTTTGTGGGTTTTGGGTTGTTGTAGTATTTTGTATTCATATTATTGTACTCTTAGTCATTTTTAGTCCTTCACGGCCCCTTTGCATGTATGTGTATTCTTTATTTCGAATTACTTTCTTCAGCAAAGTTGTCCATATCTAGGTGTTCGTCATTTTCTCTTTCTATCACTTTTCCTAAATCTCCACCGTTTTTGAGTTATTCCCCAATTTTTAACTTGCTGTTCTGTGTGGTTACTGTTCATCCGAGATGATAGTCACTGCCATTTCTCCATTTTCAAGCCCTTCCAGTCCTCTTTTCATTCCAAGTTCTTCATAAAAGTTGTTCCTCGCTTGTAGATATATATTTTATTCTTCTACCACTTTCTTTAAATCCTTCTCGTTTTTAAGTTATAATCAATTTTTAAAGGTTCTATCTTTTACAATTTTACTGTTCACCCACGCAGATAGATCTTGATATTTCATATTTTTCACCTTCTTATTCTCGTTTTCTGTCTCTGCATTCTTCATCAAACTTCTTCCTCTCTTCGCCTTCTACAACTTTCTCTTCTTCTACTTCTTCTAATTCTTTCTGGATTTTAAGTTATTTTCCTTCTTTTAAACCCCTATGTTCAATATAATTTCATTATATTTTTAACTTGGTCTTTTTCCCACTTCTTCTATCTATCTCTCTCTTCCCTACTTCTTCACACACCCCAAGGAGGATCTTCATCTCCCGGTTCTCTCGACGTCGGATTCCACGGCGGGGCGATCTTCATCCAAAGCCTGGCACGAAGACGGTGGCGCCATTCTTCATCTCGGCTTGATTTATTTTTAGTTTTTCCTTAATATTATTCATGTTATATTTTTAGTTTTTATAAGATGTTGTAATCTTCATTAGTAATAAGAATGGATTTTGTGCAATTATTTTCCTCCTTCCATCTCTTTCCAAATTCTATTCTCAACCTTCTCATATTCTTTAGTTAGATTTATTTTTAGTTAATTCATGCAGTTCATTTTTCCCTAGTTTAAATTCACTCAAAAATTCACTTTTCAAAACATAAGATTTTTTTTCCAACTTACTTAAAAAAGAAATCTTTCTTCCCCGTGGATCGACCCGTGCTTACCACTTTACTTATAATTCTATATCTTTTTAAGTGAGTGAGTCTGGTTAATTTTTAAAAATTGTGGCACGGCATTTTTAAACGACATTTGTCGGAGCGCATCAGGGGGGTTCGGGTAGGGGCGACCGGTGGCAGGGCGACTGGTGGCAGGGAGGGGGAGCTCGGAGGGGGAGGGGAGGTCGTCGGTGGGAGTGGGTTCATGGAGGGGGGAGGTCGCCGGTGGGAGGGGAAGGGGGTTCAGGGAGGGTGGGGGAGCTCGAAGGGGGAGGAGGAGGCCTCCTCTGATCTCAGATAACCGGGCTAGGCCTCCGATTCTTGATTTTTGGAACCATATTATAGGGCTATTTTTTTCATTATGCGTCTACATGTTTGTGAAATATATTATGAATTATTCAAAGCCATCCGGCATCCTTCATATGGACTATGGTGTATTATGGGAATCATCTCAAAATCCTGTGATGAGGGTTCACGGGTGTTTTGTCAAAGAACAAAATCTGAACATAGGGTGAAAGAGTCGACTCTCACAGTCGACACATTTCATCGAGAAGTTTGTTTCTAGCAAAGAAACAAAAAATCCAATCGAAAGTGTCGACTCTCAGAGTCGACACATTTTGGTGGAGGATATTTTTATTCTTGATGTTTTTCCCTATTGACATTAAAACATCCCTTATTGCATGTCATTTGATTTGGTTGAATATTTTTATTCTTCATATTCTTTTTGATAAGTAATGATTTGTATTGTGTAAGAGAATGTACAGAAGAAGTTGGAGATGACTACTCTAGCTCCAGTCGGCTAACCTCCTTCATTGCATTATATCATACTAGAAAAACTAGAAATTTGGAAAACTTCTAAGGATCTTTACAATTAATGTTAAATCTTTTGAATATGCTAATATCTCACTTCCTCTTTAACCTTGTCAATGCTTCATGGAATTCTATGCAGTGGCGGCTGTCTTCCAATATTTGGATTAGAAGATTTCCTTTAAGCACATAATCTCCTTGGAAAATTCTTTCACATCTCTACTTCCAGATATGCCAAACTGTGGTTCTCAGTAGCACTCTCACCAGCTTCAGAATTGGCCCTTTCTTAGGGCAGTTATTAGCAAGCTCTGCAATTTCCAGATTGAGAGTTTTAGGAGACCGGTGCAAGTCTAGCCTACTTAGAATTTCTTTTCAAATCCAATTAGAGTAAGGACATTCAAAGAATTGATGTTCTGAAAATTCACAATTGTTTTAGCAAAAGTAGCACATAGAAGCAAGGTGTTGTCCTCTCTTTTGTAAATTATCCATAGTTGGGAGTTTGCTTAACATTGCTTGCTACAGACAGTGAGAGGCTCTTTGTATTGTCGGCCCCTTCCAGATCCATTCACTATAAAGCAAAGGTGTAGCTTTTGCTCTTATTACTTCCCAGCAATGTGTTGTAGTGAACAGCCTATTATTATGGTTCCATCGGATTTCATCTCTTCCACCTGATGCAATAGGGATCCCTGATATTGTATTCAAAAGGTCTGCCATTTCATAAGAAGCAGGTTGTGGTAAAGACCAACACCCATTGGTAATAAAGGCAGCCACCTTGCATTTCTTTTGCATCTCTAGATCTTGCATGCAATTTTTCTGGAAAAATCATGTTTTCAAAGAGGGTCAGAAGGCCTTTGATTTGGTTGAATGGCATTGGATGATTTTTCTACACATGAAAACCTCTCATAAATACATACTAAACTTCTAGGATACTTCTATAAGAGAGATGCCCTCTCCACATGCCTTAATTGAACCAAATAGAACCTTAGCATCAGATAAGTGGAGGAATTGCTTCATTGCCAATTCCCTCTGCTCAGTATTTGTGTCACCAGAAATCATACAATCACTTTCTCTCCAGCAGAGTTAGCAATTGACAAAATGTTCAAAAAGAATTTTGTCTTCACTCCATCTTTCAAGTCTATGGAGTCCAAAAGATTATCAATCTCTTGATCTTTCACTTTCATGACACTCCAGTCTCGAGAAGCATAATCAGCACAATCTTTCAAACATGGATGCATGTACACTGCACTACCAACATCAATTCTCTTAAACTTCTCATATTTCCCGAAGTATCCTAGAAGTTTTTTCTATCTGGGACTCAGACACAATAGCACAGTGAAATCAATGATAGAGTGCAAGACATCTCCGATCATCTCCCGAAGGTCCTTTATGATAGAAATTCTCCTTTTACAATGATCTTCGTTTTGCAATGTTTCTTCCACTATATCAAAGAAACCTGCCTCTGCATCAACTTTCAGGTGCCTCCTACTGACACCTGATATACATGCTCTACTCAGGATACTTTCGTCTCATAGCATCTTATGATGAGTCTCATGGCATCTCGTGATGGTATATCTTGGGAGCTACACATTGGCAAGTAGAAGAACTTCCTTTGTATGACTTCTACTCTATTAAGGCTGACAATAGATCTCAACAGCTTGATGTTCTTAAAAATGGGAGGAGAACATGAGTATTCTTTTCTTGGTCTATAAGCAATTTTCTAGAATTGTGTGCGATGTAGGAGACGTGATAGGTGTTGCATGTCAGGAGAGGTTAGTAAAGGTCCCTAGCTTTCTCATTTTAGATGAAGGCCATACTCCCAAAAATGAAGACACAAATAGTCTTTCTACGGTAGAAAAGGTGCAAACTCCCCGCAAGGTGGTCCTTTCATAGACACTATTTCAGAATCATGTCAAAGAAGTTTTTAATATATTGAATCTAGTGTGTCGTAAGTTTTCCTGAACATGGACTCATCATGACAAGATCGTGCCAAGTCCATGTTCTCAAACTTACGATGCACTAGATTTAATATATTAAAAATTTCTTTGACATGATTCTGAAATAGTATCCCTGAAAGGACCATCTTACGGGGAGTTTGCATCTTTTCTAGCGTAGGAAGAGTATTTGTGTCTTCATTTCTGGGAGTATGGCCTTCATCTAAAATGAGAAGGCTAGGGACCTTTAGTAACCTCTCCTGACATGCAGCCCCTATCTCGTCTCTTACATCGCACACAATTCTAGAAAACTGCTTATAGCCTAAGAAAAGAATACTCTTGTTCTCCTCCCATTTTTGAAGAACATCAAGCTGCTGAGATCTATTGTCGGCCTTAACAGAGTAGAAGTCATACGGAGGAAGTTCTTCTACTTGCCAATGATGGAACTCTCTTTCACGTTGGCAGAATTCCTTTAGGAATAATGATATTTAGCCAAAAAACTCTGAAGAAAGCTAATGAGCATGAAAGTATTTCCTGACCCTGGTGCATTGCCAAAATGCAGCATCCAGGATTATCACCCACTAGGTATCTCACCAAGGAATTGAAGCCCTCTATCTGATGTGGCTTCATTTATTTATTTTATCTTATTTATCTTATTTATCTTTGATGTTGATCTGACTAAAAAATGTGGATTGTTTCGCTTTGATGTTCTTCATTTGGAAATTTTTAACAATTGGATGTTATTTAACTTGTTATATGCATAATGATAATTACCTTATTATTTAATTTTATGTTAGATAAATATATGGGGTATTCACTGTGAGCTGAGGTGGGTGGGTGCGACCAAACATTACACGCACCTCAGGAGAGCGTGTTAAAATTGTGTTAATGAAACTTCCCGTTCAAGACTTTGGGATTGATGTGTATGTTCTCATTTTTTTACGAGAATGTATATATCTACCTCAAAGTCTTGAATTGTCCCGTTAGGACAGTCTGTGAATGTTTGATCACACTTAGGCAGTCATTTACTATATGTGTTTGTATGGTTTGTTGAGAATTTCGGTTGCGTCTCCTCACTCTTCTCTGATATACCATTATTGATTTTGAGTGTTTTCTTAACCACTTACTTGTAAGTGTTTAAGAAAATTTTAAAATCAATAAATATTTTTGGTATATCGGAGAAGTGTGGGGAGATGCTGCCGAAATTTTTAGCAAATCGTGCAACACATATAGTAAGTGATTGTGCGATCAAACCTTCATGGATGGGTTAAAAAGTGATAATCTAATTAATAGTCCTCTTCCAACTGTAAATGGTCTATGACGAACGATGTGAGAAAATGGTTGTGAATATTTTTAGGAGTAATGATTTCAAAGTTAGGATGTGTATTAATATTTATTGGGTGCAGGCAAAATGATGACAGATCGTTTATGGATGTATCGTAGAATAGTTGATCAGGTGGTGTCGGATGACTTTAAGCATGGAGTTGAGAGTTTCGTTGAATTTGCATTGGGGAATCCCAATGCAACAACAGACCGTGAAGCTCACATTCGATGCCCTTGTACAAATTGTAGAAACTTGAGGTGGCATTCACCATGGGATGTGCAACATCATTTGTACATGAAAGGGTTCGTGGATGGTTATACGAATTAGACGTGTCATGGTGAGGAATACTTAAGGTATGACCCCGACAATATTGCAGGCACAAGTGGGTACGTGGATATGGTTGTAGATGCTGCTGGTCCTAGTTTTAATGTTGATGAGGAACATGCATACATGGAAGAAGCGCCGAACCAGACAGCAGGAAGATTTTATCAACTACTTAGGGATGCTGATGAGCCGCTGTGGGATGGTTGTGAAAAGCACACTCGGTTGTCTGCAGTGTCACAATTGTTGAATTTGAAATCTGAATTTCACATCAGTGAGACTTGTTTTGACCGTCTCCTCCTCTTGATCAAGAGTATGTTGCCTCGAGACGAGAAGTTGCCAGAAACTTATTACCGTGCTAAAAAGATGGTCAATGAGCTAGGGCTTGGATATGTGAAAATAGATGCATGCCCGAATCACTGTATGTTATATTACAAAGACGATGGAGATAAGATATCATGTTCTATTTATCACCATGACAGATTCAAACCAAAGAGAGGGGGCAATTCAAAGTAAAAAGATGTACCTTACAAAGTATTGCGATACTTCCCTCTTGTGTCTAGGCTGCAGCGGTTGTATATGTCCTCAAAGATGGCTCGACATATGACATGGCACACCGAAAGAGTACGCCGTGCCGATGATATAATCAGTCATCCTACCGATGGTGAAGCTTGGACGCACTTCAGTCGTACTCATGTTGCTTTCTTAAAGGAGCCACGTAATGTTCGATTGGGTTTATGCACAAATGGTTTTAATCCATTCGGTGGTTCAGTGGCATCTTACTCTTGTTGGCCAGTGTTCATGACACCGTACAACCTTCCGCCGAACATGTGCATGAAGCGAGAAAATCTATTTTTATCCTGAGTAATTCTTGGTGCAAAAAGTCCTGGAAAAAATTTGGACATATATCTCAGGCCGTTGATTGATGAGCTCAATTTATTATAGACTGATGGAGTTGTTACTTATGATGCATGTAGGAAGCAAAATTTTGTAATGAAGGCGGCACTGATGTGGATAATAAGTGACTTCCCTGCATATGGAATGCTATCTGGTTGGAGCACACATGGGAGGTTAGCATGTCCTTACTGCATGGAAGATACCAAATCATTTGTATTGAAACATGGTGGGAAAGCATGCTGGTTTGATTGCCATCGGCGGTTGCTACCAACTGACCATCCTTTTCGAAGGCAAAAAGACTCCTTTAAAAAAAATACAGTTGAAATGGATGAAGCAGACTTGCAAAGGGTGTCGGGTCGACATATGGAGACACAGCTACAAAATTTACCAGATGTAGTACAATTTTCTGGTAGCACACGCCAACTCTCTGGCTTTGGAAAGGATCACAATTGGAACAAGAAAAGTATTTTTTGGGAATTACCTTATTGGTCAACTCTTCTTGTACGACACAATCTGGATAGTATGCATACGGAGAAGAATTTTTTTGATAATGTGTTCAATACGATCATGAATGTTAAAGGCAAAACAAAGGACAACGCCAAAGCACGTATGGACTTAAAGATGCTTTGTAAACGTCCAGAACTGGAATTGTAGCACGTAAATGGAAAAACTGTGTAGCCTAAAGCAACTTACGTGCTTAATGGTACACAGATCCAGGAAGTGTGCCAGTGGTTGAAACAGTTGAGATTCCTAGATGGATATGCATCCAACATAGCCTGTTGTGTGAATGTTAATGAGGGAAAAATATATGGTCTGAAAAGTCACGACTGTCATGTGTTCATGGAGAGACTTCTGCCCATTGCATTCCGTGACATATTGCCAAAGCCTATATGGGGAGCACTGACCGAGCTGAGTCAGTTTTTCAAGATTTTATGTGCATCAGAACTCGTACTGAGGGATGTACAAACTATCGAAGAAAATGTAGTCACAATCATTTGCAAGCTCGAGAAGATATTTCCTCCGACATTCTTTGATTCGATGGAGCACCTGGTCATCTATTTTCCATACGAGGCTATTGTCGGAGGACCAGTACAATTTCGATGGATGTATCCATTTGAGAGGTATGTCAGAATTTTTGTTAAGTTAAATGTCATCCATGGTTGGTACATTTCATTACCATGTAACTTGTTCTTGTAGGTGCATGCATGAATTAAAAATGAAAGTTCGCAACATGGCAAAGGTGGAGGGTTCGATTGTTGAGGCATATATTCTTGAAGAAATATCGAACTTCTGTTCCATATACTTTGAGCCAGAGATTCTAACGCGTTGTACTCGACCTCCACATAATGATGATGGGGGATTTGATGATTCGTCCGATCGGCTCTCTATATTTAAGCATCCTGGACGTGCGTTCGGACGTTGCTCGACACGCACGCTCGAAGATAGAGAGTTGTATGCCACTGAGATATATATTCTTCTGAATTACATCGAGATTGAGCCTTATGTTGAGTAAGTTCTTATACTCACATTTCTAGCGATGTCCATAAGTTATTCATTCTTGTTCTGCAGTTCATTTAAAGTAGTAGTGTATTTATATTACAGACAATTTGATTCAGAATTAACACATAAATGTCCAAATATCCAGGACGTGGAGATTGAAAAAGAACGCGAGAAGTTTTTTGCCAAATGGCTGAGACATCGGGTTATGGTCGATCGTTGAATATATATGTTTGAGGTTATGTATGTTGAGGAGATTGAACCTTATTATAACTAATCAGAATTTACATATAGGTTGAACAGGGTCTCATTACTGATCAAAGAGTACAACAGATCAGTTATGGCCCCTCGACGGTTGCACGTGGCTATCCAAGATATATTATGAACGGATACAGATTTCATACGAGGGATTATGGACGAAGTAAGTCTATGATGAACAGCGGCGTATCTGTTAAGGGAAGTTTATACAACGAAGTGGAATTGGACTACTACGGTCTTCTTGACGAAGTCTTAGAACTACAGTATTTGGGACGAGACAATCACGTATACATATTTAAGTGTCATTGGTTTGATCCTAATTCTGTCCGACATGACACAACTTATGGGATTGTCGATGTCAAACATAGGTCTAAACTTAATACCTATGAACCGTTCATTTTAGCCGCACAAGCCCAACAAGTGTATTATTCAAGCTACCCATCATCGAAGAATAAAGATTGGTGGGCAGTTTGCAGGGTTAAATCAAAACTCTTTCCCACTTATGAGTTAAATATGAGTGAAAACCCCTCAGAAGTTGCCAATGCTGAATATTTTCAATCAGACGAAGTCGGTGTTGTCGGTCGCACGCATATTAATCTGGACGAATCTGATGAGCCACTGTCATTACGTAACGGAGATGAAGTGGAAGAAGTCGATCCGACGGAGCTAAATGTTGATGTTAGAGGGGAGGAGGAATCGGATGAAGAGGAAGAGTTCGAATCTGATGAGGCAAGTATGGATGACGAAGATGATGATAAGTTAGATATATCATCAGCATGATCGAGGGAGGCACATTTTTGTAATTCTGTAAGATAACTGTTCATTTTTACATAATTTTTAATAACATTGGTCTAGCCTTATCTAATTGAGTATTAATATGTATTAATTATTTTGTTAGTAATAAAGAAATGGTCCGAGGAGGCCGTACTGGGAGTGGGAGGAGACAGGGCAGTGACAGGGGCTCTACTCCCTCCTCTTTCGCGTCTTCTTCGGGTATAAGTATAACTATTAAAATAGTTATCTATATAAATGTTATAATCATTTACTAGCTTAAAAGAATGTTCTTATAGGTCCAAGTGTCGACTCACGATCACCTGTTGTGCAGATGCCACTCCCACCACCTCCCGCTACAGGTATGTATATTTTAATTTTCAGCAAAATATTTGTTTTACTTATGTTTATTAATTCTTACAGGTCCCAATACCCTCCCAGTTGTTTTACAGACGCCATCCCCACCACCTCCCGCTACAGGTATGTAGATTTTAATTTTCAGCAAAATATTCCTTTTTCTTATGTTTATTAATTATTACATGTCCCAATACCCTCCCACATGTTGTACAGATGCCATCCCCACTAGCTCCCGCTACAGGTATGTATGTTTTAATGTTGAGCAGAATATTTTATATTTTTTTAGAAAGCCCTACTGTAATTCATAACCATATTTGATTTTCAGTAAAATATCTGTCTGGTAACACTCTGCACAAGGATATTTGAATCACATTCAATGAGGGCCCTCTGGCTATTAATAGTTTGAAGATATTTAACTCCATCTAATGAGTTCTCTGGCTTCGGCTATGATGCTGTTAGAGAAACCTTCTGATATTATTTGAATAAAGCTTCTCAAATGGTTTGTGAATTCATGTCTGTCTGCCTTGGAATAAATCTACTGATCTGACTGAAATTGGCTCATGATTTGTCTGTCTGAAAATCCATGTTTGAATAATTTCTCTGAATTCAGTTATTAATTTCAATTCATTGAACTGAATAAATGACGTGATATGGTTAAGAATGATTTTATGATTGACTGTTCCTTGCTTCTGAATAAAGATTCAGACCTTGTCTTGTGAATACTTGATGGACATCATATATTTGTTATCTTGATTTCAGAGGTATATCAAATGATATGAGATGGAAGGATAAATTCTGTTTATCTGAAAGTCCATATCATGTGTTGAGGATTAACCTCCACCTAGTACCCTAAATCAAGAGGTTGTCTCAGTACTACATTTCATCTCATTTCAAATGGCATTATTGTTTCTAGAGTCTCATTTATTATTGGACTTCACTACATGTCATGCATAATCGCATCTGAATCTGCTAATCTAATGAAATATGCTAATCTAATGAATCTGTTAATCTAATGAAATCTGCTAATCAAAATGCATATTTGAGTTTGTTTGAATAAGAGAAATATGCTGCTCATCCCGACATAGCACGGAGAAATTCAATGATCCTTTCCAAAAAACCCAAATATGGGCCATAGAATCATTTATATCGTTTTACCTATGTTTATTAATTCTTACAGGTCCCAGTGCCCTCCCACATGTTATTTTACAGACGCCATCCCCACCAGCTCCCGCTACAGGTATGTATGTTTTAATTTTCTGTAATATATTCATTTTTTTTGTAATTAATGATTCTATACTTGTATTAATTGAAGAAATGCATATTTGGCAATTTGTGTAGTAGGATTTTTCCAGACCCACTCATGATGGACAAAGGCATGACCTTTTTGCCTAATCTCTTCCCAGATGGTACTTGGTTTCATGATCTGCTCATGGTTCTTCCACTTGATGGCATCTAAAGATTCATTATGAATTGGAACGGTCCTAACAAGATTCCACAAATCGGCCATTTCCATAGATAGTGCAGTGCGAAGCACCCACTGCCCTTCAGAGAAAAAGAGGCCTGCATTTGCATTTTTTCCTAATTCCAAATCCTGTCTGCTATGATCTCCATACAATTGGTTGATGCTGTTGCCATTCAGCCACGGGTCAGACCATAGATTTGTGCCTTGGACATTTGAAATTGAGTAAACAATGTGACTTCGAATCCCGTCCCTTGCTTGTAGAATTCCCTTCCAAGTTGAAGAGTTATAAGATTTTAATTTGTAGTCCCATATATTTCTGTTTGCCAGATATTTATTCCTGATCCAAGAATACCATAAAGACTTTTTTCTATAGAATATCCCATAGCAACATACATAACGAAGCATGATTCCATTCCTTCAGGTTTTTGATTCGTAGCCCCCCTTCAGATTTGGGTTTACATATCTGCTTCCATGATACCATGTGAGTTGCTGCCTTGGAAGAATGACCATTCCAATAGAAATTGCGTAGAAGTCTTTCAACTTCCTCGATTAACCCTTCAGGTAGCATGAAGGCAGCTGCCCAATAGATTGAGTAGGATGAAAGGACAGATCTGATTAGCTCCCGCCTTCCAGTCCTTGACAGTTTACTTATGTTTATTAATTCTTACAGTTCGTAGTATTTTCCCAATTATGTAAATTTTTATTTTTAGCAAAATATCCATTTTACTTATGATATTTAATTCTTATAGTTCACATACCCCTCCCCCTTGTCTTTAAACAGGGCACACCCCCACCACTCAGCCACTTGACGATGCCGGCAGTCGTCATGAGGGAGGCACGACCTGCGATGGACGTCGCCCGTGATGGATCTCCGGGTAAATTTATAAGGTTATTACATTCATTATTTAACCTTCAACTGTATAATATGAATATTTTGACATTTGCAATTGCAGTAAGAAATTTGAACCTCACGAGGCTGTCCATCATTCCAACTCTCTAGTAATGGCCCATGTGCCCGACGCAGCAACGTCTTTCAAAGAATTTCAGTGGAAGTCCGCGACAACTTATGGGACATGTTCTCAGTACGTAATTACATCAATTATTTCAAGTATTTTCCAAACTCAATTCCCAACAGTATACTAAGTGTGAAACTTATTTTATTTACAGCGGACTTATCAATTCACGTGTGGACATGACGCGGCGAGATGTCGGAGGGCCTGGGAGAAGACTATGAAGGATAATTTCCGGAAGAAAGTACATGAGGCCTGAGCCCATGCTAAAAATAAGGCTGGTGGGAGTGAAGACCGACAGTTGTGGAAGGAGCACCGCCCTCTATGGATGAGGAAGGAGGATTGGGAGATAGCATGTGACAAATTTGCCGATCCCAGCTGGATAGCAAAGTCCCAAAAAGCCAAAGCAAACAGGGCGTCAAAACCGGGCGCAAATTTGCATATGAGTGGGTGCATCTCTTTCGCGGCTCATAAACAAAAAATGGTAAGTAATGTTTCAATTTATCTTCTTACATTTTGTTAATATATATGACGTTTTTTTTGCTATGAATTGTATAACATGCTGTGGAGCTTAATCGAGCTCCGTCGTTTCTCGAGGTGTTCGATAGAACACACAAAAAGAAGGGGACAGATCAATTTGTGAGTGAGAGAGCTCACTCAGTAGCGGTAAGTTTATCTACATATGCAACTTCTACCGTTCATTTAAGCCGGATTGATTCATATGAAATTGACTAGTCAAATGTTTCAATTTCTAGGAAACATATAGCAGAGCTGTGACAGAGAAGTACAGGGAGGGAGACACGCAGCAGCTGGAGTTCGATCCGGCAGAATGGGTGGCAGCAGCTGGCGTACCAAAGAAAGGCCGGCTATATGGTTTTGGGGAGAGCCTAGACTCTAGCGCGGTGATATCATCGTGTGCAAGTTCAGGCTCTGCCCCAACATGTAGCAGTGCATCCAGTGTGCCTCCACCTGCCCCCAATTCCCAAGCCAGCGACGTCATAGACATCGTCCAAAGAAGTATTTTTGATTTGCAGCAGCAGATGTCGCGGCAGATCCGAGAAGAGATATCTAGCCAGTAGGCAACCATGTTGCAGGCAATCAGTGGCCTCCTCTCCCAGGCGGGAATTCTCCATCATGGATCCACCACCACCACGGCATAGGCCCATCAAGTTCGTGTTTATTATGTTTTTATTTTAACATAATTACTCAATTATATTCATAATTAATTTAAAAACTAAGTTAGTTTTTAAAAGTAACTTAGTTTAGAAGAATTGGGAAAATTCCGGGTTTGGGGGTCTAAAATCTGAAATACTGGCCTGATCGGCGTGCCGATCATTCCAACACGACTTATGAGGTACACATTAGTTGTGAGACCTGAGACAGTTGACAGATTACAAATCGGATATCCGGTTTGACCCTGACGCTCAAATAACTCAATTCAAAACTAAGTGTGTTTTCAAAACTAACTTAGTTTAGAAGGATTCATTTAATTCGGGGTCCGGGGGTCTAAAATCTGAAATACCGATCTGATCGGCGTGCCGATCATTCCAACAGGACCTGAGAGATAAAAGAGACTTGTGAGAACTGGCGAAATCCAAATCGGATACCTGGTTTGGGGCCGACGCTCAAAAGTGTATTTTGTAAATACACTTAGTCTAAAATTAAAGAAGTCAGGGTCCGGGGGTCTAAAATCTGAAATACCGGTCTGATCGGCATGCTGATCATTCCAACAGGACCTGGGAGATAAAAGAGACTTGTGAGAACTGGCGGAATCCAAATCGGATACCCAGTTTGGGGCCTACGCTCAAAAGTGCATTTTGTAAATACACTTAGTCTAAAATTAAAGAAGTCGGGGTCCGGGGGTCTAAAATCTTAAATACCGATCTGATCGGCATGCCGATCATTCCAACAGGACCTAGGAGATAAAAGAGACTTGTGAGAACTGGCGGAATCCAAATCGGATACCCGGTTTGGGGCCGACGCTCAAAAGTGCATTTTGTAAATACACTTAGTCTAAAATTAAAGAAGTCAGGGTCCAGGGGTCTAAAATCTGAAATACCGGTCTGATCGACGTGCCGATAATTCCAACAGGACTTGGGAGATAAAAGAGACTTGTGAGAACTAGCGGAATCTAAATCGGATACACGGTTTGGGGCTGACTCTCAAAAGTGCATTTTGTAAATACACTTAGTATAAAATTAAAGAAGTCGGGGTCCGACGGTCTAAAATATGAAATACCGATTTGATCGGCATGCCGATCATTCCAACAGGACCTGGGAGATAAAAGAGACTTGTGAGAACTGGCGGATCTGAATCGGATATCCGGTTTGGGGCCGACGCTCAAAAGTGCATTTTGTAAATACACTTAGTCTAAAATTAAAGAAGTTGGGGTCCGGGGGTCTAAAATCTGAAATACGGATTTGATCGGCATGCCGATCATTCTAACAGGACCTGGGAGATAAAAGAGACTTGTAAGAACTGGCGGAATCCAAATCGGATACCCGGTTTGGGGCCGACGCTC
Source organism: Amorphophallus konjac (assembly GCA_022559845.1). NCBI lineage: Eukaryota > Viridiplantae > Streptophyta > Magnoliopsida > Alismatales > Araceae > Amorphophallus > Amorphophallus konjac. The sequence continues at coordinate 155,578,368 of CM040129.1, forward strand.
AAAAGTGCATTTTGTAAATACACTTAGTCTAAAGATAAAGAAGTCGGGGTCTGGGGGTCTAAAATCTGAAATACCGGTCTGATCGGCATGCCGATCATTCCAACCGGACCAGGGACATAAAAGAGACTTGTGAGAACTGGCGGAATCCAAATCGGATACCCGGTTTGGGGCCGACGCTCAAAAGTGCATTTTGTAAATACACTAGTCTAAAATTAAAGAAGTCGGGGTCTGGGGGTCTAAAATCTGAAATATCGGTCTGATCGGCGTGCCGATCATTCCAATAGGACTTGGGACATAAAAGAGACTTGTGAGAACTAGCGGAATCTAAATCGGATACCCGGTTTGGGGCCAACACTCAAAAGTGCATTTTGTAAATACACTTAGTCTAAAATTAAAGAACTCAGGGTCCGGGGGTCTAAAATCTGAAATATCGGTCTGATCGGCGTGCCGATCATTACAACAGGACCTGGGAGATGAAAGAGACTTGTGAGAACTGGCGGAATCCAAATCGGATACTCGGTTGGGGGCCGACGCTCAAAAGTACATTTTGTAAATACACTTAGTCAAAAATTAAAGAAGTCAGGATCCGGGGGTCTAAAATCTGAAATACCGGTTTGATCGGCGTGCCGATCATTCCAACAAGACCTGGGACATAAAAGAGACTTGTGAGAACTGACGGAATCCAAATCGGATACCCGGTTTGGGGCCGACTCTCAAAAGTGCAGTCTCTAAATGTAATTAATTTAAATTACTGATGACAACTAAGTTTGTTGGGGTCTATAAAATCTATGCAGTTATCGATTTGATATTATGTTTGATTTCATATTATCCAATGTAATAAAATATCTAATTTATCTCCGCACTAATTTTTTTATCTATGAATGAATGTTATTTTGTTAATGTAGGAGGATCCTTCTGCGGACGGCGATAGAGGAGATGAGTAGGGCAGTGACGAGGATATGGATGATGTGGAGGAGGATATTTGATCAGCATATTTTTTTTATCTATGAATGTTGAGTTTCGTATTTATGTGTTTTATTTTTAGTCATTAGTTTGAATTTTAACAGGTTTTTTTAAAATAATTTTATATTTTTTAAAAAAATTAATGGAAGTTTTTTCAGACGGATTTTCAGACGAATCCGTCTAAATTTTCAGACGGATAATAGACGGTATTTCAGACGACATATATCCGTTTGAATTAATGTGTGCGTCTGCGTCTCAAATTTCAGACGGATTTCATCGTATGCGTCTGAATTATACATCTGAAATTTCAGACGGATATTGGAACGGTATTCCAGATGGATAATTTCAGACGGTGTTTCACACGGAATATTATCCATGTGAAATTTCAGACGAAATAAATTTTAGAGAGTATTTTAGACGGAAAAGATTATGTGTCAAATTTCAGACGACATTTGTAACTGATATTAATCTGTCCGAAACTTGTATTTACAGACGGGATTTGACACGGAATTTTTTCGTTCGAAATTCCAGACAGAATTTGTGACAGATACTAATCTATCCGAAATTTGTAACCAAAAATATGAGACGGCCTCTTTCCGTCCGAAATACGTTCGAAATCCGTTACAAAACAAAGTTCAGACGGAATTTTAGACAGATTTCAGACGAAATCTGGCCGTCTGAAATCCCGCCTTTTCTGGTAGTGGGTGGAGGCGGCTCGTGGGATCGCGAGCCGGCGAGGGTTTAGCGGCATTTTCTTCGTGGATCGGCATCCACGGCACGCGAAATCTTCGGTGGAGGTAGGGAGATGGACCCCCAGCTCGTGCACTTCCTTTCCCACGAGTTTTGTAGGTCGTGGTGAGCCGAGCGGGCTTATTTGAGCTTTTTGGAGAAAATCCATGTTTTTGGGAAGTGAGCCGGATCTCTCGTTTCGCGGCGTTTTGGCCGATTCGGGGCTTTAGATACATGCTAGGGGTGTCGGGGGAGCTTCCCCCTTGTTTTCCCCATCATCCGTGGATGATCGGGACGTGGAACGGGTTTTGGGAATGTTCCCGCCGTCCCGTTCTCGAGTGAGTGTACCGGTCCTTCCAGAGACCGCCACACTCACTGGCGGCCCAAGGTAGGCGCGCCAGAGACTCTGGAGGCTTAAGCTGGGTGCGCCACTTGTTATTGTTTTGTCGGCAGGGGTTTCTGTCGTCTGGCGGTCGCACGATAAACTGCCAGACTAGGTGGCGGCCGAGACTTCGACCGCTACTTCATTTTGATCGATGTGCCTAGGAGCACGTGATTTTTGACCGATTGGGAGTCTTGCGCCCCTGGCGGCCGTGGGTTCAACCGCCAGAGGGATTGTGGCGGGCCAGAGTTGGGCCGCTAGAGCCGTGTGGCGGTCTGGGTAGGACTGCCAGGCCCAGTGTGATTCGTCTGCTGGCGGGCCAAGGGTGGACCGCCAGAGGCCCTATAGCGGCCATGATTTTGGCCGCTAGAGTTGTGTGGCGGCCTAGGGTAGGACCGCCAAGTGATTCTCCGTGTCGGATTCGAGTTGTGTGGTCTCCGGTCGACCCGGTGGTTGTCCTTCTGCCTCGTGAGTGTCTCGGACACCCCGTGAGTTCCGTGTCCGTGTTTCTGGGGTGTCGGGAGGTACCGTGTTATCTCGATTAACATGCCCGTAAGTGTGTGTTCCGAGATTTGTATTACGCTTGATCAAGTCACCGTGTCTCGGTGTGAGTGCGGTGGGGGTTCCCTCGCATGTCGTGGGTTTCCTTAGAAGATGATTCCCGAGTGGGCCATGTGTTTGGCCTTGGACTGCGAGTCCAGTCATCCGGCCTGGGGCTGGAGGGTTCCCGCTTTCCCTGGGATGGGGAAATCGGCGTGGCGGCGTGTGAGCTGCCTTGGAATCCTGCTTCTATGCTTTCCGCGTGGACCATATGTGTGGTCACGGACTGTTAGTCCATCTGTCCAGCTTGGGGCTGTAAGGCTTCTCAGTTCCTTCCCGAGGGAATGGTCTCGGCGGCTCGTGAGCTGTCTCGGTATTCATGCTACCATGATTTTAGACCTAGGGATTAGGCTAGATTGACGGCCTTATACTGTTGCGTACAACGGTCTTGACCCCGAGTCTTGTGACTCAAGGACCGTTGGATTTAGTGAGTCTAGAGGATTGTCCAGAGTCCAGTGGCTCGGTGGCACTTCATCCTTCTCGACTTTCGCGCAGGGTGCGTGTGTGGTTCTCGGAGTTTCTCCTCGGAGAGTGGTGACTTCAGTGACTCCCCACTAGTCATAGCCTTCCAACACGCGTGTGGTCCCACCAGGGAGTGGTGGCGAGGCTTTACCCGAGAGACGGCTTTAGGCTGGTTGCCATGAGCCTCCTACTGTGGCGGCTCGAGTCTGGGCCCGGAGGAATACAAGCTAGAGGGCCTGACGTAGCGTAGTCAGTCAGTGTGTGCACACATGGTCGGGGACTTCGGACGCGTGCTGACAAGCACGACCCCGCCTAGACCCTTGTTCTGTGTTCAGTAGTTACTTGTACGGTGTCTTAGTCTCCGCCTGGGGTGCCGCAGTGAGACACCTGAGGCTGTGGACTAAGTCGTCAGTGGATGCATCCAGCCTTGCTTCTGGTGGGCAGGTACTCCTGTCACGTGCGACGTGACTCTCCTGTTTCCGGGTTCTGTTTCCCGTCTGTGAGACGTGGCTTTCTGGACCGTCCGGTGTTTTTGAGGTAGTGGCCAGGGTGCTAGCGGCTTTACCGAGGTTGTGTCTTGTGGGTGCGGTTCCCGCGACCGGGTGGTCGGGGTTGTGCCTTGGATATCGTGTCCAGGTTGGCCTTGTCCTGGGAGACAGGCCTCTGCGGCGGGGCTGCCGTGGGTTTTACCTCGGTGAGTGGTGTTAATATAGTCCGGTTCCTGCTTGTGAGAGCAGGGTTTTCCTTTCCGGTACAGTAGGAGTAGTTGTAGTGCCGAGTTTCCACCGGCCACCGTGTTTACTGTTCCTGCTGCTACTGTTGTTCTTGTAGTTACTGCTTTCCGTGTCGCCGTTGTTCTTAGTTGGGGTTCTGCGGGATCCCTACTGAGCTAGTGATAGGAGGCTCACCCCTGCGTTTCAGGTGAGGCGGTTCTTCCTCGAGGTTCGAGGGTGCAGTACTGAGGTTCTTAGTTACCAGTTCGCCGGGCCGAGTGTTCACTTGGTATGTGGTACGTTTTACTACTTTAGATTGTACTTTCTGTTGGACTGGACTCTATTGTAGTTAGTTGTTTATTTATTTCTATTAATTATTATATTGTCTTGCTTTATTTCCTATTTCTTTATACCTCCACACTTCTTTTAGCCCTTCCGAGCCCTCCCGACTTGTGGGCGGCGGGTCAGGATTCGAATGGTATCGGGCCATCCCGGTATCCGGATCTTGGGTCGTCACAGCTGGTATCAGAGCGGTGGTTGTGGACGTACATGGGAATTCGAGATATTGCAGTGATCAGAGTCCATAAGGTCCAGTACAGTCGGTAGCTGGCATAGGGTTTCGTGCTTATTTTTCGCTTGAGAGCTTAAGTGCACTGTGTGGCGCTGTGAGGGTGGTTGCTATTCGCAGCTTCCGTGCCGACGTGGGGTCTAAGGATCGAGGTCGAGAGCTTTCTCCCTCATTGGTGGTGGCCCCGGTTGTGCTACGTTGAGCAGAGGTTGCCGGTAGGCGTAGGTTTACGATGCTGCGTTCGAGGAATTTGCAGCGAGGTCAGGTGGCAGAGCGGGTGCTCTGGTCGAGAGGTGTGCTCGGATGAGGGGAGGATCTTCTTGGTGAGCTGTTGTTTTATCGAGCCTGATGTCTTGTCGTGCTCTGTGGCGTCAGAAAATGACGTGTCGGTCCGATTTTTCTGTGGATTCTAGGCAGGATTGGGTGTGGAGTCCAGTAAGTTCTTGCTCCTGCGCTCTTGTGTGCGAATGGTTGTGTTCGCCTGGATTTGGTTTGAGTTGTGAAGGTTCCGCGGTGAGTTTCGGGACTCGAGGATGAGCGTTGACGGTTGTCGATTATGGCTCGTTTGTGGCTCGTGGTGTGCGTGTTGCAGTTCGAGGAATTGCAGTGGTGGTGCATCGAGAGACGCTGTGATCGTGTCTGACGTGACACTCTCGAGTGTGTCGGAGAGGTGCTGACCTGACGTGGTGATGGCTTTCTCAGTGCTGGAAGGTGTTGTTCCAGCGTGTGCTAGGTTCGAGGTCAGGTCGAGCGATGAGTTCTTCCGTTGGGTCGGAGGTATGTTGGTTTCTCCTTTGGGTGGAGAGATTGTGTTAGCTAAGGTTCGTCATCTTGCATTGTGTGTCTGGATTGGTTGGCCCCCTGTGTGTCACGAAGTCCTTGCGAGACGTGATCCGTGTTGTGGCAAGGTGGTTGCCTGCGATAGTTGTGCCCATTTCCCCTGGTGTGAGGATGCTGGCGTTGTTCCGAAAGGACGAGTGCTGGTTGGGCGGTGTTCGCATTCTTAGCTGGCGTTGGAACTTTCCGATGCGTGGCGGATCGGAGCCTGCAGAGTTGCAGAGGATTGCCAGATTTGGGAGTGAATCTGTGCTTGGGGTGCGAGGTAATGGAGCTTTCCTCACCCTATTTTCTGAGGTTGACCAGCCGAGTTGTGGATTGTCGGGATGATGAGTCCCGAGTTGTCGTGTTTGGCTGTGCGCGTGGATCTGAGTGCGCAGTGAAAGCCTGGTGGGCCCCTAACCCACAGGTTCAGGATCGTAGCGTCGGTTGCTACGGGTGGATTTCCTGAGGTTGCCGTAATTTTGGATGGCACTTCCCTCCCCAGAGATGTGTGGCACAAGTTGTTCAGGTGGTGTCCCGTGGTTCTGTGGTAAGGGCGGAATCGGGATTGGCAGGTGTCCACTTGGATAAGTTGAGATAGGATTCGATGAGACAGGACGGAAGAGTGACGCATGTGCGTGGAGGTCCTTGATGGGACATTGGTGTTGCAATGGTTATCCCTGATTTGGTGACCAACATGGGATGGTTCCCCTATAAGTCTAAGTCGAGTGAGGTGATGACCGAAGACACCGTTATCTTTTGGTTTCGCCGTGCCCCCCTGCCAGGGTTGAGATGGCGAGAGGCTCGAGATCGGATGCGGTGTCCGAGAGAAGTTCAGCTCGAGAAGTGGTATCGGTCTGTGTGCGAGTCAGCGGATGGCATGTTGTGAGTTGGATCGTGCATGTTGGGCCAGTGAAGGTTTCCCGTTGACGAGTATCTGGCGACCAGTGGATGGTCTTTTCACAGACAGAAGATGATGTTGGTTGCGCATCGAGATTGGTGAGAGCCGTGTATTGGTGAGACCTTTGGTGGTCGTTTCCGTGATGTGCTTTTCTGGATGGGATCTGGGCTTTGTTGAAGTTTGTCTTCCGGCAGAGTTGGCCCAGTGATATGTCTGGCTTTCGGCTTGCCAGGTGTGAGGTGCTTCTTGGTGTTGAGCCGATCGTCTGGTTGCGGTCTGTCGAGATGGCTACGTGAGTTGTTGGAGGCTCTGTATTGGTTGTTCCCTTGAGAAGGGTGTGCGACCTACCAGCTGGTTGTGAAGTTGATGTGTGATTTGTCTGCCGACCATAGGGTGGATCGGTAGCTGTTTCTCATGACGAGGACTGTGTCTCCTCGGTGAGGGAGATTGTGGCAGCGGTGCCACGATTGGTCTTTGCTGTAACTAAGGTGATGTTGGATTGTGACCTTTGGTGTGTGCCTGCTCTGATGGCTGGTGTGCGCGGCGTGCGGAGCGAGGTGTCGTTCGTGACGGTAGTCTGGCTGTGTCCCTCAGGATCGGTGTTTTCGTGAGAATCGAGATTTTCTGTGATGGGGCTCTAACAGCGTTGTCAGTTGGTTAAGGCTTTCTTCCCATGTGTTCCTGCATTTGTCCTTAATTTCAAGGAAGAAATTCCTTTAAGGGGGGAGGGCTGTAATGCCCTGGGTTTTTCAGATTTGGATCCGTGGGTTTCGGATCGCTTTTCACGGGTTGCGGATTCTATCCGATTGAGCTTCAGACTATTTTTACCAGATTGTTGGACCGTTGGTGGTGTGCCCGTGAGTTTCCTTGGGTCCGTGGTGTTGTGAGGAGCACGCCGGTATTTTTCTGGAATTTTCGGAGCACCTTTGTAGGTCCCGGGTTGCGTTTCGGGTTTTACGCGTGTTTTCGTCTATCAGACCTTCGGAACCCCGTACAGGGTGAACCGTTGTGTTCTTCGACACCGGGACGTTACCACTATGTTGTGCATTTTTTGAGGATCGCGGGGGTATATTTTTCTATTTTTTCATATTTTTGGTAATTTCTATATTTTCTATATAATAACCTCCTTTTTCCTCTCTCTCCCCATCTCTCATTTCTCTACCTTTTCCCTCTCTCTTCTCTCACGTTCTCTCCTCTCCCCCTCTCACTCCGGGCGGCGGGCGGAGGTGGCGAGGGTAGGGCGGCCTGGCTCGTGGGGCGTGGAGCGACGGGCACGAGAGGAGGATCGCGATGGTGGAGGCGGTTCATGGGATCGCGAGCCGGCGAGGGTTTAGCGGCATTTTCTTCGTGGATCGGCATCCACGGCGCGTAAAATCTTTGGTGGAGGTAGGGAGATGGACCCCCAGCTCGTGCACTTCCTTTCCCGCGAGTTTTGTAGGCCGTGGTGAGCCGAACGGGCTTATTTGAGCTTTTTGGGGAAAATCCATATTTTTTGGAAGTGAGCCGGATCTCTCGTTTCGCGGCGTTTTTGGCCGATTCGGGGCTTTAAATGCATGCTAGGGGTGTCGGGGGAGCTTCCCCCTTGTTTTCCCCACGGATCGGGGCGTGGAACGGGTTTTTGGGAATGTTCCCATCGTCCCGTTCTCGAGTGAGTGTAGCGGTCCTTCCAGAGACCGCCACACTCACTAGTGGCCCAAGGTAGGCGCGCCAGAGACTCTGGCGGCTTAAGCTGGGTGCGCCACTTGTTATTGTTTTGTCGACAGGGGTTTCTGTCGTCTGGCGGCCGCACGATAAACCGCCAGACTAGGTGGCGGCTTAGACTTCGACCGCTACTCCGTTTTGATCGCTGTGCCTAGGAGCACGTTATTTTTGACCGATTGGGAGTCTTGCGCCCCTGGCGGCCGTGGGTTCGACCGCCAGAGGGATTGTGGCCGGCCAGAGTTGGGCCGCTAGAGCCGTGTGGCGGTCTGGGTAGGACTGCCAGGCCCAGTGTGATTCGTCTGCTGGCGGGCCAAGGGTGGACCGCTAGAGGCCCTATAGCGGCCAAGAGTTGGGCCGCTAGAGCTGTGTGGCGGCCTAGGGTAGGACCGCCAAGTGATTCTTCATGCCGGATTCGAGTTGTGTGGTCTCCGGTCGACCCGGTTGTGACCCAGTGGTTGACCTTCGGCCTCGTGAGTGTCCCGGACACCCCGTGAATTCCGTGTCCGTGTTTCTGGGGTGTCGGGAGGTACCATGTTATCTCGATTAGCGTGCCCATAGGTGTGTGTTCCGGGCTTTGTATTACGCTTGATCAAGTCACCGTGTCTCGGTGTGAGTGCGGTGGGGGTTCCCTCGCATGTCGTGGGTTTCCTTAGAAGATGATTCCCGAGTGGGCCATGTGTTTGGCCTTGGACTGCGAGTCCAGTCATCCGGCCTGGGACTGGAGGGTTCCCGCTTTCCCTGGGATGGGGAAATCGGCTTGGCGGCATGTGAGATACCTTGGGAATCGTGCTTCTGTACTTTCCGCATGGACCATATGTGTGGTCTCGGACTATGAGTCCAGCTGTCCAGCCTGGGGCTAGAAGGCTTCTCAGTTCCCTTCCCGAGGGAATGGTCTCGACGGCTCGTGAGCTACCTCGGTATTCATGATATCGTGATTTTAGACCTAGGGATTAGACTAGATTTACGTCCTTGTGCTTTTGCGTACAACGGTCTTGACCCCGAGTCTTGTGACTCAAGGACCGTTGGATTTAGTGAGTCTAGAGGACTGTCCAGAGTCCAGTGGCTCGACGCCACTTCATCCTTCACGACTTTCACGCAGGGTGCGTGTGTGGTTCTCTGAATTTCTCCTCGGAGAGTGGTCACTTCAGTGACTCTCCCCTAGTCGTATCCTTCCGACACGCGTGTGGTCCCACCAGGGAGGGCTTTACCCGAGAGACGTCTTTAGGCTGGTTGCCATGGGCCTCCTACTGTGGCGACTAGAGTCCGGGCCGGGGGGAATACTAGCTAGAGGGCCTGACGTAGCGTAGTCAGTCAGTGTGTGCACACGTGGTCGGGGACTTCGAACGCATGCTGACAAGTACGACCCCGCCTAGACCCTTGTTCTGTGTTTAGTGGTTACTTGTACGGTGTCTCAGTCTCCGCCTGGGGCGCTGCAGCGAGACACCTGAGGCTGTGGACTAAGTCATCAGCGGACACATCCGGCCTTGCTTCTGGTGGGCAGGTACTCCTGTCACGTGCGACGTGACTCTCCTGTTTCCGGATTCCGTTTCCCGTCTGTGAGATGTGGCTTTCTGGACCGTCTAGTGTTTTTGAGGTAGTGGCCAGGGTGCTAGCGGCTTTACCGAGGTTGTGTCTTGTGGATGCATTCCCACGATCGAGTGGTCGAGGTTGCGCCTTGGACAACGTGTCCAGGTTGGCCTTGTCCTGGGAGACAGGCCTCTGCGGCGGGGCTACCGTGGGTTTTACCTCGGTGAGTGGTGTTAGTATAGTCCGGTTCCCGCTTGTGAGAGCAGGGTTTTCCTTTCCGGTACAGTAGGAGTAGTTGTAGTGCCGAGTTTCCACCGGCCACCGTGTTTACTGTTCCTACTGCTACTGTTGTTCTTGTAGTTACTGCTTTCTGTGCCGCCGTTGTTCTGAGTTGGGGTTCTGCAGAATCCCTACTGAGGCAGTGACAGGAGGCTCACCCCTGCATTTCAGGTGAGGTGGTTCTTCCTCGAGGTTCGAGGGTGCAGTGCTGAGGTTCTTAGTTGCCAGTTCACCGGGCCGAGTGTTCACTTGGCATGTGGTACATTTTACTGCTTTAGACTGTACTTTCTATTAGACTGGACTCTGTTGTAGTTAGTTGTTTATTTATTTCTGTTAATTATTGTATTATCCTTATTTATTTCCTATTTCATTGTACCTCCACACTCCTTTTAGCCCTTCCGAGCCTTCCCGGCTCGTGGGCGGCGGGTCAGGATTCGAATGGTATCGGGCCTTCCCGGTAGCTGGATCTTGGGTCGTCACAGAGGGAGAGTCTCTTCTCCTGCTCGGAGTCGTGCTCCGCTTCCTGCACGGTCCGAGCTGCCCCCTTTTGGGGTTCTGCCGCCGCCGTCGGTTGATGGATCGATGACCATTCCCCCTGCGCCGGCCCCCACAGCTCGGGGGCGAGACAAGGGCAAAGCTCCTACCGCTGACAACGCCGACATCCCCCCTCCGCTGGAGTCTCCTCAGCGCGGTCAGTCTTCGCCACCTGAGGAGTTGATGTCTGGGTTGGCTGGGATTGCGACGATCATCAATGTCATGGGGAGGAGCGTGCGAAGGTATGAGCATACCTGCGAGTTCGGCCTTGGTGCCGAGAAGGAGCTGACGGTGGTGGCCGCGAGGAGTGCGTGTCTGGTCTTCAGTGCTCTTGGCTTGTGGAGGCATCACTTCCAAGGGCTTGCTCAGATGCTGGAGGCAGGCCAGGCTCGCCAAGCGGGGCTCCGAGGAGCGCCTGAAGGGGTCAGAGGCCGCCAATTCTGGGCTTCGTGAACAACAGGTCCAGAAAGGGCTGGTACTTGCTGGGATGGAACGCGACCGTGACTCCTTCAGGGAGCGGGCTGATGTGGCCGAGGAGCAGGTGACCAAGCTGAGGGCAGAGGTCCAAGCCATGAAGACCCGTGCCCAAGAGACCGAGGTGGAGAAGCCAGGTTGCGCTTGTCGATAACCCAAGAGTTCTATGGGCCGGCGCGAGGAGGCTGTAGAGCTCTTCCGCTCCTCTTCGGGTTATCAAGACGAGCTGAACGCGGTGGCCCTGGAGTTCTATGGGCCGGCCCGTGATCGCTGCTTCCGTGAAGGTTGGAGCGCCACTGTCAATGCTACGGCGGAGAGTTTCGGTGCCACGGCCCCACCTCTGCTCTCCCCTCCGACGTTGTAATGACCCGCGAATCCGATTACCGGGAAGGCCCGATAACCCGAGACTCGTACCGCCACCCACGAGTCCGAAGACTCGGAAGGGTTAGAAGGATGGTGTGGAGACTACACAAGTATCACAATTAATTGCAGAAATTAAACATTGTATATAATTAATCAGGAAATAAATAACATTTTAATTAATACATGGTCCACAAGATAACAACAAAATAACAACAGTAGTCCACAACTAGTACAGAGACAAGAAAGAAAAGTACAGCTACACAAGGCATACCCCCGCTCTAACCTCTGGCACTAACGCTGGGCACCCGAACCACGCTGTGCCTCGGACGTGCTCCCCTGAAGCCGCGCCTCGCCTGAAACACGGTGAAAACACGCAGGGAATGAGTCTCGGAACAAGACTCAGTAGGGATCACTCGAACCCTACCTCGTAAACGGAGAAATCGTTATGCTAGAAGTAAGCGAGTACCTCGAAAAGGAAAGCCTTGTCGTCTACAAAACACCGGTCTCACGGCACGAAAACCGACACACGTGCCACGTGAAACGACCGGAACACCACGGCCTATATGACAAAAACCCGAAGGTCGAAGTCGCAACGACTGACAGTCTATCACTCCCGACTCGACAGGAGTACCTCCCATGAGAAGCACAGTCGGTTGCGTCCCCTGACGACTTACATCGCACCGCAGGTGAACTACCTGACATGGTAGCGCCTACCAGAGGCACGGACACCGCACAAGTAACCACAAAACAAGTGACTAGCTGGGGTCACGCCCATCGGCGTGGGTCTAACTGCCCCCAACCACGTGTGCACACACAAACCATGCGTCCTAGGTCTGGCCTCTAACTGGTTTTCCCCTGGAGCCGGACTCTGGCTACCGACGAGGGGCCCGGCGGAAACCAGTCTAAAAACCGTCCTCAGGGTAGCCTCTCCACCACTCCCTGGTGGGTCCACTCGCGTACAAGCAGGCTACGACTAGTGGAGGGTCACTGAAGGAGTAGACTCTCAAGTCAACGGAAAACCACGTCCGCATCCGACGACGTACGGGGACCATCCCACGTACCGGCACAGTCGCACGGCGACCATAGTCGGAAAAGAAATGGGACTGCGAACCACCTGGTGCAGCCCTGAGCCTGGCGGTCTACTCTAGACGCGCCACAGGCTCTAACGGTCTAAGGCTGGACCGTCACAGGCATCTGACGGCCCAATACAGGGGCGTCATACCCTCAGTGCAAAAATGACTGTGACGCGCCTACCCTGGTGCGTCATAGGCCCTGACGCACCCAGCCTGGTGCGTCACAAGGCACGAAGGAAAAACTGTGACGCGTGCCACTCGGGGCGTCACAGACTGTAACGGACCAACTCTGGTGCATTACAGGGTGGGAACGTGTACCCTCTGACGCACCCACATAGGGGTGTTACAAGGCTGTGACGCGCCAGGCATGGTGCGTCACAGGCCTTGACCCCCAACGGTCAAAAACCAACGGTCGAAAGCCAACGGTTAGATCATCCTTGACGGTCCAACCTAGGCACGTCACAGCGCCGTGGCGGACTATCATGGGACCGTCACAGCCCACAGACCCCCAATGGGCTAAAGCAGAACTGTGACGCACCTACACTGGGGCGTCACAGGATGTGACGGTCTCTGGAAGGACCGTCACACCGGTCCGACGGCGAAACGGCGTGAAACACCCAAAAACTCAAACCACACCCCCATGCCTCCGTAGGAGAGGGGGAAATCAAAGGGGAAGACCCCTGGGGACCCCTAGCATGATTCTAGGCCATCAAAATGCCGAATCACGGCTCCAATCCATAGATCGGGCGAACTCTCCCCAAAGCATGATTTAGCCCTAACCCGCTGAAACACACCCCTCTCGGCTCCCATTCGGCCTACAAATCGCGGGGGATGACGGGATGAGTATAGGGATTTGTCCCCCTACCTTAATGGAGCGAAAGCTCCTCCGAATCAAGCTAAAACCACGAAGAACGCTTTTAGAAACCCCGCTCCTTCACGCTTCCCACGGACATCGCATGCCCACGAGCTCGCCACGCCGCCGCCCACGTCGCCGCGCCGTCGCCCCGCTGCCATCTGCAGCCGGAGAGAGACCCGCCGCGTCGAAATGGGAGAGAGGGAGGAAGAGGGGGGTGCTCACGGTGGGAGGAAGAAGAAGAAGAAGAAAGAGGAGGGTGGGGAGAGAGAGAAAATGAGAGATATTTATAGAAATTCCAAAAAATATGGAAAATACCAAAAAATTAAAAAAATATATTTCTGGGATCCTCGGAATGCACCGATCACAACGGTACCAATCTTGCCTAGGTGAATGACCCGGTTCACCCGCAACAAGATTCCGAAGGAATTGCCGAAACTCACACCGGAAATCGAAAAACACGCGCGAAAAAGTCGCGGACGCACTCCGGGCCTCCGAAACAACTCCGGATCGCGCCGACCCGAACACAAAAAATGTTCGAAACGAAATTTCAGACACAACGAAGCTGGACACTCCGAGAAATCAGATCCGGGACCCATGAAGAAGCATCCGAAAGGTCTGGGATATTACAGCCCTCCCCCTTAAAGGAATTTCGTCCTCGAAATTGAGAATAACCCAAGGGGAAAGAAGAGGAAGACTCACTCAAACAAGTAAGGGAACTACTGACGCATCTCGTCCTCACGCTCCCAAGAAGCCTCACCACCAGAGTGTCGCTGCCACACCACCTTGACCAAGGGAATGACCTTGTTCCGCAGGCGCTGCTCTCGCCTATCCTCAACGCGGACGAGATACTCTGGGAGAGAAAGATCTGGAGTCACCTCGGGCCAAACAGAATCCTCAAGCACATGAGAGTCATCGGGCATATACTTCCGCAACATCGAGACGTGGAACACGTCATGCACCGACGCCAACTCAGGGGGTAACCGCAACCGATAAGCAACTTCACCGATGCGCTCCACAATGGGAAACGGACCAACATAGCGGGGACTCAGCTTCCCACGACGTCCAAAGCGCATCACCCCCTTCATCGGAGAAACTCTCAAAAACACACGATCGCCAATGGCGAACGTGAGAGGCTACCGCCTACGGTCAGCATAGCTCTTCTACCGACTCTGGGCCGCCAACATGTTCTGACGAACCAAGTGGACAACATTCACACACTATTGTACCAACTCCGGTCCCGTCAAAACATGCTCACCAACCTCGAACTAGTCAAGTGGAGTCCGACACGGACGCCCGTACAACGCCTCATAAGGGGCCATGCCGAAGCTCGAATGATAGCTGTTGTTGTATGCAAACTCCACCAATGGTAGGTGGTGAATCCAACTCCCCTGCCACTCTAGGCAGCAGGACCTCAGCATATCCTCCAAAGTCTGTTGTTGTAGGCAAACTGTCACGCCCCGAACAAGGTGGAAATATCGGGACGTACAGTTAGAGACACGCTGGCAAGAGAGAGAACTAATCTAAAATAATACACAAGTGCTACAAGATGGAAATACTAAATGATCATTAACAAACCACAACTGATACAATAACCTCATGTTCAACTTAATACACCTGGAATAATCAATCACTAAAGCTCAATAACATGACTGAGACTAAATGCTCTCCAAAACACAACTAAAAATAAGATAACACACTAGTAACACACTAGAACTGATACACTCAAGACATCACTCCTGCCCTTCCCCATCGGTAAGCACGTCACCTGAACAGCCTGGAAAAGGGGGAAAACACAACTATGAACTGACGCTCAGTAGGAAATAACAGACAGGTATAAGTGATTAACAGTTTAATTACATTTTAAAATGTCATGCTACAAATGATAAAACAATAAAAAGATAACGATGATATCACGAAACAAAATTCAAAGGTCTTGCAAGGTCAAGAAATATAATGAATAGAATGGTAAGACAAGAATTTACTACAGGAGATAACGATAAAAAGTTGGCCATATCAAGATAATTCAAGTCATGTCAAGCACGTATGTAATTTTATTTCCACGTCCAAGTAATCAGCAAGTAAAGTAACAACAAGTAGAGTATAGAACAGTGAAGAGTGGAAAGTGAAAAGTAGTAGAAAGTAATGTAGAGAGTAGTGGACAGTCCTAGATTTAACACATGTCAAGTACTGGTGCCAAATGCCACACCTAGTCATTCACCTCCCCGGGGGTACACGTAGTGTTCGGGCGCTCTTCCCAGGACTAGACCGAGCCCTTAATTGTTTGCCAGGCATTGATTTCTTTGGATCAAAGATCCCACGAATCTAGACTTCCACAGTTTATGGCCAGAATTCCAAGGTTTAAACTAAGTAGCAATAACAACTTCAAGTAGGAAAGAGATTCATTTCCAGAATTTTAAGGTAAGTATAATCATCAAGGAGATCGAAACCAAGTCACAACAAGAGTTAATCGTGTTGCGCTACTGTAAAACAGCAGCAATCAAACAAGCTAATCAACATATTAATCCTAATCACCAAGTTAAGATATCATGATTAACCATTATCATTTGTATTAGCCAAAGTGCCAACAAGCTAGAACAAGTTGTCGAGGTAAAGAACAAGCTCTCACAGCGGTGAAATAGAATGCATTATCCAGGGTTTTTGTTACACCATTAATCATTAATTATGTGAGTTTCTATTTAACCAATGTAAGTGTTGTAATGGAGATGGTAAACATCGTGTTTTGTACTATGTTTGCAAGAAAGGACCAATGCAAATTTGAAATCAAGGGGGGTACATGAATAGGTCAATTGTCCTTCAAAAATATAATTTCAGTGGGTCTAAGTTAAATGGGTTGATTCCCCACTGATTCGGATCCATCTTCGGGTCGAAAAATGATGAAAATCGGGTTTCTGGTGTACGGGTCGACCCCTGGGGTCGACCCCTGAAAAACTAGGGTCTGGAAGCTGAATGGGTCGACCCTTGGGGTCGACCCCTACATTCCTGTGCAATGGGTCGACCCCTGGGGTCGACCCCCATGCAGGGAGCTGGATGGGTCGACCCTTGGGGTCGACCCCCATGCAGGAACAGGAGGGGACGACCCCTGGGGTCGACCCTCGGGCCTGCAGGGTTGCCCAGAAAACGGGTCGACCCCTGGGGTCAACCCCTGCAAGAACAGCAACGTGAGTTGCCACCGAAAACCACATGAACTCATCCAAATGGGGTCCAATTGAGTTGAAATCAAAACCACAAGATCTAGGAATATTAATAGACATTCTAGGGTCATAAACTACAATTTTGAAACACGGATTGTTACAGAAATTGATTGAATCTCAACTTATATATGATAAATTCATGAAAACCCTAGTTCCTGACCTACTTCTACTAAATCATGCAATTCTCTTAACATACACAACGGAATTTAGGGCTTTTGGTGTCAAAAGAAAGCTGACTCGATTATGAATCCAACCATGTATGGTATGCTACATGAAGATCAAGTTACAGGGCTCAAAATTAGCCCGAAATCAAGCTCTGACTTAAAGGAACACTATATGAAACATGTTCTAGATATGCTCTTACAAAAATTCGAAATTCACGAGGCATGCTCAATGGAATTTGGGGCTTTCTACGTTAAATGAAAGATAATAACATGCTGATTATATCATGTAAGTTAATTAGAGTTTGGTTGTTAGATCCTACCTCAAATCGGAGAGAGAAAACTCAAACCCTAGAGTGAAGAACACTTGGACAGCACCTTAGAAAACCCGTGATAACTCACTCCACACCTGATGAAAATTGGGGCTTTCAGTCCCAATGGATAGATCTCGACGAGATGCACAACTTGCTATACTCATGATCAAAATTTGGTTGAGAATTCCTACCTCAATCGATGGATCAAAGAAGGATGAAGGGAAGCCAACGGCCTGCTGACCCACCTCCACAAATCGAGCTAGATCTCCCCAGATCTGAAACTTCAGTGAACCCCACAGCAGCCAAATGAAAGAAGACTCGTAGGGCTTCATTTTGATAGCTCATAGAGCTTCTGGAGCCTTCGGAGTTGGGAGTATTCGCTGCTGCAAGCTACGTGTTTAGAAACGGCGCCGAAATCCTTGACTTGACCAAACTATGTCGGCAGCACGTTTTGGGGCTAGGTTTACCTCAAATTGATTGAGGGTAAATGTTCCTTACATTGTGGCCTTCCATTTGCCACTGATTTCAGTTCATTTGGTTGAGTATTCAGGTCGAATTTCGTGTTTTAATCTAAGGGTTAGGTATGGGTCAAAAGTGTGCACTTTTGGGTTTAAACTCTAAATAGATCTTACCACGGATTTACAATGGCTTAATGCCAGAAGGAAAAGTTGTTATCTACATCGACCTTAACCTGTTTACTATTTTTTTGGATTTTTATAAGGTAGTCAAATTTTCACTCATACTATTTCTAACGAATTAAATATTAATAAATCCGAAATTCAATTATTAATTCAATAAAATTCTATTCTCAGATAATAAAAGCTTAATAAGAAATATTGGGCTCAATTAAATAATTTGGGGTCTTACACAAACTCCGGATCGCGCCGACCCGAACACAAAAGATGTCCGAAACAAAATTTCAGACACAACGGAGCCGGACACGTCGAGAAACCAGATTCGGGACCCACGAAGAAGGATCCGAAACGTTCGGGATATTACAGGCGCCCTTTGGCCCGGAGGCGGGTGATGGTGAAGGGGAGCCTGGTGGCGAGGAGGCTGGTGCCGACGAGTTGGTGCTGGGGCCGAGTGTGGACGGGCGAGCACCTGCTGGTACCTCGGTAGCGGGAGACCCGGTGGTCGAGTTGGATGAAGACCCATCTCCCTCTGAAGTCGCTGCCGCACGTGGGACTGAAGAGCCTGGGGTACGTGATGATGTGATCGGGGCGAATCCTTGAGAGGATGCCCTTTGCTATTTTTCTTCCGTTACTTTTTCATCTGCACTAAGGCGGTAGCCTTCTTTTGTAATTTCTTTATTTTGAAATGGAAACCTTCCCTTTGTTTTACAAATCTTGAGATCTCTTCCGTGTACTTCCCTCTTTCTGAACTGTCGCGAGATCCTCTGGGGATATGAATCGGTGTTCTTGATGGGGACTCTGAAAGGGCGCGAAGTACGGGATCCGTCGCTTCGATTTCTGTGGATTTACATGAGGCGGTGGGGGTGCCTCATTTTTCTGGGAACTTTGCTTCCTCTTATAAATAGTGACCCCCTTAGTGTGCTCACGTCCATCTCTAGCTGGGTGAGTTGTGAGGAGAGAGTCCTTCCGCGGGATGTCATCTGGAGAGTCTGGCACTTCGTCGGATGATGAACTTCTGCAGGCTCGTCGTCAACCACTGGTCCTCCGGAGGGACCCTGCGCCGGCGCAGTGGCAGCCGTGGCCTACGCCTGGAGAGGGTGGCCCTACCTCTGAGCAGTACAAGCTTGGGTACCTAGATGGTTGGCACGAGGCCTTGGCTAAGGTCAATCGCTTGTATGCCGGCAGAGGGGTATTGCTTCTCGAACTAGCTAGGTTCCGTCCCTAGAGGGACGAGAGGTCTCCCTGGACTTGCCTTTTCTACTCACTGGCCTTAACTCCTTTGTTGTTCGTCTTGTTTTCATGGTACATAACTGCTTCTCTTTTGCTCTTTGGCCCATAGGTGCACGATGAGATGTTTCCCGTTGCTGGAGCATCTTCCTTCTGGCAGGAAGGGGCGTATGATGGTGCGGAGGCTGTTTTCCATTCTTCCACTCTGCGAGCCTGGGTGGAAGCGTCTTCCCGAGTCAAGGGGCAGACTCTTCCGCTTGAAGATGGCTGCTGGCGGGGCAGTAAGACTTGCTTGCCAGTGCAACACACTGGCCTCCGTAATGTGTGAGCCTCGTTGCTCTAGTGCCCCCCGTCAATCAGGGGTGGTCGGATCAACCGACCTAGTTTTCCTGGTGCAGGTCTCTCTGCCAGTGGCATCCCTGTGGGTCCGCTTCCACATAACAAAAGGGATGCTAGGTGAGAATCCTTCATGAGCGAGTCGAGGGATGGAGGGTTTGGCCCTCTTCTCTGGCATAGGTGGCTCCTTCTGTTGGTCCGCTTCGTTAGAACAAGCGATCGAGGAGCGGCCGTCTACTCGTGAAAGAAGTTATAGGTGTCCGCTCAACTGGTAGCAGCTAACCGAACGATGACAGTGCCCAAGGGACAAGAGACTAATGTTGCATGTAGCAATGGTTGAGTACATCTTGTCATATACTTGTAAATCGGTCACGTGAGGGTGACTTGCCGATCTTTGGCAACTTGTATTTGGACTAAAAGAATAAAGATTCTTTAATTTTACTTCGATATTCATCGTGTACCTTTTCTTGGGAAGTTTTCGTATATCTCTGGGTGGCTCTTCCGCGTGTATGCTCTGCAGTATCTGCGTCCCTTATTTATTTGTTGCCATCATTTTTGAGGAGAGCGGTGCTCGCCTCTAGGGAGCCCTTAGGCTACCTTCTTACTTTCAAGGGGAGCCATGCTCGCCTCTAGGAGACCCTTAGGTTACTTTCTCGTTTTCAAGGGGAGTAGTGCTCGCCTCTAGGAAACCCTTAGGTTACCTTCTCATTTTCAAGGGACCTCTAGGGAACCCTTACATTACCTTCTCATTTTCAAGGGGAGGGATGCTTGCCTCTAGGGAACCCTTAGGTTACCTCCTCATTTTCAAGGGGAGCGGTGCTCGCCTCTAGAAAACCCTTAGACTACCTTTTCATTTTCAAGGGGAGTGGTGCTCGCCTCTAGGGAACCCTTAGGCTACCTCTTCGTTTTCGAGGGGAGCGGTGCTCGCCTCTAGGAAACCCTTAGGTTACCTCCTCGGGATATGTAGGTAACTTACCTTGGTAGAGTACGGCTGGTGACGATTTACTGGAAGAATTTCCTGAGGTTGACAGAGTTCCACGTCCTGGGTACCTCTCCCCCCCAGCGTCACTAGCATGTATGCTCCTTTGCCGAGTGTTTCCGCTATGCTGTACGGGCCTTCCAGTTTGGTGGGAGCTTCCCTGCGGCTCCTCTTAGGTCAGCCACGCTTGCTCGTCGTAGAACCAAATCTCCAGGAAAGAAGTGTCATTCTTTAACCCGGGCGTTATAATATTGGGCCAGCTTCTGTTGGTATGCTACGAGCTTTACTTGTGCGCCTGCTCTATCTTCCTCGAGCAGGTTCAAGTTCTCTCGCATTGCTTGGTTATTCCTGGCCTCGTCGAAGTGTCCCACTCGTAACGTGGGGTTCGATATCTCTACCGGTACCACTACCTCAGTGCCATAGGCGAGGTGGAAGGGTGTCTCCCCGGTGGTGGCTCTAGCGGTGGCTCGGTGGGCCCATAAGATGCTCAGAATTGAGTCTACCCATGAATCACCCGCTTGGGCCAGCCGGGTCTTGATGCCGTGGAGGATTGTTCGGTGGGCATTTTCTACTAGCCCGTTAGCCTGGGGGTGTCCTACCGAAGTGTAGTGGTTCCAGATCCCCAGTCCCGAGCATTTCTCTTGGAAGGCCGTGCTCACGAACTACCTGTCGTTGTCGGTTGTGAGAACCCTTGGTATCCCAAAGCGGCAGATGATGCTTCGCTGTATGAATTTCCAAGTTGCTTCGCTCGTGATCTTCCCCAATGGTTCTGCCTCGATCCACTTGGTGAAGTAGTCAATGGTGACTATGAGGAATTTCTTCCTCCCTTGTGCCCCGGGAAAGGGACCTAGTATGTCCACCCCCCATCGAGCAAATGGGTGAGGTTCCATCAAGGTGTGAAGCTGCACAACTGGCTGATGATGTAGGTGAGAGAATTTCTGGCACTGGGGGCACCTCCAAACATACTCGAGGCAGTCTTGTTGTAGGGTGGGCCACCAGTATCCTTTCCGAACTAGTGTCTGTGTGAGTGCTCGCCCCCCTACGTGGCTTCCACAAAGTCCTTCGTGGACTTCTTGGATGGCCTGACCGGCTTCCGTTGGGAACAAACACTTCAGCAGGGGAACCGAGAGGGACCGGCGGTATAGCCGGCCGTTCACTATTGTGAAGTGAGTCGCTCGTGCTCGCGTACGCCGGGCTTCAGCGCGGTCGCTTGGGAGCTGTTGCCGTAGGTGGAAATCTAGCAGGGGATCCATCCAGGAAGGTTCGTAGTTGATAGCGTTTTCCTGGGGTGTTGGCTCGTCTATGCTCGGCGCCGATAATTCCTCTATCAGGACCGACCTTGAGTTGGAGACCGCGGTGGCTGACGCCAGGTGAGACAGGGCGTCTGCTCGGATGTTTTCTCCCCGCGGGATGTGGACCACCTCGAAGTGGGAGAATTCCTTTGCACTGCATTGGCCTTCTCCAGGTATTTGATCATGGTTGGTTCATGCGCCTCGAACTCTCCTCGGACCTGGTTGGCAATAAGCATGGAGTCGCTGTACGCTCGCACGCTGGACGCCCCCAAATGTTTCGCCATGCGTAGCCCTAAGAGGAGTGCCTCTTACTCATCCACATTGTTCGTAGTCGGGAAGTTGAATCGCAAGGCGTACTGGAGTTCTAATCCTTCAGGTGAGAGTAAGACCAATCCCACTCCGCTACCCGCTACACAGGATGATCCGTCGACGTATAGTTCCCATGTAGGTCCTGAAGATTGCTCGGGTGAGTCCTCGGCAGGTATGGTGCATTCGGCGACGAAGTCGGTGAGGGCCTGAGCTTTGATCGCGGTCCTTGGGTGAAACTTGACGTCGAACTCCCCCAACTCGATCGCCCATTTGATCAGCCTTCCCGAGGCGTCGGGGTTCTAGAGGATTTATCGCGGTGGCTGGTTGGTGAGGACGACGATGGGGTGAGCTAAGAAGTACGGTCGCAGTTTGCGAGCGACCGTAATAAGTGTCAAGGCGAACTTTTTAGTTCGTGAGTACCGGAATTCCGTTCCTTGTAACGCTCGGCTGATGTAGTAGACGGGTTTCATGATCTCTGCCTCCTCTCGCGTGAGCACAACACTCATTGTGCTTGGCATCACAGAAAGGTACAGGAGTAGCTGTTCTCCCTTTTGCAGTTTGGCGAGGACGGGAGGCGTCGCTAGATAAAGCTTTAATTTTTCGAATGCCTGCTCGCATTCTTGAGTCCAGTCGATCTGGCCTTTCTTCTCCGGCGCTTGGTTGGCTTGTTTGATCAACCGGAAGAAGGGGAGGCAGCGCTCGGCGGCTCGGGATAGGAACCGAGCCAAGGCAGCGACGTGTCCGGTGAGGCACTGTACGTCCCTCACTCGCCAGGGTCGCTGCATCTTCAGCACTGCTCGGATTTGGTCGGGGTTGGCTTCGATCCACTGGTGGGTAACTAGGAAGCCCTGAAACTTCCCTGATCATACCCTGAACGCACATTTGGTTGGGTTGAGCTTCATATTGTACCTCCTGAGGGTGGCGAAGGTCTCCGCCAGGTCCCCCAAGTGCTCGGCGGCTTGGAGGCTTTTTATGAGCATGTCGTCGATGTACACCTCCATGTTGCGGCTGATCTGCGAGTCGAACATGTGGTTGACGAGGCGTTGGTAGCTTGCCCCTGCGTTCTTTAGCCCGAACGGCATCCGAGTGTAGCAGTACAGGCCGTGGTCGGTGACGAACGCGATTTTGTCTTGGTCGGACTTGTGCATGCTGATCTGATGATAGCCGGAGTAGGCATCTAAGAAGCTTAGCATTTCATGCCCGGCCGTGGCGTCGACCAGTTGGTAGATCCGTGGCATGGGAAAGCCATCTTTGGGCATAGCTTTGTTGAGGTCGGTGTAGTCCACGCATATCCGCCACTTCCCATTGCTCTTGGGGACCAGGACTACGTTGGCTACCTAGTCCGGGTATTAAGTGGGCCTGAGCATCCCTGAGCGTAGCTTCTCGCTTACCTGCTCTCTGATGATGGCCTATCGCTTGGGGTTGCAACGCCGTCGGCGCTGCTGTATCGGGCGGCAGGCGGGGTCCAACCTAAGTTGGTGGGTGATGACCTCTGGTAGGATCCCGGGCAGCTCGTCCTCGGACCAAGTGAACACATCCTGGTTGGCTGTGAGGAAGCGTGCGTAGGCTTGCTTGTCCTTCTCGGACAGAGCAGCGCCGATCTTTAGTGTCCTGTTGGGATCGCCCCCCCACCTGAATGAGGTACAAGTCTTCGGCTGGCGCACTCGTGCTCGGACCTGGATCCTCAACTCTTGCTTTCTTTTCGGGTGGTACTTCTCTGGGACGCCGGTCGTGAGTCGAGATGAGGTAGCATCTTCTGGATTCCTTCTGGTCTCCTCGAACCTCCCCCACCCCTCGGGGGGTGGCGAACTTGAGTTTTTGATGATAGGAGGAGGGGACACCTCAAAGCTTGCTGAGGATCCCTCGGCCGATGAAGGCGTTGTATCATGTCATTGCCCGAATAACCATGAAGTCGGTGAGGAAGGTTACCTCTTTTGGCGCGGTTCCAAATGTGATCGGAAGCGAGATGTGCCCTTCTTGTTGAACTGTAGTACCAGAGAATCCATATAACGGTGTGTGTAGGGGCGTCAGTCGAGACAGGTCCACACCCATGAGCACAAGACAGTCGTACGCGATAACATCCGGTCCGCTTCCATTATCAACTAATATTCGACGCACGGTACACTTGTTTATGGTGGAAGAAACCATCAAGGCATCAGAGTGGGGTGTAGTCACACCCTCCAGGTAATCCTCGGAGAAAACAATGGGGTCTCCTAGACGACCAGGGGTGGAAACCCCTCCTCGGGTGCTGTCGCCTTGGTCCACAGCGTGGACATCCAATGTGTATCGTCGTCGATGGCTTGCGCTATCCCCCCCCCCCCCCCCACGGCCGGTCCCCCAGAGATCATCATGACCTCCTTTCCGTTGGGCCGATTGTCGATCGGCGGGGGCGTCTTCTGTCGCCTCTCGGTGGCTTTGGCGAGGAATTTGCCGAGGAGTCCTCGGCAGACAAGGTGCTCGATGGCATCCCTTAAGTTGATGCAGTCGGCGGTGTCGTGGCCGTGGTCGCGATGGTAATGGTAGAACTTCTTCTTGCTCCTCGTGCTCGGATCTGACTTCATCCGGGGAGGCCACTTGAGGAAGGGCTCCTCACGGATCTCCATCAGGATATGGTCAGGTGGAGCCATCTGGGGCGTGTAGTGGCGATAAGCACCCCTTTCCTTCTCGGAATGGTCGTGGCGGTCCCCGTCGCGTGACTCTTGTTTGTTCCGGCCCTCTCGTGGTGGGTCGGCGGACCTCTTGTGATCGAACCGATCGGACCTGGCCACGCGGCCTAGGGCCGCAGTGTTCTCCTCGCAGCGCACATGCTTCTGCGCTAGCGCGAGGAGGTCGGGGAGTGTGGTCGGGGCTTCAACCCCGAGGGCGCGCCGGAGGATGTGGTCTCGCGTCCCCTAGGTGAGCGTCGTGGTTGCTATGCCGATGTCGAGGTGGGGGATGCGGAGTGCCTCCGAGCAGAAGTGGGAGACGAAGTCCCACAACGTCTCTTCTTTCCCCTACCTGAGGGCGAGCAGGGTCATCGCCGACTTGGACACCTTTCGGCAGCCGATAAAGTTCTCCTTGAACAGCTTCTTGAGCTGCTAAAAGGAGGAGATGGTCCCGGCCGGTAGGGACTCGAACCAGGCCCGGGCGTTCTCCCGGAGGGTCGTCACGAACGCCAGGCACTTCACAGTGTCCGAGGCCCGGTGAAACACCAAGTGGGACTTGAAGCTGTGCATGTGGTCGGCCGGGTCGGTAGTGCCGTCGTAGGAGGTGAATGACGGCATTTGGAGCTTTGGGGGGATGGGGACCTCCATGATTTCCCTGGAGAAGGGAGCATGGAAGTCCATGTCATCGTCGATCAGGCCGTGATTCTTAGCGGCCAAGAGGACGTCATCCATGTATCAGGCTTTGTCCTCGATCTCGTTGAAGCGTTGGAGCTGGTTATCCATCTCCAGGTTGGAATGCAGTGGGCTCCATACCCTTGGTGCAGGCTGGCTGCGTGATCGTCGGGTCCTGGCGACCGAGGCGTAGGACGCCCCGTGTACTTGGCAGGGGTTCTCCCCGGTGTGTCCCCTCTCGTCCTCCCGTCGTTCGAGTAGGGCACGTTGGGGTTCGATCCGCTGGTTCCGTAGCTCCTGGCAGAACTCTGTCAGGGCTCAGATTTGCTGGAGGATTTCATCTAGGTCACCTGGGGTGACCTCTCGTCGGGGATGAGCGGAGGACGCTTCCTGCGATCCCAGGCGGGAGTTGGGTCCCTAGTGGGAGCCGCGTCCCCAGTTGCAAGCGTTGCGGAGGCTTCCATGGGGTGCCATAACTTTCTGCTCGAGATTCCCAAAGACGGTGCCAAGAAGTGTAGAGGCTAGAAAATGGTTTCTATGCCACGTACCACATTCTCTATTTATTTGTAAGGGAAGTCGTCTCGCGCCCATGGAAGCCTGCAAACACCAGAAGCCAGAAAGGCATCAGAAGGAGTCCCAGGTGTTACCCCAGGGGACAACCCTCCGATGCTTAAGTCAGCAACGGTTTAATGGAGAACAGAGAAGAGCGAGTTGAGAGAGAGAGAAGGAAATCATAGTCGAAAGCTAAAGGGTCGTGTAGATCCTCGGAGCGAGTGCTCGCCGCTCCCAGTGCCCACTTGGAGAGTGCTCGCTGGGTGGTTAGGTAGCCGGAGGAGAGTTTCCCTTTCAACGTTGGTCATGGATGCTTCCTTCTCGTTATCCCGTAGGATCAGTAGCTCTACTCTCTTGTGTAGCAGTGTGGGGGTTTTAGTAGAAGAATCTACCGTGTTTGTCTTCTCTGTCATTCTTCCCTTTATAGGGGTTGTCTTGGAGCGAGGGGCCTCATCCCTTGATAGGGAAGGGCGTTCGTAGTAGAGTAACCATCTTCGCTATAGTGGAGGAAGCTTTCCGTTGGGGGGCGATTACCCCGGCGTTGGCTGGTCCCAGGGCGAGTCTTACGGTGCTCGTGGGGCGTGCTCGGCCGTTATGGGGTTGTTCGGACGGGATTTTACCCTTGCAAGGTTTATTTCCTTTTATTTCACGGGTCGATCGACCACTCTGACCAACTGGTGGTCAAGCAACCGATTGACGACGCGGGCGTGCCAGTCACATGAGTGACGATTCATGGTGCGCTCATTCTGACCCATGTTGGGCGAGTGTGAGGTTCGGTCGGGACTAGCAGTCCGCCATACCATAAAGGCTATGGCGTTAATTACATCCCCCACGAGGAGGGAACACTTTTGATTAATTGCCGAGATAACGGACTGTCGAAGCCGAAATAAAAAGGGAGCTACATGATGACCATGACGAAGGCATGCGGGATGCATTTATTTATCATGCCAAGGATGCATAGTTTATCGAATTATGGGCCCTTGGTACGTGGCGGAGGACGTAGGCCCGAAGACCACCATCGCGCATAGCGAAGACTTCCGATCGAGCATAACCCGACCTTCTGTCAACGCTATTTGATATACCCGAGGGTCCATGCGAACATGCATGCATGATGATGATGATAAGTAAGATGACAGAATTATGAAGATGAATATGATTCAGTCACATATTTATTAAGCCCCGCCAACGAGGGAAAGGATGGCACAAGCATGATGATAAGGGTAGAGTGAAGACAGACATAATGGTGAAAACATGATAGCAAGAAGGTTTCAACTCGAAAGGCCCTCTCTTTATTCAATTTATTCCTAATTAGGGTTGATTAACTTCGCCCTCGGGAAGGCGGGGGTCGCTCGGGGCGAGCCAGGGATTAAAGAGTACAGCGATTAGAAACGGCGCCTGAAAGCGTAGGTATAGGACTTAAAACGGCGTCGAAACCGTAGGTAAATGAAAGGGGTTTAAAACGGCGCGGCCCTAATTGGGGCGCGCCGGGGAGGGCGCGCCGTTTCAGAGCGCGCCGCTTAGGCCGCGCCGTAAACGAATGGTGCCAGTTTAACTTAAAACCGAGAATTTGTTCATTTTTCTTGGGTTTATTGAAATACTTTGGAAAACTTTGAGAATTTATTTAAGCTATTATTTGACAGGGTCGACCCCGGGGCATCCGGGAGCCGAGTCACGGGCCCGCGCGAGGTTCGTACTCGAGAACGACGATCATTCCGAGTTAGACTCGTTCGAGCCGAAATTTCGGCAGCATCTCCCCATCCCGGAGGATTTATCGGGGAGAAGCGGGGAGTACTCACGTAGTGGAGCAACCCCTAAGAGCCGGGTGGCACAACGGCGGCCGGCAAAAACCCGAACGGAGAGGAAAAACCCCGAGGTCAAACCTGCTAGGGGCACCAAATCCGTGGGTAACAGCGAGCGAATGAAGCAACTCAATACGGGAGCGAAGACCCCGAGGGCTAGCCTACGAGGGGCACCCAACCCGAGTCACCACAACACTCGAATCGGGACGACCAATATGGGAGGGAAACCCCGAGGGCAAGCCTACGAGGGGCACGCGACCCACGGCCACCACGAGGCCCATTAAGGACCGTGGATTTGGATCTATCGGGACATGGCCCCGTTGCTGTGCATTCAATAGCCTGCTGGGATATTCATCATTGATGGACGAACCTTCTGCCGGCCGAATGACTAACGTGGAAGATCGAGGGAATGTCCCCCTCCCCGGATGCTGGAATGATGCTATAGAGCACACTCCCGTTGAGATGCGCACGAAACGAAAGAGTAATGCGAGAACGACAAAGTCCATAGGCTAAATAGATCGATGCTGTGCGATTGGCATAGAGGTGCCGGGGAAGGGATGTACATATGTCACATTCGGGCACGAGCCGACAAGAATAGAGAGGGACGACAGAGGCAATCCTCCCTCCCCCCCCCCCCCCCCCGACCTATGAAGAGAGGCATAGGAGGAGGCGAGGGATAGGTTCCCTCGACAGAGATAGACGGAGATACGCACATAAGTGCGTCTCCAATCACAGAACCCGTGGCATATGCGATGCAGAGCCCTGCAGTCGCATTAGAATCAGAAGAAAGAAAACCCCGGGGAGGGGGGAAGAAGGTTTCATATGGCCCGAGAGCCTATCCAGCGCCGGAGAAAACCTGTTGCACGAGAGTAGATACACTGGGAAATCATTGAACGTATATTCGAAGGGGAATTGGAGAAGGCATTCATGAGATAGAAGACATTAGCCACAAATGGCATTTCATTCATCCTATGAATCGATACGGATAGACATATGCATAATATACAGATTCCGGCGCCGTCGTTGTCGATCGGCCGTTGTTTACATTAATGAAGAAATGATTACATATAAAGTGGGGAGAGGAAATGGTGAGAGAAGGGGAGGTCAGGCTCATATCATCGCCCCTCCCCTCCTTCACTTACATTGTGCTAGAGGAAGAAAACCAAAAGAAGAATAGAGGGATTCACCGGATGAAATGTGGAGACCCACCTAAATCGATAAGAAACGGACAGTCTCCTTCTCCGATTCCGGGAGGCTCGAGTGGAGCGTGGTGGCGGCCGTCGAGAGGCTCGAACGGAGGTTTCCTCAGATCGAAAAACCCTCGACCCCTTCTCCCTGGACCTCTCCTCTTTCTTTCTAATTCTCTTTTCTTTTCTCCTTTGATTCCGCTTCCCTCTTTTTTTCCTTCTCGCTCTCTTCGGATCCCCTTTTTTTTTGGCGAAGGCAGGCTATATATATAGCCCTTTTGTTAATTCGGCGCCCCGGGAAGGGGGCGCGCCGGATTTGGTGGCGCCGGGAACACGTCCCGATCGGTTTTTGCGCGCCGATTTGACGGCGCCGGGGAACGCATCCCCTATTGTAATTGGCGCGCCGGTTTGACGGCACCATTTTAACTTATTTACTCGGCGTGCCGGTCTGGTGGGTCCGGAGATGATTTCGGAAGCTCCCGTTGACTATTCCTCTCGCCCTGGTCCTTGAAAAACCTTGACGTGGAGTCGAGGAAGCTCTCGACACGACGAACGGCCTTGATCAGACTTCCGCGTGTGTCTGGTCCGAGCACACGGATGTTCTGGTGGTACAGCCTTTGGCACTGCGATTCGTGCTCCTGGTTGAGACGGATTCATGCTCAAAGCTTCTTTGTAGGATGGTGTTGCATCCTGGATAATTCCGCCTTGAACGGCGATCAATTGGCCACTAAAGGGCCCATTATGACGAGGAGCCGAACCCATGTCGGGTGATCGGGACCCTCTGCTGACAGAGCCCTCGGCCCCTTGTTGTGGACGGCCGAGGACGTTTTTCCTCCTTAGGAGAGCCATTGGGTAGACCGTCGTCCTTGGTCGGGCGACGAATGTGGGGTAGCGGCATGACGAGGTCGATGCCGGATCATTGGGCAGGCTTGATCGCGCTGTCGGTTGGTTGTAGGTTCATTCCGACTCTCCTAAGGTGAAGTCCCTGGTGTTCCCTTCAAGGTGGCTCGGGGCTCTGGCAGCTTGAAGAGCCTTCAGTAAGCCAGTCTTCATCGGCTTCTGCGCTTCAGTGGGCCTTATCATTCGTCTTTGCGGCTTGGTTGCCGAAGGATCATATTTTGAGTGCCAACAAATGCCCCCCAGACGTAGGCGGTGCAAGTGAGGCTGGAATGCGGCAAGGCCTACGGATGAGCTTCGTTTGGTTGACAGAAGCTCGAACGGCACTTAATTCCGGCTTCGGACGTTAATCCGGCGAGGCAGGAAGCTTGACGGCATCACTTAAAACGGCGTGCCCCTTACTTCATTGGTTAAAACGGCGCGGCTAAATCTGGCGCGCCCTAAGCTTTTGGAATTAAAACGGCGCCGCTAAAAGCGACGCGCAAAAGTCTTAAAACGGCGCGCCCCGGGGCGCGCCGTTTTCACAGGGGTGGAGCCCCCCCTATAAATGCTTTTCCTCTTCATTTTTTCTTCACAACTTCTCATTTGCGAAAATTCTTTCTCTCTCCTCCCTTTTTCTCCCTCCGCGATGCCGAGTGGGTTCCGGGTTCGGGTGAGCTGGTGAGTTGAGTCGCTGATGTGCTTTGGGTTTTGAACCCGCTCTTCGGGCCCCGGGAGGCTCCTCATAGGACTTGTCCTCGGAGCTAAACCCCTCGGGTGTCCCATTCGGCCTTAGCTTAGTGCTTATGGCTACTTTTAGGGGCTGCTCCCTCCGTGGACGGCTTCCACTTTTCTTTCGGCAAATCCCCGAGCTGGGGAGATGCTGCTGAAATTTTGTCAGAAATATTGCTTCGATCAACTGATTTCTGACTTTTGTTTGTTCTTTTCTGGGCGTTGTTTTGCGGATAACATGGCCTCCGGCTCTTCTTCCTCTGCATCCCGGGTCACCGTGACATGGGGGAATGTCCATTCCCTTGATCG
The DNA here is from genome assembly GCA_022559845.1 of Amorphophallus konjac. NCBI lineage: Eukaryota > Viridiplantae > Streptophyta > Magnoliopsida > Alismatales > Araceae > Amorphophallus > Amorphophallus konjac. The sequence continues at coordinate 155,608,549 of CM040129.1, forward strand.
GGGGCCTCGACAGATAGCTGTGGTTGCTGAGTCTTCGGACTCAGAGACCGACACCGTCGACACCGACCGCTTATTGATTCTTGACGGCAACCACTTTCAGTATGATCGAAGGGATGGCGTCAGACTCGACCATCCTAAGGACAAGCATCTGATGGCGTTCCTTGAGCGCTTCAACCTTGGAGGGAAGCGCGATTTAATCCTCGTCCGTCGAGCCGAGGGAGCCCTACTGGCGGAGAGAGACAGTTTGGCCGAGTCAGTCACTCAGGGCATGCCTATATATATCCCGGGGGAGCCCAGAAAGTGGGGAGCCGTGCTCGGGGTGCAGGAGTTATCCCCCGAGGCTGGGATGCTGACGAGAGCGCCGCAGTATACCCCAGCTCGCTGGAATGAAACTGCCGGACGTGTTGACAGGGAGAAGCACGTATACGGTCTATTCCTCGCCCCGCTTCATTGGGGATACCGAGACGAGCCTTTTCTTTTAGACTGCTTGGTGGTCCGGTTCAAACATCAGATTTCAGTGGGGTAGTTTGGAGAGCTCAAAGCCACCGACGCTCACACCTTCAGACCGGGGGCAGTTGAATTCACAGACTTTGTGTTGCGGCAGTACGCCCCCATCCTGGTGCATGCGGGTGTATACCAGAGTGTATATGCTTCACGGTACAGGTACCCAATCTCCCGAGGTCTGTGCTGCGGGATGATCGAAGTCTTCTGCCCAGAATACAACACTTTTTACACTGCAGAGGGTGAGACTTCATTGGACCTCTGGAGTCTTTCCCAGCTGAGCGGCTTGCCCATAGACGGGGAGCCGTATGAAGAAGTTTGTTTTCCAGACTGGCTGAAAACCCAGACGGATGGGGAAGGTAGATATTTCACGGGCTTCGCCTACCGTTATCTGATGAAGGCATATCGCACCCTGCTGCGCCTGACGCTTGACTCGCGAGAGGCGCGGAAGCCTGGCGAAAAGAGACGCGTGCGGATGGGCACGTGGCTCCAGTATTTCTTCGGTGGGGAGCAGCAGTACGAGGACTTCCCCACGGTGGTTGCGACGGCGGTGGCACGGAAGAAGAGGGCTCGACGCCAAGCGACATATGCCACTGTCTCAGGGAGAGGGCGGCAAGTCGGCCCGAATCCCATAGGAGTTGACGCAGTTACACATTGTGCTGCGTATCTGACTTATTGGCTTTGTTCGTTTGCCCTCCCTCAAGGGGACGAGACAGTAATCAGACCGAAGGCTATTTACCCTGCCTACTTAATGGCCTGGAGGACGAAGCTATCCCTATGCCCTGTGGCTCTGTGCCTCATATATAAAATGTTGGGGGATTTGCACAAGTCTCGCATCCCTAGAAATTCGAGGACAGTTGGTCCCATCCACTTTTTTAATGCCTGGGTCTGCACCCTATTTCCTGAAGCAGCTCCCCGGTCGATGCAGTCAGATCATCCTTTGCCGCGGATGATCGAATTTGCCAGTGCCGAACCGTCCTCACTGGCGGATCAGCTTTTCGCCATTTGGGGGAAGTTGACTACAGTTCCAACAGATTCCCCTGGCGTTCTGCACTTTTGGAGCTTGGCTGCCAGCTCTAGCCCTCTTGTCAACAGGATGCAGCAATGCCGATTATTTGAGACAGAGGAATTTATTCATCAGCTGACTGGGTCGAAGAGCACAAGGCCCATCTTGGAGTCGAAACTGGTTGATTGGGCGTTGTCTATTCATCCCAGTGTTCTTGTCTTCAGGAAGAGCAGCTTACTGTGGCTGGAGCCGTATTATCCCTTTCGTTTTGTCCGGAATTTTGGGTACGACCAGCAAATTCCTTCTTCTTCAGCCCGATTCAATCTGCCGAATAGACATTGGGCTGGTCAGACGACTACGGATGAAGCCCGTGGATGGTGGGACTACTTCCATCATCGGGAGGACGTGTCATTCAGGGTGCCAACCCCGGCCCGTCTGCCCCGAGTGACTCCAGACTTCATTGGTGGAATGCGCGGACGGGCTTCTATCGGAACTTCTGGAAAGACTGCTGGCATAGTGCCGAGCGTCGTTTCCTAGATTCGCAGCGGGAGCCTGTTTTGGATGTTGATCCCTCCTATTTGAAGAAGCTGAAGTCCTGGTCTAACACCGAGGTGATGGCGTATATAGAGGCCAGGAAAGCTGTGAAGGGTAGGTCATCCAAGGCCGACCCGAAGATGCCATAGATCCAGAAGGATGACTACGTGAAGACCCTCTGGGGGCTGTGCCGGGTCAGCAGTGACCAGATTGCTCTTCAGACAATCCCCCTTCCGGTGGAAGAGCCTCTTCCTACTGTGGCGAGCTGGCGCCCAGAACTCGACCGTTTTCATCCCTACCGGACCTTTATCAGGAGGGAAGACAGGCGGGCTGACTTATATTCCAACACCCCCTGGATATTCGCCCTGCTCCATTCTCATGGGCTTTCAATTTCCAGTCCGTTAGAAGCCATCCGAGATCATCCACTTCTGATATCTTTCAAGTATGTCGATGGCTGGGGATTCGACCACTTGAGCTTATATCATCACTTGTCATCCTGTGGCCATGAAGACTTGGCTCAACTGGCGGAGAAAAGTGAAACAATTGGTGATGTGTGCTGGCTCATCCGCGAGGCGGCTACCCGGGACAAGGCGCCAGCATTGCTTTACTGGCCGCTTAGTCCCCGATATACAGGGCTGCCAGGTAATGCTTGTTTTCTTCTTCAGCCCTGAAGCTGCTTCTTCTATATTCAGTGTGCATCTTCTCACTTATGTGCTTTTGCAGCTCACCTTTCTATGGAGGCGACCCGACACTGTAGGGAGTTGATATCTAAGGCACAGAAGCCTTCATATTTTAATATTCCAGAGCCAGCTTCGACCATGACACCATTACCCCCTGGGGATTCGCGAAAGCAAACCAGGTCCCAGGTCAGGGAGGCCATCAGTAGGGCCAAGAAAGCCAAGAGGGCAGAGTCCTGCGCTACTCGGGCACGTCGGAGGAAGGCTGCTGAAGAGGAGCCCACGGTTCCCCTTCCTCGGGTTCTGTCATTCTCCGAATTTGAGGCCGCCTGGACGCAAGGGCCTGAGGGCGAAGGTGACTTCTTATTCTTGCCTGGCTTGTTTGTTTATTTCCGCCGCCCTGGCTGATCATCCTTCCTTTTAGTAGCTGCTGGCACTACCTCCGCCGTTGTTGGGTTGGAGGCGGCAACCGGAGCTGCTGCTGGGGAGAGAGAGGAGGAAGCCCCCTCGGCCTCCGCTGAGGGTGGCTTGCCTTCCGCTTAGGCCTACGCCGTTTTAGAGCGCGCCGCTTAGGCCGCGTCGTAAACGAATGGTGCCAGTTTAACTTAAAACCGAGAATTTGTTCATTTTTCTTGGGTTTATTGAAATACTTTGGAAAACTTTGAGAATTTATTTAAGCTATTATTTCACAGGGTCGACCCCGGGGCATCCGGGAGCCGAGTCACGGGCCCGCGCGAGGTTCGTACTCGAGCGCGGCGATCATTCCGAGTTAGACTCGTTCGAGCCAAATTTTCGGCAGCATCTCCCCATCCCGGAGGATTTATCGGGGAGAAGCGGGGAGTACTCACGTAGTGGAGCAACCCCTAAGAGCCGGGTGGCACAACGGCGGCCGGCAAAAACCCGAACAGAGAGGAAAAACCCCGAGGTCAAACCTGCTAGGGGCACCAAATCCGTGGGTAACAGCGAGCGAATGAAGCAACTCAATACGGGAGCGAAGACCCCGAGGGCTAGCCTACGAGGGGCACGCAACCCGAGTCACCACAACACTCGAATCGGGACGACCGATATGGGTGGGAAACCCCGAGGGCAAGCCTACGAGGAGCACGCGACCCACGGCCACCACGAGGCTCATTAAGGACCGTGGATTTGGATCTGTCGGGACATGGCCCCGTTGCTATGCATTCAATAGCCTGCTGGGATATTCATCATTGATGGACGAACCTTCCGCCAGCTGAATGACTAACGTGGAAGATCGGGGGAATGTCCCCCTCCCCGGATGCTGGAATGATGCTACAGAGCACACTCCCGTTGAGATGCGCACGAAACGAAAGAGTAATGTGAGAATGACAAAGTCCATAGGCTAAATAGATCGATGCTGTGCGATTGGCATAGAGGTGCCGGGGAAGGGATGTACATATGTCACATTCGGGCACGAGCCGACAAGAATAGAGAGGGACGACAGAGGCAATCCTCCCTCCCCCCCCCCCCGACCGATGAAGAGAGGCACAGGAGGAGGCGAGGGATAGGTTCCCTCGACAGAGATAGACGGAGATACGCACATAAGTGCGTCTCCAATCACAGAACCCGTGGCATATGCGATGCAGAGCCCTACAGTCGCATTAGAATCAGAAGAAAGAAAACCCCGGGGAGGGGGGAAGAAGGTTTCATATGGCCCGAGAGCCTATCCAGCGCCGGAGAAAACCTGTTGCACGGGAGTAGATACACTGGGAAATCATTGAACGTATATTCGAAGGGGAATTGGAGAAGGCATTCATGAGATAGAAGACATTAGCCACAAACGGCATTTCATTCATCCTATGAATCAATACGGATAGACATATGCATAATATACAGATTCCGGCGCCGTCGTTGTCGATCGGCCGTCGTTTACATTAATGAAGAAACTATTACAGATAAAGTGGGGAGAGGAAATGGTGAGAGAAGGGGAGGTCAGGCTCATATCATCGCCCCTCCCTTCCTTCACTTACATTGTGCCAGAGGAAGAAAACCAAAAGAAGAACAGAGGGATTCACCGGATGAAACGCGGAGACCCACCTAAATCGATAAGAAACGGACGGTCTCCTTCTTCGATTCCGGGAGGCTCGAGTGGAGCGTGGTGGCGGCCGCCGAGAGGCTCGAACGGAGGTTTCCTCAGATCGAAGAACCCTCGACCCCTTCTCCCTGGACCTCTCCTCTTTCTTTCTAATTCTCTTTTCTTTTCTCCTTTGATTCCGCTTCCCTCTTTTTTTCCTTCTCGCTCTCTTTGGATCCCCTTTTTTTTTTGGCGAAGGCAGGCTATATATATAGCCCTTTTGTTAATTCGGCGCCCCGGGAAGGGGGCGCGCCGGATTTGGTGGCGCCGGGAACACGTCCCGATCGGTTTTTGCGCGTTGGTTTGACGGCACCGGGGAATGCATCCCCTATTGTAATTGGCGCGCCGGTTTGACGGCACCGTTTTAACTTATTTACTCAGCGTGCCGGTCCGGTGGGTCCGGAGATGATTTCGGAAGCTCCCGTTGACTATTCCTCTCGCCCTGGTCCTTGAAAAACCTTGACGTGGAGTCGAGGAAGCTCTCGACACGACGAACGGCCTTGATCAGACTTCCGCGTGTGTCTGGTCCGAGCACACGGATGTTCTGGTGGTACAGCCTTCGGCACTGCGATTCGTGCTCCTGGTTGAGATGGATTCGTGCTCAAAGCTTCTTTGCAGGATGGTGTTGCATCCTGGATAATTCCGCCTTGAACGGCGATCAATTGGCCACTAAAGGGCCCATTATGACGAGGAGCCGAACCCATGTCGGGTGATCGGGACCCTCTGCTGACAGTGCCCTCGGCCCCTTGTTGTGGACGGCCGAGGACGTTTTTCCTCCCTAGGAGAGCCATTGGGTAGACCGTCGTCCTTGGTCGGGCGACAGATGTGGGGTAGCGGCATGACGAGGTCGATGTCGGATCATTGGGCAGGCTTGATCGCGCTGCCGGTTGGTTGTAGGTTCATTCCGACTCTCCTAAGGTGAAGTCCCCGGTGTTCCCTTCAAGGTGGCTCGGGGCTCTGGCAGCTTGAAGAGCCTTCAGTAAGCCAGTCTTCATCGGCTTCTGCGCTTCAGTGGGCCGTATCATTCGTCTTTGCGGCTTGGTTGCCGAAGGATCATATTTTGAGTGCCAACAGGGGTCAAGACCGACGTCACGGGGGCAACGGTCGGTCACCGGAGAGTCTTCCGGCGATAACTGCGCTTGGGCCGTAACATTTACGCCTTGTAGAATCCGATGCTCTTTTGGACTAGGCCTCCCCCTGGTGGGCCACATCCGCATGCCCGCCTCTTGGGCGTGCTCGCATGAGAGCTTTCTGTCGTGGGCCTGTTACTACTGGACCGTTCTTGGGGCAAACCGGATTTACCCTCCTCAAGTAGTAAATACATGAACGAAGAAAATTGGATTAACAAATTCATGGCATTCCTATATCAAGCAAAACAATTATTAGAATGTACCATGCAATTTAATGATACTTCAATTCTGGGGAAAGAAGCGAAGGGAGGAGAAGGATTTAAAAATATATCTTCTTATGGGTTGCTTTGAGATTTTTTAAGTTTATTTGTATAATTATTATTAATAATATAAAAATATATAGTGAAACACATGCACTGATTTTATCTACGGATATAATTAGTGTAACATTTAATTTATTTTTAATGACTCCCATCTCAAGTTATCTGGATGTGAATGTCATGTCACTAAATGATACGACGTGAGAGTCAAATAAAAATAAATTTACCTATTATGAATAGTAAAAAATATTATATTTCACTGTTCATAAAATTAGAATTTTATTTTTACGTGACTCACATCACGTCACTAAGGTGAGACCACTCATTTTTTAAAAAAAATAAATGTTACATTAATTATACCGATGAATATAATTAATGCATATGTTACACTAAGTATTTTTATTAATAATCTCTTGAAACTAAATGATGTCAAACACACCCGCACACACGTTAACACACACAGATGCTACAATTATTGTAATGTAACGAAGGGGTTAATGAAACTAGATGGTGTCAAACGTACCTGCACACGTTGAAACACACACACATTGCAATTATTGTGATGTAATGAAGGGGAATTTGACTCACGTTCTATTTTTGAACCCAGTGGCGGAGCTAGAAATATTTGAAAGGGGGATAAAATATAATTAATATAATAAAAATATTTATTTTTATTCAAGTAGAAGATATTTTACAAGTGAGTTGTCCATGACGGGTCTTCATATTCTGAAAGCGTTATATTATTGTCTCATTGTCAATACTCTCGAATGCCTCCTTCTCAATATATGTTACAAAATTATCATTCATCCATTGATCACCACAAAAATTGCTTCAACTTTAAAATCAGGTGCAGTGTTTTCGACGAGTGGGAGCTGACTTTGTATTATACAATCGAGATAATGAATCATAAATGTAATATCCCGGACCTTTCGGATCCTTCTTCGTGGGTCCCGGATCTGGTTTTCGGAGTGTCCGGCTCCGTTGTGTCCGAAATTTCGTTTCGGACATCTTTCGTGTTCGGATCGGCGCGATCCGGAGTCGTTTCGGAGGCCCGGAGGCGTTCCGCGGCTTTTCCGCCCGTGTTTCCCGATTTCCGGCGCGGGTTTCGACTTTTCCTTCGGACGCTCGCTGCGGGTTAACTGGGCCGTTCACCCGGGCACGATTGGTACCGTTGCGATCGGTGCGTTCCGAGGATTCCAGAAATATATTTTTCTATTTTTCGGTATTTTTTCGAAAATTCAGATTTTCTATAAATCCTAATCCTTTTTCTTTTCTTTTTCCCTTTTCTCTTTCTTCTTCCTCTCCCTCTCTCTCGCGACCGTGAGCCCCCTCTCTCTCCCTCTCTCCCATTCGGACGCGGCGAGCCCCTCTCCGGCTACGGACGGCGGCGGGGCGACGGCGCGGACGCGTGGGCGACGGTGAGGCGATCTCGTGGGCGTGCGGCGTGCGTGGGAAGCGTGGGGAGTTCGTGAAGCTTCGAGCGTTCTTCGTGATTCGTGATCGATCCGGCGGAGCATTCGCTCCATCGAGGTAGGGTGACGTTACTTAGTCTCATGCCGTTCTTTTCCGTGATTTATAGGCCGCGGGGAGGCCGAGAGGGGATCATTTGAGCGTTTTTGGGTTTTTCCATGATTTGGGGAGAGCTCGCCCGATCTATGGATTCAATGCATGGATTCGTGTTTTGAAGGCCTAGAATCATGCTAGGGGTCCCCAGGGGTCTTCCCCTTTATTTTCCCCCTCTCCTATGGAGGTATGGGGGCGTGGTTAGAATTTTTGGACGTTCTTACCGTTTTCGACCGCGGACTGAGAACGCGCTATACTCCAGTAGCACGTTCTGGAGGTCGCGTTGCCCCGACCGAGCGCGTTCATCGGAGAAGATGAACAGGAGGCGGTTCCTGTCGCGCTATGGGGTCATAGCGCGATGGTCCTTGTCGCGCTAGGGTTCCCTAGCGCGATGGTTCCTGTCGCGCTTGGGAGACCTAGCGCGACCTTCCCTGTTGCGCTAGGGTTCCCTAGCGCGTTCTTCCGTGTCGCGCTAGGTGTCCCTAGCGCGATCTTGCCTGTTGTTGGGTGTTTCTCTTGGGCCGTGTGTGCGCCCCGGGCACCCCGTGGAGTTCCGTGACCGTGTCTTTGGTGTCCGGAAGTCCCGTTTGCCTCGGTTAGGCGTTTGACCGTGGGCAATGCGTCTGTTTCTTTTCCGACCGTGGTCACCGTGCGACGGGGCTGGTGCGTGGGGTGATTCCACACGTTGTCGGATTCGGACGTCGTTTTCCGTTGACTCGAGAGTCTACTCCTTCAGTGACCCTCCACTAGTCGTAGCCTACTAGTACGCGGGTGCTAGTCGCACCAGGGAGTGGTGTACGGGCCGACCTTTCGAGACGGTTTGTGGACCGGTTACCGTTGGGCCCCACGTCTTGCAGCCAGAGTCCGGCTGAGGGGAAAACCGGTCAGAGGGCCAGACCTGGGACGCGTGGTCTGTGTGTGCACACGTGGTTGGGGGCGGTTGGACCCACGTCGACGGGCGTGACCCCAGCTAGTCACTTGTTTGTGGTTACTTGTACGGTGTTCGCGCCTCGGGTAGGACCTACCACGTCAGGCGGTTCACCTGCGGTGCGGTGTAAGACGTCAGGGGACGCTACCGGCTGTGCTTCTAGTGGGTGGTACTCCTGTCGAGTACGGAGTGTCAGACTGTCAGTCGTGTGTTTCCGACCTTCGGGTTTTGACGGTTCGACCGTTGGTTTCGGTCTTCTCGTACCGTGGCACGTGTGTCGGTTTGCGTGCCGTAGGGTCTAGTTCTGTAGAGTACAGGGCTTTCCTTTCCGAGGTACTTTCCTACCGCTAGAGTAGTGGTTTCTCATTTTTCGAGGTAGGGTTCGAGTGATCCCTACTGAGTCTTGTTCCGAGACTCATTCCCTGCGTATTTTCACCGTGTTTCAGGTGAGGCGCCACCTTCGGGGAGCGCGTCAGGAGCGCAGCGTGGTGCGGGTGCCCAGAGGTAGTGCCAGAGGTCAGAGCCGGGGTATGCCCCGTGTAGCTGTACTTTTCTTTCTTGTCACTATACTAGCCGTGGACTGTTCTTGCTGTTGTTGTTATTTTATTGTGGACCATGTAAAATGTTAATTTATTTCCTGCTTAATATTATAACTGTTTAATTTCTACAATTATTTGTGATACTTGTGTAGTTTCCACACCATCCTTTTAACCCTTCCGAGTCTTCGGACTCGTGGGTGGCGGTACGAGTCTCGGGTTATCGGGCCTTCCCGGTAATCGGATTCTCGGGTCGTCACAGCTGGTATGAGAGCGCGGTTGTGGAATTACATAAGAATCATAGGTAATTGTAGTGGTCCACTAGTCCACAGCGATGATGTACAGATGACGCTGGCATTGGGCACCGTGTGTTTATTTTGACATTGCCGTTTCCGTGTTTTTCTGTCTTGTGCTTCAGGAGCGAGTATGGCGCCGAGGAGAAGTTCTCGCTCTCAGCAGGGGCAGTCGGCTGGGGGTCAGGAGATCCAGCAGGGGGTCCAGAGGGACCAGGAGGAGCATAGCAGAGTTCCGGGAGCTACCGAGGCCGCGGATGCTGCGAGGGCTCCGGGGGCCGAGGATTTCTTCCGTGGCATGTACCATCTCGTGTCTCAGCAGTTTGGCGGAGAGGCTGTTGAGGGCTCGTTTGCTAGGGGTGGGCCAGGCCGAGCAGTGAGGGACTTCATGCAGTTCCATCCACCTTACTTTAGCGGCTAGGCAGACCCTGATGCGGCTCGTGATTGGCTCGATGAGATGGAGCGGGTGTTCAGTTCTGCGAAGAGTACTGCCGAGGACAGAGTGGTGTTGGCCTACAACTAGTTGCAGGGTACGGCTCGGAGGTGGTGGTCTTCCGAGTGGAAGACGTCCTTTCAGCTTCGTCCACTTGAGCAGGTCGAGTGGGATGACTTTGTCAGTGCTTTCGAGCGTACGTACTGTCCAGATGTTGTTGCTACGCAGCGGATGCGGGAGTTTCTGGAGCTGGTGCAGGGTGACATGTCCGTGTTGCAGTATAGGGCCCGATTTGTCGAGCTGGGTCGGTATGCACCTCATATCATGGAGCATGAGAGGGTGAGGACCACGCAGTTTGTGCAGGACTTGAGGTTGGAGCTGAGGCACCATTTGATCGCGAATGGGGCCACTGATCTAGAGACATCGTCTCGTGTTGCGATTTCCCTGGAGATGGATATGCAGAGGACTCGAGGACCGATCAGCCAGGGGCAGTCTTTGTCAGGTCGCAGCCAGCAGTCGGCTACCCAGCAGCAGGGTTCCTTCCAACATGCGATGAGTGGTTCAGGAGTGCCGGCACATGCAGCTTCGGTGACAGGATCTGCGTCCTTCGGCTCGAAGGTCAAGAAGTTCTTCAAGAAGGGGTTCGGCAAGAAGAAGTCCAGAGATCAAGGGCAGGCTTCATCGGGCAGTGTACAGCAGCCGATTCCTTTGCAGCGTCAGGGATCAGTGGGTGGATCGCGAGGATCTTGTCCACGGTGTGGTGGGACCCACCCAGGCAGGCAGTGCACGGCGCCGATTATCTGTTTTCGGTGTGACCAGCCAGGGCACATGGCGCGTGACTGTCCTCAGAGGCCGCCGCAGCAGCAGGTTCCCCAGCAGCAGCAGCAGCAGGGACAGTATCCGCCGCTACCCAGGTCAGCTAGTGTGGGAGGCAGGCAGAGGGCTCGTGGCCAGATCACGCACTTGACCAGGGCAGAGGCAGTGGCGTCGCAGCTCGTGGAAGGTACCGTTCAGATTTTGGGTTGTGCGGCTCGGGTTTTATTTGATTCTGGCGCGTCTCATTCGTTTATTTCGGAGGATTTCGCGTCGAGCGTCGAGGAGCCGGTGACCCAGTTGTCCTGTGATTTGGCAGTGGAGTTGCCTTCGGGTGATTTTATGATCACTCCGTATTGCTTCGACCAGGTTCCGGTGTGGATCGATGGGCGGAGTATGCCAGGCAGGTTGTATGCGTTGCAGCTTCGGATTACGACGTGATTCTAGGCATGGATTGGCTCGAGACTCATGGAGCGGTGGTGGATTGTGGGATGAAGAGGGTCTACTTCCAGCATCCGAGCAAGCGGACCTTCTATTTCCAAGGTATCCGTTCCGCCTCTTCTCGATTTCTTATCTCTGCTATTCGAGCCCGTCGGTTGCTTGATTCCGGTTGTCAGGGTTTTCTCGCGTCCGTGGTTGTGTCTGACCGGATGGAGCCGAATGTCGAGGACATTGCGGTGGTGCGCGAGTTTCCCGATGTTTTTCCTGAGGAGTTGCCTGGATTACCTCCCCAGCGGGAGATCGATTTCGTGATCGAGGTTGTACCTGGTACGGGACCTTTGGCGAAGGCTCCCTACCGTATGGCCCCCGCTGAGTTGAGGGAGTTGAGGGCGCAGTTGCAGGAACTGTTGGCCAAGGGGTATATTCGTCCGAGCTTTTCCCCTTGGGGTGCGCCCGTGTTGTTTGTGAAGAAGAAGGACGGTAGTCTGCGGCTATGCATTGACTACCGGCAGCTGAATGAAGTGACCATTAAGAACAAGTATCCGTTGCCGCGGATTGATGATTTGTTCGACCAACTTCAGTCTGCGCGAGTGTTCTCGCGGATTGATTTGCGGTCCGGTTACTATCAGCTGAGAATTCGCGAGTCCGATGTGGAGAAGACTGCGTTCAGTACGAGGTACGGGCATTATGAGTTCTTGGTGATGCCGTTTGGGCTCACCAATGCCCCAGCAGCCTTCATGGACTTGATGCAGAGGGTGTTTCATCCGTATTTGGACCAGTTCGTGGTCATCTTCGTGGATGACATCCTTGTTTATTCGCGGTCTGCTGAGGAGCATGCGTACCATTTGGGTGTGGTGCTGCAGACGTTGCGAGATCACCAGTTGTATGCGAAGCTCAGCAAGTGCGAGTTTTGGCTCAGCGAGGTGCACTTTCTGGGGCACGTGATTTCTGGTGATGGCATTTCCGTGGATCCCGCCAAGGTCGAGGCTGTGATGCAATGGCCGAGGCCGAGGTCGGTGACGGAGATCCGGAGTTTCTTGGGGCTTGCGGGGTATTATCGTCGGTTTATCCAGGATTTTTCTCGCATTGCGACCCCGATGACTAGGCTCACGCGGAAGGATGTGCCTTTCGTTTGGTCCGAGGAGTGTGAGCAGAGCTTCAGTGAACTGAAGAGATTGCTCACCTCGGCTCCGGTGTTGGTTTTGCCTTCTGGATCGGGAGGTTTTGTGGTGTGTACAGATGCTTCCGCGTTGGATTGGGTGCTGTTCTGATGCAGCATGGTAGAGTGGTGGCTTATGCATCTCGGCAGCTAAAGCCCCATGAGGAGAACTACCCTACCCATGATCTTGAGTTGGCAGCAGTGATCTTCGCGCTGAAGATCTGGAGGCATTATCTGTACGGTGAGAAGTTCGAGGTGTTCACTGACCATCAGAGTTTGAGGTATGTGTTCTCGCAGAGAGATCTGAACCTCAGACAGAGGCGTTGGATGGAGTTCATGAAGGACTATGACTTCACCCTGTCTTATCAGCCGGGCAGGATGAATGTCGTCGCCGATGCCTTGAGTAGGAAGGTTGCGGTCAGTACCTTGATGTTGAGGAAGTGGAGGCTCTGGGAACAAGTGCCCGAGGTATCTTTCAGGCTCAAGATTCCCCAGGAGCCAGGGTTGGCAGTGCTTGCGAGTCTGACTGTCACTCCTGCTATCCGTCGTCAGGTGACAGAGGCTCAGCATGCGGACCCTGAGTTGCCCCGGATTCTGGCTATGGCTTACGTAGCGCTTGGCGAGGACGGTGCTGCGAGGTTTCGTGGCAGGCTGTACGTCCCAGCCGAGGAGCAGGTTCGTCGTGCGGTGTTACGCGAGGCTCATGGGAGCAGGTACACTGTGCACCCGGGTGCGACGAAGATGTATCGGAACTTGCGGAGGCAGTTCTGGTGGCCTGGCATGAAGAGAGATGTTGCCGAATTTGTGGCCAGGTGCCTGATCTGTCAGCAGGTGAAGGCGGAGCATCAGCGACCAGGAGGTACTCTCCAGCCTTTGGATGTTCCTGCTTGGAAGTGGGACCATGTGACCACGGATTTTGTGGTGGGGTTGCCAAGGACCCCGAGTGGGCAGGACAGTATTTGGTTGCTGGTGGATCGGCTGACGAAGGTGACTCGATTGTTACCGGTCAAGGTCAGCTGGAGCGTGTCCAGGTTGGCTCGTCTGTATGTGGAGCGGATCGTGCCGTTGCATGGGGTTCCCATTTCGATCGTGTCGGATCGAGATCCGCGCTTCACTTCTGGATTCTGGAGGAGTTTCCAACGAGCTCTTGGCACGGAGTTGGCATTTAGCTCGGCGTATCATCCACAGTCAGATGGTCAGTCTGAGAGGACCATTCAGACTTTGGAGGACATGCTGAGATCCTGCTGCCTGGAGTGGCAGGGGAGTTGGATTCATCACCTACCGTTGGTGGAGTTTGCCTATAACAACAGCTATCATTCGAGCATCGGCATGGCTCCATACGAGGCATTGTATGGGCGTCCTTGTCGGACTCCACTTGATTGGTTTGAGGTGGGTGAGCGTGTTTTGACGGGACCGGAATTGGTGCAGCAATGTGTGGAGGTTGTGCACCTGGTTCGTCAGAACATGTTGGCGGCCCAGAGTCGGCAGAAGAGCTATGCTGACCGTAGGAGGCAGCCCCTTGAGTTCGCCGTGGGCGATCGTGTGTTCTTGAGAGTTTCTCCGATGAAGGGGGTGATGCGTTTTGGACGGCGTGGGAAGCTGAGTCCCCGCTATATTGGTCCTTTCGCGATTGTGGAGCGCATCGGTGAGGTTGCTTACCGGTTGCAGTTACCTCCTGAGTTGGCGTCGGTGCATGACGTGTTCCACGTCTCGATGTTGCGGAAGTATATGCCCGATGACTCTCATGTGCTCGAGTTTTCTGTTTGGCCTGAGGTGACTCCAGATCTTTCTCTCCCAGAGTTTCCGATCCGCGTGGAGGATAGGCGAGAGCAGCGCCTGCGGAACAAGGTCATTCCCTTGGTAAAGGTCGTGTGGCAGCGACACTCTGGTGGTGAGGCTTCGTGGGAACGTGAGGACGAGATGCGTCAGCAGTTCCCGTATCTGTTTGAGTGAGTCTTCCTCTTCTTTCCCCGTTGGTTGTTCTCAATTTCGAGGACGAAATTCCTTAAGGGGGGAGGGCTGTAATATCCCGGACCTTTCGGATCCTTCTTCGTGGGTCCCGGATCTGGTTTTCGGAGTGTCCGGCTCTGTTGTGTCCGAAATTTCGTTTCGGACATCTTTCGTGTTCGGATCGGCGCGATCCGGAGTCGTTTCGGAGGCCCGGAGGCGTTCCGCGGCTTTTTCGCCGTGTTTCCCGATTTCCGGCGCGGGTTTCGGCTTTTCCTTCGGACGCTCGCTGCGGGTTAACTGGGCCGTTCACCCGGGCACGAGTGGTACCGTTGCGATCGGTGCGTTCCGAGGATTCCAGAAATGTATTTTTCTATTTTTCGGTATTTTTCCGAAAATTCGGATTTTCTATAAATCCTAATCCTTTTTCTTTTCTTTTTCCCTTTTCTCTTTCTTCTTCCTCTCCCTCTCTCTCGCGACCGTGAGCCCCCTCTCTCTCCCTCTCTCCCATTCGGACGCGGCGAGCCCCTCTCCGGCTACGGACGGCGGCGGGGCGACGGCGCGGACGCGTGGGCGACGGTGAGGCGATCTCGTGGGCGTGCGGCGAGCGTGGGAAGCGTGGGGAGTTCGTGAAGCTTCGAGCGTTCTTCGTGATTCGTGATCGATCCGGCGGAGCATTCGCTCCATCGAGGTAGGGTGACGTTCCTTAGTCTCATGCCGTTCTTTTCCGTGATTTATAGGCCGCGGGGAGGCCGAGAGGGGATCATTTGAGCGTTTTTAGGTTTTTCCATGATTTGGGGAGAGCTCGCCCGATCTATGGATTCAATGCATGGATTCGTGTTTTGAGGGCCTAGAATCATGCTAGGGGTCCCCAGGGGTCTTCCCCTTTATTTTCCCCCTCTCCTATGGAGGTATGGGGGCGTGGTTAGAATTTTTGGGCGTTCTTACCGTTTTCGGCCGCGGACTGAGAACGCGCTATACTCCAGTAGCGCGTTCTGGAGGTCACGTTGCCCCGACCGAGCGCGTTCATCGGAGAAGATGAACAGGAGGCGGTTCCTGTCGCGCTATGGGGTCATAGCGTGATGGTCCTTGTCGCGCTAGGGTTCCCTAGCGCGATGGTTCCTGTCGCGCTTGGGAGACCTAGCGCGACCTTCCCTGTTGCGCTAGGGTTCCCTAGCGCGTTCTTCCGTGTCGCGCTAGGTGTCCCTAGCGCGATCTTGCCTGTTGTTGGGTGTTTCTCTTGGGCCGTGTGTGCGCCCCGGGCACCCCGTGGAGTTCCGTGACCGTGTCTTTGGTGTCCGGAAGTCCCGTTTGCCTCGGTTAGGCGTTTGACCGTGGGCAATGCGTCTGTTTCTTTTCCGACCGTGGTCACCGTGCGACGGGGCTGGTGCGTGGGGTGATTCCACACGTTGTCGGATTCGGACGTCGTTTTCCGTTGACTCGAGAGTCTACTCCTTCAGTGACCCTCCACTAGTCGTAGCCTACTAGTACGCGGGTGCTAGTCGCACCAGGGAGTGGTGTACGGGCCGACCTTTCGAGACGGTTTGTGGACCGGTTACCGTTGGGCCCCACGTCTTGCAGCCAGAGTCCGGCTGAGGGGAAAACCGGTCAGAGGGCCAGACCTGGGACGCGTGGTCTGTGTGTGCACACGTGGTTGGGGGCGGTTGGACCCACGTCGACGGGCGTGACCCCAGCTAGTCACTTGTTTGTGGTTACTTGTACGGTGTTCGCGCCTCGGGTAGGACCTACCACGTCAGGCGGTTCACCTGCGGTGCGGTGTAAGACGTCAGGGGACGCTACCGGCTGTGCTTCTAGTGGGTGGTACTCCTGTCGAGTACGGAGTGTCAGACTGTCAGTCGTGTGTTTCCGACCTTCGGGTTTTGACGGTTCGACCGTTGGTTTCGGTCTTCTCGTACCGTGGCACGTGTGTCGGTTTGCGTGCCGTAGGGTCTAGTTCTGTAGAGTACAGGGCTTTCCTTTCCGAGGTACTTTCCTACCGCTAGAGTAGTGGTTTCTCGTTTTTCGAGGTAGGGTTCGAGTGATCCCTACTGAGTCTTGTTCCGAGACTCATTCCCTGCGTGTTTTCACCGTGTTTCAGGTGAGGCGCCACCTTCGGGGAGCGCGTCAGGAGCGCAGCGTGGTGCGGGTGCCCAGAGGTAGTGCCAGAGGTCAGAGCCGGGGGATGCCCCGTGTAGCTGTACTTTTCTTTCTTGTCACTGTACTAGTCGTGGACTACTGTTGCTGTTGTTGTTATTTTATTGTGGACCATGTAAAATGTTAATTTATTTCCTGCTTAATATTATAACTGTTTAATTTCTGCAATTATTTGTGATACTTGTGTAGTTTCCACACCATCCTTTTAACCCTTCCGAGTCTTCGGACTCGTGGGTGACGGTACGAGTCTCGGGTTATCGGGCCTTCCCGGTAATCGGATTCTCGGGTCGTTATAGCAAATAGGAACAACTGAGAGGGATAACCAAGTTAAGCTACTGAGACATGCAAAATTTCCGTGATTAAAAATATACGAAACAATAATTAAAAAGAAAGATAAAATTAAAGTCCTGAATGAAATGTCTTCTCCAGGTAAAACACGATGGTAAAGTCCTACGATTCTAGCAAAAGGCACCAAATAGATAACAAGAGAATTGAGCAAGGGAGAAAACTCACCGTATTGATAGAGAAGCACCTTAGAGTGGAGTGGGGTGTGGGGGGCCGGACGTGCGGATCGGAGAGATCTGCTACAAGCCTGCAAATCAACCCTCTGCATATCCCGATAGCCTTTTTTTATTTATACTCAACCATCAAAAAATAACTCTACATAGCTGCAGACAAAGTTTCTCAGCCGGTAGTCACAATATCTTTTTACGGTTCTACTGTGCTACTTTTATCCTCTTTTGCCTCTTTTAGGTTTCTATCTTACAAAAGAAAATCTTCATCATTGATTTCCGGTTAAACAACCAACCAATGAATGTGGGTGATAAATACCCACCATCAATAGTGAGGAGGGTAAAATTCGCCAGACCCAACACGGCCCAATATTGCCAGATCCAACAAAGCCCACTTCGGCAGAGCCTGCAAAGGACCGCCAGCCCACATGTGAAAATACTGTGCGTACAAGATCCAGACGCCGCATTTCTCTCCAACAGATGAGCGTCACCACAGTCATCACAGGGCTTTCCCCAGCATGGACTGGGTCACACCCTCCCTGCCGAGATTCTCACCACGAAACTTCCCTTCCAGGAATGGGCAAGCGCATAATGGGCAACCCCCACGATCAAGGAAACGTCACTCCGTAATCTACGTCATTTCCCAACTGAGGAACAGCCAGCACCACCAAGGCCTATATAAATAGGACCCCACTGGATCGAGAGGAGGGGGGAGACGATCGGAGGCACCCCAATAGAATAGTCTTGCAAAGACACGGAGGGAGAGAGAGAGATATCTTTATGCTACCAGAGCTCTACGCCAAGGAGGAAGGAGAGAGAGAGGCATCTTTGTGCTACCAGAGCTCTACACCAAGGAGGAAGGAGGAGGGACTGCGGCACAACTACGGAGATAGAGACGCATAGAGAGAGCAAGGAGCATGCTTCTGCCAACAGAGCCCCACTCCACGGAGGACAGAAGTGCTCTCCAAGGCCACATAGCACTCTCCCAGAAGTGCTCACGAGGCCTCCAAGTGCTCTCCATGCCTACCAAGCACTCTCCCAGAAGTGCTCTCTAGGCGTACAAGTGCTCTCCAAGGCTACCAAGCACTCTCCTAGAAGTGCTCTCCAGACCTCCAAGTGCTCTCCATGCCTACCAAACACTCTCCCAGAAGTGTTCTCCAGGCGTACAAGTGCTCTCCATGTCTACCAAGCACTCTCCCAGAAGTGCTCTCCAGGCGTACAAGTGCTCTCCAAGGCTACCAAGCACTCTCCTAGAAGTGCTCTCCAGGCCTCTAAGTGCTCTTCATGCCTACCAAGCACTCTCCCATACGTGCTCTCTAGGCGTACAAGTGTTCTCTAAGGCTACCAAGCACTCTCTTAGAAGTGCTCTCCAGGCCTACAAGTGCTCTCCTAGTAGGCCGAGCACTCTCCTAGAAGTGCTTACAAGTGCTCTCCAAGCAAGCCGAGCACTCTCCTAGAAGTACTCTCCAGGCCTACAAGTGCTCTCCAAGCAGGCCGAGCACTCTCCCCAGAAGTGCTCTCCGGGCCTACAAGTGCTCTCCAAGGCCGCCAAGCACTCTCCCAGAAGTGCTCTCCAGGCGTACCAAGCACTCCCTCAGAAGTGCTCTCCAAGTCTCCAAATGCTCTTCGGGCCTACCGAGCACCCTCCAAGCATCCTCTCCAGGACAACTCCCTATAAAAGGGACATCAACAGAGGACACAGCTACATGGTAGATTCTTCTACTAAACCCCACACTACTATGCAAGGGGAGATACAGCGGATACTTCTGCCACCGGAGCTTCCTACTGAGAAGAGAGCAACTCGACCAGCAACTATGACGGAGAGGTCTTTCGCTACGTCCAGAGAGCCTTTTCCTCCTACACGGCCTTACCACCCAGCGAATACTCTTCGAGAGCCCACTGGGAGCGACGAGCATGCGTACAGAGGATCTACACGTCTCCTGGATCGATGACTACGGCCTCTACTTCTCTCTTACTTTGCTCCTCTCTATTGCTCATTAATCCCTTGCTGACTTAAGCATCGGAGGGTTGTCCCCTATGGTAATACCCGGGACTTCTTCTGACGCCCTTCTGGTTTCTTGGTGTGTGCAGGGTTCCACGGGCGCGAGACGACTTCTCCAACAAATAAATAGAGAAGGTGGTACGTGGCCTAGGAACCATTTTCCTGCCGCTACAAGCAGACATTTTAACTTAATCATAAAACCTATATATCCACCGTCGTAGGCATCTAATGGGCCAAAAAAACCCAACATGGGGTGGGAGGCAAATGTAAAGAGAGAGAGAAAGATTTACCCAAATAGGGGCGGGGGGCATTGCCCCCCGGCTCCGCCACTGTTTGAACCCTTCATTAATTCTAACTCGAGAGCTTCTTTTGATTTTTTAAGAAGTTATTAGGATCCTACGTTAAGAGATCCTACTGATTCACACTTCCCTATCAGTGCTCTTAATGAGGATGCTACTCCTTTTATCTTTTGGTCTGCTCATACTCAAGTTTCAATGGAACATGATCCCATTACGGTACATAAGAATTGGGTTGAGAAACACCTAGACAAGAAGTTTGATTAATAAGATGATATCGATGAATGTTACTCACGACGTCTGGAGGTCTGACCTTGATCCCTTCTTCGCCACACTACATCTTGGGAGGGTCCCTTCTCCACGTGAAATATCTTAGTATTTTCTTTGGCCTAAGCCTTTATGTTTATTGCCATATAATTTTTTAAATTAAATTCTCTCTCTCTTTAGGCCGGCCTATTCAGTGTAAGAAGAGTTCACCCTCCATTTGGTTATATGCCCTCGCGATGTATTTGGTAGCTCTATACTCCACGCTTTCTTTTTGTTTTTCTAATAAAATTAGTGCGGTGTGCTTTAATTAAAAAACACATATATACATGTTATGTGAAAAAAAGCCCATATTAATTTCAAGTCTAGCCATCTATTTTTTGTAATTTTTGATTCAAAGTCTGAAATTTTAATTTTTATCTAATATTTTATATAAAATCCATCACCGTCCCTAGCAGCACCACTATGAAAATCACATATTGCCATTGCTCTCTCTTGCAATGATGGCAGGGACATTGTTTCCATTATTGTGACATAATGAATGGGCATTTGACTCCCAGTCGATTGTTGGAACTTCTTATTATTTTTTAGTCCAACCATCTAAATTTTGTAATTTTCAATTCAAAATCTGAAAAAATTTAATTTTCAGTCAATTTTAGATATGATCATCATTCTCCCTGCCAACATCACTATGAAAACCTCTCTCTCTCTCTCTCTCTCATTTTCCTGATTGATTGGAGGGGTACTTAAGCTACTTAGGTTAGTCCTAGATTAACCTATTTTTGATTTGATAGCAAGAGTATTAACTTAGAAGTAAGTAAGTGGGCTAACCTACTTTGAATCTATTGTGATTTGATATGCAAGTGATTAACCCAATAAAAATTATAGGCAAAGTACCATTTTTACCCCTCTATTGTCAAAATTAAAAAAATGTCTCATTCTCTCTCCCCCTCTCTCTCCGACGTCACTATCTCTCTCTCTCCATTTCTCTCCTCCCCACTATCTCATGTAAAAATTTAAATATGCATTATATAATACATGTCATAAATATTTTATATCATACAAATGAAAAAACATTAGTAATACTAATTCTATTTTATTTAAAAGTATAACTTTTACATATAAATATTCATTATTGATGATAAATTTGTCTCGTCACTCTCATCTCTATGTAAATTATATTTGCTCTCATTTCCCTCTCTATGTCTCTTCTCTGAATTTATGATGTGCATGTTTTGAAAAAATAACTTTTAGTAAGAACATAAAATTAGATGATTTTAATAATAATAACCTCCACTGATTACTTGTTTGAAATTTGAATCATTTCTAACAAACAACATGAGAGTTGAAATTTTTAAATAAACCGGCCATGTAAAAAATGTGTATATCTACAAATAATTGACAATTTCATGAAGTAAAAATAATACATCCCAGACAACATTCACATATCGGTAGACATCGTATTAAATCTGTAAAGTCAAATATTTGATTCATACAATTCAACAAATACATTGAAGAAGGTTTAACAATTTACCGACATCAATAGTTAAAAAAATTACATAACCGTTGTTACGGCAAACTAAAAGAAGGACCTATAAAAATTTGTACAGGGAAGGGGAACATCATAAAATGGAGCTACATATTTACAAAAATAACATAAGACACTTTCAATTTTGACAAGAGACACAATATACAAATCTATTTCAAAACTCCTCCCAACAGGGTACGCAATGTATAATTAGCTCTATGACATCGACAAGGCAGCACCACTTCATCCGTCCACGTAATGAATTCTTTCTCCAATAGTTCAGTTTTGTACCCCCATGTCTCTCTTGTTCGCCTTCAAAATTAGTATAACGATCGGAATCTGCTGCACAAAATGAATGATAATGGATTAACACCGCATATTTGTAAAGAGAACATAAAAAACCGGGATGCAAGATGCATAGGTGACCTGTCCGTGACAACAATTGTTCGAGTGTATGATATTATTTTTTCAAGTTCTTCCACCTGGTTTGCAAATTATTTTTATCTACCCCTTTATTCGTCTTCTCATTGAAGGGTCCTATAATATCATTCCATACATGTTGCTTGAAAGTGCCTTGGGTGCATGTGCTCTCGTGATATTGGTCAATCAAGAGGTTTAATAACAACTTATCTTCCTTAGTTGTGAAGTTGGTTACTCGCAATTTCCCCTTACTGTCCGTCGTGATCTTCTCTACAAAGAAAGTAAGGACGACAATCTTTTTTATAAGGGTATGAAGTAATTTTATAAGAACATAGACCTCAACAAATGGCATAAAACCTAATAATTTATGCAAATCTCATAACTGCAAATGTAAGATGGCATGCATATTTTTTTTACAATGCAAGGGTGTATGCCATATGAAGACAAATCATATTGTTCTTATACAAATGGATTCTAAACAGGAACCATACGGAGCACATATGGAGACTCTGGGTTAGGGCATGGTTAGTCAATTGAGAACATAAAAAAATCTCTATATATATGGAACACATGAAACAAACATGTCGTGCCCAACAACATCAGCATCCATATATGTATGTCATTTGTTTCACTCTAGCATCATCATCTCTCTGCATTTATCGTAAGGAGAAATCAACAAATCCACTTAAGATAAACAACATTCATCTTGAATCATGCCTCAATTAATACAGAAAACACACAGTAGTTCAAACATAAATGACCTACAACAGAGATATCTACATTCATCATGAATCATGCCTCCTAAATCTACTGATTTATCTTCAAATCAGATAAACAACATCTCTCTGCATTTATATAATAATCACCGTCCATCATTATCCACCCATTATCTGAAATCCACTCGGACAGATGCAACCAGAACACGAAGCAAAGGACCATAGTAGTAGTGTTAGAGAGGTGCCCGGGTCTTATATTTGTTGGATGCATAATCACCTTTTCGTACATGCAATTTAATTTTTGGGACAAGATACCTCTTACAGTAATGGACAATATCGGAGTGACAGCAAAGTTTCTCCATGGAAGTTTTATCTACGAAAAGTACGAAAAAGAATGTGACACAGAGTGAAGCAATCAAACCTATTTAGCAACCAGTTTATCAATCAAACCAATGTTTTTAATGTAATTAAACAGGCGGAGCAACTAATATTTTGTGCAAGAACAGAGTGAAGCAATCAAGCGTATGTAGCAACCAAATGTTTGTGCAAGAACAGAGTGAAGAATGAACTCACTAGTACCAGAGATACCAACGTCGGCACAGTACGTTTCGATACAGCAGCCCTGACCACAAGCGATGCACACACAAGCAACACAGACGGCGATCGATAGAGAGAATGACAGTACCAACACGATCACCAAACACCAACCATACAAGGTGAAGAGGGAATGGGAATGGACCAAGGAAACGGAGACAAGCGTAGTTGAGGAAGGGGTTAGGTTGACACTGGATGTGCTTATAAGGAAAGAAAAAAAATCAAGTTTTCACTCACGAGAAAGGGGCCAGTCTACTAGCTTCGTGTAGCTGGCGGAAGGTAAGGCACAGAGCACCCCGATTGATTCACCCTACCTCCCGATGTCAAGAAGATGACCACCGGAAGGCTTCTTCGAGCATCGCTACGACACCCAAATCGGGAGCTAGGGTCACCCCGCTGTCACGGACCACCAAAGGCGACAAACAACGGCACATGATAAGGAGGGATCCGCACGTACTAGGGCTCGAGACGAAGATTAACATCGACCTCCTTCTCCGAGCAGCACAATGCACAAATCGGGAGCCAGGGTCGCCCCGCAGTCACGGACCACCGAAGGCGAGAAGGCGAGAAACAACGGCACAGGAGAAGGAGGGATCCACACCTACAAGGGCTCGGGACGAAGATGAACACCGGAAGGCATGTCCGAGCATCGCTAGCCCCAAATCGGGAGGCCTCCCATCTCCCCGCCGTCACGGACCACCGAAGGCGAGAAACCCTGCCACAGGAGAAGCCTTCTTCCACACGTACAAGGGCTCGGGGAGAAGGAGGAGAGCCATCACGCCGCTCGGAGATGAGGGTTTGACAGGCGCATGAGGAAAGCAGCGAACGAGGGAGACGAGGGTTTCGCGGGGGAGACGAGACAGGCAATCGACTGATCCCGAGGGAAGGAATGCACATGGTATCATCAGAGGCGTCTCGGGGAGGGCGGAGGGGTAATTACCCTCCGCCGAGTTTCGAAGATCCACCTCCAGAGACAGATTTCGAAACCATGGGTTACACTTGGTTTAGCCCTCATCCAGAGAGTTTAGTCCTAGACTAAGTATCAAATCACTTCAAACTTCAAAAATATTTAAACCTAGGTTAAACAGTGACCAACCTAGGGTTAAATCCCTACCAAAGCACCGCTAGGAGTAAATAGATCCACCTAGAATTAAATAAACTCTAATTAATGGACCTTTTGTTCAGAAATTAAATCAAGTCTTTGGGGTAGAAATTAACTAGGTTCTGTCTTTTTCGACTGAAAATTATTTTTCCCTACTTTTAAATAGGTTTTGTTTGTATACATTCCCCTGTTAAAAATAAAATTGCATGAAAATTGTTCCTAAATTCATGTTTACATGCATGTATGCCCTTTCGATCTGAATTAAATATCTATTTTGTTCTTATCTTCACTTTCCAATAAAAAATGTCAAAATCAGTGAAGTAGAGATGAAGAACAAGGCAGTATATTCCATGGAGATTTTGACGAAACTTTACACAAGAGCATACGAGATGTTAAACTCATGTATAGAGGGTATATATGTAATATAAATAAATAAAAAATTTTAATGTAATTTTATTTTCAATAGAGATATGCAAGAAATTTTTTTTTTCAAGAATAAACTCGAGACATGTCTCGATTGTTCACCACCTCCTCCCATGATAGGGAGGTCATCAGTTCGATTTCGCTCCCCAACGTGCGTAGCAGGATCACCCACCCTCATATTATTTGCGGATGTCGAACTGTTAGTTAGTAAGATCACATGGTCCCAATTTATAAAAAGTTATGGAACACTAGTTTTGAAGCTTGGTTCTCCCGCTTGGTCCTAGACCACTAGGTTATGTAACAAAAAAAAGATTCTTTATAAATACTGAGACTTGTAATTTCATAAATAAACGTGTAAGGAAGAACTATTTGTTAAATAGAATCTGGGGCCTATCTTGGTTGTTCACCCACCTCCCTCTGGAGGTTGCAAGTTCGATCCCACTCCTTGACGTGCAAGTTCGACCCCGTATTCCCTAGTGCCCTCTGCGTCATAATCTGTAAAAAAAAAAAAAAGTGCACAACATCCGCCCCCCCCCCCCCCCCCCCCCTATGGGCGCTAGATATCGATGTCTCGTCCTCAATCTCTCCCTCCCCAATTTTTCAAGTGTTCAACTATTGGACTATTCAAATAAAAAAATAAAAAAATAAAAAAAATGTCAAAACCACTTTAGTTAAGAGGGATTAACTCTCTAATGTTATGTAACAGTACTCTAACCTCTGTTATACCTATCGAGGTTAGTGAGATATATAATTGAATTCAATATATAAATCATATCTCAAGTTGTGAACGCATTTTATAAGATTTTGTTTGGTTTTTACGTACTGATCAAATTCTTTGGCTACCGAATAAAGAGAGTTTTTTCCATGAGTTAAATTCATTGGCTAGTGAAGACAGATTTGTTTAGAGGAGGATGTCTAAATGAGAAATGAATTGAATTCCTGCCTCTCCAAGATTTGAATTCAATATCTCAAGGCTTTTCTTTAATTTCGTAACCAACCATATACAATTTATTAATAAGGGGACTTAATCCCATTTATTAGGAATTAAATGATCTATCTTTCTAATCTCTAAGCGTCTATTTGTTAATGGGGTAGGATAGCGCATTCGACCCCTCTCAGTCGAATGCAGTATCCAACTCCGATAAGAGAGTTATCTGTGAGAGACGCCGGTGGACCCCACACACTCTCTCACCCCGGGTAGCACATTTATGCCATCCTATCCCAGCTAAGTGAATGCAAGACCACCTTGTCTTTTGGCTCTAATCTAGACTACTGAAATGATATGTAGGATCACTTTGGAATTAAAATTACTAGTCAAAATGCAAGTGCAAATATGTGATGAAAAAAAATTGAAATATTATTCATTAAAAAGTACATAAAATTTAAAAATTATACTACATGTATGCAAATATGGAAACGTAGTTTTTAACTAGAAAACTATGTTGGAAAAATATACTTTTCATAAATGTATTGTTTTAAATTATGACAAAATAAATAATTATTTATCTTAAAATTATATGTTTCACCTAAATTCAGGTCTTCATAAATATCTAGGATAAAATAGATAGAATATCGTCTATGTATACAAAGCTAGACGATCCTCCGTCTAAATCATTTATATAGACGAAGAGATAGACGATATATCGTCTAAGTCCTTAAGATTAGACGATCCATCATGTAAATCCCAAGGATAGATGGAGGGATAGGCGATCCATCATCTAAGACTTTAGGATAGACAAAGAGATAGACGATACATCGTCTAAGTCTTTAAGATTATATGATCCATCATCTAAATTCTAAGGATAGATGTAAGGATAGATGATCTATCATCTAAATCTTTAGGATAGATAAAGAAATAGATGATCTATCGTTTAAGTCCTTAGATAGATGAATGATTAGATAATCCAGCTTCTAAGTCAGATATGATAGACGATGAGAAACATAGATAGACGATATATTGTCTAAGTTAGAATGAATAGACGATACTCCATCTAACAAGAAAATGACAAAATGAATGATAGACGATACATCGTCTACTTGAAAGAGCAATAGATGATACATCGCCTAACTCACGATAGGTGATGAGTTAGACGGTACATGTCTAATTAGAAAAAGATAAAAAACATTGTTAGATGGAATGTAAGGCGATACATTGTCTAAATCAAAATGGATAGATGATATTCAGTCTAACAAGATAATGAGAAAACAAAAGATAGACGATACATCGTCTACCTGAATGAGCATTAGACGATATATTGCCTATCTCACGATAGATGATGAGTTAGACGATACTTTATCTAAGAGGAAAAAGATAAAAAAATAGCATTATATAATAGATTATCTAATCGAAGATGTATTAGATGATACTCTATCTAACCGATGATAGACGATGAGTTAGGCGATATTCCATCTAAAAATAAAATGATAAAATACTGCGATAGATAGCACTGTGTCTAATAAGATAATAAATAGATGAAGCTCTAGATGATACATCGTCGAAGTGAACAACGACAAAAATCAAAGATAGACGATGCTTCGTCTACTTCCATTAAACAAGACAAAAATTCTGTGACTTACTTTTTATTGTGTGGTCCACGTGTAAGACATTTGACTTGTTGACCGCACTGAACAACAAAATAAATAGTAAGGTGCCTACACAACACTTAAATGCTATAGCGCCATGTATGTAAATGATCTATATCATTTAACGCCTTCTTCCTTCATCACGAGCGTGAGTGTAGTCTACGGAGCGGCGTTGAATAAGTGAAACTGAACTATGCAGACATATTAAATGCAGAGTATCTGCTAAGATACCTATTCATTTTCAAGACAAAAAGAATATTTATTTAAAATCTTCTTGTTCACGTTGCAATATCTTAAGACGTATTCTTACATACTAAACTAATAATATTTATTATATACGTTTCTCTCTGATGTTTGTATTTTGAATTTACTACCTATCTCATGACTCTATGTGGAAAGAATATTTTTAACATTTTTTTAGAGATACAAGCAACAACAGTTAGGAGGGAAATTACACTAGAATAGAAAATATGCAGATTGACGACAACAGTGGGAAATTTAATTGACTTGCTACTTTGGAAATAGAAGCATAGTAGCCAGTTTGATTTGCTAAATATTATGATTGAGATCCGACCATTGAGAGGCTATTGTATCTAACAAATACAATGAAGGCTGGAGCTATAAATAACCTGGATTTGGAGAACAACAAATAATCATGGAATGCAATGAGTATACGAGCAATTCTTCAAGCGCCTTCCTGTATTCAAAGCGATTCCAGAGTTCTGCTTCTCGTGCAGTCACATCAAAAGAGGACTTCATCGCATTCAAAGCTTCATACTCGAAGTCCTTCATCTTAGGAAGCATTAAAGAGGAAGATATTGTTATGTAATGACATTCTGTTTATTCTCCTCTTTCTGTTTGTTCATTCATTTACTTTCATTCTCTGTAGATCTATTCATCAAATAGTTAGAAGGGTAGTTGTTGCTCTGGGGTAACCAGCACTATGTGTGCTAGGTCGGTCTACTGATACTATGCAAATTTGCTGGGTGACTAATTGTTGGAAAGTTAATTGCAACCACATGAAAAACTAAGTCACTTAGAATGACTAGTTTGGTTTGTTGAGACCTAATCAAAATCAACTGGAGTCTGAATCTTAGAAAACAACTGGATAAGATCTGTTGAGTCTTGTGAAGATCAACTAGAGAGCTGGCTCTAAAAAACGGTTAGCGTAACCTTCGGTGAAAGGTTAGTGAATATCCCAGACAAGTTGTAAGGGGACTGGACGTAGGGATGTCAAGAAAGACTGACCGAGCCAGCATAAAAATTTGTTGTCTCTCGTGACTAGCTTTCGGTCTCGCACTTATTTTCCACTGCGTAACTAAAATAATTTTAATACATCGTTATTTCTCATTGGCACATATATTCACCCCTCTTTAGGGTGTGCCCGACTACTAATAAATTAAAATCGAACACTTGAGAAAATATATAGTTGCGTTCACATTTACGTTCATTCCATTTCTAAGAGAAAATTGAGCAATACTTTTTTCTCGCAAAAGAGCCGAGTACCAATCTTAGGAGAGCGCACACCTACTTCAAGAAAGAGGCACGTACCCACTCCACCAAGATTAGTATTGGCCTAAATTTTATTGAATAATAAGCAAAAGAATACAAAATCTTTAGGGCATATCCTTGCATGTACATAGAGAAAGAAGAGCATAAAAACTGCCTAGGGGACATTACTTATGGAACCTACACTTGGGCAAACCCGCCGCATCCAGTATAGCAGATCCTCACACTCGGGTGGGTTGCTGATCCCAAGCTAGGAATTCAAAATTACATTTAGCGTAGCATGCATGAGAAGCAAGTGCGTCAGCCACACCATTACATTCCTGGTAAACATGCCGGAGGCGCCGGCCATTTGTGTTGCTCAAAAAGGCTAGCCAAATCATCCCACCATCCTTCTAATGGACAAAGGTGGAGACCCGTTACTATTAACGAGAGAAACAAGCACCAAAGAATCGGAGTAAATAATGGAGAGGGGAAGAGAATGAGACAAAGCAAGGTTGATCACATCAAGCATGGCACGGGCCTCAGCAACAATATTGGTGTCATGTCCATAATAATATGAGAAGGCAACGCGGACATTTCCCCTGGCATCTCTAACACAGCCACCACCAACAGTAAGGCCAGGGTTGCCCTTGGAAGCACCATCGACAATAAGAGCATAGTTCACCGCTGGCGGTATCCATCTGACGATTTTGGGCACAAAACACCTTATTGTGAAATGGAAACCAAGAGGATGGAGGGCCGCAGCTTGTTGCCTGTTTGGGCTATGTTTCAAAGAGACTTGCCGGATCGACATAGTCACCTGTTCCATAATTGATTTTTGAATTCTGCTAACCGGCATTCAAGCATTCTCAAATCTAATTGCACACCTTGCCTTTCGGATTTCCCATACAAGTAGAATCATCACATGAACTGCTGCAAACCCATAAGGATTCTGCATATCAGCAGTTTGAGGTTGTCCCGACAGCGAATAGTAATAGAATTTGTGGTCCGGCACCTTGGGTCAACAAGAGGAGTGAAGATGTTCCACAACGGGGCAGCAAGGTTCCCATCCAAAAAAAGGTGGTTGAGGCTTTCAACCTATGGATTGGCAGCACAACAGGAACACATAGACGGCATGCATATCCCATAGCTTTTAATGTGCTCATCGGTCGGCATTGCATGGTGGAGAAGACGCCGAGTAAAATTGGAAGCACGGGGGGTGAACAGGGGACTCCACAACTTGGCAAGAGAAGGGCGCTTAATGCCATGGTCCCTGATGCACTCATAGGCAGTTTTAATTGTAAACTTGCCATCAATAGAAGGGGTCCAAATGCACAAATCCTTGCCACTCTGTAGCTGAACTTGCTTAATCTGGTCGATAACCTGTGTAGGCACATGGCTAATAGTAAACCATATCTCATGTTCCCTATCACAGAGGGTCTGCTGAAGGGAAACGCTAGGAAGTCCCTGTACGTGTAACAGGGGAGCAGACTCGCACCAAACATCTCTCAGAAGGTCAATTGAATACCATCGTATGGAATCCACCTACTGTGAGCCAAAATGGCATGCTTTGTGCACATGAAAACATCCATACGCACCCCAGAAGGAAACGACTTGACAACATCAATTAAATGACTCCTTAAGAACTTCGAAACGAGTATACTCAGACCAAACAGAAGTGCCATGGAGAATAATCCAGATATGTTTCATAACCATAGCAATCTGGATAGATTGCATATTTCTTAACCCTAGGCCGCTCTCAGAAATCGGACGTAAGATACTGCTCCAAGAGACCCAGCGGCACTTCCGTTGATCTTCCGCGCCGCCCCAGTAAAAATTACAGAAATTTTTTTCCAGGGAACTAATGATCGATTTAGGTAGACAAATTGTGTTGGCTGTGTAAATAGGGATAGAATGAAGAACAGACTTGATAAGACAGATTCTCCCCACGTGTGACAAAAATGTTCCTCTCCAAGATTGGAGCATGGAGTACACCTTGTCAAGAAGATACTTATAATGTTCCACTTTTTTCCAACCTGCATGGAGGGGTATACCAAGGTGGGACCCCAGAGAGGATCTATGCCGAAATCCAGTGAGATTAGAAATTCGCTGAATAGAATTTGCAGGGGCCGCTCCAAACATGATGAAAGTGCTTTTCTTAGCATTTATTTGCTGCCCACAGGATGCTTCATATTTGCACAGAAAATTGCACAAACGTCGAACGAAACACAAACTCCCATTCAAGAAAATCAGCGTATCATTGGCAAATAAAAGGTGGGAGATGTTGACACAGCCCCGTGGAACCTTGTAGTATTGAAGTTGCCCAGAGGTGAACATATTAGAAATGCCACGGCTTAGAGCCTCTTCAGTGAAAATGAACAAGGCCGGAGGAAGTGGATCACCTTGGTGGACGCCTTGAGAAGAACGGAAGTACCCAGTTGGCAACCCATTAAATATGACAGAAAACCAACAGTTGGATAGAAGCATGCCAATGAGGGAGCAGAATCTCAAAGAAAACCCAAACATCAGCATCACAACCAAGAAAATCCCATTCTAAACAATCATACGCCTTAGCCATATCGAGCTTGAGAACCAACTTATGGCCCCGCACTTTACAATTCAAGTCTTTCAACATCTTGTTGGCCAACGACACATTGTCATTAATATTACGGCCTTTAACAAAAGCTACTTGTTGGGCAGAGATTATCCTCGAACAATGAGAAGGTTGCTGGTGTCCCCTCTGAGAATGAAGTTAAATATGCTATTTTCTCTCTTTTGGCAGAGAGTGCTCCTGGCCCTAATGGCTATACTGATTATACTTGTTGGCTAGGCACTTACAGATAATTCGAGAGACAATTTTGTACGTGAAATTACACAAGCTAATAGGCCTAAACTAAGCAAAAGATGGGAGAGATTTCACCTTCGGGATGAGGGCGATCAAGGATGATGTAGTGCCTTGCAGAAGAGGGAAGCCCTAAAAAAAGGATTGCACTGCTCAGACCACATCCATTGCAACAATATCCAAGCAAGAGGTAAAGAAGAAACCAGTATAGCCATCAGGGCCAGGAGCACTCTCTGCCGAAAGAGAGAAAATAGCAGATTTAATTTCATTCTCAGAGGGGACACCAGCAAGCTTCTCATTGTCCTTCAGAGAGATCAGTGCAGGGATAGTGTCAAGAAGACAATCATCAATAGAGTGCTGTTCAGAAGTGAACTGCTGGCAAAACTGTTCAACAATAAGGAGTTTCAAAATAGACTCGTCATCACACCAAGTGCCATCAGGTAGCTTAAGACGATGTATAAACATATGACTTTTCTTATGTTGAACCTGGAGATGATAGAACTTTGTGTTTCGATCTCCAAGCTTCAACCAATCCACTCGAGCCTTCTGGCTCCAATACAGTTCTTCCCGGTAAAGGGCTTGTCGCAGCCTGGCCTGAGCAGCATTAAGAGAGGCTCTGTTATTTTCTGAGGGGTCAGCATCGAAATCATGTTCAGCAGCAAGCACTTGATCCTCCGCCTTGTTTAAATTATCAAATATATTCCTAAAAATTTCTGAATTCCACTTCCTGAGAATTCCTTTGATAGTTTTTAGTTTATGTTGGAGCACATAAAAGTGATTGACATGGCTAAACTGTGTATTAGTCTAGGCCTCCTTGATCACATTGAGGCAGGATGGGTCAGTCAGCCACATCCATTGGAAGACGAATCTAGCAGGAGGCAGAGAGCCATGGCATATTGCCAACAGAAGGGGGGCATGGTCGGACGGCTCCCTGGCAAGGTGTGTGACTAGCACCTGGGGCATGGCAGAGCTCCAGGCAGAATTGTAGAGTAACCTGTCAAGCTGAGCACGAGTACACCTATTGCCAGTCTGGTGATTAGACCAAGTAAATGAACTTCCTAAAAACCCAGCGTCAATGAGGCCCGCAGTAGAGGTGAAACCTTGGAAATCAATCATTGAATTCACATAACCCATGGTGATACCGATTTTTTCTGAGGGGATAAAATGGTGTTGAAATCCCCTCTGACAATCCACGTCACATTAAGATTGCTACCAAAATGAATCAAATTGCTGAACAGCTCCTTGCGCACATTAGCATCGCAAGATGCATAAACTACATTAACATAACAGAGTTAGTTATCACTTACCAAGCTCATGGTGAGGAATTGAGGATGCTTCTGGACAGTATTAAAATTCATAGAAGACTGCCAAAGGAACCAAATCTTGGAGTCTAGTCCTTCATTGCTATCTGCGCAATCAAACCCAAGCTTGCACTTAACTATATCAGCTCTAGAAAACTGAATTTTTGGCTCAATGACAGCAGCACACTGGATGTTATGTTGCTTCACATGCTTCCTCAAGACACGCAGGGATTTAGAATTACCAATCCCCCGTATGTTCCATATCAAATCCGAATTAATCATAGATTACTATATGTATTGTAGGACTCTGAGGCAATGGATTTTGCTTTGGATCTTGTGATTGGTGGGGCGCCCAGACCTTTTCCGTGCCATTTGTCATCTGTCACCTGAGCAATAGCCAAAGATGCATTGGTAGAATCCATAGCAATAGCACTTGGCATGAATATATTTTCAGCTCTAGACAAATCAGAAATAGATGCACCACCGACATCATTTCTGAATGTGCTTAAGGCACATTTAGCATCTAATGTGTCAGCTAACACACCACTCTGAATAGAAGGGTGAAGACTGAAGAATGAGTTGCCTTTAGCTAGAAAAGCTCTCCTCATCCTGGTCACAATTAGGAGAGCCATGATCGACACCCTGGGGGTATATCTTGAGTGCTTTGTTTCATAAGAGCAACAACAGGGGTCCTCAATTGCACTTCGACACCGGAAGCCAGAGGATGCTCTGTTTGGGCCATATCATGATTCTAGCAAGGACCGCCTTGATAGGAAACTAAGTCCATTGGAAGAGATTCACTGGGACATGAACTACCCCTGCTGCGAGGAGTCTCAGGCCTGTTGGAGGGTGCAATTTGCTGATCCCAACGTGAAGATGGTTGTTCTTCCACACTTGGCTGATCACAGCCTAAAGAAGGATGTGTAGGTGCCGGAATGTGTGCCTCACCGGATGCTGCTCTACAGTGCATGGATTAGATGAAATAAAGTGGGTGTGATCGCCAGATACTATACCTGAGCCTCATAGGAGTGATGGTCGCAAGTGCCTTTGAAACGGGAGATGTGGGTTCTATCTGTCCTCGCTCTCGGCCGGCCAAGAACGGGGAGCTCGTGTCTGTGAGTTGATGATGAAGTTCCTGCAAGTTAACCAGTAAATAGAGAAAATAAACCCATTAGACTTTGAAAGCATAGTATATGCTCAAATAGGAAGAGAAATCATGCAAATAGGGGTGATCGTACTGGGAAGGGGGTTGGGAAGGGGGATGGCCGAGACTTTCGACCATCCGCCTTCCCTATGTTTTGGGAGAAAACATCTTTAAATAGGATCTAGGATAATCTAGTATGTGTATAATGTAATAAAACGAACAAAAATGTAGCAAGATAGAGGACAAAGGAAGAAAGACGGGATTCGTCTGTTGACCAACAAAAGGTGGCCAAATATGTGGCCGTTCAAAGGTGGTAGGCGGCGACATGGCCGCCTCCTGGAACCCGGGCCTCTTCCACGGCGGAGCTCTTCGACGGGACGGGGAGGAGGTGAGGAAAGGTTCTCAGAGCTCTCCCAGCCTCCTCGGCTCACCGAACTGCCAACCACTCGAAAATGACTCCCCCCTCAGGTTGTTCCGAATGGAGTTTTTTGTATGTGGGGAGATTTCCCACCATGAAAACCTTCGAAGATCGATTCTTTTAAACCAATTCCGAGGTGAGGACATGTGAGACTACATGCGTCTCGACCCCCTGAGTGGGAACGATTGCGGAGGATGTGCCCGGAGTGGGCAGAATCGTGGAGTTGACAAGCAGTTATCAGGAGGCGGCCAGGTCGATGGCCGTTTCAAGGGAGTTGGGCGGCCAGGTTGTGGCCGCCTTGGGAGTTGGGCGGCCAGTACCCTGGTCGCCTTAGGATTCTGGGCGGCCAGTACCCTGGCCGCCTAGGGATCTATGCAAAATGTATAATAATACCTCAAAAAAATTCGCAAAAGGACAGGGTAGAGCCTACCTAGATAGAGATGAGACCCCACACTCCCAATCATCCAAGAGAAAGTGTCACTTCTATGATGGCTAGACAAAGTCCGCGGGATGTCCGAAATTAGACGTCTACAGGATGTTCTTCCTCAAATCCTTGGGTAGAATTAAGTAGAACAAACCTATTGGAAACTGAGATGGGAGCTTGAAGAGGAGGATTTGATTGTGAACTCTTCAGATGATACTCTTGCCTGGTATGCCGATGCTCAGGGAGAGGGCTGTAGCCTGTCGTTACCTTTGGCGGGTCAGACTTATGTCGAGCAACACCCACCTTCCGCTTGCAATCCACCTCTGTGTGCCCCAGTTTGTGGTAGTATTTGCACAGATTATGGACACAATGGTATCTAATTGATTGTCAGAAACCATCCTATCCATGTCAATCCAGATGCCCTCCTTTCTCGGAGCAGAAATATTAAGTTCTACACACGCTAAAGCCTTAGACGTCTCCATCAAGGCAATAGTAGAGTCATGGACTTGTAATACTAACCCAATATTTCCTGCAATGGATCGTATCAAATCCTCATGAAAGAAATTCATCGGGAGACCTAGGAATCCAACCCAAACTGGAAAACAGGTAGGGTCAGAGTTGAAATCAAAAGCAGGCGCCCATCTAAAGAATCTAAATAAGTAGCCTTTAATGTATAGACTTTTCCTTAAGAGCACTTTGAGAAAGTCATATTCATTGTCAAAACGAATGAGGATATCATGGGGATTCAGTCCGCTGACGATGAAATCTGATGAAAGTTGCAGACGCTGAGCAAACCAAGACTTTAGTTCTGGGATGGATGGCTGACCAGAGGAGCACTTGGCAACCACGACGTGCTGAAGGTGCTGCATGGAGAGTTGAATCTCATCCTTGGAGAAGAAGACCGCAGATTCACCTTGTTCCGTAAAAGCAAGTGCCTTGACAGAGAAAGCTATACGTGGTTTCTTGTTAGAGGCGACAAGCATCTGTGCATAGGACAATCGAGGCTCCATCGAGGGAGAGGGAACGGGAGGAGCAGCCGAGTTGGGCGCAGGGGGATGGATGAGCGAAAGACAACGGTGGGTGGGAGGTATCCCGCCCCCCTCAGCGCCGGCCATGGCCGGCGACGGCAGAACCCTAGCAGAGTACGGCGGCGGGCTTCACACAAAAGACCGGAAGCCAAAGTAGGTTTTTTCTTTGTAGACCTTTTGGTGTGTAATTAAGCAATGCTACTGATTAGAAATACCACTCAATAGTATGCAGCTAATAACTAAAGTTTTTCTATCATTAGTTTTGGATTAATTACTCTTATTCCCCTAACATATTTATAAATAATCTTTATATCTTTACTTTATCTAGTCTATTTTGTATACCCATGAAATCTACTAACTAAACTTGTTATACGCCCAAAAGTTAGATTAGATTTCAGTAGTATACTATTTTTAAAGGTTAGAAGGGAAGAATCCATCTATGCCTATTAAGACTCAATAGAGATTGACCTAAGATCCAAGCTCGTGCCTCACGCGCATAATTACTCCACGAATCACGTGGCGCATGATAAGGAAGTCATTATCGCAAAAATGGCAGATTAACGGGTGTCGAGGGGCAACCCACGACTCCTCACCTTTTGCAAAGTAGAAGACCGGGCGATCCACGACTCCACGTCTCTTGCAAAGCAGAAGATCGAGCGTCTCACGATCCCACGGTCTGGACAACCATTCCTCCTGTAAGCCAAAAGACGTAGACGATAGAAAAGTGCTCGATGAGAGAGACCCTATAAGAAGTGACTTGGCCGTACGGCCAAGGGGTAAATATTCTGAGCACTCTAAGCACATAACACCTACTCCACCACTTTTCCTTCCGAGCACATAACTTTGCTTCCGAGCAGTCGTTACTCTGTCCAAGCACTCCTCTCCCCTTCCGAGAACTCATCTCACTTAGGGATCAAAAGGTTATCTTTTGTGATCGTACCCGAGACTCCTTCTGGTGTCCTTCCATCTGCTTGCAGGTTTCTCTCTCAAAAAACTTCTTCTCTTATCTGACAAACAAATCTCATAAATATAGCATGCTATTTAAAAAATTACTTTTCGATCTCTACAAAAGGTATATAGGCTATAAGGTTTAAGATACACGAGTATTATTCTTAAAGATTTTAAGGGTATATAGTAAGATTAGATAAAAGTAGAGATACAAAGGTCTTTTATAAAAACTTTAGTGGCATATAGATAATTTTCTCTTTTTTTGTTACTCCACGTAATTCGGTGATATTTTAACTTTTTTGTAAATTATCATTGTCAATGAATATTATATATATTAATTAATAAAAAACTAATTTAATAATAAATATGAAAAAACTTGATCTCCACGTGGTTAACCTGAGGCATGTGCGTGTAGGGTGGGACAAAGAGATAGATGGCAAATAATAAAAACAAGTTCTTAGAGTAAGAGATCACTAACAATTGCACTTTTTTAGTTGCACGATAATAAGAAAGAATAGGCAGCTAGAGAGAGGGATTATGTAACGGAAGAAAAAGAGAGGTCGGGGTGTCAATTTTACTCCTCAACGGAGCAGGGGACGTGCATGTGTGTGTGTGTGTGTGAGAGAGAGAGAGAGAGAGAGATAGAGTACACGAGGGAAAGTGTTCCCTTTAACTCCTCTCCAAAAGGAAACGGGTGAGGGACGGGGCGAGGTGTAAATGATAAAAATTAAGATGCAAGGTACATTATTCACGTAATAAATAGAGATTTTTACATCTATATCTATGTAAAATATTATATTTATTTTATATTTTATTATATTATTAAAAATATCTCTAATATGTATCGTTGCTACAGTTATATTCTTGTCGGCCTCAAACCATCCATGTTGACGAATATTTTGAGAATATATTCACAGAAATTGATGCGGGACGCTATGCGAACTAAGACTCTATGCATTGACGGGCCTAAATGACAACTACGACCAGCAACGACAATAGCGCGAAAGGCATCCACTCGACACCTAAGATTCTCAAGAGAGGAACAATGCCAACTAACAAGCAACACAAGCTTGCAGGCTAGGGATGTCAATGGTAACCGATAATCCGATAACCTTCCGTTTCGTTAACTTAACGAACAACAAATGGATAGTATTTTCCTTTCTGATAAATTAACGGATACGGATACGGATATATCTGGTTTCTTAGCGGATATAGATACGGATACACCTCATTCCGAATCCGTATCTGTCCGTTACCGTTAAACAAGTTTGTATTTGACTCAAATAATTTAGTGTCTTGAAGAAATGATATTGAAGATGAGATATGTGTATAATTTGAGTGATTTCTATTTTCATGATGGTAAAATATTTCTAAATTACAAGTTATTTTTATAATTTTTTAAATCATCAAGTTAATATATTCTTTATTTTCATGAAAGATATGCAAAGAATAAGAATACGATGAAAATTAAAGTCCAAAAGAGTTAGTTTATTTTAATATTTAAACATTATATGTTTCATATTATCCTTGGGGATATTGTAATATTATATATTTGTATACTTTTAATTGCATTATATGTTGACTCATGAATAATGATGATATGAGAACTAAATTAAAACGTGTTTGTTTATCATATGGATTGTTCTTTTCAATTTAAATTTTTTTTCTAATTGAGTTAATTTACATCTTAAATTTTAATCTTATATGTACTTTTTATGTCCGATAATGATTCGCTAACCGTCCGTTAACCGTATTTTTCGGATACTCGATAACGGTTTTCGGATACACCACTTTCCGAATACTTAACGAACATCAAACGGATATGGTTCTTCCTTATCGGATACGGATACGGATAGTCCACTATCCGCACCGTATCCGACCCGTTGACATCCCTATTGCAGGCGTCCCCAAGCGAGGGAAGCGTGTCGATCCGCACGGTTGAGAAACCGGCGAGTCTAGGGTAGGCAACTCTCACACTCGTGACTCGGACGAGTCACGGGACGGTCTCACTCACTCACCGTAGCAGTGATATAAAGAAATTACGACCTAAGAACCTACACTCTCACAAGCAGCGGCATCAAGAGAATATACTAGCTAAGCAAGGTAACTCAAAAGAGGGAGCGAACGCGCACCTCCACGCTCGGGGCGTGGGGAAGACTCCCGACCAAATCACACAATCTCCCGGTACATAAAGCTAGATAAGTACATATCAAACTCGCCCACTCCTCGCAGGGAGGTAAAAGGCTACACAATGATCCGGGAGCGTGTGACGTGGGTTGACGGGCCGCGAGTGGACGAAGATCCACAATTCCCACGTGCTACGAACCGGTACGAACAAGGACTAGCAGCAAGGATGGCGTGTCATGGAGGCCGAGGGAGGTGCCAACGTCCCTGGAAGCACGCTGTCGTGGATGACGAGCCTCAGCGAAGAAGCTGGGAGTGTCCCAATGTCTCCAGAGGAAGGAGAGTTGCTGCAGGTGACCATGGTAGCCGAGGAGAATTTCGGAACGGACCCCTGCACGTTCTGGTTCGTCTGCTGGCAGCAGGACATGGGGTGGAAGAAAGGGGTTGAACCGGGGCTTCCAGGTAGCTATTGGGGAAGGGTTTTCTCTAGTAGACAGGTGAGGGTCGTGGGAAGGTTGGGTAAGAGTGGCGGGGCAGCGTGCAGTGCGGGTTTTGGGCATGGGAAGTGAAAATAGATGGGGCTCAGTTCTGCAATCCAGTGCAGTCAGAACTGAGGGCAGGAAGGATGGGCAGGGTAAGCAGGGAAAAGGGGCTCAGAAAAATGTAAGAAAATTATGGGGGAAGGTTTTGGATGTGGATAAGCAGTGATCAAAATTTCAGGGCGTTTGGAGACGTATTGGGGGACGTCCCTTTGGAAGGGTTTGGGCACTATCTCTATAGACCTGCACAGAGACAGTCTGTGCGGGTAAAAGGGGTATGAGGGAAACTTTGGCCACAGAAAGAATTAGGGCATGGGATTTTGCGGAGACGTGGGGGACATGTGGAGGAAGAAAGTTGCAGAAGGGGTGGATGGGATCTGAGGATGGGAAAGGGGCGTGCACCCCTGTTCTTCACGGCCCAGTTCTACAGGCAGACAACCAGAGAGGGGTGCGCAGGACAGCAAGGGCTTCTCCTCCACACTTGCAGCAAAGCCTTGATCTCTGTACTCCTGACTTGAGAAGATGATGGGGAGGTCACCTCCCAGCAGTTAGTGCATTAATAAAACATGAAAGAAACCTTGGGAGTCGCACCCAAGAGGAAGAGGAAGAGGGGAGAGGGAGTCGCACCCTCTAGGAGAGGAAGGAGATGGGGGCCGCGGCCAACACAACTCTTTTTTTTCCAAAACAATTCTTCATTCCTTTTCCAAAAGTGATTACATGGTATTTATGTGAAGGGGAAAGATAAACCCTAATTTCCTAAAAGAAAATCCCAAAAAGAAACCCATTTAATTTGAATTCCCTACATAATAGGAAAGAGATGGGAGGGAAGTCTAGTCTTTCCTAAAAGATAGGAGAGGGGGGGTGCACACCTCCTTGGGAGGTGGGAAGGTGGGGGGGGCGCCCACCTTCTCCAAACCCTAATGGATCTGGGGCAATTGGGTCTGGGTAGTAGATAAGGAGGGCTGGTCAAAGGTGGGCTCACCCATGGGTGCCCAACCCAATTGGGCCCTAGAGAGTGAACCAAAAGGTGGCCCACTAGTCCTACCATAGCCTAATGGATACAAGATGATGCCAAATAAGTCCAATTGGCCACAGCTCAGCCTACAAAACCCAAGAGTGATAAAAAAAGAAGAAGACTCCAGCTCATGGGTAGCTCTCCATGCTGTCTCCAAGCCATAGCAAAGTCTGCGAGTCCCGAACAGTGCTACACGATCTGTAATGTCGCTCTGCTGTATCACGCCGATCTCTAGCTCGGGTGTCCTCACCAAATCTCCCCGGGCGGGAGAAACTCGACCTCGTCGAGTAAGGGTCTCTGTCGCTTAGGTACCACTCCAGGAAGTCCGGATCTAACCTCTCCAGCTCTGCCCGGGTGATCCATGCATCATCAGACGTGGGCCGTCCTCTCCAATGCACCAAGTAGCGGTGATACGCGTCACTCTTAGTGGTAGTCACCTGCTCATCTAGTATAGACTCTATCCGCTCACGTTGCTGAGGTGACAGGGCTGGAAGTGGACTCTCAGGGGATGGATCGCTCACAAAGGGTGGAGAAGGCCCAAACAACTCACTGGGGATCACTGTCGGGTCCCTATATGCGACTAGATCCGAGATGTTGAATGTGGAGCTAATACCATAGTCGTCCGGCAAGTCTACAACATATGCATTGGATCCAACTCGCCTCAAAACTCTAAAGGGGCCAGCACCACTAACATGTAGTTTCTTCACGGCTCTAGAAGGAAACTGTTACGGTCTGACCCGGATCATGACATGATCTCCCTCCTAGAACTCACGAGGGTGTCTATGAGCGTCAGCCAATTCTTCATTTCGCGCGTTGTTGGACTCAAGGTGGTGATGATGATGCAGACTCCGAAATAGCTGTGTAGACTCATACATATGCAAATGCAGGGGTGGTCCTGGACATCCAAACATGGACCTAGCATGTCCATGACGCCTACCTGACTGGACAACACGGGGAGGACCTGGACAACCAAAGTTGTACCTATCATGCACAGGTGTCCTACTAAATGTGGTAGACTCTGGGGGACCAGTATGTCCAAACTCACTCACTATGTAACCCCTATATGACTGTGGACATGATGATGCATGAGAGAGAGACTGGGGCTTCCTTCTTGCCAAGCTCTGGAGTGTGGATGCATGCATAGAAGGGGTGTGATAATGGACCTCCTCGACAAGGTGGGGGAAAGAATACGAGTCGAGAGGCTCACTAGGGAGGGGATCGAAAGGGTCAAAGAAATGATGACCTCTCCCGACGGGTCCCTTCACTATACTTGCCCATGATCGACGTTTGCCTAGGTGCAGATGGTCACCTTCAGGCACTATGATAGATGGGACAAGGGGCTCACGTGGAAGGCAAGGTTTCTCCCTCGGGAGTAAGACCATAAGAGGGGACAAAGTCAAGCTCATCGGGTATGGGAAAGAACAAAAGGACCTCGGAGGTGATATGACCTATGGTGTACACCGAGATAATGGACTCCAAAGCAGGGAGCATGAAGCTATGACTATAGGGTTGGTCAGACCCTAAGGCCAACATACATGTCAACTCCCATTGACAATCTAAACTCCTAAGAAAGTCTTTCACATTTTCCACAAAGCAGAAGGACTGGAAAGTGGTGTGAAAGGAGTTAAGGGGTAATATTGGGATTGTTGGTTCCATGGGTGGGTAGCAAGGAATAGAGACATCTAGAATTGGGCCCTTACTTAATCAGCTAGCTAAAGACTCTCTAATGACAAGTTCGCCCTCGGGAGGCAAGGATGGCTCAAGATGAGGGTCGAAGGGCGAAGCATCTCTCTCGGGAGGGGAAAGGGAGTCCCCCATGATGTGGAGGGGTCCATGGCTCTCAGTCGAGGGTCTCGGGCCGAGAGTGTCGACCTCGACCTACATATGCTCAGGCACGACTCCGTCCTCACTCGGTGTTGGGCAAGGGGAAGTCGACGGTCCAATAGGAGTGCGCATCCTTTCTAGTTTCTCACTAATAATTTGCAGGAGTTCGGCGAGGGGGAGATCCCTCAGGATAGAGACGTTTGGGGAAGCCTACTCATAACCTTGAGGCTTAGTCTTGGACCTAGACTCATACACAGGTGGAACCTTTCGCCTCCGACTTTGATCTTCTCTGTTGGAGG
Source organism: Amorphophallus konjac (assembly GCA_022559845.1). Classification (NCBI taxonomy): domain Eukaryota; kingdom Viridiplantae; phylum Streptophyta; class Magnoliopsida; order Alismatales; family Araceae; genus Amorphophallus; species Amorphophallus konjac. The sequence continues at coordinate 155,650,910 of CM040129.1, forward strand.
TGACAGGGTGGGGTAGGTAGGTCCTTCTAAGTTCTTGTTTCATGTCATACCATGTCTCGATGGGCCTTTGCCGCCTAATGTCTCTCAATCTCTCAATGTGTATCCACTTTCCCTTGGCTTCGTACCAAAGCCTTTCCTTGGCAAAAGAGAGTCTCATGGCATTAGACATGGGGTAACAATCAAAATATCTATCCATGGCGGTTTCCCAGGTTAGGTAGTCACTCGGGACCTTGGAACCGTCAAAGGTAGGGGCTTCGGGCCTAAGGAACGCGAGGGGGTGGTTCCCAAGCCCATGAGTGTATCTCTCCTCCCTACTAGGCAGATAGTCATATCGCCTGGGGGACCGGAAATCCATGGGAAGACTCGGAGGGGGACCTATGGGGTGGACATGCAAGACAACTAAGGGGCAGGACTAGACACGACTCAAAATGGTGATGGAGCTAAATGCAATTTGAATGAGACACCTACAGAAAAAAAAATGAAGAACCTAGACCCAATCAATGTCCGGTACGCGGCGGAGATGGGTATCTAAAGATCCTCTCACGCAAGTGTGCTACCTTCCCGATAGGCATAGCCTATCATTCCGACAACACCTTTTGATATACCGAATAGAGGAATGATATGCAGCCCTAGACTTACCTAAGGACTCAATTGCACCCTAGACAACCTAAGGCTCTGATACAAAAATTGATGCGGGACGCTATGCGAACTAAGACTCTATGCATTGACGGGCCTAAATGACAACTACGACCATCAACAACAATAGCGCGAAAGGCATCGACTCGACACCTAAGATTCCCAAGAGAGGAACAATGCCAACTAACAAGCAACACAAGCTCGCAGGCATCCCCAAGCGAGGGAAGCGCGCTGATCTGCACGGTTGAGAAACCGGCGGGTCTAGGGTAGGCAACTCCCACACTCGTGACTCGGACGAGTCACGGGACGATCTCACTCACTCACCGCAGCAATGATATAAAGAAATTATGAGCTATGAACCTACACTCTCACAAGCAGTGGCATCAAGAGAATATACTAGCTAAGCAAGGTAACTCAAAAGAGGGAGCGAACGCGCACCTCCACGCTCGGGACGTGGGGAAGACTCCCAACCAAATCACACAATCTCCCGGTACATAAAGCTAGATAAGTACAGATCAAACTCGCCCACTCCTTGCAGGGAGGTAAAAGACTACACAACGATCCGGGAGGGTGTGACGTGGGTTGACGGGCCGCGTGTGGATGAAGATCCGTAATTCCCACGTGCTGCGAACCAGTACGAACAGGGACCAGCAGCAAGGATGGCGCATCACGGAGGCCGAGGGAGGTGCCAAGGTCCCTGGAAGCACGCTGTCATGGATGACGAGCCTCAACAAAGAAGCTGGAAGCCGACGGTGCTGATGTGGTCCTCCAGCACGAGCACGAACAGTGGGCAGACTGCAGTCCGGTCTGTGCAGGCACAGGTGAACAATAAGAAGAGGGGGCTGGGGTGCGGCCTTCTGGTCATCCGCTGAGCACGAAACTTGGCGTGGGCGCTGGTGGGAGTGTCCCAATGTCTCCAGAGGAAGGAGAGTCGCTGCAGGTGACCGTGGTAGTCGGGGTGAATTTTGGAACGGACCCTGCACGTTCTGGTTCGTCTGCTGGCAGCAGCACAGGGGGTGGAAGAAAGGGGTGGAACTGGGGCTTCCAGGTGGCTATTGGGGCGGGGTTTTCTCTGGTGGACAGGTGAGGGTCATGGGAAGGTTGGGTAGGAGTGGCGGGGCTGTGTACAGTGGGGGATTTGGGCGTAGGAAGTGAAAATAGATGGGGCTCAGTTCTGCAATCCAGTGTAGTCAGAACTGAGGGCAGGAAGGATGGGCGGGGTAAGCAGGGAAAAGGGGCTCAAAAAAATGCAAGAAAATTGTGGGAGAAGGTTTTAGATGTGGATAAGCAGTGCTCAAAATTTTAGGGCATTTTGAGATGTATTGGGAAACGTCCCTTTGGAAGGGTTTGGGCACTGTCTCTGCAGACCTGCACAGAGATAGTCTGCGCGGGTAAAAGGGGTATGAAGGAAACTTTTGCCACAGGATGAATTAGGGAGTGGGATTTTGAGGAGACGTGGGGGACATGTGGAGAAAGAAAGTTACAGAAGGAGTGGATGGGATTTGAGGATGGGAAAGGGGCGTTCCAACCTGTTCTTCACGACCCAGTTCTGTAGGCAGACAACCAGAGAGGGGTGCGTAGGGCAGCAAGGGCATCTCCTCCACACTTGCAGCAAAGCCTTGATCTCTGAACTTCTGGCTTGAGAAGATGATGGGGAGGTCGCCTCCCAGCAGTTGGTGCAGCAAGAAAACCTGAAAGAAACCTTGGGAGTCGCACCCAAGAGGAAGAGGAAGAGGGGAGAGGGAGTCACACCCTCTAGGAGAGGAAGGAGATGGGGGCCGTGGCCAACACAACTCTTTTTTTTCCAAAACAATTCTTCATTCCTTTTCCAAAAGTGATTACATGGTATTTATGTGAAGGGGAAAGAAAAACCTGAAAATCCCAAAAAGAAACCCATTTAATTTGAATTCCCTAGATAATAGGAAGGGGAGGGGAGGGAAGTCTAGTCTTTCCTAAAAGATAGGAGAGGGGGGGTGCGCACCTCCTTGGGAGGTGGGAAGGTGGGGGGGCGTGCCCACCTCCTCCAAACCCTAATGGATCTGGGGCAATTGGGTCTGGGTATTGGATAAGGAGGGCTGGCCCAAGGTGGGCTCACCCATGGGTGCCCGGCCCAATTGGGCCCTAGAGAGTGAACCAAAAGGTGGCCCACTAGTCCTACCATAGCCTAATGGATACAAGATGATGCCAAATAAGTCCAACTGGCCACAGCTCGGCCTACAAAACCCAAGAGTGATAAAAAAAGAAGAAGACTCCAGCTCATGGGTAGCTCTCCATGCCATCTCCAAGCCATAGCGAAGTCTGCGAGTCCCGAACAGTGCTACGCGATCTGTAATGTCACTCTGTTGCATCACGCCGATCTCTAGCTCAGGTGTCCTCACCAGAAATTACTTAAAAATAAAATATCAAAATATCCTTGTATTTTCGTGAGAGAGAGAGACCGACGGCCCCTCTCCCTCACCTCCAGTCACTCCCCTTCCCCCTCCCTCTCCCCCACCACCAGCGAGCTCCGGAAACCACTCTCCACCACTCTCCACCCCTCTCAGCCCCCACCATCCCCTCCAAGCGAGCAAGGCCTCCCACCCCTCCCTATGACCTCCCCCTCTAGTTTTCGCAAGCAGAGCCCCCCCACCCCTCCCTGATCTACATCTCCCCACCCTCCTGCCCCCCTCTGCAACCTCCGGTGGTGGGCCTCGGTACTGACGCCGCCCTCCTGAGCTCCTCCCTCTACCTCGTTGACGACGGGCAGCGCCCTCATCTTCGACTGATTCTACGACATCCTGGACGGGACTGTGGGTGAGGGCACCTAGTTCTTGTTGTTGTGGTTGTAGAAACCCTACATCTTCGAATTGGGGGAGACCCCATCATACGGAGAGGGGAGATAGAGGGAAATAGAGAGGGGGAGTGGGGTTGAGAGAGAGGGCTAAGAGAGGAGTGGGGTCAGCGAGGAGGGGGCCGCGGGGTCTGGCACACTGGGTGCCCATCACGGCTAAACAGAGGGGGAGGGCTTCGAGACCGGGAGTGGGGAGGGTGATGCGTGCGGGCAGGGGAAAGCGAGAGTGGGGGTGTGGTTTGTACGGCATGGTCTGACCTTGATGATGAGAGAGCCGCTAGCAGTGCTCTGGCATTGCCGGGTCTAGTGCAGCAACATGCTAGAGCCATGAAGCAGGGTGATAGTGGTGGAGGAGCATGCGCGGGAGGCGGGGCGGTTGGCACACGGTGGCGCCGTAGGTGGCCAACGCCGACGAGGAATACACGCTGTCATGGATGACGAGCCTCAACAAAGAAGCTGGAAGCCGACGGTGCTGATGTGGTCCTCCAGCACGAGCACGAACAGTGGGCAGACTGCAGTCCGGTCTGTGCAGGCACAGGTGAACAATAAGAAGAGGGGGCTGGGGTGCGGCCTTCTGGTCATCCGCTGAGCACGAAACTTGGCGTGGGCGCTGGTGGGAGTGTCCCAATGTCTCCAGAGGAAGGAGAGTCGCTGCAGGTGACCGTGGTAGTCGGGGTGAATTTTGGAACGGACCCTGCACGTTCTGGTTCGTCTGCTGGCAGCAGCACAGGGGGTGGAAGAAAGGGGTGGAACTGGGGCTTCCAGGTGGCTATTGGGGCGGGGTTTTCTCTGGTGGACAGGTGAGGGTCATGGGAAGGTTGGGTAGGAGTGGCGGGGCTGTGTACAGTGGGGGATTTGGGCGTAGGAAGTGAAAATAGATGGGGCTCAGTTCTGCAATCCAGTGTAGTCAGAACTGAGGGCAGGAAGGATGGGCGGGGTAAGCAGGGAAAAGGGGCACAAAAAAATGCAAGAAAATTGTGGGAGAAGGTTTTAGATGTGGATAAGCAGTGCTCAAAATTTCAGGGCATTTGGAGATGTATTGGGAAACATCCCTTTGGAAGGGTTTGGGCACTGTCTCTGCAGACCTGCACAGAGATAGTCTGCGCGGGTAAAAGGGGTATGAAGGAAACTTTTGCCACAGGATGAATTAGGGAGTGGGATTTTGAAGAGACGTGGGGGACATGTGGAGAAAGAAAGTTACAGAAGGAGTGGATGGGATTTGAGGATGGGAAAGGGGCGTTCCAACCTGTTCTTCACGACCCAGTTCTGTAGGCAGACAACCAGAGAGGGGTGCGCAGGGCAGCAAGGGCATCTCCTCCACACTTGCAGCAAAGCCTTGATCTCTGAACTTCTGGCTTGAGAAGATGATGGGGAGGTCACCTCCCAGCAGTTGGTGCAGCAAGAAAACCTGAAAGAAACCTTGGGAGTCGCACCCAAGAGGAAGAGGAAGAGGGGAGAGGGAGTCACACCCTCTAGGAGAGGAAGGAGATGGGGGCCGTGGCCAACACAACTCTTTTTTTTCCAAAACAATTCTTCATTCCTTTTCCAAAAGTGATTACATGGTATTTATGTGAAGGGGAAAGAAAAACCTGAAAATCCCAAAAAGAAACCCATTTAATTTGAATTCTCTAGATAATAGGAAGGGGAGGGGAGGGAAGTCTAGTCTTTCCTAAAAGATAGGAGAGGGGGGGTGCGCACCTCCTTGGGAGGTGGGAAGGTGGGGGGGCGTGCCCACCTCCTCCAAACCCTAATGGATCTGGGGCAATTGGGTCTGGGTATTGGATAAGGAGGGCTGGCCCAAGGTGGGCTCACCCATGGGTGCCCGGCCCAATTGGGCCCTAGAGAGTGAACCAAAAGGTGGCCCACTAGTCCTACCATAGCCTAATGGATACAAGATGATGCCAAATAAGTCCAACTGGCCACAGCTCGGCCTACAAAACCCAAGAGTGATAAAAAAGAAGAAGACTCCAGCTCATGGGTAGCTCTCCATGCCATCTCCAAGCCATAGCGAAGTCTGCGAGTCCCGAACAGTGCTACGCGATCTGTAATGTCACTCTGTTGCATCACGCCGATCTCTAGCTCAGGTGTCCTCACCAGAAATTACTTAAAAATAAAATATCAAAATATCCTTGTATTTTCGTGAGAGAGAGAGACCGACGGCCCCTCTCCCTCACCTCCAGTCACTCCCCTTCCCCCTCCCTCTCCCCCACCACCAGCGAGCTCCGGAAACCACTCTCCACCACTCTCCACCCCTCTCAGCCCCCACCATCCCCTCCAAGCGAGCAAGGCCTCCCACCCCTCCCTATGACCTCCCCCTCTAGTTTTCGCAAGCAGAGCCCCCCCACCCCTCCCTGATCTACATCTCCCCACCCTCCTGCCCCCCTCTGCAACCTCCGGTGGTGGGCCTCGGTACTGACGCCGCCCTCCTGAGCTCCTCCCTCTACCTCGTTGACGACGGGCAGCGCCCTCATCTTCGACTGATTCTACGACATCCTGGACGGGACTGTGGGTGAGGGCACCTAGTTCTTGTTGTTGTGGTTGTAGAAACCCTACATCTTCGAATTGGGGGAGACCCCATCATACGGAGAGGGGAGATAGAGGGAAATAGAGAGGGGGAGTGGGGTTGAGAGAGAGGGCTAAGAGAGGAGTGGGGTCAGCGAGGAGGGGGCCGCGGGGTCTGGCACACTGGGTGCCCATCACGGCTAAACAGAGGGGGAGGGCTTCGAGACCGGGAGTGGGGAGGGTGATGCGTGCGGGCAGGGGAAAGCGAGAGTGGGGGTGTGGTTTGTACGGCATGGTCTGGCCTTGATGATGAGAGAGCCGCTAGCAGTGCTCTGGCATTGCCGGGTCTAGTGCAGCAACATGCTAGAGCCATGAAGCAGGGTGATAGTGGTGGAGGAGCATGCGCGGGAGGCGGGGCGGTTGGCACACGGTGGCGCCGTAGGTGGCCAACGCCGACGAGGAATGCACGGCGCTAATGGGGGTACCCGAAGGGGGGGAGGGAGTGAAATGGGTGAGGAGGAGGGAGCCAAGGTGATGTTATGGAAGATTGGTGGTAGGGCAGGCCATCGAGTTTGAGACCTGCGAAGGGGGGCTGGTGACGCACCATTGGGATGGGTTTGTGGTAGTGGGAGAGAGGAGGAGGAAGGAGAGGCGATGGCTGTGACTGGGTTTCTTTGCTACGAGAGAGAGAGAGAGAGAGAGAGAGAGAGAGAGAGAGAGAGAGAGAGAGAGAGATAACCTTGATCAGCGGCTCCGATAAGTAGGCCCCACCACCTCTCCTATGAACTGGGCGCCCCCTGTTGGCGTCAAAAAAGGAGGAAAAGGAAACAGATACAAATGGGCCAACACGAATGGACCCAAAAAAGGGGGGGGGAAGAAGAATGTGTAAGAAAGGTCCAATCAAATGGACCAACCTCAATTGGGCCTAGCTCAATACAAAGAGGGGGGTAGCGCAGGGGGATACATGCACAAATAAAAGAAGGAGGGGGTAAGAAGAAAAGAGATGGGTATTCAAAAAAAATGAAAGTAGGAGGAAAATCCGTGGCACTGTAGCTCCCAGTCACGTCCTCTCCTCGTGATTCCCTCTCACTATTCACCTCCTTCTCTCGCGCGAGCATTCAATGCTCGAAGCCCCCTCCCATGTACGCACGCTACCCTGAACAGCTGCTTCCCTACATGGACGACCGTGAGGACGCCAACAGCATCGACCGGTGAGGGGAGGGGCTGTCCGCCAGCGGCAGACCCCTGTCCCCGCACTCCTACTCTGCAGCTCCCTCCTACAGCAGCCACGCGAATGAGCAACGTCAGCAGCAGCAGTAGGAGGAACAAAAAAACAAGTAAAGAAGTCTGGGGATTGCCCTCCGAACATGGGTTCTTAATCCCCTATATAAAGGCCCCTGTGGTGAAGATTTGGCCCCCCGGATTCTAGTCTTTTGAGCGCTGTAAGAAGAAAAAAAAAGGAAGAACAGAGCGAGAGAGAGCTTGCATGAGAGCTTGGGGTCCATCCATGAGGGTGGGTCTTTGTATTCCTTCTCTTTTCTCTTCCATGTTCTTATGGGACTTTGCATAATCCAGATGTAAATCTATATATATTCAGAAATGTTTGAGAGTGTGGGCTTTTGGCCTTGATTTTCCAATCTTTCCCTTGCAAGCATGATGGTCGTCTTTTGCTACGTATAACGCATTATTCCTTTCTAGCTTCTTGTTGTTCCACTAACAGATAGATTGACTTCTTCGCACATCTTAGCATACTATCCATCCGATAGTGCAATTTTAGCCCGGTGGCCATCGGCCCGGTGCCCACCCACACCCATGGCTGTGGCTCCGGGTTGCCAACCACCTGTAGGATATCGAAGTTCTCCCTTGTTTCATTTGAAATGATTTTACTTTCTTCTCAAAACCCCACCTTGGGATTTGGACCAATTCGATGGCCATGATGCCAAAGGGGTGAGAAATATGGGATTTAATCCCAAACCGATCGTTTCCTTTGCAAATGTTGGCTCCCAGAGTCTTGATCATCCCTAGGCCCCCCAGGGACTCGCTTCTCCATAGCCTAGTTCTTGGGCGATCCCTTTGCAAAGGATGAATATTGATGGCCGTGTAACATGGCGATAATCTAAGTCCGCATCTCAGAAACGAGACCGTGGCAACCCGTGGTTTGTGGAACCCCTCGTAGGCTAGTCCTCGGGATTTTCGTGTCCAAATCGGGTCTTGGGGTGTTGCTGTTTCCGTGCGCACCCCCGGATGTTACTGCTTCCGTGCGCATCCTCTATTTCAAGGCCAACATCCGTGTGTCCATGTCACCACGGACACACGGATGTTACTACTTCCGTCCCGCGACCAGTATGTCACCGCGGTCTTCTGCCGCTGCCGAGAGTGTAGGTACTAGCCCGTGTGTCCATGTCACCGCTGTGAGAGTGACCCGTCCCGCGACTCGATCCGAGTCCAGAAGTTGAGTCGGACTACCCTTGACCTCCGCCGGTTCCTTAACCGCGCACGGTCCGCGCTTTCCCTCGCTTGGGACGACGAGTGAGCTTCTACTTCTGTTAGCGACGTTTTGCCACTAGGAGCTCGTAGTGTCGGGCTTAGTGTCTCCCTGGTGTGTATTGCTGGTCGCGTCTTCATCTAGAGTCCGAGGGTGGCACTGTATAGTGTCGTCTCCCGTGTCCGTCCCGCATCAACACCTCTGATCTTTGATGAAGGATTCCCTCGGATCACTGTTCACGTGAACAGTGCAGGCACTCTCCTCTTGTTCTATCACTTCAGCATTAGGGTTCTCTTGCCCCTTGAATGAGATCTTTTATAGATCTAGGAAGGGCCTGGGACAAGTGCCAAACCAGATCCACAATTCACTCCTTGAAAGTTGGGCTTTACCTTAAACAATTGGGAGGGAGATAGACTTCACTCGAGCTTGGACAAACAAGTCAACAAAGGGGGCTTTTGAGGCTACCGGTTGACCGGAACCAGGGGGCTGGTCGACCTAAACCTGTAACCGATAAGACTTTTTGATTCTGGCAAAACCGGTCGACCTGAATGGCAGGGGCGGTCGACCTAAACTTGTAAACCGTTGATCTCTTGGGTTCTGGGAAAACCGGTCGACCTAAAATCCGGGGGCGGTCGACCTGAACCTGTAACATTAAGAAATCTTCAATTCTGGAAAAACTGGTCGACCTATCTTTGAGAACTGGTTGACTGAAATGGTCCTGTCCTGCAGAAATAAGTTGTTAGCCCAGTAAGAAATATCAGAGCATAAATGTCATTAGATGAAAGATCGCTTCATGCATTACGGAGTTAAAGATTTAGATAACTCAGTATAACTCCATGGGAAGACATTTATGCATTAGCCTCCTTTGCTCGTGCTTGAAACCAATAACACGGATGATGATGAAATCATAACCCTGAGTTTTGTTATCATCAAAATCATTCAAGGAGACTCAACAATCTCCCCCTTTTTGATGATGACAAATTAAACAAGAATAAAAGCGTGTCAGGGTGGATAGAATTCTTCAAGCAAAAATCACCCCAAACAATCCAACCAAAACCATTCCAACCATTCATATACGCTCGATGTTGGAGATGTAATAAAAGATAAGAGAAGTGACCAAAATAGATAGCAACATCAAGTGCCTGGCATTATTTCATTTCAAGATTGGAGTACATGACAAGGTGCAAATGCAAGTCCTAAATGCAAATGCAAGGACACAAGACTCACAAAATGCAAACGAACGCAGTGCCAAAAGGCACACAAACATACAAACACACAGGCATACAACAGACATAAGATAGATAGATAGACAAGGTAGTAGCTACTTCTCCCCCTTTGGCATCAACAAAATGGGGAGTGGGATACAGAACACGTGGACATGAACGACACAGTGGGGACACAGGGACAGCTAAGAAGTAGGGTGATCAGGCGTCCCCTCAACAGCATCATCACCCGAAGCACCGACGCCATCACTAGCAGCAGGAGCACGAGGCATACGATCAGAAATGCCATGGAGAAGGTCATCATAATGAGATAACTGTTGACGCATGTGAAGAAGGGATTGATTGGTAATCCGAAATGCTTCACGGTTATCTTGGTGACTGGCAAAAAGGGTGGCCAAGTGGGTAGAGATGTCATCCAGAGCAAGGGAAACACCATCCATTCGTTCAGTCATAGTGCCCATGAATGTGTCCATCCGGTCAAGGGATGAGTGAATTCGGGATTCCAAGCCTAAGACACGACCCTCAAGAGCCTCATAGTCCGCCCTAGTGGGAGGACCAACACCCGGAGTGGAGGACTCCCCTTGAAAAAATTGTGGAGGAGGTGGCATCTCAGGGTCCGCTGCCTGCACGGGAGGCTGATCCTCCGCCTGAACTGGAGGGGGTGCATCCCCAAGGTTCGACTGGTCCGGCTGTAACGGTGGAACTGTAGCTGGATCAAGCTGTGCGACATATGTGGGAACATCTCTAGTAAGCTCACCATCATCACCCCAGTAGTATCCAAGATCGAAGAAAATCTTGTGGTCATTATAGATATCATCATGTTGAACTTGGAGTGATCTTTCGTTTGTCAAGTCTATCCCAGCATAGAGAAAAACACCCGTCAACTGTGTAGCATAGGGTAAGGACCGGCTCAAGTTGGTGCGGCAAGAGCTGATCAAATGTGTCATGAGTCGACCCATATTCACTAAATTCGCATTCATGATATGGTAAAAGAGGAACTTATGGACTGCTGTGACTTCATTTCGACTGCCACTTTTAGGATAAATCAAGGTGGTGATCATGTGATGTAGAATGCACTGCAGCGGTGGGAAGTAGTTGGCGTTGAATTGAACGCGATTACTTACACCTTGAACAAAATCACACCCTGTCATGAGGAAGAAGGTATCTGGCATTTCATCATGCCCACACGATATGTCGGCACCCCAGTCCGAGACTCCCAAAGCAAGTTGGAAAAGTTCAGGTGCAATATGTATCTCCATGGCCTGAACAAAAGTATACAGTTCTCCATTTCTCTCAACCAAGTTTCCATAAAATTCTTGGACTAGGTTCGGATAGTACCTAGTGTATCGGGATGCAAAGTCTATCCAACCATCCTGAACGGCAAAGAGAGCAAACAAATCTGGCAAAAGCTCAGTCACCTCCTAAAAGTTAACCAGGCGAGGGTTGATGATGGGCCGAGGAGGCAGACGGACTGCTGGACGTGGTTCCGGTGCCCTTTGTGGACTAGCTGGGGCCTCCCATCTCTGGCCGCTGGCTTCCCCTAGATTGGAACGCCGAGAACTCCGTCGGGGCGGCATCGTCGGCTAGAAATCCGGCTGTGAAACCCTTCGAAGAGAAGGTGTTCGGCCCTTGGTATGGGGATGGACGAATGGAGCACTCTTGAATCCCTGGAAGATACTTCCCAAGCTCTGGAGTCAGGGAGAGAGGGTTGCGGCAGCACGGACGACAATGAAGAAGGCGTCCCGGAAGTATGACAGATCCGCCGGAGTGAGTACGGATGGAGGAGGGATGGAGATTTAGGCTAGTGGAAGAGAGGGTGTGTGGTCTAGGGTTTAGAAGAGGTGTTGGAAGGAAGATAGGAGGGATAGAATGAGAAGAAAGGGGGTGAGGGCCCTCTAAGAAGAAGGGCGGTCGGATCCCGGTTGGGCCGGTTTGCCGGTTTCGGTCGACCGGAACTGGTGGGCCGGTCGATTGGAATGGTCGATTACCCCCCAAAAGCTCAGGATAAGGGGAAGGTTAACCAGAGGATCTCCAATGCTGCTGCCTCAAGTGAACTCCTTGTACTAGAAGGTATAAAATCCCCCTTTTTTGATTTTTTTTAATAATTTTTTTTATTATTTAGGGAAGAAACGAAGATGACTTCTAATGAATCAGCTAATGAGGTTGGTCTGAAGGCTCCCCCTCAGTTGCTGCCCAGTGACCCCAGGTCATTTGTCCACATTTATTGATCAAGGAGTAATTGGTTCTAGAAATAATTCAAGGAAGGGTATATAAAAATATATACAATCACGCAGGCAGGAAAATATCATACGGGAAAGAATACACACACACAATAGGATGATGCATGACTCACTATCTACCCTCAATGTTCCTGATATGCATCACTCATACTAATGCAGACTTAAAGGTGTATGCTCTCACCCTTGCACATGAAAAGTTCCCTTCTAATCTTGTTGAATTGCTCCTGGTTTAATGGCTTGGTGAAGATATCGGCTAGCTGGTTATGGGTATCAATAAAATGCAGCTCAAAGACACCCTTGCCTACATGATCTCTTAGGAAGTGATGACGAATGTCTATATGCTTGGTCCTAGAGTGTTGAACAGGATTTTTTGACAAGCTGATAGCACTAGTGTTGTCACATAAAATTGGAACACAGTTTATTACAAAATCCAAATCAAGCAATTGATTTTTGATCCAAAGTACTTGGGCTCCACAACTTCCGGCGGCTACATACTCAGCCTCGGCTGTTGATAGGGCTACTGAATGTTGTTTCTTGGAGGCCCACGAAACTAGGCACCCGCCAAGAAATTGACAGTATCCACTAGTACTTTTCCGATCGACAATACAACCAGCATAATCGGCATCGGTATATGCAATCAAGTCATATGAACTGCCGATTGGAAACCACAAGCCAAAGTCTAGAGTGCCAATAAGATACCGAAAAATTCGCTTAACAGCCATAAGATGGAATTCCTTTGGGCAAGATTGAAAGCGAGCACATAGGCACACACTATACTGAATATCTGGGCGGCATGCTGTTAAATATAGTAGTGATCCGATCATACCTCGGTATAGTGTGGGATCGACTGGTTTACCATTTTCATTTTTGTCCAACTTGGAGGTTGTGGTCATCGGAGTTGACATGGGTTTTGCTTCTGCCATCCCAAATTTCTTCAGCAGCTCCATCATGTATTTGTCTTGGTTTATGAAAATCCCTTCGGACGTTTGCTTCACCTGTAGTCCAAGAAAGAATGTTAGTTCACCCATTAGACTCATTTCAAACTCGCCCTGCATCATTCTTACAAATTCATCACACAAGCCGTTGTTAGTGGCTCCAAAAATTATGTCATCAACATACACTTGAACCACCAATATTTCTTTACCTGATTTTTTAGTGAAGAGTGTTTGGTCAACATTACCTCTTTTGAATCCATTTTGAGTCAAGAATGAAGTGAGTCTTTCATACCATGCCTTTGGTGCCTGCTTAAGCCCGTACAATGCCTTCTGGAGCTTGTACACATGTCGTGGGTGCTTGGAATCTTCAAATCCTAGAGGTTGTTCTACAAAAACATCCTCCTTGATGAACCCGTTAAGAAAGGTAGATTTAACATCCATCTGAAACAGTTTGAAGTTTAATGAGCATGCAAAAGACAGTAAAATCTGAACTGCTTCTAGTCTAGCCACTGGGGCAAAGGACTCATCAAAATCAATTCCCATTTCCTGGCTGTATCCTTTGACCACGAGCCGTGCCTTATTTCGAACGACCACACCTGTATCATTCAGTTTGTTTCTAAAGACCCACCGAGTCCCTATCACAGGTTGATCTCTCGGACGGGGTACAAGTGTCCACACTTCGTTTCTCTCAAACTGAAGTAGCTCTTCATGCATGGCTTGAATCCAGGATTCATTTCGTAAGGCATCAGTGATGTCTTTCGGTTCTTCCTGTGAGATAAGAGCTATCAAATCTTCTTCTTCTACTTGCCTCAATGAGGCTCTGGTTCTTACTCCATCTTGAGGATTACCGATGACGTTTCTGGCCGGATGATCCTTTAAAAATGTAGAGGTACTTGGAAGGTCAGGGCGCTGTACTTGCTGCTCTTGCAATGCCCTGATTGAAGGATCTTCACTTTCTTCACCCCTGCTGGACACTTCTTCCTTAGGTTCATCTTTAGCTTTTGGTGTTCCAACAATTGTTGAGCTTTTAAAGACTTCTCTTGTATCCACAAGTTGGACATATTGGTTTGTCAGTTTTGGTTCAGATTCATCAAAAATCACATGAGGACTTTCTTCAACAACTAAAGTCCGTTTATTAAAAACTCGATAGGCTCTAGAATTCAGTGCATAACCTAAGAATATTCCCTTGTCGCTTTTCTCATCAAACTTCCCTAAATTAGACTTACCATTATTCAGAATGAAGCACGAGCATCCAAAGGGTTTGAGATGGGAAATATTTGGTTTCTTACCCTTATATAGCTCGTAGGGAGTTTTCTTTAGGATAGGCCTTACCATAGCCCTGTTGATGATGTAGCATGCCGTACTTACTGCCTCAGCCCAAAAGTATTTTGGTAGAGAGTTTTCACTTAACATGGTACGTGCCATGTCTATCAACGTTCTATATTTCCTCTCTACGTAGACAAGAAAAAGTGGCAATAGCGACCGAATTAGAGACCGAATAAATCGGTCGCTAGTCGGTCCCAAATAGCGACCATATAGCGACCGATATAATCGGTCGCACGTCTGAGACCCATTTTGTGCTATCTGATTCTTATCCTTACAGGACCCACGACCTCTGCACCATTACCACTGACAACAGGTAGATTGACGGCCTCTGCACCGCCATCACACATGGCGAGTGGATCTACACCTCCTCCAGCTGAGTCAGGTATGTTCATTTACATTTCTATATTTTTTTGATAGTTTGTTTTATTTATTTTTGTCCATTTCGTATAGTACGTGCTGATGACGAGACGAGTCATCACGAGGGGGAGGGCAGTTATAATGAGACGATGCGGGCAGTGTGGATAAATGAAGGGTATGTAATGCATTATTTTTATTATCTATTCATCATTGTGGTATTAATATTTTCAATTTCAGGAATAAAATAGAGCCAGCCCAAGCATCACAATTTATTACAAAGTCAATTGAAGCACATTTTCCAGGCCCCATCCGTCGCTTTTCTGATTTTCCGATGGATGTTCGGGATTTATTGTTCACTATGTTCTTGGTGTTTATCTTATTTTATCATATTAAGTCATTTTCCTGCTATATTTTAACACACTTATTGTTATGTAACATATAATTTATTTTTTGTTAATATGTAGAGCACCTCCTGCACCTCCTACACCTCGTGCACAGCAGCCTCCGGTAAGTATTTTATTTGATTGATTTTCTATTTGTTAACTCTAAATATCATCTTACAAAATATAAGAATTTAGATTGAGGAGGGGAAAATATCATTTTCTTAACTCTATGAACTTGGGTTTGAGGGTCCAAAATTGAAAAGAGAGGTCCAATCAATCCATCGATTGTTCCAACACGACATGGGGGGTGAAAGTAACCTGTAGAAACTGACGGAGTTCAAATTGGACTCCAAATTTGAGCTCGATGCTCAAATTTATATTTCCTAAATAGAACCAAGTTAATCGAGTGTAAGAGGGTCAAAAATAAAGAAATATATATCCAATTAATTTGTCAATGACTCCAACACGACCGGGAAGGTGAGAGTGACTTGTAGAAACTGACGGAGTCCAAATTGGACTACCGATTTGAGCAAAACGTTTAAAATTGTCATTCGTCAATTTCACTTAAATGAAAAACATCTTGCTTTTAATTTTCAAGAAAAATTGATTTCTTTATTAAGGATTTGATTTTAATTTTTTTAAATGATATACAGGATCATCCGTCGCGAGATGTTGGACGAGACGACGACCAGGATGACACATATGCGGAGGATTTGTGATTTCATTTTAGTTATTTGCATGTTGTCATTTTATTATGGATGTATGATTAATTTGTGTGTTTGTATGTGATGAATTTGAAGTTCGTGGAGATTGTGATTTGTGTAGTTGATTTATATATTTTTATGAAATTGTTATTTATCAGGTTATTTATTTTATTAAATTGTTATTTATCAGGTGATTTATAGTCGATTATATAAATTTATAAAAAAAAAATACTGCAAAATTAGCGACCGAATAGCGACCGAATAGCGACTGTCTCTATTATTTATTTTATTAAATTATTATTTATCAGGTGATTTATAGTCGTTTATATAAATTTATTTTAAAAAAATACTACAAAATTAGCGACCGAATAGCGACCGCATAGCGACTGTATATATTAGCGACGGGTCATGCGACCGATTGATATCGGTCGCTATCCGCGACTGATATTGCGACCGATAATTATCGGTCGCTATCCGCGACTGCTTCTGCGACCGATAATTATCGGTCGCTAACGGTGACCTATTCTGCGACCGATTTATATCGGTCGCCATTTAGCGACTATTATATAGCGACCGACATGTTCGGTCGCTAATAGGTGTCTGTTTGGTCGCAGTATCTCTTTGCGACCGATCTGCGACCGAATAGCGACCGGGAGGTCGGTCGCTACTCGCGGTTTTTCTTGTAGTGTACAACTCCATTCTGTTGAGGCGTCCTTGGTGAGGAAAAGTTATGTGTGTACCCCTGCTCTTCGCAGAACTCACTGAATTCTTGATTCTCAAACTCACCACCGTGATCACTCTGAATGATAGTGATAGGATAACCTTTATCATTCTGAACTTTCCTGCAAAAGACTTGAAATTCCGCCACGGCATCATTTTTATTGGCCAAGAAGAGCACCCATGTAAATCTAGAATAGTCATCAACAATCACAAAATCATAAGATTTTCCTCCTAGGCTGGAAGTCCTAGTTGGACCAAAAAGATCAAGATGCAACAATTCCAGGGGTCTAGCAGAGGAAACAATATTCTTATTTTTGAAGGAGATTCGTGTTTGCTTGCCTTTTGTGCAAGCTTCACAGACTCGATCACTTTCAAATTTTAATTTGGGTAATCCGTTCACTAAATCATGTCTAGACAACTTAGAGATTACTCCAAAACTAGCATGACCCAATCTTCGGTGCCATAACCAAGCATTTTCATGATTGTTTGCTAACAGACACAAATCAACACAAGAAACATTATCAATATCAACAGTGTAGACATTGTTATTTCTATTTCCAATGAATTTTATTTCCTGAGTGCTTTTGTTCATGACAATGCAGTGGGTTTCATCAAAAATAATTTTAAAGCCTTTATCGCACAGTTGACTAATGCTTAACAGGTTGTGATTTAGACCTTTCACCAAAAGCACATCTTCAATGAGAATTTTAGAATTCTTACCTATGTTGCCGATCCCAATGATCTTACCTTTGTCTTTGCCTCCAAAGACCACAGAGCCTCCATCCTTATCCTGTAATGATGAGAACACTTCCTTGTCCCCTGTCATATGCCTTGAACAACCGCTGTCTAGGTACCACTTGCTCCCCCTAGCTTCAAGACATATCTGCAAGAACGAAGATTCTCATGCGATTGTTTTTGGTACCTAAACTAGTTTGGGTCCATAAGAGTTAGTCTCATTCTGTGCATATCTTTTCTTGGCCCTAAAAGTGTGATTCCTTGACAAGTTTTGCCTGACCCAACAGTTTGCAATGGTATGACCAAATCTACCACAGTGATAGCAGTTGACTGGAGCAAATTTCCTTTGAGGTTTTGGTGATTTGGATTGCACACGTTCGGATTGTGTGTTGGAAGATGAGACGTGGTTGTTCTCATGCACAAATGATGTGGTAATCTTATGCTCAAAAGATTTTTTGTTTTCAGGAGTGTATCCCAAACCTTCCTTTTGGAAGTTAGCCTTAACCCCCAACAAATTGTCCAGGTTTTGTTTTCCTTTGACGAACCTAGTCAAAGTGGACTGGAGTTCAACTGCTTCCTCACTCAAGATCCCATTTTTCTTCTCAAGTTCTGAATTTACGAACCTCAGAATTTCCCTTCCCTTTTTAATGTTTCGCACACTTTTTCAATCTCAGCCATTTTGCATGCCATCTCTTCTTTGGTTTTTTCACTGTCTGAAATGATTTGCAACAGGTTTTCTTTTTCTTCAGTTAGCTCGAACCATTCTTGTTCCAATTTCTCAAATCTAGCGAAAATGTCCTCATCAACCTTTTTTTTAGATCTTTATTTTCAGACCTGATTTTTTTATATTTCAAGTAAAGTTTCTCATATTCAGATTCCCATTGTTCATTTGAAATGAAGTCAGAGTCAGAGTTTACCTCCGGAGATTCATCTCCGTGTGCCATAAGACATAGGCTTCCCACCAGTTCTTGAATCTCCTCATCGGATGGTTCATCTTCCTCATCGCTCCACGTGGCGACCATGGCCTTGGGTTTCTTGAAGATGTCCTTCTTGAATTTCTTTTTCAGATCTGGGCACTCACCTCTCATGTGCCCAGGCTTCTTGCATTCGTAGCATATGATGCTGTTTGGTTTGCTCGACTCACCTTTAGGTTGAGTGGGCTTCCTTTGCCCCTTCTTGAAATTTCCCTGAAAATTCCTTTTCTTCTTTAGAAATCTTCTCACTTGTCGGGTGATCATTGCAAGTTCTCCTTCTTCGTTGCTTCCATCGCTGGTTTCTTCTTCTTGAGAATCGTCATTGGGTTGATGGGCTTTCAATCCAATCACCTTTTTCTTCTTGATATCTTCTTCGGCTGTCCTTTTCATATTTATCTCATAGGTCATGAGTGACCCTATGAGTTCATCGAGCGTGAGTGTGGACAGATTTTTTGAGTCTTCAATGACGGTAGCCTTTGTGTGCCACGCAAGAGGGAGGGATCTCAAGACTTTCCTCACGAGCTCAGAGTTGGTGTAATCTTTCCCAAGGCTTTTGAGGCCATTTGTGATCTTAGTTAGCCTTGCGAACATTTCTGAGATAGTTTCCTCCGGCTTCATTTTGAACAGCTCGTAATCGCTTACGAGCAGATTGGCCTTTGTCTCTTTGACCTCCGAGGTTCCTTCATAAATTAGTCGCAGTTTATCCCACATCTCTTTGGCTGAGCTGCACATTGATACACGAGAGAACTCATTAGGATGTATCGCACACTGCATAATATTCATGGCATTAAAGTTAACATTGCATTTCTTAATTTCTTCGGGGGTCCATTTTTCTTCATCAGCCCCGAGTTTGTAAGGACCCTTGTCCACAACTCTCCACACTTCGTACTCTTGAGCCCTCAAGAAGACATGCATTCTATTTTTCCAGTACGAGTAGTTCGAACCATCAAAGAAAGGAGGGCGGTTGATGGAGTGACCCTCGGGGATCATTCCCTTATTAGCCATTGATCCGGATCTTACTCAAGATCGTTAGATCTAGAAGGAAAAAAGAGCCTTGGCTCTGATACCAATTGAAGTCCCACGATCAATGACACCCAAGAGGGGGGGGGTGAATTAGGTAATTACAGAAACTATGAACACTATTTTCCGATTTAAAAACACTCACACGGTGAGGGCTACAAACACAAAGGGGTCAGTCGAAGAACAGATTTGAAGCTAGCACCAACAGTCTTATCCAGAGGTTCTTTGGTACCGGGCGGAGTTCAGGAATCTAAGGATTCTCTCACGCAAGATATATTCCTTCTGATGAGACTGACCACATCAGTTAGAGGATACCTTTCGATATACCACAAGATATTCGCAGACAGATTGATGAACCAAGATTCGAGCAAGCGTCCGATGCACACACAATGCTAGCGAAGTAGAGCAGAATGGAGATAGAAGAGAGAGATCAAACCATACAAGGGACAACAATTTTAAGGTGGTTCGGATGCAACAGCAGCAACCTACGTCCACCCCTCACAAGGTGAGGAACCACACACTATCTTGTATAGGATTACAAGATCAACACCACACACACAAACACACGTGAAGGATGTAAAACCCTTACAAGGATGCTGAACCACACACACACACACACACACACACACACACACACACACACACACACACACACACACACACACACGAAAGAGAAAAACACTAAAAGATGTACACACGAACACTGATATATGAGGATCCACACACACAAGGGATTGCAAAAAGGCAAGAAGGCAAAAATCAGTTTGAGCACAAGTTGAGAATGAATAACAAGGAGTAAGAACACAAGACAGCTCCCCCTTAATGAATGACGAAGATTCAGGATGCAGCTTCCTCTGATCTTGATCTATGCTTGATTTGGATGAAGATTCAAACTTGAACACCTCTGATCTTTGATGAAGGATTCCCTCGGATCACTGTTCACGTGAATAGTGCAGGCACTGTCCTCTTGTTCTATCACTTCAGCATTAAGGTTCTCTTGCCCCTTGAATGAGATCTTTTATAGATCTAGGAAGGGCCTGGGACAAGTGCCAGACCAGATCCATAATTCACTCCTTGAAAGCTGGGCTTTACCTTAAACAATTGGGGGAGATAGACTTCACTCGAGCTTGGACAAACAAGTCAACAAAGGGGGCTTTCGAGGCTACCGGTTGACCGGAACCAGGGGGCCGGTCGACCTAAACCTGTAACCGATAGGACTTTTTGATTCTGGCAAAACCGGTCGACCTGAATGGCAGGGGCGGTCGACCTAAACCTATAAACCGTTGATCTCTTGGGTTCTGGGAAAATCGGTCGACCTAAAATCCGGGGGCGGTCGACCTGAACCTGTAACATTGAGAAATCTTCAATTCTGGAAAAATTGGTCGACCTATCTTTGAGAACTGGTTGACTAAATGGTCCTGTCCTGCAGAAATAAGTTGTTAGCCCAGTAAGAAATATCAGAGCATAAATGTCATTAGATGAAAGATCGCTTCATGCATTACGGAGTTAAAGATTTAGATTACTTAGTATAACTCCATGGGAAGACATTTATGCATTAGCCTCCTTTGCTCGTTCTTGAAACTAATAACACGGACGACGATGAAATCATAACCCTGAGTTTTGTTATCATCAAAATCATTCGAGGAGACTCAACATGATGAACATGAAATTAAGCTTCTTAAGACCAGAATTGAAATCTATGCATAAGGGCCCTTTTTTTGGCATGATATCTGGATCCATCTTATGTTTTTTTTAGGCATAACCGAAATCCCCATTGCATCTTGCATGCACGATTCTCTGCATTTGCTGTGCATTTTTGGTCATGAGCCATTGATGTTCCAAAAAGGGGAGTGTTTGAAGCTGATGCTGATGCAGGAGTCGACCCTAGGGGTTGACTCCCTTGGGGTCTTGATCTATTCGGGGGCCTCCTTGTGCAGATGTCTACACAAAGGGGTCGACTCCCTTGATCAAAAGGGTTGACCCGCCCCCTTCCTTGATAAAAAGGGAGGGGGGAAATGAAACCCCATTTGCATATTTACTCGATTCAAAAGAAAATGCATTCCTGCATGCTCCACCGGCTTATACCAATTTTTTTCATTACATATGTGCATGGCTTCATAAGTTCGAAAATATTTGATCAATTAGTATGTTCTATACTTTGAGATTTTATTCACGCGTGGTTGAAACTTTCTCTCTCTCTTAATTCCTAGTGTGAGAAACTCTGGTGTTTCCCTCCACTTTGCTTTCTCGTCGTTCTTGGTGCATTCCCCTCCCCGCCGGCCATGGCCGGAGTGGCGGGGGCTCCATCCTCCATGAAGATGACTCCAGAGGCGGCTTCGTCATCCTCTCTAGCAATTTCTCGCCAAACCTTTGCACAGGCACTGATGGAATCCAAGCAGCGACCGAAGATTGGCATTCCAATTAAGGAACCAACATTTACCGACCGAGGAGAGCCGGCGGTGTATTTGACCAAGACGGAGATTCAGGCATCAATTCAATTCCTATCCTTCTCTGTTGTGGCCAAATGTGCCTACGGCCGTCCTGCATTCTCGGATATCAAGAGCTTTTTGATGCAGCGGTTGAAGATTTCTTCAGAACTTATTATTAGCAAACTAAATCCAAGACACCTTTTGTTGCATTTTGAAAATGAAGCGGATTTTACGAAGCTATTAATACAGAAGAACTTTTATATCAGAGGCTTCTTGTTTCGGTTCTTCCGATGGACATCTGATTTCAATTTTGATGCAGACCCACCGACTGTTCCTGTATGGATAGGTTTCCCAGCCTTGCCGGCTAATTTGTACCATGAAGATTGTCTTCGGTCGATAGCTGGAAACTTCGGTGCTGTCCTGCGAATACATGAAAAATCCTTGGCATTATCAGACACATCGGAGGCCCTGGTATGTGTAGAAATGGATTTATCAGCCCCGCGCAATGAGCGGCTTTGGATTGACCTGGACGGGGTCGGCTATTGGCAAAAGGTGAGCTATAACCGCGTTCCGGCGCTTTGCTCTTTTTGTCATAAGCTTGGACATTCAGAGGATGGCTGCAAGAAGAAACAGGGAAGGTTGGCCCGGGTCCAATTGGTTCAAGAACCTATTGTTAAAAATTCCAGACAGACTTATCGGCCAAGGCAGAATGGTCTGTCAACTGTTCAACAGAATGTGGCAGTTGAAAACAAATTTAAGCTGTTGGAGCAGGTTGTTGAACCGGTGGAAGTGCTACATGATCCCAGTCCACCTAACAGCAACGATCAAAAATTGGAGGTAAAGGAGGGGAAGTCTCTAGGTCTGGACATAAATTCAGGAAGGCAGTGTGCATCTCAGCAACAATTAGAAGATCAAATGTTGCCAATCAGTAAAGAGAAAAGCAAGCCTCAGGAATTAAGTGATCCTAATGATCATGGTAGTGGTAACAGAGAGTTTATTGCTTCTACTGAGGAAATGAAATTGATTGAGAAGGAATCTGCTGTAGTGGCAGATTTAACATCTGGAACAGAAGTCTCAAGTAAAATGCAAATGAATGAGCTATTAAAGGCCAGCAAGCAGGTATCAGAAAAAGCATTGCAGGATAATGAACTTATGCAGTCACATTTTCAAGTGCAATGTGTTGAAGTTGTCGGCAAGCAGCAAGAAAAGGGGATAATCACTAGATCTAAAGCTAGATCCATGGAAGATTTACCCTGGGAGCCTCAATGATACTTTCATCATTAATCTGGAATATTCGTGGAGTGGGGAATACTGGTACCCGAAGATGTCTGAAAGATATTGTGCAATCCAATAAGGTCGATCTTGTGGCCATCTTGGAACCTATGGTGAGTCTAAATAAAGCCCCGCCCCTGGGGAGGTACATAAAGCTTGGGGGTTTTGCTAGTAGTAGCTTCCCTGACCCAAAAATTTGGGTATTTTGGCATGATAGTTATAATTTGGAGGTTATTGCCTCCTCCTCTCAACATATAACTCTAGGCTTGAAGGAGGATAATTCTTTTTGTACATATTACTCCTTTGTATATGCTTCATGTGATCCTAACCAAAGACAGTCCCTATTCAATGATCTTGTCATTTTTGATGTTTCTGCCTCAATCCCCTAGCTGATAGGGGGGTATTTTAACTGTGTTCTTCGCCCCTCAGAAAAGGTAGGGGGTGGCATGCCGGCCCTAGCTGCAATGTCTGATTTTAATAATTACTTAGGTTTTGCTGGCCTGATTGATATCGGCTTTATAGGAAATGCAATGACCTGGACTAATAATAGAATCGGTTCTGCTAATATCAAGGCAAGGCTCGACAGAGTGTTAGTGAACAGCTTATGTCAATCATCTTATCCCCAGTTGACTGTAAAACACCTCCCCAGAGGTCCTTCGGACCATGCTCCTCTGTTACTTCATATGGACAAATTGCTGAGCAGTCCAGGTCGTTTCATTTTTCAGAAGATGTGGTGTACACATGATTCATTTCAACAGCTTGTTTCAGATACCTGGCAGCATACTCAAACTCATCACCCTAATCCTCTGGTTAGGTTCTTTATCAAGCTGAAGACAGTTAAGGCTTCGCTATGTAAATGGAATAAAGAAACTTTTGGGGATATAAACTCTGCTGTAAGTTCTGCAAAAGCTGATGTAGAACTAAAGCAAAGCTGTTATGACTTTGACCCCTCTTATGAAAACAAGGAAAGGTTGAATGCTGCCAATGCCTATCTTCGTCAAGCTCAATTCAGAGAAGAAATTTTTTGGAATCAGAAATCTCGGGTTGACTGGATCGAATGTGGTGATAGAAATACTTCCTTTTACCATGCAGTTGCACAATGCAACAGAAGAAGGAACATAATTAGAAGGCTCAATGTTGGGGAATCTAATGAATGGTGTTCTGACCAGGAAAATATGAGGATACATGCTGAGAACTACTTCAAAAGTCTTTTTTCTTCTGAGAATCATTTCCTGGACTCTGAAATGCTGAACTGCATCCCGCAGGTTGTCACATAAACTCAGAATATGGTTTTATGTGCTGCCCCAAGTCTTTCAGAGATCCGTGAAGCTGTCTGGTCCTTAAAAGGCTCCAGTTCCCCTGGTCCAGATGGTTTCTCTGGGGAATTCTTTACAACAGTATGGGAAACTATTGGACAGGATCTTTGCGAAGCTGTTAATGCCTTTTTCCAAGGCTTCCCACTTCCAAGGGGAATATCTTCCTCCCTCATTACTCTAATCCCCAAGGTACATGAACCTAAATCATTTAATGATTTTCGGCCTATTAGTTTATGTAATTTCACATACAAAGTTATTTCCAAGATTATTTCAGAAAGATTGGCCCCTCTTCTGCCTAACATAATATCAAAGGAGCAGGGTGCCTTTGTGAAAGGGCGGTTTATCTTGGATAATGTGTCCCTTGCTAGACAGCTGATGATGGATATAAACAGGAAAGTTAGGGGTCATAACATGATAATCAAGCTGGATATGGCTAAAGCATATGATAGAATGGAGTGGGACTTTGTATTAGCAGTTATGAGAAAGTTCGGTTTCAGTACCAGGTTCACATCTCTAATTGGTATGCTTTTATATAATTGCTGGTTCTCAATCAATTTTAATGGAATTGTTTCTGGCTTTTTTAAGTCCAGTAGAGGCATTAGGCAAGGGGATCCAATTGCACCATATCTTTTTATAATAGCTTCGGAGGTCTTAAGCAGAGGTCTATCAGCCCTATTTCACTCTGGGGGTCTAAAGGGTTACGCTGGGCCCAGAAGGACAATGCAGATTTCCCATCTGTTATACGCTGATGACACCCTGGTATTCTTAAATGCCAGCAGAAGGAACATAGTGGCATTCCAACAGTTTATCAATAAATATGAAAGTTGCTCGGGGCAAAAGGTTAATACAGCTAAGAGCTGCTTTATCCTGTCAGCTAAAGCCCCCCTTTCCTTAATACAAGCTGTTCGGACATTAACTGGCTATAAATATGAAGCTGCTGGAATCAAGTATCTTGAATTCCTATTAAAAAGGGCAGATACCTGTGCTCAGATTTCAATTTTCTTGTTGAAAGGATTCAGACCAAGTTAGAAGGTTGGCAATCCAAGTTGCTATCTCAAGCTGGCAGAGCAGTTCTAATAGACTCAGTCCTTAAAAGTATGCCAGTCTACCTTGCATCAGCCTGTTTCATACCGAAGAAGATAATCAACTTCATGGATAGCCAATGTGCAGCTTTTTTTTGGCAAGGGGAACATGGAATCAACCGCATGCATTGGATTGCATGGTCTTATATTCAGAAGCCTCGCATAGAGGGTGGCCTTGGAATCAGGGATTTATTATGTGTCCAGACTGCTTTTGCTGTCAAGATGCTATGGAACATTGTTCATGTGTCATCACTTTGGTCTCAATATGCTAGACAAAGATTTTCAAAACCCATATCGCTAGCAGTAATAAACCATTTCCAGCAGGTATGCCTCTAACTGTCTTCAGGCAGGCCAGAGAAATCCTACTTGAAAATAGTAGGTGGATTGTAGGGTCTGGAGAAACAATAGACTTTCTAAGAGACAACTGGACTAGAAATGGCTCTGCTGTTAGTGCTGAACAGGCCAGTAATAGAGATAGTGGGAGTTTAATCCCCAATGCTTCAGTTAGAGAAGTGCTCAGGAATAATCAGCATATGGCTTGGGGTTTCATTGGAAATGATTTTCATACTCCTAATATCCAGTTCAACAATGAGGCTGATATTTGTTTTTGGATGAGTACTGCTAAAGGTAATTTCTCTATTAAATCAACCTACAATCTTATTCGTACTAGAGGTATGATAAGGCCAGCCTGGGCAAAACTGTGGCATTCTGCCTTTAATCCTAGAGCAGCTCTTTTCATATGGAAGTTAATCCACCGGGCAATTCCAGTAGACAGCAGGGTTATTGACTGTGGTATCCAGATGGCTTCAAAATGCAGTTGTTGCTCCCATCCAGATTATGAAGATCTCAACCATGTGTTCATTCATGGAGACTTGGCTTCAGATCTATGGGGCTGGCTACAACCCCTAGTCAGTAATAATGTATGGCTGGGTGATCAGATTATTGGAAGATGTTGGAATTTCTTGTCTGCTACCAGAATGCAACCAGCTTTCTGCTTAGCTGGGATGTACTCAACTTTCCTTATGCTCTGGGAAATATGGAAGCAAAGATGTGTCTCGAAATATGAAGGGGTTCCCATCAATACTACTTTTATTAAAAGGAAGATTCTTTCCTCTGTTCAGATGGCTCTGGATAAAATTAACTTCCACAGGCCTCTTTCTCCTGCCCAATTCAGATGCCTAGCTTCATTTGGTCTGTCTCCTCGGGTACAGGTAAAACAGCCAATTATGGTCTCCTGCAACTTGGCCAAACAGGGGCACACTCTGCATGTAGATGGGGCATCGAAAGGAAACCCCGGCAGATGTGGTGGAGGCGGATGCATAAGGAATCATTCTGGCGATTTGATTATAGGATTTGCCTTCTACTATGGTGTAGGAAATAGTTTGATGGCAGAATGCAGGGCACTACATGATGGGCTGGCAATTGCGAAGCATGGTGGAATTAAGCTCTCGGCAATTTTTTCAGATTGTTCCCTTCTTGTGGAGGCATGTCGGAGTGGAATATCTCCCAATTGGGCAATCTACCCATGGTGGAGGGAAACTTTAACTTTTCTTCAAGAAAGTGGAAGTGAGATTCATCACATATTCAGGGAAGGGAACCAGGTAGCGGACTCATTGGCTTCATATGCTTGCAGCATAACAACTAATATAGTCTATACCAAAGTAAGGGAGTTACCACAGCTGACCAAGGGAGTCTTTAGAGTGGAAAAGGCTGGTTTGCCCTCTTTCCGTTGTCACTAGTTCTCTAGTTTGTTATTTCAGCTCTAGTGTCTAATATCCCTATCGTCTTGTTCGGGCCCTCATTATAAGCCCTTTTTTTTCTCAGGGGTATGCCCCTTTGATAGTGTACATTGCTCGCTCATTTAATAAAAATTAGGACAAACAGGGTGAGCCAGGAGGAGTGAGAACACTCTCCCTCTCTGAGGGAGGGTGCACTCGACCTGTGTCCATCCTGACTGGTCGGTGTTGATTAAAAAAAAAAGTTCGAAAATATTTCATGAACCAAGATCCTCATATCAACTCAGAGACCCCTGCATGAGTTGTTGCATATGGCATGCGTTTGTTCATGGGCAAATTGGTGGTGCCCCTAAAAAAAATAGATTTCAAAACTAGGCCCCTCCTTGGGGTAATTCTGTCTGGGGGTCCCCCTTTGTGCAGAAGTATGCGTAGGAGTCAACTCCCCATCCCAAGGGGTCGACCCCTCCTTGGATCCATGTCTATCCTCTCACGCAAGTTCGGATATACATGCATGCGTACATACGTTGATTCATGAATCCAAGTAAAACTTTGTCAACATTCCATCCTTGTATGCCATATGAAAACGGCTGGCAAGGTCATCTACATACTATATAGAGTTGCATGTATTCTCCATGGGTTCATGCATTTTAGTTGGGGGAGGGTGGGGCTGTGGGGCCCTCCGGTGGCCTCCGAGGCTGTCGCGGGGCTGCATGGATGGGTCTGCGGATCCTTCGGCGGATGCGACCAGGCCTCTTTCTTTCGCTCAGGCGTTGGCTGCCTCTTTGAGGCCGGCGCGGGTAGCGTTGGTGCAGAAGCCGTCTGCGTTTACTGATGACGGGCAGCCGGCAATTTTCTTTTCTAAAGAAGAGGTCCTTAGGTCGGAGGAACCCCTTCGTCGTTCTATAGTCGCGAAGTGTTCCTATGGCCGGCCGTCTATCCCTGATATTAAATCCTGTCTGGCCATGCGTTTGAACATGTCGAGATCGTTGGTTATCAGCATCTTAAACCCTCGCCATGTGCTTATAAGGTTTGGGGAGGAGGAGGATTTCTTGAAGGTCTTGGTTCGGAAGAATCTTTACATCAAAGGTTTTTTGTTTCGCTTCTTCAGATGGTCCAGGGATTTCGACTTCAACTCGGACCCCTCTTCCATCCCGATATGGATTGGGTTTCCTAACCTCCCGGTTAACCTATACAACGAGGACTACCTTAAATCCATTGCTGCGAATTTTGGGCAAGTCCTGCGGATACATGATTCTACCTTGGCTTGGACGCAAACAGCGGAAGCTCTTGTGCGTGTTGATGTCGATATTAATTTCCAAGCCTCTCCGGGATCGTATCTGGATAGGATACGGTGATGAGGGTTTCTGGCAGCAAGTTAAATATCATAGGGTACCAGACCTGTGCTCTTTCTGCCGACGGATTGGCCATAAGGCGGACTCCTGTAAGAGGAAGCTTAAGGATAATCTTAAGGTTGCTGAAGGGGCGCTAAGGCCGGAGAAATCAAAGGATGCGTTGCCAGCAGAGCAGCATTTCGGTTCCCACCAGGTGTGGCAAGTGGTTTCGAGGGGTAGTCGGCTGAAGAAGGTGTCTTCAGATCGGCAGGGTAGCAAGGGAGATCCGATTGTGGTGCCGATGGGCCAGAAGGATACTGGTGTTTCTGGGGTGGGAGAGGAAAGTCTCCCCCTGGTTCCTGTCAGCAACTCTTTTGATCGCTTAAGGTTGGCGCTGGGGGATGACCTGGGTGCTCGTGAGAGGCCGGCTGAGTCGACGGCGGTGCAGGAGGGGATTGATGCCTCTGGGGGTGCTGATGGCCCTGTTGATAGGGGGGTGCAGGTTGTTCGGGTACAGGAAGTGGCGAATCCTTCCTTGGGTGATGATCCTCCGGTGCCAGAGGCTCCTCATGGCGTGTCTTCGTCAGGGGAGGGGGTTATCTTATCTGAGGTTGTTCTGGCCGCTGGTGATCCTCCTACGGCGCATGGTTTGCATGGGGGTGGTGATCCTCGTATATTGATGCCCAGGACGTGCATGGTCCCATGGATGCGGCTGCCCTGGCGCGTGCGGATAATGCGCTTATGCCATCATGTAATTTAAGGGTCCTCGGTAGGGATGCACATTTTTTTTCAGCGCGAGAGGAAGGTGTTACTACCAGATCGAGGGCTCGGTCTGCGGAGGGGTCCCTCAGGTCTACTTCTTCATGATTTCAGCCATCATTTGGAACATACGAGGGGTGGGGAACGTGGGTTCCCGGAGGAGTTTAAAACATTTAGTGAAGACTCACAGGCCCGGTTTGGTGGCAATTAGTGAACCGATGATTGCGTTCGATAAGGCTGCTTCTCTGGGAATGTTTCTGAAGATGGATTGCTGGGCGGGTAATGATGGTCCTGCTTCTAAAATCCGGGTCTTTTGGCAGGCTAGTTTATGTATGGAAGTGGTTTGTGCCTCTGCTCAATTTATTACCCTTGGCAAGCGGGACGGTAATTCCTTCTCTTTATATTTCACTGCTGTTTATGCTGCGTGCGATTACCGTGCACGTCGTGATCTCTTCAGCGACCTGGCCTTGTTTGCTTGTTCTATTGATGTTCCTTGGTTGGTGGGGGGAGACTTCAATTGTGTGCTGAGTTCTTGTGAGAAAGTAGGGGGGGTTTCTGCTAACTTGTCTGCTATGACAGGTTTTAGTAATTTTGCTACCTCTGCGGGGATTATTGATGCTGGCTTTATTGGGTCAATCTTCACTTGGAGCAATAATCGAACAGGTAGGGCAGCGGTACGAGCTAGACTTTATCGGGTTTTCTATAACAGGCACTGGCAGGTAGTAGCCTCTAATCTGCTTGTCCAACATTTACCTCGAGGCCCATCTGATCATGCTCCCTTATTCCTTTCGCTGCGTGAATGGAGTAGGGATCCTAGTAGGTTTGTGTTTCAAAGAATGTGGTGCCTTCACGATCAATTCCAGCAGGTAGTCCGGGAGGCATGGCGACAATTTCATTTTATTCATGAGAATGGCCTTGTTCGGTTAAAGGTTGAACTTAAATCACTAAGGAGGTTCTACTAACCTAGAACAAGGATGTTTTTGGCAATGTCACTCAGAGAGTTAGGGAGGCTGGGGCTGAGGTGGAACGGCTGCAATTCTGCTTTGATTCTGATCCGACTCCTGGCAATAGGGCCCAGCTTCATGAGGCGAATGCTGCATTGCGCCGAGCTCTACAGAGGGAGGAAGTTTTCTGGCACCAGAAGAGTAGGTCGGATTGGATTGAGAGTGGTGATAGAAATACATCTTTCAACCATACGGTAGTTCAATCTAACAGGAGGAGGAGCTTTATCCACCGATTGAAGGTGGGGGAACCCAGCGTCTGGTGGTCGGACCAGGATCTCCTCAAAAAACACGCTGAAGAATTCTATAAAAACCCGTTATCTTCCAAGTACCATGAGGTGAATGAAACTCTGTTGAGGTGTATTCCACAGCTGGTCACTGAGGATCAAAACATAATGTTGTGTGCTACCCCTGATGCGGCAGAAATCAAGGCTGCGGTGTGGTCCCTTAGCGGGGCGAGTGCGCCTGGCCCTGACTGATTTACGGGTAGTTTCTTCACTAGCTAATGGGATATTGTGGCCCAAGATGTGGTGGATGCTGTGCAAAGCTTTTTTGCTGGTTTCCCTCTGCCAAGGGGGGTTTCCTCCTCCTTAATCACCTTAGTGCCGAAGGTACGGGATCCTCAGTCTTTCAATGACTACCGTCCTGTCAGTGTTTGTAACTTTACATACAAGATCATCTCCAGGATCTTTTGTGGGCGTCTTGCTCCACTGCTGGCTTCATTGGTGTCCAGGGAGCAAGGGGCGTTTATTAAGGGTCATTACATCTTGGACAATATTGAACTGGCTAGGCATCTGGTGGGGGATAGGGATTAGGCAGGGTGATCCTCTGGCACCTTACTTGTTTATTCTAGCATCGGAGGTTCTTAGTAGAGGAGTGTATGATCTTTTCTCTTCACGCAAGCTTAAGTATTACAGTGGTCCTCGAGGTGTTATGCGGGTGACACATCTGCTCTATGCTGATGACACATTGGTGTTTATGAATGCTGCTACCACCAATATTCTTCTATTCTTGAAGGAATACGAGAAAGGATCTGGGCAACATATTAATGCTGGTAAGAGCACTTTCATCATCTCTGAGAAGGCGCCAAGGCAGCTGGTCCAGAGATTACAAAGTCCGACTGGGTATCAACAACAAGCCGGGCATACTAAGCCCTTGGGAGTTCCTCTTAAGAAAGGCAGGCTCACGACGGTGGACTTTAAATATCTAATTGATAGGGTGAAAGCTAAATTAGCTAGTTGGCAAGCTAAAATGTTGTCCCAGGCTGGTCGGGCTGTGCTTATAAGGTCCGTGCTAAGAAGTTTGCCAATTTACCTGGCATCTGCTCTTTCGATTCCCAAAGGTGTGTTTAATTGCATGGACAGACTTTGTGCTAATTTTTTCTGGGGTGGTAATGAAGATAATAGGAAAAGACACTGGGTGTCTTGGAGAACGCTGCAACAACCGCTGGTGGAGGGGGGTTTGGGCTTTAGAAGCTTTGAGCATGTGCAAGTGGCGCTCGCTGGTAAGCAATTATGGCATGTTCTTCATGGTTCCTCATTGTGGTCCGTGTATGCG
Source organism: Amorphophallus konjac (assembly GCA_022559845.1). Lineage (NCBI taxonomy): Eukaryota > Viridiplantae > Streptophyta > Magnoliopsida > Alismatales > Araceae > Amorphophallus > Amorphophallus konjac. The sequence goes on from CM040129.1 coordinate 155,682,463, forward strand.
AGGCAGAGATATCTGAAGACACACATCAGTGATGTTACCCATTCCTTTATCATTGGTATGCCCAACAGCGTTTTTGATTGAGCAAAGACCATTTTGCTACAGCATTCAAGGTGGATCGTGGGGGATGGAAGAAATGTGGATTTTCTTAGGGATATTTGGATTGGTGATGAGCCGCTGCTGAACTACATGATTACTGAGTTAGGGAATTTTAGTAGCCTAGCTCCTTCTGTGTCCGTCAGGGAAATGCTGTCCAATAATCTTCATCCACTATGGAGCAGGTTGAGCATTAATCGCTACCTCATCACTTGTGATTTGGGCAATGAAGTTGACGTCTGTGTTTGGGCTCCTCCCTCTGGGGTGTTCAGTGTCAGTTCGGTTTACTCTTTAGCCCGTCCGCATGGTGTCCGCAGGAGTTGTCTGATGAAGCTATGGCAGCAGGCATTTTCACCAAGAGCTGCCATGCTTACATGGAGGCTGCTCCACCGTGCAGTGCAAGTCGATAGCAGGATAACTGATTGTGGCATTCCTATTGCATCTAAGTGTGAGTGTTGTAGGAATCATAATTATGAGGATTTGGACCATGTTTTCATTACTGGGGATCTCACGGTGGCGGTGGTTGGTTCCTCTGCTTGGTAATAGGTGGACTCCTAGCAGTAATGTCTCCACACGCTGCTGGAGTATTCTCTCCAAGGCCAACTGTCACGTCCCGACGCGGAATATCGGAACACGACAGTAGAAAGAGTTAATAATAATATGTTGATTTCTATACATGCTGTGTCTTGGACTAGAGAACCAGAACATTCAACACGATACTAAGGCAACAAAATTCCATCATAATCATAATCAAATTAATCAACATAGCGAGTCTCATAACATCCAGTCAATAAGGTACCCAGAACTTTCAAAACTATCCATCAATCTTAACATAGTTACATAACCATCGACCCAACAATTACAACTCAATTGTCATACGACTCTGAAACAAAAATGACTATCTTGACTAGAACTTTTCTAAGGACATCTCTGCGAGGCTCTCTAGCTGGCTCGCTCCATGGTCTTCACTCCTGCCCATCCCCAACAGATTGAGAATCCTCACCTGAGCTACCTGAAAAGGGGGAAACAACTGGATGAGCGAACGCTCAGTAGATAATAGCAGGCAATGTTTAAATAATTAACCAGTTACATTAATGCCATGCAATAAAGAAAGAAATAGCGATGTGATAAGAGAACAAAGAGAGCAAAAGAACATGATCATAGAATAATAGGGCACTGGCCGATCAAGCATGAAATAAACAAGTCACGTAGTTAATTCCAGAGAAGGAATCATGTAAAGGAATATGTCATAGACATCACGCTAGTCATGCACTCGGTGCAATGCCTCACCATGTCATTACAACTCTCCGGTGTAGACACGCCAAAATCGATGCTATGTTGAGTAAATCTCATGTCACCATGTGACGCCCCAAAGTGGACTTCAATATTGACTTAATATGAATTTTTTTAATTTCTTCATATTAATTACAATTTTCTTTAATAATTGAAATTAACGCCTGGAGGGAAGGCGTCATTTAATTGACGACCTAATAAGGGGCATTTTCCTTAAATAGATGACTATTCAAACGGTCTTTGTTTCCTGGATTTAACGAATCCTAATGAAAATAAAAATCAAGGTAATTGACGTCCTACTGAGGGGCGTTGATTATTTAACGCCCGTTCAAACATGCGTCATTTAATAATTTTAAATATGAAAGTCATTTATTTCTATAATTAAATTCAGGAATTAACGACTGTGTGAATGTCGTCATTTCAATTGACGCCCCTAATTATGTCGTCATTTTCACTTCCGTCTCCCCTTCGCCTGCTTCTTTCAAGTAGTGATCCTTTCCCCATTTTACACCTTATGTTCGATTGGGAAGAGGATTCCTTATTGGAGGATTCATTACCTTGTTTTAATCCTATTTAATGCAAGGATTTTTGGCCTATAAATACCTTCATGTGCTTCTCGCGCGAGAGAACAAGAGGAATAGTAGAGGGTTAACAGAGAAAGCTAAGAACACTGTTAGAGCCCTTTTACAGAGAGGGGAGAGTTTTGTTTTTACAGGTACTTCACGGTGTTAATCTTCTTCCAAAGCTCCTTCCTCTGTTTTCTCTCCCACGAGCGGCGTCTTCATCCAGCGTTCCCTCATCCTGCTGTTGCAGCCGCTGCGGCTCTTGTTGTTTTCTCTTTACTGCTGCAAACACAGCAGAAGGATTCCCTCCCTTAGCATTTTTATTATCAGTATTAGTATTTCACGTATCCCTTTCTTCTAGCTATCTTGCTAGAGAAAGTCACGATCTTTGCGCATACTATAATCTTGCCTTGCATATCATAGTATTCACGTATTCCCAACCTTGTTACTCCTCTTAGGGGTTTAAAACCAAAACACACAAGGTGTGTTTATGCCCAATTTTTTTGATTTCATATCTTTAGAGCATTGATACTACACACTTGGCTAATTCATATCTTTGTTTATTTTGTGTGTTTGCAAGGGTAATCAAGCTATAAACCCCCTTCATCGACCGGCCGATAGAAGGAGGAAGGAAGAATTCCCAATCTCACCCGCTCAATACAAGGTACATGCGATCATCCTTCTTCTTTTGAGGTAAGCCCTCTGGCGATCACCCTCCTTAGAGCATCTCATGCTCCACCTCTTTTCCTTCCTATCCGTCATATTTAGCATGTCTATGTGACATGTTCACAAATTGGCGATCACGGTGGGACTCTTTTTGTTTTTAGTTTGATTACCCCTCCCTTTGGCGCCCTCGCGTGCCCCTCACTTTGGCGCCCTCGCGTGCCCCTCCTTCGTGCTCCACGTAGCACACTCCCCTTGTGCACCACGTGCACACCTCTCACTGGATTAGCCAATTTGTGTAGTATCCATATCATTTTTATTAGAAAAGAAATTGATTTCTGTCTGTCATCAGGGTTAACGGTTCTCTGGAACTGAATAACGCCCTTCATACTGCCGGTATTTCCACATACAGCGACCGTTCGAACAGGCGCTGTTTCCATTTTTATTGTCAGCATTTTCATCATTTTATAATTAACGCCCCTCACAGAGGCGTCATTTTCCAATATAACGCCTCACACCAAGGCGTCAGTTTCTTTGACTGTTATTGATTTTCGTTGTTGCTTGATTACTGATTACTACATTTTGACGCCCCTTTCAGAGGCGTCTTTCACTGGTACAGGGCCTTACTAAAAGGTGTTATTTGGATTATCATTGCTTTTATTCATCATTTTAAGTTTGATTATTGCTATCTGACGCCCCTGTGCACAGGCGTCATTTCTACACACAGCGCCTCACTTTAAGGCGCTATTTTATTTTGGTTGCTATCTGTTTGCACTATTCACAGTGATTAGCGACTGGCACTCAGTCGCTGCTTGTCGATATAGCGACCTTATCCAGGTCGTCATTTTTGTTCAGTGCCCACAGAACCCCTGTTTACTGCTGTTCATTCACTTGATTGATTCTGATATTATCTGCTTGATATTGCCTGCATTAGGCTGCATTTAGGGCATTCGGCCTGGGAGACCTCCTCTCCCCACACTTTTAGGAGTTACATCCCCTCTTGGTGAAGGAAGGACCCTCCTTTGAGCATTCCGTCTCATTAGACCGAAAATTCCTAAACCAAGCCTCCGTAAGTCCCCGCACCCGTGGATTCCCTCACGGACGTTGGGCAGGTTGTACCATTGAAGCACCCGGAGTATAGTTGACCCATACGTTGGTGAGGAGAGATAAAGAACCTAGATACCCAGAGATTATACCCAAACTTTCAACCAGGACCCACATTCAAAGGAGAGAGCTTATTATAAAACTCACCTTAATCTTCAAAGAAAACCTTAAAACTTTGGGCTCATTACAACTTGAGTGTTTACTTTGTTTGATAAGGTGATATCTCTTGGTTATACTTGCTTGTTGGAAACCTATTTCTTCCTCCTTAAGCATGAAACTTCGTTCAGGTAAAATCATCAATATGGCCAACTATAGGTATACTTATGATGGTTATGAGGAGGGTCACTCTGACCTGTTTTACGAGGTTCCCTCTCAGGATCCTATCTACTACGAGGGAAACTACATTCCTTCTCCCACTCAGGTCCACATGATGGACACCACTTCTCTGGATGTTGAGCCTTCTTCCCAAGCTCAACCTACCACTCAAAATACTTCAGGGGACGCTTCCCCTTCTTTCAACTTCAACGATGTTCTCAAAGTTCTTGCTCAACTGGATGACTCCCAGCGCCAGGCGGCCCAAGCCGCTTTAAAGGGAAAGTATGTCTCGTCATCTTCTAACCCTCCCCAGGCCATGGGTGGCCACTCTGTTAGTTCTCCCAATGACCAGGCGGTCGCACCTAGGGTGCCTTCGCACCCACCAATTCCTGTTATGACTACGCCGGCCTAACCAGCAATTAGTCACTCTATTGCTAGGCCTCAACAACCTCCTGTTCCTCAATTCTTGAGAAGGCCTATGCCGAACCAATACTCTTTTCGTTCGGCCCCAGCCGAGTCCGATAACCACACTATACTCCTCCAAAGGATGGCTAGTATGGAGGAGCAGCTCAAGAAGGTCACTGCACCCAAGGCCGCTCCCGAAGTTATACTTCCCACTCTGCCAGTTTTTCATCTACCCCCATCTGAAATGCCGAATTTCCGGCGGTACAATGGAACGGGTAACCCGTACATCCACTTTAAAGACTTCTTATATGAGGCATCATTCTGGCAGGATAACAAGACTTCTCTGGCTTATCTCTTTAGGCGGTCTTTAGATGGCCCGGCATTAGAATGATTTTACTCCTTGGAGCCGGCCGATACCTGTGACTTTGATGCTGTTCAACAAAAATTTCTGCAGAAGTACAAGGACCGGGTGGGTCCCTCTTTGTCTGTTACTGATCTGGTTGCCGAAAAGATGAAGCTCGAGGAGGACTTCGTTTTATTTGCTGATAGGTGGAGAGCTATGGCCGAAAAATTGAAGGACACACTGTCGGAAACGGAGCAAGTGAAGATGATTATATCAAACTCCACTCCGCAATTCCGTCATATTTTAGCCATGAACAAGTTGAGCACTATGGAAGAGCTGTATGAAAGAGCTAGATATATACAAACTCAGATGAAAGATTCACCCATTATGGGCATGTTTGAGCCAAGACCAAAGGTAATGAAGAAGAACGTTAATGTCGGTAATACTGGTGCGACCACTGAAGGCATTGTTACTAATGAGCAGGTAAGCGCATTTGGCAATTCCACACCCTTCCGCCACCCTCCAAACCAAGGGCCGCCACCACAGCAACCCGCCTTCCAAAACCAGGTCCACCAGCCAAATAATAACCCTCCTCAGACCTTACGGCCTCTTCCACCTCCTCAACAACAACCCCACTTTACTCCACAGAATCAACCCGCACAGTACCACCAAATGCCCCCGCCAGCCAATTATGCACAACAACAACTGCAACAACCAAGAAGACCATTGGGTCCCCGAAGAGCACAATACCCTCCCTTACCCGAAAGTCTATCAGATATTTTCAATGCCCTCATGGCCGCCAACGCGCTCACCTTGCCTAAAGAAAGAACGATATGGCCGCAACATGTTGACACCTCCTGGTATTGCGTCTTCCATCGGCAGCCAGGGCACAACATCGACCATTGTTTTCACTTCAAGGATTACATATATGATATGAATGATCAATGTGATATTGATTGGGATGAAATGAGGAGGTTTATCGCTACGTTAAAGGCTCGAAGGCCTCCTCGGCAACCACCAGCTCAGTAGCCCCCGCAACAAGGTCAGCAGTAGCAAGGTCCTCAGCAACAGCAGGCTCCTGCACCCCAACCAAATATGGGGATTGTCAATAATCCGCTACCGGAGCACCCGGTTCAAAATCAACAAGTAAACCTTGTCACCTCAATCCACGAAGTGGAGAGAGGGCAGGGCTGGCATAAGGAAAGCGCCTCTGTCGGGGCCATTAATCAAAACTCCAGTCAACCACAACCACCACAATTGCTAAGAAGGCTTCAACCTGTACCCCCTTCCCAACCGCCACGTCCCCTTATACGTTCCAGCACTCCAGGGCCACTTTACCCTAACCCTACTCCTTCACGGCCTCTTCTTTTACGCCAACCCACGAATTCTCCTTCACCCCAAAACCCTCCACCAAATAGACCTCTCCTTATCCGCCCCTCGCCGGCAACCGTCACCCCTCCTGTTTCGCCGCAATCTACCCTATCCACCACCATCATGCTTCCAAGGCCCCTCCTTGTCACCCGACCCCCGTCGCTGTGTTCCGATAATCCCCAACCGGCAAGGCCTCTTATAAGAACTCCTCCTCCTGCCAATCCTGCACCAGCACCCAACACGCCCTACACCATTCCCTCTACCTCCTCTACCCCTTCACCCACTCTAGGCCTGACAGAGGCTCCGAAAACAATGGTGCTCCGTAGTGGACGGATGTTCCATCGAGTGTTTCTCCAGCGGGAGCAGGAGCCGATACAAGAACAAGGAGAACAGGAGCAAGAGTCTGCACCGGGCACGGAGTATGATCTATTAAAACATTTGGACAGAACACCGGCCCGAATTTCTATTCTGGAATTGATCAAAAGATCTACTACACACCAGCTAGCCCTAAAGCAATATTTACAGAAAGTAATGGTAAATGAAGACATCCCAGTTGAGCAAGTCACTACAGTTTTAAGTCCAGGCAGCAATCAACCGGCCATCACTTTTTATGAACATGAATTGGCTCCGCAACCGGCCAGAAAATATGCACTGTGCATTATTATTGACATTAACAAGGTGGCAGTGAAATAATGTTTGGTGGATACTGGGGCATCCATTAATGTTTTGCCACCAAGTACCTTAACAATGTGTGGCATCCCGGAAAGTCAAATCTGGCCGTCTACAATCACCGTCACAGCTTATGACAACACCAAGAAGCTTCCTTTAGGGATGATCACTTTAAAAGTTGGTTTGGGACCAGTCTCAGTCACATCAGATTTCCATATTCTAGACATGGACCCGACATTCAATGGCATTTTGGGTCGCCCTTACATTCAAGAGCTTGATGCTGTGCCCTCCACGAACCATCAATGCATAAAATTTCCGCACAAAGGGCGCATTATCAAAGTCACCAGTATGCCCATTTTGCCGGCAGAAGATATACATTCCGCAACATCGGTTCCTTCTATGTGACCTTCCAATAGGCCTTTGCTCTCAGTTTTGGATGTTGCTGATCTGCGGCAAGACTTGGCAAGGCCGTATCCCTCAACCCCTCCTACCACCCAAATGTCACCACAACCATCCAAAGGCAAGAAGAAAAAGGGTTTGATAAACACGCCAGGATGGAACATTCTGATGAAAATGGGGTATAGGACTGGTAAAGGCCTGGGTGTTAATCTTCAGGGGAGAGTCAAGCCCGTCAGGCATCAAAAGATGATTCCCCGGGGTGGCCTAGGGTACAAAGGGCCAAGCAAAGATAAAGATGAGCCATGGGACGTTATGACTTCCACTCTCAAGACAGATCGGCAGCCTCTTACAGGGACCCTACAAACACACTTTATGAAAGGAGGCACTCATAATGATGAGCAAACCACGCTAGTCACTTCCATGATGGATTGTCAAGATGTACATGCACGGCAATTTACTCGCCACATAGCCCCGCTGGTTACATATAAAGCCCTGGAGTCCTTACGGCCAGATAAAAGAAGAAAGATGGATGACCCCGAATGTGACTGGTATAGATGGTTCGACATGAACGATATCACTATTGCTCTGAGCTGACTGTTTATGCCAACTGATCTGGAATGGCCGCCACTGATTCATGAATTAATTGAAAAGCCAGCAGTGATCACGGACAAGAGGCAGCTTCTAAATAATTACACAGATACCGGGGAGTCAGATGTGCCGTTTGAGGAAGGCTACAACATAGATAGGCTGTGGGCCGGCCTCTTCTCTATTAAATCCATTCATCCAACAATTGTTGTCCATTTGTATAATCAAATATTTTGCTCGGATGTCCCTAGCCCGCCCGCGGTCTGGATAACCTTTTCTCCAAATTCACTTCAAGATTCTCCTCCGATTCCTCCCTCGCTCCTCGAGCAATTCTCTAAACTCTCCATCACACCCCCGCGTGGGTCATCATTTACTCAATCTTTCGTCAATCTGTCAATCTAAACATCGCCTCCTATTCCTCCCTCTCATTACCTTCTTCTTGAAAATGAAAACGAAAATGAAAAAAAAATGTCAAAATTCAAACTTTCCAATCTTTCATCTCCATTGAGGAGACCTCTTATCTTCTTCCTGAGTGTGTCCCGACCCAGGGGCCGCTCTTTCAGAATTCATTAGGGGACCTTCTCTACCCGTCCGGTGAGGGGTCTTCTTCTGTATCCCCTTCTGTACCCATCTTTTCCTCACCTCCTTCATCTTTGTCGAATTCTGGTGATCAGGCTAGTTGCTCTTACTCTTCTAGTTTTAAGACTCATGGGGTAGCTTCGCATAAGAGATCCAAGGGTAAGCAGATTCCCGGTAGATTCTTGTTAGAATTAGCTAGAAGGTGCCGGGCATGCTTAGCTCTTCCCGAATTTCTGGAGAATCCGATTATCTTGCCAGAAACAGAATATGAAGGTACTTGTGTTTTTAATGAGGGCTTTGGTGTTTATGAGATCATGAATGATGAAGACCCTATTGAAGAGGGGGATGAAGGTTACGAAGAATATGAGGACGAGGCTGATGCTTTTGCCAGTGGCATGAGGAGATTCGATGAGCCATCAGCCTCAGTAGAAGAGCCTACCAAAGAAATAAATCTGGGTACTGAGAAAGATCCTAGGATTGTCCTAATTAGCAAGAACTTGCCGCCCTCTGAAGAGGAGGCGCTTATTTTGGTTCTTCAAGAATATAAGGACACGTTTGCATGGAGTTATGAAGATATGCCTGGACTAGACCCTGCACTCGTTGAACATCGACTTACGCTTAAGCCAGGGTCCATTCCGGTCAAATAGCGGTTGAGACGTTTCCACCCTTATATGGCATTAAAAATGAAAGAAGAGGTCGACAAGCTTCATAAGGCTAGATTCGTTAGAGTTGTCCTCTACCCCAATTGGGTGGCTAACATCGTCCCAGTCATGAAGAAAGATGGAAAGGTGCAGATTTGCATAGACTTTCGGGACCTCAACCGCGCGTGTCCTAAGACGACTTCCCCCTCCCTCATATTGATGTTTTAATCGACAATACGGCAGGATATGAGACTCTCTCCTTTATGGATGGATTTTTAGGCTACAATCAGATTCGTTTGGTAGAAGAAGATCAAGAGAAGACATCGTTCACTATACCATGGGAAACTTATTGCTATGTGGTCATGCCCTTTGGACTTAAGAACGCTGGAGCCACCTATCAGAGGGCTATGATGGCAATTTTTCATGATATGATCCACATTTATATAGAGGTGTACGTTGACGACCTGGTAGTGAAATCAAGAACAAGGATTGAGCATCTCGGGGTTCTAACCAAAGTCTTGCGAAGAGCGCAGGAGTATCAGCTAAAGATGAATCCCAAAAAGTGCATGTTTGGTGTTTCGTCAGGGAAGTTGCTTGGGTTCATCGTAAGTAAGAGGGGTATCGAGATTGATCCCAACAAGGCGAAGGCCATAAGGGAAATGCCTCCTCCCAGGAATTTGAAAGAAGTTCAAGGATTGATCGGGAGGTTGCAATTTATTCGCCGATTTGTTTTCCAGCATTCACAAAGATGTAGGCCGTTCTACAAGCTTACTAAGCCGGGAGTCAAGTTTAATTGGGATGACAAATGTCAGGCAGCTTTTGACGGATTGAAGGATTATCTCTCAAATCCTCTTGTCCTGAGGCCGCCAATTCCAGGCAAATCGCTTGTTCTCTACATTTCCATCCTGGATGACTCTGTAGGTGCTATCCTAGCCCAAGTTGACGAAGGAGGAAAGGAAAGGGCAGCCTACTACTTGTCAAAGCTTCTTAACCCTTGTGAGCAGAGGTACTCAGCCATAGAGAAGACTTGTGCTGCTTTAGTCTGGGTAGTTCAGAAACTTAAACATTATTTCTTAGCTCACGAAGTTCATCTCATTGCCCGTATGAATCCAATCAAGTTTCTTCTTGAAAAATCCGTTCTCACCGACCGATTAGCACGATGGCAAAGCTTCCTTTCTCAATTCGATATTATCTACATTCAGCAAAAAGCGATTAAAGACTATGCCATAGCAAAACATCTTGCCCATCACCCTCTCCCTAGATTTGACCCTGTTTGCTCAGAGTTTCCAGATGAGGAACTAATGTCCGTCAATCAGTCCGATTCGATGTGGACGTTACATTTTGATGGAGCTTTGAATTCAAAAGGAAAAGAGATTGGCATTGTTCTTCTATCACCGGAGGGTATCACCATTCCGCTCGCCTCTCAGCTTGCATTTCCAGTTACAAATAATATAGCTGAGTATGAGGCTCTTCTGGCCGGACTAGAGGCCGCTCATCAATTCAGTGTTGCCCAATTACGGATTGTAGGTGATAGTCAGCTTATTCTTCGCCAAGTGCTCACCAAGAGCCGTACGCTCAATCCTAAACTCAAACCCTATCAGGAATTGACTTCTACTTATACGAAGCTTTTCACCAAATTAATCTCTGTTCACGTTCCTCGTGATCAGAATATTCTATCTGATGCCCTTGCTTCTCTTGCTTCCTCTTTGGTTTTTCTTCCCGAAAGGGATTTCCATTCTATCATTGTTCACAAGCGGCTCACTCCCGCTATTCAGGATCCAGCTTTCCTTAGTGTTAAGGAGGAGGTGCTTAGGAAGGTTAAGCAAGGTGGAATCATTGAGAATAAGGAGATCATGATGTTGGGTTTAGAGGAAGAATTGCACGATGAAGAAAAGCCGTGGTATTACGAGATTGCTAAGTATTGCTAGGATCAATCCTATCCTGAGGAGGCCACGGCTGAAGAAAAGAAAGCCATTCGAAGAGTTGCTCAGCGATACACCCTGATTGGAGGTGTGCTCTATAGAAGAGGTCTCACCGGAGTATTATTTAGGTGCCTAGATGATGATGAATCTTGGAAAGTCGTGGAAGAGGCGCATTCAGGAGTGTGTGGTGGTCATGTCAATAGCCAGATGCTTGCTAAGAAGATCCTTAGGCTAGGTTTCTATTGGCCCACTCTAGAAGAGGATTGCTCTATCTACGTTCGAAGGTGTGTCAAGTGCCAACTGCACGCCGACAAAATTCACTCTCCTGCTTCCTCACTCCATCCTATGTCCTCCCCATGGCCTTTCTCCATGTGGGCTTTCGATATCATTGGACCTCTTGGTGATTCGAACCTCCTCACAAAACCAAAGTCATTTATACTCACGGCCACGGAGTACTTCACCAAGTGGGCGGAAGCGGAAGCTTACGTGGAGATAAAAGCGTCAACCGTCTGCAAATTTATAATGAAGAACATCATCGTAAGGTTAGACATCCCAAGTACCATCGTCACCGACAATGGGCCACAATTCATCTCTCAAGAGCTTCAGGACCTCTGCAACAGGTATAACATTACATTACATCATTCATCTCCTTATTATCCGCAGGGCAATGGCCAAGCAGAGGCAACTAACAAAACTTTGATCAAGATTATTAAGAAAACATCTGAGGCTAATAAATTTACGGATTGGCCAGAAAAGCTAGTTGAAGCTCTTTGGGCCTATCGCACTTCTATTCGTACCCCTACTGGGCAAACCCCTTTCGCCCTTACTTATGGAATGGAGGCGGTAGTCTCTTACGAGATTCTTATCCCTTCTTTACGAGTACAATTGGACAAGGAGCTCCCCATTGATGAGCGTCGCGAATCTCTCCTTGCTCAATTGGAACTCCTAGACGAGAAGCCTTTGGCCGCCGCCGAGCATGCGTGTATTTATCAAAACAGGCTTTCACGTTTCTACCAAAAGAAAGTAATTGAGAGAAAATTCAAAATCGGTGAAATGGTAATTAAAAGAATCTTCGTAAAACCAGGAGGGCCTCGTTCAAAACTTCAACCTAATTGGGAAGGGCCCTTCATCATAAAAGATGTTTATCCTGCCAATGCTTACAAATTAATTAATGCTGAAGGTGAGGAGCTAGCTCACCCCTGGAATAGTCTTTACTTGAAGAAATACTACCCCTAAAAAAAATAGAAAAAAAGAGAAGAGAAAAAAAAAGGAGAAAAAGAAAAAAGAAAAAAAGAAGAGAGAAGAAAAAAAATGATAAAAAAAGGAAAAAGAAAAGAAAAATCAGGAAGAAAAATCATAAAAAAATCAAAAAAATTTACAGGCTAGTACGGTACATAGGCCGCGAGCCCGAAAAATCAAAATCCTTAATTCATTCTTCAGTCTTGATAGTTTAACTTTGGGGTCAACTCCCGCACACACTACACGCTTTACTTTTAAACTCGAGTGGCCTGAAATTCGAGGAAAGTCAGACCCAAACTAAGAGTGTACGAACCTTACCTATTCTCTCCTCTTCGGCTCACGAGAGGGAGTACGAGTCAAGGAATACTAACCAAACTTGTCCGCCGCCCTAGTAGGTGGAAGTCAGGGCCCAAAAGGGAACAAAATATTTAAAGCCTAAGTACAATTAGGTTTCTATCTAAATAAAAAAAAGAAGAAGAAAAGAAAAAGAAAGTTACAAAAAAAAGTATGTCAGAGGGCAAAGTCCCCGCAGGGAAAACCCTGGTCGTAAGCATGTATGAATAAGGGCAAAAAGAGCAACAAAATTTCCCTAAGCCGAAGACCGAATCCCAACCGACATTAGGGCAGGGGAGAACGTTTCCCCGTTCTCAGAAACCTCCCGTGAGCTTCCTCAACTTATTCTTCACTTCTCCTCCATGGTAGGTTATAAGCTCAAAGCATGGCGAAGACCGACTAAGAAGGATGGGCCGCGAGAGAATATGGGTAAAAGCACAAGTATTTAAGCACGTTGACCCTTTGTTAATCTTTTAAGAAAGATTAATGAATTCAAGACGATGATTGTGTAAGGTTTAAGGCCCTTATGCTGTGCCCAGTCCCATAAAAAAATTATTTTTCTTAAAACAATGCCCTCTGGGCGGGCGTCATTTTCATGCGCCACGACTCCTCTAAGGTCGTCATTTTCAAAAATAAAAAAATAATAAAGAAAAATAAAAATGATCTTTTAATTCACGCCCTTCAAAGGGGCGTCAATTAATAAATTCACGGCTTTGTCTATGTCGTCATTTTTCATGATAAAAATAAAAAAATGATTTTCTAAATAAATGCCTCCCACATCGGCGTCAATTTCACAATTAGCGCCCGTTTGAGAGGGCGTTATTTTTAAACTATAATAAAAAAATGAAAAAAGGAAAAAATATATCAAACCTGCTGCTTCTCATCTCATATGCTTGATTACATCTTTATATGGATATTTTTTATTTTAAATTCACATCTACTTGCTTGCATGCTGCATTTCCTTATATATTTTCTTTATCCGCCTTTATTAATTAGAGGCTTGGCCCCTTGACCCGTCAACAAGGTCAAAGAAGAGACAACCCCTTGCTTATTGAGCAAGGGGCCAAGCCGGACAGATGGATTAATCTGTTTGTTTAAGTATGAACTACAGGCGCAGGGCAAGAACGAACAAGAACGAAAAGCAACAAAAGAAAGTGAAAGCAAAGGCAAGTACACAAGTCCACAAGTGCTTAAGGTAACTCAGGTAACAAAAATTTCAATTTCATATATATATCAATGTATATTTGAGTACAAGTGTGAGGGTGGAGGGGTACAAGTAAGTCTCTCTCAACTCTCGCCTCCACCCTCCTCTCTCCTACTCTCTACCTCACCATCGTCGTCCGACGAGGCGCTCGTGGAGGGGGCATGGACCCCCGGGAAGTACTGGACCTTGAGCCTTCTCCTCTGCCTCGCTCCTCTGCTGAAGAGAGGAACCCGCTACAAAGGTAGAACTGGTAAACGCGTACCCCGCAGCTCTCGCTCGGTCCCGGCCTCGCTGTAACCGCTCCTCGGTCGACCGTAGCCGCTCCTGAGTGACGGCTAGCTGGGTCCTCAAGTCTGCAAGCTCCCGCTCGCTTGCTGCCTCCTGCTCACGGTCACGAGTCCTCTCTGCCAGGCGCTCCTCTCGCTCCCGGGCATGCTCCCTGCGCTCCATCTCAAGGGTGACTCTCAGCTCTGCCACGTCCTGAGGTAGCTCCTCTCGCCGCCTCAAGGCCCTCTCGAGCTCCGTGACTCGCTGCTCACGAATGGCCAGCTCCGTCCCAGCTAGTGCAGCCTGGGTAAGTGCCGCCTGTAACTCAGAGGTCTGCAACCAATTAAACGAATCATCAGTTACATTATCAATAATTCATGAAATAAGCAACTGAAATAAAATCTTTGTTAACTCACCCGGGTAGCCATCGCTTGCTGTCCTGCCTCGATGCAGGTAAGCGAGGCTCGGAGCTCCTCAGTCTGTAAAATACAAATTTTCATGAGCATATAATAGCATATAATCAAATGCAAATCTGAGTTTGAGTTTAAGTTTACCCGTGTGGCGAGGTCGCGCTCTGCTGCCTCGGCACGTGCCACCGCTCCAGCCAGCTGCTCTGCTAGTGCAGTCGTCTCTGCACTAGGCCCCCTCGAGCTGGAGGCTCCTCCCGTCTCTCTCATCGCCGCTCCCTGCTGGGCACGCTGCATTCATTGAGATTGTCAGTGGCTAATCATCAATAATTCAGGAAATCAATTGCATATAGATAATTTAAACACTCACCAGGGTCTGTAGGTCTACCCGTGTGGTAGCCAGCTGGGCCTCTAAGCTGTGAGATGGGCTTGCATGTCCATCGCCGCTATGTCCCGTGCATCCTACATTCATCATACACATCAGTCACACAATAGATATATAACATTTGCAATTAATTAAAAAGAGAGTGCATTCATACGTACCCTAAGACCCTCATCTGGGGTCGACCGGCGTAAACCTCCCAGTAGCGTCGGAGGTACTCAGAGCTGTCGACCGCCTGGGAAGTAACTCGGGTCCCGCCACGCTGCCAGTCGGCATACTGGTCAGGATACCGGACTCTCTAGTCGTCGCCTTCGTGCGACCGCGTGTCTTCTTGCCTATCCCCCGGGGCTCTCCTACCTCGACCCACTCCTGGTGTAGGCCGAGGGTCCTCATCACCAGCCTAAGCCGTAACGGCTCATTCTCGTTCAGGCAATGAACCCAAAGCTCATGCCCAAAGCGAGGTCGGCCCGCTACGACCCAGGGCTGGCCCTCATCGGTCATCCCCTCGTAGGGTCACCACACCACCTGCATTCACAAACATTCATCATCATATCCCATCATCATCATATCATCATTTCATAAAGCAAAAATTTTGCATCATATTTAGCATGCATACTAGTGAGGTAGGGTAGTCACGGAACTCCCTCCGTAGAACTCGCAACTCGTAGCGAGCGGTGCTCCTATCACGACAGGCAGCCAGCGTCGTGCCAGTGGGAAGGATCCCTCATCTCCGAGTCGAGGGTCGACACGCCCCATCGGCATGTATAGGTGGCTCCATATCTACATCCATGCATTGCATTAGTAAAGCATTCACATACATTAAAAAAAGAGAAGAAAAAGGAAAGGAAAAAAATGCATACCTGAAGGAAAGGTGAGAAGCCGCTGACAGTCATCTCTCGACCTGTCCCTATGGACAAGTCGGCCATCAAGTGCGCCAGCAATGCTGCTCCCCAAGCGTATCTACAGACACCCTCCAAGTCCTCGATGATCCCTAAAAAATGGTAGTTGATGATGTCGCCCTTCGTGTCGAGTAATAACCTCGGAGCATCAGGAATAGAAACCTCCTCAAATCTCAATCTGCTCTCTCTCTCTGTGCTGTGTCCTAGCAATAGGCGGCCCTAGCCCCATCAATCAGCCTCTGTGAAAACTGCTCTAGAGACTCCCTCGACCTCTGCCTAGAATCACCCAACCTCATAGCGATGGTGAGGTCGGTGCGGTAGATGGTCCTACACTCACTCGGTGACTCGTAGACTGTCTCTAACCCTAGCAGTCTCTGTGTCAGCTCGCTATAGTCAGGTAGGGTGATCCCGCTCACTGTCTCACCGTCCACCCTCAGCCCGGTGATCCTAGCAACATCCTCTAGGCTAGGAACCATGTGACCCCATGGCATCAAGAATGCCCTACTAGTCCTATCCCATCTCTCCCTAAGCACCTGGATCAGGGGTAGGTCAGGTCTCATAGGCTCTATGCTAAGGAAGGGTCCGAACCCCATGGCATCTACCCTATCCCTCTGAAAATCTGGAAGCCTGTAGTAAGCTGCTCGAACCTGGACCCAGGAAATCTGAGTCCTCATCAATCCCTGCAAATAACAAAAGAACATTTTCACTTAAGTTTTATATAAGCTTCTTATGTATTCATCAGCTGTTTCAACTTGTTCTCTGATTAAATTGACGACCTACCCTAGGTCGTGACTTATTCAATTGACGCCCCTGAGGGAGGCGTTATTTCAAAATGTGTTTCTGGTGATTTTACGTGTAATTTCAATTGACGACCAACCCTGGGTCGTTTTTTGTATAAGTGACGCCCCTGTGGGGGGCGCTGTTTTGGAGGTAATTTTTTGTCCTGATAAAAAATAATTCTAATTTTTTTAAATTGACGACCATCCCTTGGTCGTTGTTTAATGAATTAACGCTCCGGTGAAGTCCCGCGATCAATGACACCCAAGAGGGGGGTGAATTGGGTGAAAACAATTTTTTAAGAAACTTTTGGCCTTTTTGAAAATATGTGATAAACACTCTAACCAGGAGGTTGAAATCTGTTCAACTACACATTCAAAAACAACATACACCACCCCTTACACTAGTCGGCAAGACAAACACTGCGTAGAGGAATTAACACCTTTAAACAAGGTTGAGATAATTAACTAAGCAAGGAAGCATATTCTGTCAATCTCTCCGTTCCCATACGATCATAATGGTTATAACAAACAAGCCACACAAATGCTCAAACCAAACCACAATGCATAGTAGTTTTAAGGTGGTTCAGATGCAACGACGGCAATCCTACGTCCACCCCTCACCAAAACCGGTGAGGCTTCACTCGGGGATAAATCTCCAAACGGAGATGACGCTCCAAACACACACGCAGGACGATGCCTGCACACACACACGGGGACGCACCCCAATACACACACGCACACACACACAGAGATGAAGTCTCCAACACGATCCAACAAGCGGATCAACAAAACACATACATGCTGCAACAAGTGCAGCACTCCACACACAAATACTATGATCTGAATAAAATCACACACACACACATAGATCTAGGAAGACCTACGGACACACGAATCAAATACGACACACACACATATGACCACGGATCCAACAACGATCCACACACACACAAATTCTTGCAGTTTATGATGAAGCACAAATATGAAACTCAAAGCACAAGACACCAAAATAAATAAACCACAGTTTAGAATGCTCCTGATTTAGGCACCCCCTGAGTGTATGCTCCAGATGTTCGCGTTGATTCCTTCTTCACCTGAATGGCTTGAGACTCAACTTGAATGGCCTTGTATTAGATGTAGGTTTCCTTGCACGGAGTACTGTTCACTGCTACAGTACTTCTTCTCTTCACTTGGACAGCTTCCCTTAAGCTCTTCTTGAGATCCTTGCTTGATTGGAACTTCCTGGCTTTGGAAGATGACTGAATGGCTTTAGTTGATGCTTGAATGGCTTTGATCGGATGAAGAACTTGGTGGAAGAAATGTTGTTCACGATCGTTGCAGCAACCTTCCCTTGATAGCTACTATCTTGATCTCTCTTGGTTGATTTGTTGTTGCTTCAGTTCATGGGAAGATGAAGGCTTCAAAAAATAGATCTTGGATCTTCAACTATGATGAGGCTTTGATCTCCGAATCACTATTCACGGCTACAGTGATATTCCTCCTCTTCCTTGAGCCAACTTGATCCCTCTTGTTCTCTTAGAGTCTCTTAGGGTTTATGACCTCAAAGAGAGGTTTTATAACCCTTGGAAGGTTAGGAGACAAGCCCCAGACCTAGATCCACAAATTCTGGGGTGATTGGGAGCATTGGGATTAAAGAAATGGGGAAGGGAATCTCTCCACGGATTGGAAACAAAGAGTCAAAGTTGGAGGCTTCGGGGCTGGCGGTCGACCGGAGGTGGGCTGGCAGTCGACCTAGAAGTTTTAGGCTGTAGCCCGATTCATTCTGGCAGGGGCGGTCGACCGGACGCCCATGGGCGGTCGACCGCTAGGGGCAGAGCCTGTAGACTTCTGGGTGCTATTATTCCAGGTCGACCGGGATTGGTCCGGAGGTCGACTGGACTTTGGTAAACCTGAAAAATGAGTAGTTAAGCCCAGAAAAATATGTTCATAAGTCAAGAGCTTCAAGTCCATATCAAATCCATGCATTTTGAGATTGAATTCAACTTAGTTTATGCATTAGACCATTTGAGCATTTCTAAATTTTGTTCCGGGGGCTCCGCCCCCGGAAACCCCCGCGACCTGACCGCGCAGGTCGATCCCCGCGACCTGACCGCGCAGGTCGATCCGCGGGCGAGGGCGCACGATGGCCAGAAGGGTTTCATGTTGAGTGTGCATGAATGATGTGTATATATGAGATACACAAGGTGAGATCGATGCTAAGACAAGGTAAGAGTCTCACCAATGGTCCTTGACAGTAAATGACATATACCACCTGTTTTGGATTGTAGAGGAGCAGAGTTTTGGTTCACCAGGTGACTACCATGAGTTTGATCCTGCATGCAAGATAGTCAGAGTTAATTGCATGCTTGTTGACATTAAAGAGGTTATGAAACCTCTTGCATCTTGTAAAACCAGCATATGCAACCAGCATAAACAACAAGATGAATGAACACAATCATCAAGAACATGTGTAATCAACCATAAGTTTAGTTATCATCACGTAATCACACATTAAGTTTAGTTATCATCAAAACCATAACTTAACAATTACAACAATCATCAAAACCATAACTCAACACCCGGTGGGGGGCGTTATTTTCTGGGGCGTTTAAAAATATAACAGCATGCGAAATAAAAATACAGCAGAGACATACATATCAAAAATAAAAAGAAATGGCTCGGAAATTAACCACAATTGATAAATAAACATGATATTTTAAATGACGACATGCTGCAGGGCGTAGTTTCATGAAATATCATTTTTAGAAAATTAAAAACAATTTTAATTGACGACCCAGGGAGGGTCGTTGTTTTAATTGACGGCACCCACTGGGACGTCATTTGACTGTGTGTCACTGGTTCAACACACCTCCCTTCACCGAGGGCTATGGAAAATTAGAAATAAAAATAAAAATTAATTGAAATGGAGGGTTAGGGCACCTACCTTGCTTCGTTCGGGTGTTAGAAGCCCTCCCCGGAGTGGCTGCTGGGGTTGCCGTGGCCGCCGTGGCTGGCGAGGCCGCGGGGGCGCCGCCGCCGCCGCCGGTGGTTCTTCTTCACCTCCTCCTTCTTCTTCTTCTTCACCTTCTTCGTCCTCTTCTCCATCCTCGCCATCATTTTCTTCTTCTTCTTCTTCCTCGCTCCCATCGTCTTCATCCCCATCATCTTCGTTGGCCGCTTCTTCTTCTTCGCCGTGCTCCACCGCCGGAGCACCCTCGGCCGCCGTGGGAGGAGACTCCTCCTCCACGGCGTGCTCGTCGAGGTCCACCACGTCGAGAGCGGTGACCCTCTGCCGCTTGTGTGCGCCACCCGCCATGGGTTCGTGTAGAGAGAGTAGAGATGGAGGGAGAGATAGAGATGGGGGCTCGGTTAGGGTTTGGTTGCAGAGAAAGGGGGAGAAGGAAAGAAAGTAGACGAAGGAAGGAGAAGAGAGGAGGGAAATAGGGCTTAACGTTCGAAAAGAATTGACGCCCTGAGGGTTGTCGTCGTTATATTAATTGACGGTCTAGGTTGAGGCGTGGTTTCATGATTTGACGACCTGAGACTAGGCGTCATTTATGTTTACATGGGAACTCGTAACCGTCGTCAGGTGCATTGATGGGAGATTGATTGACGTGATCGATCGTCATGATTACTGTTTAGAATTGACGACATTGTGAGCAGGCGTCAGTTTGTTAAGGCACGACATGAATGAAGGTGTTATTTCTATGAAATTGAGGAATTATTTTGAAAACATTTTAAGGAATTTAAAGCGATTAACGCCTTACCTTGGAGCGCCAATTAATAGACGCCTGTCTGAATAAGCGTCAATCATGGTTTTATTTGTTTTTAAGAAAATTGATTAAAGGAAATGGACGGCATGTGGTAAGGCGCTGGTTGAGGAATTGACGCCACGCTTGGAGGCGCGTCTCATAACAGGGAACCCGAGGCTTAGTTTTGTCATACAGAATCATTGAATTGGAAGACAAGATCATATAACATGTTATTTTGGCTCAATTAAAGGAAAAATCCTTTTATTTCATTTGATGAAAATCATTGTTACATTCAATGAGCCACCATGGGCATTATTTTCCTAAGTGCTATTACATAAGATTTGCATTTGTTCTCTTCTTCTTCAACATGTGTCTTGGACCTATGGAGAAGTCCAACCTTCCATTGAGCCATGATTGTTTTGACTTCTTCTTGATCCCCACTTGAGCCTAGTTCCCTCCTCTTAAGTGGTGGAAGATGAGAAGGTTCTTCAAAAGTGTGCCGAGGTAATCCAAGTTGTGGGAGGCACCGGTGAGCATTGTAGAGGACGAAGTCGCTCCCGCCGATCAATCGAAGCTCTATGCCAGAGGAAAGTCTTGAGCGAAGCTCTTGGGTCTTGAGAAACCCCGGTGTGCAAGTGAAGCCGCTCTTGGGCATGGTCTTGAAGTAGTTCCTCCATTCGCTTCTTTTCTTGAGCTTTGGCACCCGATTAGTCACCCTCTCACATAGGCCTAGAGAATCCGTCATGTATCGAAGAGGGCTTTTAGAGAAGATTTTTGAGGCCGGTTGAGTTTCTTGGCATGGGTCAAATTTTAGGTGGAGGTCCACCCAACAAGAAAGGAGTAGCATTGACCCATAGAGAGGCCGCCCCAAGGAAGCTGAAGTGAGTCCATTATATAGGTTGGCTAGTACCGCCGGTCCTATTCTTTTGCCTTCCCATATGCTAGCTATGGTGCTTAAGTGGCATTCTTCTAGGTGGTCTTCTATTGAAAGGAAGAGGAGAGCTCCTACCATGCATAATGTAAAGCCTTTCATCACTCTCTCCAATAAATCCTCATCTTCTTGGGCCTTGTCCATGTTCTTGTATACCCATGAAGCTAATTTCAAAAAATTGATTCCTTTGTGGGCTTTGATTTGGTTCACTAAGTTTGGGCTTTGTACGAGGCTAGTAAGCATATCATGGGCACTCATTGGTCTAGTCATACTAGCCATCTTTGATTCTTCCCCTTGTTTCATCTAAGAGTATGGTGGCTTCAAAAGTGGGAAAGAGGAAAGTATGAGTGTTTGGATGCCATAATTCTATTAGTGCTCCTATGGAGGCCCAATCAAGGTGGATATCTTCATAGTGGGTAGCATGGGTTACAAGGCCAAGTAGGTGCCATCTACTAAGAAAAGACCTCATATCTAAAGAGAGTTTAGAGAGGAGTACGGGGAGCCACTTAATTCTTAAGAATCTCCTTGGACCCGGAATGTTTAGAAAGTCCTGAAAAGCATAAAAAGAAGAGAAGAAGAGAAGAGAATGCAATCAAAATTTTGAAAAAAAGAGTAGAGGAAGAGTGAAATAAAAGCTTTTAAATAAAATAAAAACTAACCTGGCCCTTAGCAATCCTCCCGCTAATGTGCCCAGCAACTTCAGATATCCTAGGAAAGCTCATCCTAGGCTTCTTTGAAGGGTTTTGTAACATCTTGTTCATCGTTTCTTTTGAAAACAAGTGGCTGTTGTTCTTCTCTGTTGATCTTCAGTACTCTCGGTTGCAGCTCTCAGGCGTTTGATATGCAGCAGAAGTTGAGTTCCTTTTATAATGTTCTAATGCTTTGGCTAGCCGTTCAGGGCAATCACGGTTTGAGTATAATTCGAACGAGCCACTAGAGTTCTGTTTCCGAGTAGGAAACGGAGCACTGTTGTTTATGGTTAATTGACGGCGTTAACAATGGCGTCATTTCATTGAATAGCGACATTTTCAGTGTCATCTTTTATTTAACGTCTCTATGCCAGGCGTCATTTTTATCCGATTCCAAGTTGAATAGTGAATGTGATTAACGCCCCAATAATCGTCGTCATTTAGGATTATGACGCCTCTATGTAGGGTCATCATTTCTTGAGCTTACACTTTTGAATTGTTTGCAGCATTATGATTATTCATGAACTTAAGTGCTATTATATCTTGATGAAATTGTTTATGTCATGCACTTATGATCATATTTTTGAGCTTTATTGAGCTTATGATTTTTTGAGCTAATGATTCTTTGATGAGCTAATAATTTTGAGCATAGAGAAGCGCAGGTTATGAAGGTCTTGAGATGATTGGATTTCTTACACTGGTAACATCATTCCATCCTTTGTATCTTTCCTGTAAGCATTATTACTATGTGATATCTATGCTATTATAGCATATCAAGGACCTTGTGGTTCTGATGAACCTGGAATTTGAGTTCCCCTCCATCAAAAACAGTGATAATTCCAGGGGAATCTTGATCACACGGATAGGCCGTTGAGTCATTTAAGGTTTGGGACGACGGTTCCACTTTCTGAGTTGATGCGTGGATAAACGGGCTTCGACTTAGTGTCAGCTTAGAGATCTGGATTTCTGACCAAATCTCGATGGTTTAGCAATATTATCCTTGATTATCCTTTATTTTTAAGTTTGTATTAATTTTTCTTTTAGCCCAGCATGCATCATGTAGGACTTTGAGCTTTAATGATGAAAATCCTCATATTACGTCAATAATGAGGGCCCCCCGCTCTTAATGGAGTTGACATGAGATATTCCATTCCAAATCAAGTACTTTATTCTCCTTGAAGCCGCTCAGGCTGGTTCCTTGAAAAGCATTCATTCGCTGGTTCTTTATCTCAATTCACTTTATTTTCTACAAATCCACCTTGATTGTAGCACGTCCACATTGGCTGGTAATCGCTCTCCAATGGTGTCCTTCCTTCCGTGCCCTTGCGCCCATTTTGTTCTTTAAGATTAGTCCCTTCATCCAGCTAATCTTTGCTTTCTAGTAATCATCCGAAGTTGTTTCATTTACAATCCTGGAAAGATTTCCAACGCTTAGTTTCGGAGGCGTGTCACATCACACCTTGACATCTACTTATCAGTTCGTTCTCACTACATTCTGTTCGTTACACTTTCGCTTCATTTCGTTTCACTCCCTTGCAAAGCAGACGTCAAGGCGGGGCAGCTGTAGACACGTCAAAATCGATGGTATGTTGAGTAAATCTCATGTCACCATGTGACGCCCCAAAGTGGACTTCAATATTGGCTTAATATGAAGTTTTTTTAATTTCTCCATATTAATTACATTTTTCTTTAATAATTGAAATTAACGCTTGGAGGGAAGGCGTCATTTAATTGACGACCTAATAAGGGACGTTTTCCTTAAATAGACGACTGTTCAAACAGTCGTTGTTTCCTGGATTTAACGAATCCTAATGAAAATAAAAATCAAGGTAATTGACGTCCTACTGAGGGGCGTTGATTATTTAACGCCCATTCAAACAGGAGTCATTTAACAATTTTAAATAAGGAAAGTCCTTTATTTCTATAATTACATTCAGGAATTAACGACTGTGTGAATGTCGTCATTTCAATTGACGCCCCTAGTTAGGTCATCATTTTCACTTCCGTCTCCCCTTCGCATGCTTCTTTCCAGTAGTGATCCTTTCCCCATTTTACACCTTGTGTTCGATTGGGAAGAGAGTTCCTTATTGGAAGATTCATTACCTTGTTTTAATCCTATTAATGCAAGGATTTTTGGCCTATAAATACCTTCATGTGCTTCTCGCGCGAGAGAACAAGAGAAATAGAAGAGGGTTAACAGAGAAAGCTAAGAACACTGTTAGAGCCCTTTTACAGAGAGGGGAGAGTTTTATTTTTTTAGGTACTTCACGGTGTTAATCTTCTTCCAAAGCTCCTTCCTCTGTTTTCTCTCCCACGAGCGGCGTCTTCATCCAGCGTTCCCTCATCCTGCTGTTGCAGCCGCTGCGGCTCTTGTTGTTTTCCCTTTACTGCTGCAAACACAGCAAAAGGATTGCCTCCCTTAGCATTTTTATTGTCAGTATTAGTTTTTCACGTATCCCTTTCTTCTAGCTATCTTGCTAGAGAAAGTCACGATCTTTGCGCATACTATAATCTTGCCTTACATATCATAGTATTCACGTATTCCCAACCTTGTTACTCCTCTTAGGGGTTTAAAACCAAAACACACAAGGTGTGTTCATGCCCAATTTGTTTGATTTCATATCTTTAGAGTATTGATACTACACACTTGACTAATCCATATCTTTGTTTATTTTGTGTGTTTGCAAGGGTAATCAAGCTATAAACCCCCTTCATCGGCTGGCCGATAGAAGGAGGAAGGAAGAATTCCCAATCTCACCCGCTCAATACAAGGTACATGCGATCATTCTTCTTCTTTTGAGGTAACCCCTCTGGCGATCACCCTCCTTAGAGCATCTCATGCTCCACCTCTTTTCCTCCATATCCGTCATATTTTAGCATGTCTATGTGACACGTTCACACCCGGGGCACTAGTACTTTTCGGGCGCTCCTCCCAGGACCAGACTGGGCCCTTATGATGCGTTGGCATTGATTTGGTAAATCCAAGATCCCAGTTATGTCTAGGCATTTAAGAATTTGGCCAGGAAAGATATGAGTTCTCAAGATATCACCTGAGAAAATCCAGGGTTTGATTAGTACGAGCCCTTGATGGCCCAATACCGAGGCACAAAACAAAACACGAAAAATCTGATGCTAGAAGGTACGCGTTCAAAACTGGGCCGCTTAACACATTAAACGGCCTTATACTGGGCCGCGCTAAGATGCCTGGGCTGAAGAACAACCAGCTGAAGCCAAGTGGGTACACGGTCTGGATTGGGCCGCCCAACACTTAAGCGGTCGGGCGATAGTCCGCTCCAATAACCAAACGGACCAATCTTGGCCGTTCCGTAAATGGGCCAAGCAGAATAGAGAAGGTTACCCAAAAAGGGTTCCTAGGCCATAATAGACATGAACTGAACTAGGGTCCAGCCCACGGTTTAGGTTGGCCTAGAAGATTTCTGGGTCGACTTAACATGGCATGGTCAAAGAACAATCAAGGATAATCGACTAGCAAGGCTTGGCACACAGCCATAGTTACATGGTCTCCGCTGGGCCACGCCACGAGTAACACGGTCCGATTACGGTCGTGCAAAATTCAGACGGTCCAATGAGGTCCGTGACTCAGAACATGGCAATTCATGCGATTCGATCAAGTCAATTAGGTGCAAGACTTGAGGTACAACCTGCCTGGCGTCCTAGTGGGAATTCCAGGCTCGCGGGGGCTTACGGAGGTCTCATAATGGAGGTCCTAGTCCGACGGAAGGAGTATCCGGCAGAGAGTTCCAACCATTACAGGAGTTGAGGGCTAGAATCATCGGAAAACAATGTATGGCGGTCTGTCAACTCCACCGGAGTGGAATGACTGTCAGAACATTCCTATTAGAATTTTCTTTTTCATGGTAACATGATTAAGGTTATGCATTCACAAATTTCAATAAGAGCGAGGAAAATGCCATTGATAAGGAAGATCAAGGTAACGTGCCTAGATTGAGCATAATTATACTTTCAGTTTTTACCAATTCATCTATGGGTTGCTACCCTACTTACCGGTCTCAATTAACAAGAACTAAGCATGCTTAAAACAACATTAACCAATTCTGCGTGATAGAACGGTCCGTCTGGATCCGCTCAACGAGCCTCAGCGGTCGATCGATAGGCCGTGCAGGTCATCTTGGCCCGAAGGTCAGACAGGACCTGAGCGGTTTATCGAGGGGCCGCAGGGGTCCTTGAACGGTCTGGACATGCCTGCCGTCTGACGGAACGGTCAGGTGTTGGCCGTTCTGTTCATGAAAGATTTCGAAGCACAAAACCATTGAATGGTCAAAAACCAGCCGTCCCTATATACGGAATGGTCTATCGAGGGGCCGTTCTAGGAAGAGCGGTTCCTGTTGGACCGCGCTAAGGTCGCCATGCTCGACTCCGGCGAGCTCGGCTAGGGTTGGTAAACAACGAGCAATATTCACCACACAGAGTATGAAAATTAGGCAATAAGCCAGAAATGGAACGAGAATAAGAAGATGCATATCATGGCATGATCAATTTAATGTTAATGTCTGCAAACCCTACTTTAATCTTGGTTAAAGAAGGAAAACCCTAAATCTGACATGCTTCCCCTAAAACTTAAAATTTTCGCAAGATACTACATCGATTTTAGGGCTTTTTAGATCATTAGAAAGAAGACTAAGAGACGAATCTAGACATAATTGATACTTAGGGTTTGGTCTGCTAGAACCTACCTTAAGCAAAAGAAGAAGAGGGACTAGGTCACCGGCCGCGCTAAGGAAACACCTCCAAGGATTGCCGGGATACGCCTTCGTCCACGCTCCTCGTCGGCCGCCGCAGCATCCAATCGCTTCTAGGTTAACTAGAGTTTAGTTTTATAGGATCAATTGGTCTCTAGAGTCATCTATTCGAGAGGATAGATTCCTCCAAGTTGGTCGCGCGAGATTCGCGCCTTGACCCGGTCACGCCGCCCTTGGCAAAAAATTTGAATTTTTGGATTAAGGTTTCGAGGGAGATCGAGATGGGAAACCATCTACTCATCTAGGCCGTTCATTTGGGTCCGGTTTGGGCTTAAATGATCGAGAATTGGGCCATAATTTTGTGATTTAAGATCCGGTTATATTAAGTGTTGATTTGGGCCTTAAACTTCTAATTCGGCTCACTTAGGATTTTATTTTGGGTTGGTCGTAGAAGACAATTTATCTGAGTTTTCTATCCTCTATACGATTATAATTTTTCTAGATTTTTATAAATTGGTTGAAATTTGACCTATTGTATTTTTTCAAGAATTTTTTTTATAATCCCCTTTTATTTTATTTAATAATACATCGGGGTGCTACACCCTCCCCCACTTTAAGGAATTTGGTCCTCCAAATTCACTACACGTATCGGAATGGGGAGTAAGATAACTAACCTTAGAATAAATCAGGGTATCGCTTCCAAATAACGTCCTCAGATTCCCAAGTAGCTTCTTCCGTTCCACGTCGACTCCACTGAACCTTGACCATAGGTATAGATCGATTTCTGAGTTGCTGCTGCTTATGGTCCAAAATCTTGATGGGTCTTTCTTCATAAGTCAAATCTTCCTTCAATTCCAAATCCACATGCTGAATGATATGAGTGGGGTCATAAACATATTTCCGTAACATAGATACGTGGAAGACATTGTGTACTCCAGATAACTGAGGTGGTAAAGCTAAGCGGTATGCAACTTCCCCAACTCTTTCCAGAATCTCGAATGGACCAACATATCTTGGACTTAACTTGCCACGAATACCAAACCTTTGGATTCCTCTTGTTGGTGAAACTTTCAAGAACACATGCTCGCCGACTTGAAATTCCAAAGCTCTCCTTCTACAATCCGCATAACTTTTCTGCCTTGATTGTGCCACTTGCAGACGATCTCTGATAATACAAATGTTCTTAGATGATTCTGAAATGAGATCTGGTCCCAACCATTGTTTCTCGCCTACCTCATTCCAACATAATGAGGATCTACAGCTTCTTCCATACAGAGCTTCAAACGGAGCCATCTGAATACTGGATTGGTAACTATTATTGTAGGCGAACTTGATCAAAGCTAAGTGCTCATGTCAACTGCCTCCAAAATCAATCATACAAGCTCTTAACATATCTTCCACAATCTGATTGGTTCTTTCAGTCTGTCCGTCTATCTGAGGGTGAAAGGCAGTGCTAAAATTCAGACGGGTTCACAAAGATTCTTGTAGTCCTCTCCAAAAGTGTGAAGTGAACCTGGGGTCTTGTGGATGCACTTTTTTATTTAGGATCGCGGTTTATTTGTTAATTGGGTTTATTAAGTGCGTGGGCGTGCCAGTCACAAAGTGACGATTTGTTCGGGCTTCATGGAAGCCCATGGTGCGCTTGATCCAACTAATCAGACGATTGTGTGGTTCAGGTCGGGACTGAGACCCGTTGTGCCATAAAGGTCACAATGTCATTTACATCCCCTCGGAGAGGGGAATACCCTTAATTAATTGCCGGAAATAAGGGCTCCACGACTGAAAGAAATACTAATTAATGTAGGAAGGAAATGGTAGCCGGGCTATGCAGTAAGCCCGTGGTGAGGGCATGAACACTCAGATTATGTCGGTCGCCGATGGACCATTCCGTGTTTGGACAGAAGTCCATACGGAATGTCTACCAGGAGATGGCAATTTCAATACAAGGGGGGGGGGAAGTGAGATCCCGGTGAGAGAGAAGGGCCCTGATGAGATATTGGCCCGAGGCAAGGTCGGACGGTGACCATAACGAGAGAGGTAGCTCCCGAGGGTGAAGCTCGGCCTGCGAGGGCATCATTAATATTCCCAGGTTCGGAATCCGAGAAGGAGAGACGAGGGCCACATCATTATGTTTGTGAGTTGCTTCGAGTGACATTTATCGTTATCGTTCATTTATTAGCATTACCCCTTTTTGTTATATTTTTTTGTTTACTATCTTGATTAGCACCACCCCCCTCTTTATTATTATCATAGCACAAATTCCCTCCCTTTTTATTATTATTATTATTATGTTTTCTCTCTTCTGATTGGAGGTATGGTGGAGTAGAGATTGAGCGTGCCGTTGAGAGGCTGAGGGGCGCGCCGCTGGAGAATAGAAAGTGTGCCGCTGGAAGGTGTACTGTTGGAAGGGTGAAGGGGAGTGTGCCGCTGGAAGGTGTACCGCTGGAAGGGTTGGAGGAGTGTACTGCTGGAAGGTGAAGGGGAGTGTACCGCTGGAAGGGTTGGAGGAGTGCATTGCTAGAGGGTGAAGGAGAGTGTACCATTGGAAGGTGAAGGGGAGTGTACCGCTGGAAAGTGTACCACTGGGAGGGTTGGAGGAGTGTACCGCTGGAAGGTAAAGGGGAGTGGGCAGTGTGCCGCTGGGTGGAACAGAATCCAAGGGAGGGTGCCTTGTTATTGCAGTTCTGATGAAGAATCTTAGATGGTTAAGCTTTCAATTCCCTGTCATGAGATTGAATCCCAAGTCATGTTCCGCAGTGTAGTTCTTGGAGTCTTGTTCAGTCCAAATCTTAGAGCCTTGAATAGTTCCTTTATCTTGGTTAGAATGTTTTATTATTGCTTAGTCCGTGTGTTTGTTGCTTATTTTCATCTTTTAACTTATTACTATTTCTGACAAAAATTCGGCAGCATCTCCCCTTGACCCGGATGGTAAGGGAATACAAGGGACATGCCCACAGGGAGTGACATGAACCAACAACTGAGGTGTGTGCCTAGGCAGCCACCTTTGGGGAAACTTTGGAAAACTCGGAGAAAACGCCGAACGGAAAACCAGTAGACTGATGCCAGCTATGAGTGCACCGAAGAAGTGACAGCCAAGGTGTGTGTCGCCGAGCAGGCCAACAGGGGAGGTGTGCCACTGAGGCAGCCAAGGGTGTACCGCTGGCGACTGGAGAGGGGGTGCCGCTGGGCAAACAAAGGGAAGTGTACCGCTAGGCAGACAAATGGGAAGGGTGTGCCGCTGGGCAAATCCAGGGAAGACTATGCCGCCGGAAGGACAAATGGGAGGGGTGTGCCGCTGAAGGGCCTGAGTGGCAGGATGACTGGGAGGCTTGAATGTGTGGGTGTGTGCACACCATGACCTTTGGAAGAAAGGCTGAGGAACCTCCTGGCCAGTGGATGAATCCCAAAAACTAGGTGCGGGTAGTGGGTGCTAACGAACCCATAGGTGGATGCAGTGGGATAATGCTCATGCCATGGAGGGCCATCAAAAGGGGGGAGCTAGCCCTATGCTGACAGACCAAGAACGCTACACGTTGAGCTAAACCAGCCGATGATGCGTAGAGTGGTTGAAACCAAGCTAGAAAACCAAGGGAAGGATGCAAACCACGGACTATGACGAGGAGAGGATAACAAACGCAATAAAAGATAGAACCCGAGGGCACTTTTATTCATGGTAAGAACTTCAAAAAGAAAAAGGTCACAATCCGAAGGCCAACTACAACATACTGCAGAACAGAAAACTGTGGGAAGAGAAGATAAAACTGACAAACGAAAAGAGGAGCAAAAAAGGAAAAGGCGCTAGGGCAGAGTTGGAATGAGGGAGGGTGCCTCCCTTCACCCCATTCCTTCTCTTCCCTATACAGATGGCTCACTTTCTCTCAATCTCTCCACTCTCTTCTACCTTCTTCCTCTTCTATTCTTCTTCTCTGCGGGTGTTTCCCTCTTCGTAGCTGCCTTTCGCGTGCAGTCTCTCTCCGCATGTGTTCCCTTTTCATTTTCTTCTCCGTGAGAGGCTTTTATATGTGCGCCGTTGAAGGGGGTAGACCTCATGATGGCACTGCCATCCGAGGTTGACTTTGGTCTCCTCAATGTCAGGCGAGGATCTCCCTCATCCAACCAGAGGGCGACACCAAGGCGGGTGCTAGCTGGCATTGAAGTGGCCGAGCTGCGCGCCAAGGGGCTCGCCTACTGACCGTTGTGTCTTCTGCCGGCTCGTGCCGTCCTGGGAATTTTAACGCTGTGTCGCTGGAAGGGCCAAGATGTTGTGCCGTTGAATGGCAGAACGCTTGTGCCGCTGGAGAGGCGCCAGGGGTGTGCCATTGAAGGGCACTTGAAGGTGTGCCGTTGGGAGGCACCGAGGGGTGTGCCGCTGGAAGCACCCCCATGGAGTGTGCCGCTGGGGGCTTGTCTAGGCAGTGTGCCGTTGGAGGCACTCCCAGGTAGTGTGCCGCTGGGGGCTTGTCCAGACAGTGTGCCGCTGGAGGCACTCCCAGGCAGTATGTGCCGTTGGAGGCACCTTGAGGGCGTGCCACTAGGGGCTGCCTGGAGGGTGTGCCGCTGGAGCACTTCATGAGTGTGTCGTGGAAGGCTTTGAGGGCGGTGTGCCGCTGAGGGGCTCGCTAGGGGTGTACCGCTGGGGCTCCCGAGGAGTGTGCCGCTGGAGGCACCTCAAGGGTGTGCCGCTGGGGCTTGTTTAGGCAGTGTGCCGTTGAAAGGGCAGGGGGATGCCGTTTGAAAGGGCTTCGGCCTTTGCTTCAGGAACTTGAAGTTGTGCATTGTTTGGGATATTTCTTCACCATTAGGGACCCGAGGGTGGATCCATAGCAGTGCATAAATTCAAGAGGATATCCTGTGCTTTTAATGCGCCCGTGCAAATGTGGGGATTTACTGGACGGTAGTATTCTCCCGGAGCCCTGGATGGCCAGTCTCCCCGGGTCTTCTCCTTTCGACTTTGACATTAGTGCGGGGGCTCGGCGGGACATATGGACGTGCAATTTTATACGTCCACAGGTCTCTATCGGACACAATACTAACTGGTATTCCATGCAGTCTTACAATTTCCTTCATATACAGAGCAGCCAAAACATCAACTGTCCATTTGGACTTAATGGACAAGAAATGAGCAGACTTAGTCAATCTATCAACAATAATCCATATTGCATCAAATCCACTACGAGTCTTAGGTAGACCCATGATAAAATCCATGCCAATGCTCTCCCATTTCTATTGGGGTATATCAAGTGATTTTAACTTCCCAGCAGGTCTGAAATGCTCAGCCTTGACTTGCTGACATACCAAGCATCTACTTACAAATTCCGCGACTTCCTTTTTCATGTTCGGCCACCAAAAGGATCTTTTCAAGTCTCGGTACATCTTAGTACCTCCATGATGAATAGTATACCTGGACCTATGGGCTTCCTCTAAGATCTTACTTTTTATTTCGGCTACATTAGGTACACAGGTCCTTCCTTGAAATAATAATCTGCCATCATCGGCTAACATAAAATCTGGTCTATTACTCAGGTTTTCCTTGATCTCTACCAACATTGGATCATTCTCTTGTAAGGACTGGATTTCCATCAATAACTCTGGACGAAGCTGAATCTGTGCAACCAAAACCCGATCCTCGCCAACGCTGAGCTCTATACTAGCCAATTGCTCCAGCAATCTCCATTCTTGTAACATGAGACTTGATAATTTTGCTATTGGCTTGCGGCTTAAAGCATCTGCCACCACATTGCCTTTTCCAGGATGATACTCTATAGAAAAATCGAAATCCTTCGAATACTCCAGCCATCTCCTCTGCCTCATATTGAGTTCCTTTTGAGAAAATAAGTACTTCAAGCTCTTATGATCTGAAAACACCGTGAATGCCTCTCCATATAAGTAGTGCCTCCAAATCTTAAAGGCAAAAACTACTGCTGCTAGCTCCAAATCATGGACATGATAATTCTCTTCATGCTTCCTTAACTGCCTAGAGGAATAAGCTATCACCTTCCCATGCTGCATAAGCACACAGCCTAGGCTAATACCTGAAGCATCAGTGTAAATGACAAAACCTCCTTCACCAGAAGGTAAGGCTAAAACAGGGGCAGTGGTTAAACACTCCTTCAAGGTCTAGAAACTCTGTTCACAACCCTCTGACCACTCAAATCGATTTTCCTTACGGGTCAATCTGGTCAGAGGAACTACAATTTTGGAGAAATCCTTGATAAACCTTCGATAGTAACTTGCCAAACCTAGAAAACTCCTTACTTCAGTTACATTTACACGTCTATCCCAGTTCTTTACTGCCTCCACTTTTGAAGGATCAACAGAAATACCTTCCTTGGTGATAATGTGTCCTAAAAAA
Organism: Amorphophallus konjac; assembly: GCA_022559845.1. NCBI lineage: Eukaryota > Viridiplantae > Streptophyta > Magnoliopsida > Alismatales > Araceae > Amorphophallus > Amorphophallus konjac. Next base: position 155,715,363 of record CM040129.1, read on the forward strand.
GACACTTCTTGCAGCCAAAATCACATTTACTAAACTTGGCATAGAACTGATGATCTCTTAACAATTGCAACGCCATCCTCAAGTGCTCAGCATGCTCTTCCTCATTCTTAGAGTATATCAAGATGTCATCATTAAACACTACGACCCACTGATCAAGATAGGGCCGGAACACGCTGTTCATTAACTGCATAAAAGCTGCAGGAGCATTTGTCAGTCCAAAAGGCATTACCACAAATTCAAAATGCCCATACCTGCTACGGAAGGCCGTTTTAAATATATCCTCATCCTTGATTCGCAGCTGATGGTATCTTGATCGAAGGTCGATCTTAGAAAAATATTGAGCTCTTGCTATCTGGTCAAATAGCTCATCGATCCTCGGTAGCGGGTACTTGTTTTTGACAGTGAGCTGGTTCAATTGTCGGTAATCGATGCATAATCTCATCGAACCATCCTTCTTCCAGACGAACAACGTCGGGGCTCCCCACGGGGAAGTACTTGGACGAATAAACCCCTTCTCGAGTAACTCCATCAATTGTCGCTTCAATTCTCTCAACTCCGCAGGAGACATACGATACGGAGCCTTTGAAACAGGGGACGCGCCAGGAATTAGGTCAATAGAAAAGACTACCTCTCTCTCAGGTGGAAGTCCTGACAATTCCTCAGGGAAGACATCTGGAAAGTCTCGAATGACAGGAATGTCCTTTATCTCAATCTCCTTCTCAGGGGTTAAAGAAACCAAGGCTAGAAATTAAAAGCCTGACATCCTTTCTTTAGTAACTTCTCAGCTCGAAGGGCCGAAATGAGCGGCACAGACTTAGAGTGTCTAACCCCGACAAAAGAAAGTTCAGGGTGCCCAGCAAAAGACACAGAGCTAGTGCTACAATGGACATTGGCCTCATATTTAGCCAACCAATCTACTCCTAGGATTACATCATAATCCTTCATGTCCATACAAACTAAATCAGCTGGCAGATTCTGCCCACTAACCAAAACCTTACTAGAAGGGTAGTAATATTTAATTGCTGATTTTGAACCAATGGGGGTTGAGATCTCTAGGGGACAATTCATTAACACAGGTTTCACAGCTAAAGACTTAGTAAAACTCTGAGAAATAAAAGAGTGTGTTGCTCCAGTGTCAAATAGGACAAATGTCAGCTTATCATGAACAATAAGTGTACCTTCAACAAGTCCACCCTCCTCGGTGGTTCCCGTCTCTTCTTCTTGTAGGGCTTGAAGCTTGCCCTACTGCTTCCAACTTCCTTGCGGCTTGTTTGGTGTAGCTTGATCTGATAGGAGGGGACATTCTGAAATACGGTGGTCCCGACTTTCGCAATGCAGACAGGCGCCTAACTTGCGCCAGCATTCCTCCATCTTGTGACATGGGCGGTCACAATACTTGCAAAGGGCCTTGGATGGTACAATCGGACCAGGCTTCTTTTCATCATTTTTCGACATCTTGCCTTTCCATGAACTAGACCCGCCATTGGGCCTCTTCTTGCCATTACCGGGTTTAAAGTTCCCGGAACTAGTAGTCTGTTCTTTCTTGGGATTCTTCCCATGAATCTTCTCCGTCATCTCTAGAGTATCCTCCAGAACTTGAGCTTTCCTCACCATCTCGGCGTAATTCTGGATCTCCATTGGGGCCAACTGGTTGATGTAATGCAGCTTCAACCCATTTAGAAAACGTTTGACCTTCATCTTCTCAGTAGACACTAAATGAGTTACATAACGAGATAACCGGGAAAACTGAGCTTCATACTCAGCAATAGATAGGTTCCTCTGCTTCAAAGTAGCGTACTCCACCGCCTTCTTCTCTTGCACTCTATCAGAAAAATACTTGTTGTTGAAGAGTTCCTCGAACTCCTTCCAGGTGACTTGCTTGTCTCCAAGAGTAGCCTTTACTGCATCCCACCAAGTTCTCGCATCTCGTTCTAACTGAAAGGTTGTCAGGAGAACACGCTCTATATCACTACACTGCATCACTTCGAAGATTCGATCCATCTCTTCAGCCAATGCTCGGCTTCGTCTGGATCCGTCGAGCCACTGAATCGAGGGGGATTCATTTCGTGGAAATTTCGATAAAGATCTCCCGCTCCATGATGCGCCGCTCCTCCCTAGGCCACTTGCTACAGAGCCCGATTCAATCCTTGCACCGTTCGCTGCATATCCCTCAATTGCGCACGTTCCGCTGCCATTTGAAATACCCTACGCGTAGAACAGATTAATTTAGAATCATTTGGAAGGAATCTTTCTGGAGTTAAATTATTAACTTAACCCAAGTCTCTACCCAAATCTCACAGGGTTGGATCCTTAGACTTGAAACAAGGTTATAGGTCCTATGACACTTCCTAGAACCCTAGAACTTAGAGAACCTAGGAACATAAGAAAACCTAGGCTCTGATACCACCAAACTGTCACGCCCCGGCGTGGAATATTGGAACGCGGCAGTAGAAAGAGTTAATAATAATGTGTTGATTTCCAGACATGTTGTGTCTTGGACTAAAGAACCAGAACATTCAACACGATACTAAGGCAAGAAAATTCCATCATAATCATAACATCACATTAATCAACATAGTGAGTCTCATAACATCCAGTCAATAAGGTACCCAGAACTTTCAAAACTATCCATCAATCTTAACATAGTTACATAACCATCGACCCAACAATTACAACTCAATTGTCATACGACTCTGAAACAAAAATGACTATCTTGACTAGAACTTTTCTAAGGACGTCTCTGCGAGGCTCTCTAGCTGGCTCCCTCCATGGTCTTCACTCCTGCCCATCCCCAACAGATTGAGAATCCTCACCTAAGCTACCTGAAAAGGGGGAAACAACTGGGTGAGCGAACGCTCAGTAGGTAATAGCAGGCAATGTTTAAATAATTAACCAGTTACATTAATGCTATGTAATAAAGAAAGAAATAGCGGTGTGATAAGAGAACAAAGAGAGCAAAAGAACATGATCATAGAATAACAGGGCACTGGCCGATCAAGCATGAAATAAACAAGTCACGTAGTTAATTCCAGAGAAGGAATCATGTAAAGGAATATGTCATAGACATCACACTAGTCATGCACTCGGTGCAATGCCTCACGATGTCATTATAACTCCTCGGGACACTAGTACATTTCGGGCGCTCCTCCCAGGACCAGACTGGGCCCTTATGATGCGTTGGCATTGATTTGGTGGATCCAAGATCCCACTTATGTCTAGACATTTAAGAATTCAGCCAGGAAAGATATGAGTTCTCAAGATATCACCTGGGACAATCCCAGGTTTGATTAGCACGAGCCCTTCATGGCCCAATACCGAGGCACACAAGAAAACATGAAAAATTCGATGCTAGAAAGTACGCGGTCAAAATTGGGCCGCTTAACACATAAAACGGCCTTATACTGGGCTGCGCTAAGATGCCTGGGCTGAAGAACAACCAGCTGAAGCCAAGTGGGTACACGGTCTGGATTGGGCAGCGCAACACTTGAGCGGTCGGGCGATAGTCCGCTCCAATAACCCAACGGACCAATCTTGGCCGTTCCGTAAATGGGCCAAGCAGAATAGCGAAGGTTACCCAAAAAGGGTTCCTAGGCCATAATAGACATGAACTGAACCAGGGTCCAGCCCACGGTTTAGGTTGGCCTAGAGGCTTTCTGGGTCGACTTAACATGGCCTGGTCAAAGAATAATCAAGGATAATCGACCAGCAAGGCTTGGCACACAGCCAGAGTTACACGGTCTCCGCTGGGCCGCGCCACGAGTAACACGGTCCGATTCCGGCCGTGCAAAATTCAGACGGTCCAATGAGGTCCGTGACTCAGAACAGGGCAATTCATGCGATTCGATCGAGTCAATTAGGTGCAGGACTTGAGGTACAACCTGCCCGGCGTCCTAGTGGGAATCCCAGGCTTGCGGAGGCTTATGGAGGTCTCATAATGGAGGTCCTAGTCCGACGGAAGGAGTATCCGGTGGAGAGTTCCAACCATTACAAGAGTTGAGGGCTAGAATCATCAGAAAATAATATATGGCGGTCAGTCAACTCCACCGAAGTGGAATGACTGTCAGAACATTCCTATTAGAATTTTCCTTTTCATGGTAACATGATTAAGGTTATGCATTCACAAATTTCAATAAGAGTGAGGGAAATGCCATTGATAAGAAAGATCAAGGTAACGTGTCTAGATTGAGCATAATTATACTTTCAGTTGTTACCAATTCATCTATGGGTTGCTACCCTACTTACCGGTCTCAATTAACAAGAACTAAGCGTGCTTAAAACAATATTAACCAATTCTGCCTGATAGATCGGTCCATATGGATCCGCTCAACGAGCCTCAGCGGTCGGTCGATAGGCCGTTCAGGTCATCCTGGCCCGAAGGTCAGACAGGGCCTGAGCGGTTTATCGAGGGGCCGCGGGGGTCCTTGAACGGTCTGGACGTGCCCGCCGTCTGACGGAACGGTCAGGCGTTGGCCGTTCTGTTCATGAAAGATTTCGAAGCACAAAACGATTGAACAGTCAAAAACCAGCCGTCCCTATATACGGAACGGTCTATCGAGGGGCCGTTCTAGGAAGAGCGGTTCCTGTTGGACCGCGCTAAGGTCGCCATGCCCGACTCCGGCGAGCTCGGCTAGGGTTGGTAAACAACGAGCAATATTCACCACACAGAGTATGAAAATTAGGCAATAAGCCAGCAATGGAACGAGAATAAGAAGATGCATATCATGGCATGATCAATTTAATGTTAATGCATGCAAATCCCTACTTTAATCTAGGTTAAAGAAGGAAAACCCTAAATTTGACATGCTTCCCCTAAAACTTAAAATTTTCGCAGGATACTACATCGATTTTAGGGCTTTTTAGATCATTAGAAAGAGGACTGAGAGACGAATCTAGCCATAATTGATACTTAGGGTTTGGTCTGCTAGAACCTACCTTAAGCAAAGGAAGAAGAGGGACTAGGTCGCAGGCCGCGCTAAGGAAACACCTCCAAGGATTGTCGGAATACGCCTTCGTCCACGCTCCTCGTCGGCCGCCGAAGCATCCAATCGCTTCTAGGTCGACTAGGGTTTAGTTTTATAGGATCAATTGGTCTCTAGAGGCATCTATTCGGGAGGATAGAGTCCTCCAAGTTGGTCGCGCGAGATTCGCGCCTTGACCCGGTCACGCCGCCCTTGGCTAAAAATTTGAATTTTTGGATTAGGGTTTCGAGGGGGATCGAGAGGGGAAACGATCTACTCATCTAGGCCATTCATTCGGGTCCGGTTTGGGCTTAAATGATCAAGAATTGAGCCCTAATTTGGCGATTTAAGATCCGATTAGATTAAGTGTTGATTTGGGCCTTAAACTTCTAATTCGGCTCACTTAGGATTTTACTTTGGGTTGGTCGTAGAAGATAATTTATCTGAGTTTTCTGTCCTCTATACGATTATAATTTTTCTAGATTTTTATAAATTGGTTGAAATTTCACCTATTGTATTTTTCAAGAATTTTCTTTATAATCCCCTTTTATTTTATTTAATAATACATCGGGGTGCTACACCAACAGTGATTCGGCTATTCAATTTGTGGGACTTTACGCCAGTATACTTATGTTTTTGGAAGTTTGGAAGGCCAGATGTGCATCTTGGTTTGAAGGGAAGGCCGTGATGCATGCTGTGCAAGTACAGCTTCATATTTTGTGGCAGGTTCAAATGGCGCTGGACCACTTGAAGTTCACTAGAGCTGTTTCTTTGGAGGAGGCTGCAATTCTACGTCATTACAAGCTTATAGCCAGGGTGGAGGTAAAACTACCTTTTGTTGTCTTGCAAACTTTAGCTGAGGGGTATTACACTCTTCATGTGGATGGTTCATCCAAAGGCAACCCAGGTGTGTGCAGAGGTGGTGGCTGCATTAGGGACATTGTAATATCCCGGACCTTTCAGATCCTTCTTCGTGGGTCCCGGATCTGGTTTTCAGAGCGTCCAGCTCTGTTGTGTCCGAAATTTCGTTTCGGACATCTTTCGTGTTCGGATCGGCGCGATCCGGAGTCGTTTCGGAGGCCCGGAGGCGTTCCGTGGCTTTTTCCGTGCGTGTTTTCCGATTCCCGGTGCGGGATTCGGCTTTCTCTTCGGAAGCTCGCTGCGGGCGATTCGGGCGGTTCCCCCAGGCACGAGTGGTACCATTGCGATCGGTGCGTTCCGAGGATTCCGAAAATATATTTTTCTATTTTTCGGTATTTTTCCAAAAATTCGGATTTTCTATATAGCCCTAATTCTTTTTCTTTTTCTTTTCCTCTTTCTCTTTCTTCTTCTTCTTTCTCCTTCCTTCCCCAACCGTGACCGCACCCCTCTCTCTCCCTCTCTCCCATTCGGGCGCGGCGGACCCCTCCCCGGCTGTTGACGGCGGCAGGGCGACGGCGCGGACGCGTGGGCGACGGCGAGGCGATCTTGTGGGTGTGCGGCGAGCGTGGGAAGCGTGGGGAGGCGAGATTTCTAAAAGCGTTCTTCGTGGTTTGGGGGCGATTCGGTGGAGCATTCGCTCTATTGAGGTAGGGTGACGTTCCTTAGCCTCTTGCCGTTCATTCCCGTGATTTGTAGGCCGCGGGGAGGCCGAGAGGGGATCGTTTGAGCATTTTGGGGTTTTTCCATGATTTGGGGAGAGCTCGCCCGATCTATGGATTTGATGCTTGGATTCGTGTTTTGGTGACCTAGAATCATGCTAGGGGTCCCCAGGGGTCTTCCCCTTTGATTTTCCCCTCTCCTGTGGAGGCATGGGGGCGTGGTTGGAATTTTTGGGCGTTTCTACAGTTTTCGGGCTAGGACTGAGAACGCGCTATACTCCAGTAGCGCGTTCTTGAGTGTCGCGCTGCCCCGATGGGGCGCGTTCATCGGAGAAGATGAACAGTAGGGCAGTTCGTGTCGCGCTATGGGGTCCTAGCGCGATTAGCCTTGTCGCGCTAGGAGGACCTAGCGCGATGGTCCTTGTCGCGCTAGGGTTCCCTAGCACGATCTTCCCTGTCGCGCTAGGGAGTCCTAGCGCGATCTTCCAAGTCGCGCTAGGGGACCCTAGCGCATTCTTCCTTGTCGCGCTAGGTGTCCCTAGCGCGATCTTTTCCGTTGTCGGGTGTTCCCCTTGGGCCGTGTGTGTGTCCTGGGCACCCCGTGGAGTTCCGTGACCGTGTCTTCGGGCGTCCGGAGATTTCGGTTGCCTTGGTCATGTGTTTGGCCATGGGCAGTGTGTCCGTTTTCTTCCGACTGCGGTCACCGTACGATGGTGATGGTACGTGGGACGGCCCCCGTACTTCGTCAGGTTCGGACGTCATTTTCTGTTGGTTTGAGAGTCTACTCCTTCAGTGACCCTCCACTAGTCGTAGCCTACTAGTACGCGTGTGCTAGTCGCACCAGGGAGTGGTGTACGGGCCGACCTTTAGAGACGGTTTGTGGACCGATTATCGTTGGGCCCCACGTCTTGCAGCCAGAGTCCGGCTGAGGGGAAAACCGGTCAGAGGGCCAGACCAGGGACGCGCGGTCTGTGTGTGCACACGTGGTTGGGGGCGGTTGGACCCATGTCGACGGGCGTGACCCCAGCTAGTCACTTGTTTGTGGTTACTTGTACGGTGTTTGCGCCTCGGGTAGGACCTACCACGTCAGGCGGCTCACCTGCGGCGCGGTGTCAGACGTCAGGGGACGCTACCGGCTGTGCTTCTAGTGGGTGGTACTCCTGTCGAGTACGGAGTGACAGACTGTCAGTCGCGTGTTTCCGACCTTCGGATTTTGGTGGTTCGACCGTTGAGTTTCGGTCTTCTCGTACCGTGGCACGTGTGTCAGTTTGCGTGCCGTAGGGTCTAGTTCTGTAGAGTACAGGGCTTTCCTTTCCGAGGTACTTTCCTACCGCTAGAGTAGTTGTTTCTCGTTTTACGAGGTAGGGTTCGAATGATCCCTACTGAGTCTTGTTCCGAGACTCATTCCCTGCGTGTTTTCACCGTGTTTCAGGTGAGGCGCCACCTTCGGGGAGCGCGTTAGGAGTGCAGCGTGGTGCGGGTGCCCAGAGGTAGTGCCAGAGGTCAGAGCCGGGGTATGCCCCGTGTAGCTGTACTTTCTTTCTTGTCACTGTACTAGTCGAGGACTACTGTTGCTGCTGTTGTTATTTCTATTGTGGACCATGTAAAATGTTAATTTATTTCCTGCTTATTATTAACTGTTTAAGTTCTGTAATTATTTGTGATACTTGTGTAGTTTCCACACCATCCTTTTAACCCTTCCGAGTCTTCGGGCTCGTGGGTGGCAGTGCGAGTCTCGGGTTATCGGGCCTTCCCGGTAATCAGATTGTCGGGTCGTCACAGCTGGTATCAGAGCGCGGTTGTGGAATTGCATGAGAATCATAGGTAATTGTAGTGGTCCACTAGTCCACAACGATGATGTACAGGTGACGCTGGCATTGGGCATCGTGCATTGTTATTGACCTTGCCGTTTTCGTGTTTTCTATCTTGTGCTTCAGGAGCAAGTATGGCGCCGAGGAGGAGCTCTCGCTCTCAGCAGGGGCAGTCGGCTGGAGGTCAGGAGATCCAACAGGGGGTCCAGAGGGACCAGGAGGAGCATAGTAGAGCGCCACCGGGGGCTACCGAGGCCGCGGATGCTGCGAGAGTTCCGGGGGTCGAGGATTTCTTCCGTGGCATGTACCAGCTTATGTCTCAGCAGTTCGGCGGAGAAGCTGGTGAGGGCTCGTCTGTCAGGGGTGGGCCAGGCCGAGCGGTGAGGGACTTCATGCAGTTCCATCCACCTTCCTTTAGCGGCCAGGCAGACCCTGATGCGGCTCGTGATTGGCTCGATGAGATGGAGCGGGTGTTCAGTTCTGCGAAGAGTGCTGCCGAGGACAGAGTGGTGTTGGCCTACAACCAGTTGCAGGGCACGGCTCGGAGGTGGTGGTCTTCCGAGTGGAAGACGTCCTTTCAGCTTCGTCCACTTGAGCAGATCGATTGGGATGACTTTGTTGGTGCTTTCGAGCGTACGTACTGTCCAGATATTGTTGCCACGCAGCGGATGCGGGAGTTTCTGGAGCTGGTGTAGGGTGACATGTCCGTGTTGCAGTACAGGGCCCGATTTGTCGAGCTGGGTCGGTACGCACCTCACATCATGGAGCATGAGAGGGTGAGGACCACGCAGTTTGTACAGGGCTTGAGGCTGGAGCTGAGGCACCATTTGATCGCGAATGGGGCCACTGATCTAGAGACAGTGTCTCGTGTTGCGATTTCCCTGGAGATGGATATGCAGAGGACTTGAGGATCGATCAGCCAGGGGCAGTCCTTGTCAGGTCGCAGCCAGCAGTCGGCTACCCAGCAGCAGGGTTTCTCCCAGCATGCGTCGAGTGGTTCAGGAGTACCGGCATCGACAGCTTCGGTGACAGGATCTGCGTCCTTTGGCTCGAAGGTCAAGAAGTTCTTCAAGAAAGGGTTCGACAAGAAGAAGTCCAGGGATCAGGGGCAAGCTTCATCGGGCAGTGTACAGCAGCCGATTCCTTTGCAGCGTCAGGGATCAGGGGGTGGATCGCGAGGACCTTGTCCACGATGTAGTGGGACCCACCCAGGCAGGCAGTGCACAGCGCCGATTATTTATTTTCGGTGTGACCAGCCAGGGCATATGGCGCGTGACTGTCTTCAGAGGCCGCCGCAGCAGCAAGTCCCCCAGTAGCAGCAGCAGCAGGGACAGTATCCGCCGCTACCCAGGTCAGCTAGCGTGGGAGGCAGGCAGAGAGCTCGGGGCCAGATCACGCACATGACCAGGGCAGAGGCAGTGGCGTCGCAGCTCGTGGAAGGTACCGTTCAGATTTTGGGTTGTGCGGCTCGGGTTTTATTTGATTCTGGCGCGTCTCATTCGTTTATTTCGGAGAATTTTGCGTCGAGCATCGAGGAGCCGGTGACCCAGTTGTCCTGTGATTTGGCAGTGGAGTTACCTTCGGGTGACTTTATGATCACTCCGTATTGCCTCGATCAGGTTCCGGTTTGGATCGATGGGCGAAGTATGCCAGGCAGGTTTTATGCGTTGCAGCTTCGGGATTACGATGTGATTCTAGGCATGGACTGGCTCGAGACTCATGGAGCGGTGGTGGACTGTGGGATGAAGAGGGTCTACTTCCAGCATCCAAGCAAGCGGACCTTCTATTTCCAAGGTATCCGTTCCACCTCTTCTCGATTCCTTATCTCTGCTATTCGAGCCCGTCGATTGCTTGATTCCGGTTGTCAGGGTTTTCTCGCGTCAGTGGTGGTGTCTGACCGGATGGAGCCGGATGTCGAGGACATTGCGGTGGTGTGCGAGTTTCCCGATATTTTTCCCGAGGAGTTACCTGGATTACCTCCCCAGCGGGAGATCGATTTCGTGATCGAGGTTGTGCCTGGTACGGGACCTTTGGCGAAGGCTCCCTACCGTATGGCCCCCGCTGAGTTGAGGGAGCTGAGGGCGCAGTTGCAGGAACTTTTGGCCAAGGGGTATATTCGTCCTAGTTTTTCCCCTTGGGGTGCGCCCGTGTTGTTTGTGAAGAAGAAGGACGGTAGTCTGCGGTTGTGCATTGACTATCGGCAGCTGAATGAAGTGACCATTAAGAACAAGTATCCGTTATCGCGGATTGATGATTTGTTCGACCAGCTGCAGTCTGCGCGAGTGTTCTCGCGGATTGATTTGCGGTCTGGTTACTATCAGCTGAGAATTCGCGAGTCCGATGTGGAGAAGACTGCATTCTGTACGAGGTACGGGCATTATGAGTTTCTGGTGATGCCTTTTGGGCTCACCAATGCCCCTGCAGCCTTCATGGACTTGATGCAGAGGGTGTTTCATCCGTATTTGGACCAGTTCGTGGTCATCTTCGTGGACGACATCCTTGTTTATTCGCAGTCTGCTGAGGAGCATGCGTACCATTTGGGTGTGGTGCTGCAGACGTTGCGAGATCACCAGTTGTATGCAAAGCTCAGCAAGTGCGAGTTTTGGCTCAGCGAGGTGCACTTTCTGGGGCACGTGATTTCTGGTGATGGCATTTCCGTGGACCCCGCCAAGGTCGAGGCAGTGATGCAGTGGCCGAGGCCGAGGTCGGTGACGGAGATCCGGAGTTTCTTGGGGCTTGCGAGTTATTATCGTCGGTTTATCCAGGATTTTTCCCGCATTGCGACCCCGATGACTAGGCTCACGCGAAAGGATGTGCCTTTCGTCTGGTCCGAGGAGTGTGAGCAGAGCTTCAGGGAACTGAAGAGATTGCTCACCTCGGCTCCGGTGTTGGTTTTACCTTCTGGATCGGGAGGTTTTGTGGTGTGTACGGATGCTTCCGGTATTGGATTGGGTGCTATTTTGATGCAGCATGGTAGAGTGGTGGCTTATGCATCTCGGCAGCTAAAGTCCCATGAGGAGAACTACCCCACCCATGACCTTGAGTTGGCAGCGGTGATCTTCGCGCTGAAGATCTAGAGGCATTATTTGTACGGTGAGAAGTTCGAGGTATTCACTGACCATCAGAGTCTGAGGTATGTGTTCTCGCAGAGAGATCTGAACCTCAGGCAAAGGCGCTGGATGGAGTTCATGAAGGACTATGACTTCACCCTGTCTTATCAGCCGGGCAGGATGAATGTCGTTGCCGATGCCTTGAGTCGGAAGGTTGCGGTTAGTGCCTTGATGTTGAGAAGGTGGAGGCTCTGGGAACAAGTGCCCGAGGTATCTTTCAGGCTCAAGATTCCCCAGGAGCCAGGGTTGGCGGTGCTTGCGAGTCTGACTGTCACTCCTGCTATCCGTCGTCAGGTGACAGAGGCTCAGCACGCGGACCCTGAGTTGCCCTGGATTCTTGCGATGGCTGACGTAGAGCTCGGCGAGGACGGTGCTGCGAGGTTTCGTGGCAGGTTGTACGTCCCAGTCGAGGAGCAGGTTCGTCATGCGGTGTTGCGCGAGGCTCATGGGAGCAGGTACTCTGTGCACCCGGGTGCGACGAAGATGTATCGGAACTTGCGGAGGCTGTTCTGGTGGCCTGGCATGAAGAGAGATGTCACAGAGTTTGTGGCCAGGTGCCTGATCTGTCAGCTGGTGAAGGCAGAGCATCAGCGACCAGGAGGTACTCTTCAGCCCTTGGATGTTCCAGCTTGGAAGTGGGACCATGTGACCACGGATTTCGTGGGGGGGTTGCCGAGGACCCCGAGTGGGTAGGACAGTATCTGGCTGCTGGTGGATCGGCTGACGAAGGTGACGCGGATATTGTCGGTCAAAGTCAGCTGGAGCGTGCCTAAGTTGGCTCGTCTTTATGTGGAGTGGATCGTGCCGTTGCATGGGATTCCCATTTCGATCGTGTCGGATCGGGATCCGCGCTTCACTTCTGGATTCTGGAGGAGTTTCCAGTGAGCTCTTGGCACGGAGTTGGCGTTTAGCTCGACGTATCATCCTCAGTCAAATGGTCAGTCTGAGAGGACCATTCAGACTTTGGAGGACATGCTGAGATCCTGCTACCTGGAGTGGCAGGGGAGTTGGATTCATCACCTACCGTTGGTGGAGTTTGCCTATAACAACAGCTATCATTCGAGCATCGGCATGGCTCCATATGAGGCTCTGTATGGGCGTCCGTGTAGGACTCCGCTTGATTGGTTTGAGGTGGGTGAGCGTGTTTTGACGGGACCGAATTTGGTGCAGCAGTGTGTGGATGTTGTGCACCTGGTTCGTTAGAACATGTTGGCGGCCCAGAGTCGGCAGAAGAGCTATGCTGACCGTAGGCGGCAGCCTCTCGAGTTCGCCGTGGGCGATCATGTGTTCTTGAGAGTTTTTCCGATGAAGGGGGTGATGCGTTTTAGACGGCGTGGGAAGCTGAGTCCCCGCTACATTGGTCCTTTCGCGATTGTGGAGCGCATCGGTGAGGTTGCTTACCGGTTGCAGCTACCTCCTGAGTTGGCATCGGTGCATGACGTGTTCCACGTCTCGATGTTGCAGAAGTATATGCCCGATGACTCTCATGTGCTCGAGTTTTCCGTTTGGCCTGAGGTGACTCCAGATCTTTCTCTCCCAGGGTTTCCGATCCGCGTGGAGGATAGGCGAGAGCAGCGCCTGCGGAACAAGGTTATTCCCTTGGTAAAGGTCGTGTGGCAGCGACACTCTGGTGGTGAGGCTTCGTGGGAACGTGAGGAGGAGATGCGTCAGCAATTCCCGTATCTGTTTGAGTGAGTCTTCCTCTTCTTCTTCTTTCCCCTTTGGTTGTTCTCAATTTCGAGGACGAAATTCCTTAAGGGGGGAGGGCTGTAATATCCCGAACCTTTCGGATCCTTCTTCGTGGGTCCCGGATCTGGTTTTCGGAGCGTCCGGTTCTGTTGTGTCCGAAATTTCGTTTCGGACATCTTTCGTGTTCGGATCGGCGCGATCCGGAGTCGTTTCGGAGGCCCGGAGGCGTTCCGCGGCTTTTTCCGCGCGTGTTTTCCGATTCTCGGCGCGGGATTCGGCTTTCTCTTCGGAAGCTCGCTGCGGGCGAATCAGGCGGTTCCCCCAGTCACGAGTGGTACCATTGCGATCGGTGCATTTCGAGGATTCCGGAAATATATTTTTCTATTTTTCAGTATTTTTCCGAAAATTCGGATATTCTATATAGCCCTAATTCTTTTTCTTTTTCTTTTCCTCTTTCTCTTTCTTCTTCTTCTTTCTCCTTCCTTCCCCAACCGTGACCGCACCCCTCTCTCTCCCTCTCTCCCATTCGGGCACGGCGGACCCCTCCCCGGCTGTTGACGGCGGCAGGGCGACGGCGCGGACGCGTGGGCGACGGCGAGGCGATCTTGTGGGTGTGCGGCGAGCGTGGGAAGCGTGGGGAGGCGAGATTTCTAAAAGCGTTCTTCGTGGTTTGGGGGCGATTCGGCGGAGCATTCGCTCTATTGAGGTAGGGTGACGTTCCTTAGCCTCTTGCCGTTCATTCCCGTGATTTGTAGGTCGCGGGGAGGCCGAGAGGGGATCGTTTGAGCATTTTGGGGTTTTTCCATGATTTGGGGAGAGCTCGCCCGATCTATGGATTTGATGCTTGGATTCGTGTTTTGGTGGCTTAGAATCATGCTAGGGGTCCCCAGGGGTCTTCCCCTTTGATTTCCCCCTCTCCTGTGGAGGCATGGGGGCGTGGTTGGAATTTTTGGGCGTTTCTACCATTTTCGGGCGCGGACTGAGAACGCGCTATACTCCAGTAGCGCGTTCTTGAGTGTCGCGCTGCCCCGACGGGGCGCGTTCATCGGAGAAGATGAACAGTAGGGCGGTTCGTGTCGCGCTATGGGGTCCTAGCGCGATTAGCCTTGTCGCGCTAGGAGGACCTAGCGCGATGGTCCTTGTCGCGCTAGGGTTCCCTAGCGCGATCTTCCCTGTCGTGCTAGGGAGTCCTAGCGCGATCTTCCAAGTCACGCTAGGGGACCCTAGCGCGTTCTTCCTTGTCGCGCTAGGTGTCCCTAGCGCGATCGTTTTCGTTGTCGGGTGTTCCCCTTGGGCCGTGTGTGTGTCCTGGGCACCCCGTGGAGTTCCGTGACCGTGTCTTCGGGCGTCCGGAGATTTCGGTTGCCTTGGTCATGTGTTTGGCCATGGGCAGTATGTCCGTTTTCTTCCGACTGCGGTCACCGTACGATGGTGATGGTACGTGGGACGGCCCCCGTACTTCGTCAGGTTCGGACGTCATTTTCCTTTGGTTTGAGAGTCTACTCCTTCAGTGACCCTCCACTAGTCGTAGCCTACTAGTACGCGTGTGCTAGTCGCACCAGGGAGTGGTGTACGGGCCGACCTTTAGAGACTGTTTGTGGACCGGTTACCGTTGGGCCCCACGTCTTGCAGCCAGAGTCCGGCTGAGGGGAAAACCGGTCAGAGGGCCAGACTAGGGACGCGCGGTCTGTGTGTGCACACGTGGTTGGGGGCGGTTGGACCCACGTCGACGGGCGTGACCCCAGCTAGTCACTTGTTTGTGGTTACTTGTACGGTGTTTGCGCCTCGGGTAGGACCTACCACGTCAGGCGGCTCACCTGCAGCGCGGTGTCAGACGTCAGGGGACACTACCGGCTGTGCTTCTAGTGGGTGGTACTCCTGTCGAGTACGGAGTGACAGACTGTCAGTCACGTGTTTCCGACCTTCAGATTTTGGCGGTTCGACCGTTGAGTTTCGGTCTTCTCGTACCGTGGCACGTGTGTCAGTTTGCGTGCCGTAGGGTCTAGTTCTGTAGAGTATAGGGCTTTCCTTTCCGAGGTACTTTCCTACCGCTAGAGTAGTGGTTTCTCGTTTTACGAGGTAGAGTTCGAGTGATCTCTACTGAGTCTTGTTCCGAGACTCATTCCCTGCGTGTTTTCACCGTGTTTCAGGTGAGGCGCCACCTTCGGGGAGGGTGTCAGGAGTGCAGCGTGGTGCGGGTGCCCAGAGATAGTGCCAGAGGTCAGAGTCGGGGTATGCCCCGTGTAGCTGTACTTTCTTTCTTGTCACTATACTAGTCGTGGACTACTGTTGCTGCTGTTGTTATTTCTATTGTGGACCATGTAAAATGTTAATTTATTTCCTGCTTATTATTAACTGTTTAAGTTCTGTAATTATTTGTGATACTTGTGTAGTTTCCACACCATCCTTTTAACCCTTCCGAGTCTTCGGGCTCGTGGGTGGCGGTGCGAGTCTCGGGTTATCGGGCCTTCCCGGTAATCGGATTCTCGGGTCGTCACAGACATCAACGGAAACTTTCATGCCAGTTTTTCTTTCTTTTATGGGCTAGACAATAGCTTGACTGTAGAGGTTAGGGCCCTGCACGATGCTTAACATCGCGCGACGGCTTGGGTTCAGGATTGCAGTGGTGTTCTCAGATTCGGTTGTCGTGGTTAATGCTGTCCAAACAAAGACCTCGCCTTGCTGGGAGGTTGTGGTATGGTGGCGTAGGATCATTCATATGCTGCATCAGGTGCCCGTGTCTCATGTGTATAGGGAGGGTAACACGGTGGACGATGCTTTAGCCACTCACGCGAATGACATGGGTCACAATAGAGTGTTCACTATCTGGAAGGAACTGCCGGTGCTGGACAGGGGTGCGTTGGTGTTGGATAAAGCTGGGCTTCCCAGCATTAGATTTCCTCACTAGAGCTACATAGGCCCGGTTGATTATGTGTTTTAAAGCTATACAGGGGGATGCCTCGTAGATCATGTACGCACTGATATTTTGTTGGAATATTATCGGGGAATAGGCCTCATTGGCGATTCCTTAAAAAAATGTATTCTCCATGGTATCTCGATGCATACAGATCCATTTCAAGATCGCATTGTAGATCATAGACTCATATGTCGCTGGGTGCAGGGGATAGATCCACCTGTCCCGAACCCCAGGTCGACCTGCTGCCCGTCAGCACACCCCTGTCTGAAACGCCAAACCCAGCTCCCCTTTGGCTCCTCTGCTTGCATGCATACATTGCATTGTTCTGCCCATTTGTAAGAACAACAGTAAGTTGGAGGGAGAGAAGAAATAAAACACAAAAAAGGGGTGATGACAAAGCCACAACGTAAACCCAATGAAATTCAGACATACAGATCAAAGGAAAGAAAGAAGGAGGCAAGAACAAAAAAGGGTGCAAAACTGAAATTACTTTGCTGTTGGGTTCGGTCGATCGAACTCAGGTTTCATTCGACCGACCAGCGGCCGAGTCGACGTAGCGCTTGGCTGCGTCGACCCAGCCGACAAGTTCCAGTTCTGGGAGGTTTGGTCGACCGAACCGAATCTTTGGTCGACCGAACCCCCCCTTTTTATCAAAAAAAAACACAATGAACAAACAAATAAAGTAATACAAGGAAGGATAAATGGAATGACAAAAGGGGAAGAATGAAAGATAAGTGATAAAGTCCAATGTTTGAAAAGGAGATAACATAGATGAAAGAAATGTCACAAAAAAAGATAATGATAAAATGAACTTAAGGAATTGATGGCATCTGATCCAGAAGCCCTTACCCCCTTGTGCCTACGTGGAGGGAATATCAAAGAAGTCTTTGCAAGTCACGCCTAAACTCCCGGGACCATTCCCATTATGTCTACGGCTTGACTTTGCTCTAGGCCGACAACCCATCGAATTTAATCCGATTCGACTGGATTTTCACCGAATTTCTCCTTCTCTTCAAACATTAAACTTGCCGTGCTCCGGCATACATATATTTCAATATTACGCACGTGTTTGCGATGCTTTCAACTCGGACGTCCGTCCGAACGTGAAATGGGTGATTTACGACCGATATGATTTTAAATATGCTTTTATGCCCTTTTACTCCCTTATGTAGGGGACTTTTATCGCTCTTTAAGATATCCTTTACTCACTTCACGAGTTTTGATTCTCAGGCCCCCCCCTTATCTCGGCTATTAATCAGAGGTCTTTTCCATCCGAGGGGATGTAATTAACGCCGTGACCTTTATGGCATGACGGGTCTCTAGTCCCGTCCCGATACCCACAATCGTCTGGTCAGTTAGACGTAGCGCATCCCAGGTTTCAGACCACTCCAGTCTCGAAGCCTGAACACATCGTCACCTAGGTGACTGGCACCTCCTCGCACTAGATAAATCGATAAAAGATAAAATGATTCACAATACCCCCCATCAATCCCCAACAAAAAAAGAGTGTGTCCAACAAGTTGGCACGCCCGGTGGGACTTTTGACCTTCTCTCATCTTTTCTCCAGAATTAGGGGCCCGACAGCCTTTTTCCGAGATTCTAACATCCTCAATTTTAAATTGTAGGAGGGATTGAACTTTGAAGCAAACAATGGCCGTGACGTTCGGTCCTTTGGTCGTCGCGAGCCATGCGGAGCATGGCTAGTTGGCAGTGCCGATCCAGTTCAGCGATTTTCCCCCGGTCGTTGGTTTCCCCAACTTCCTCAGGGTCATGTTCGTGAACCTTTTGGAGATCCAGGAGGTCGAGCCCGTCGCCACAGCGGAGGAGACTCCTGAAGAAGCAAAAGTGGTGGGCTGCTACGTCCATCACGTCGACACCAAAAGGAAGCGCACTCCAGCTGCCTGGCAGGCAGCCAAGAAGAACGCCGGTAGGCCCCAAGGCTGGCTATCCACCTCGAGAAAATCCATAATGATCAGAGGAGTCTAGGTGTTTCTGAATGGCCGCCATGCCTCCCTTGGACCCAACAGGGTGATACCAGCTGTGCCGGTGCACAACAGATTTCAAGCACTGACTCAGGACCGAGGGGACCGCACTAGGTCCAAGATGAAGAAGGGGTCATCCCCGAAGCTAACAAAATTCAAGCAAGTATGGGTACCCAAGCGGCGGGCCCCATCCCCAATTCAACACGAGCCCGTCAGGACTAACAGGCTCAAGAAGGAAGAAAAAGAAGAGAAAGAAGTAAAGACCGAGGTGCCAGTCTGGGCACCTCAAAGACCAGCCTTCTATGCCCATGGCCGGCAGGCGGATATTTATTCAAATGAAGGAAGATACGGTAGGATGTACGAGCGAAGGCGCTTCGCCTACAAACCACCAGTACGAACCAGGGAGCCATCACCAATGGACTGCCCCGCCAATGGGCAAAATGATATCACCCAGGCCGTAAGAGGATACCTTCGTGGCCTCAGAAATACCCTCTTGGGGACACAATGGCTCTTAGAAGCCGTGAATGATGCCTAAAGAAACCGGGGGCAACAGATCAACCCGGAAGACATCGAGGATGCGGAGTCGGGATGCTATGGGCCACCCCTCCGTGAAGAAGCCGCGCCGAGAATCTTGATGTTTGACAGGTTAACTTTCCTTGGACAGTCAACCATGAAGGTGACCCGAAGAAACAAGAAGCTGTAGGTGTACACCTACAATATGGCCGTAGTGGCCAGCCAGTATGGGGCCCTCCCAGAAGACTAAGAAGAAGTGGCCAGGCTTGCTGATAGGTCGGGTCCCATAACCAGAAGAAGAAGAGCCGCCGCCGAGGTAATACAAGCCCTTGCTGGTGAAACAAGCTCACATGCGGTCACCGTGACGGCGAACGTGATTACTACTGAAGATGAAGAAGAAAGGCCACCACCTCCTTTGGATAGTCCTTTCGAAGGGGAGGCCAAATTCCTAGCCCGTCTACCCCTAACCCGGTGATGATGATGCTGCTTCAAGCATATCGACAGGAGATCGAAGCTATGAAAAGGCATGTGGGTGAATTGACCACGCATGCCTTCGCTTCAAAGCAAGTTGAAGCCCCTCCAGAAACATCCCGGAGAGGTGTTGACAAATTCAAGGGTTCACCCCAAATGACGGCTTCACAGCCGGCACTCCTCTATACTGGGGGCACGGCCCCAATACCGTCTCCGGCTCCTCAACACCAAGGCACCCTAACGGTACCTCAGGCAACGGTGTTGGCAACACCACAAAGCCATCCAGCTCATTTCTACCCAGAGCCGGTGGACTCGATAATGGCGAACAAGCTGATGATTGAATAAATGATCGAGATGAAGCTAGCCGATCGAAGCACCGAGGAATATACCTCTTTTGATGTGTACAAGGTGCCCTACCCTGTCCATCATGCGGCCAAAAGACTGCCTCTCGGCGTCAACATGCCGCCGAAGTTTGACAAGTTCAACGGCGAAGGTTCGCCAAAGGAGCACATTGCTTATTACATCAATGTGATGGGTGATCTGGCAACTGATAAATTATACCTGCTGAAGTTCTTCGGATCCTCGCTCATGGGGCTCGCCTTCGAATGGTATTTGTTGAACCCCGTGCATAACCATGTATAAAGGATTTTTGATGATGAACTAAATACCATGTGATTGTGTTCCATATTAACATCTTGCATATGTAGTTTATGGATCTGAAATGAACTGAGCAAATTCTATTTGATTGAATGGCTAGTGTATGACACGGTCAACTGATTTGATGAACTTAACTAACATGTGATTTGATATGTTTACAGGAGTCAGTGAGAAAGGAAAGTCTCCGAACAATTTGGGTGAAATTCTTCTAACTCTTCCTTAGTTGCTTTGGATAGGATTCAAGCTATTGTGATAGCTAACATGTGGTTTGAAGAAACTTAGTCTAGATATTGAGTGATTGATAAGAGTTAGAGACTAATCTTAATGAAAGCAAATGAGAACTGAAGACTGACCTTAAGTGTGTAACTTTGACAGGGACTTTCAATGGAGACCAAATGTCAAGATCAAGTGGCTGTCATTCAACTGAAACATTAAAATAGTAAGTTGCTTTGATTAAATGGTTGAAGGAGGATTCTTGTGTAGTTTGGATGAACAAACCCCAAGGTAATTTCCTATCTATAACTACTTGGCTTATCTGTGATTTTTGGGGTAGAGTTGCTTTTTTCTTCCATACATGTAGATGTTTTTAATATCTCATGTCTTTAGGATCACCCCTTTGTGAGTTCTATTGAGTTTGCATTATGCCAGAAAAAGTGTCGACCCCATGGGTCGACACTTTGTCCAAGGGTCTGGTGTTTTAAGCCGGCCCTCTTATGTCTTCGAACTTGGGGATAAAAAGTCAACCCACATGGTCGACCTTTTTATCGCAAGGTTCTGTCTGGGTTCATGTTTCAGAACCCTGGACATAAGTGTCGACCCACAAGGTCGACACTTATTCCGGGACTTTCTACCGTGGCCTTTTATTATTGCCACAGGTGGAAAGTGTCGACCCCATGGGTCGACACTTTCTACGCTGGGTTCTGTTTGGGCTTTGTTCTGTCTTGCCCGAACGCGAGTGTCGACCCATGGGGTCGACACTTTCCGGCAACCGGGAAAAACGCCAGTTCGCGCAGCAGCCGGAGCCCTAGCTCGATCCCCTCTTTTTATGCCCTATTGTGATTGGTCCTTGGGGGATAATATCCTCCACGTGGCCGCCCATTCCTCCTGGGTATAAATCGAGTGAGATAGGGTTTCTTGAAGATATGAGAAAGCATTGAAGGATATATACGATTTGGGGTTTTGCAGGGAGAGTGGCCGGAGCGATGTTGAAGCTTCTTCCCATGTCGAGCTCGATTCAAGGTTGAAGACGATCGTCTTCCACCTATTATAGGCCGTCGTGTTGAAGAAGACGACTGTACCATCTCCAAGCTACCCAATGCGCAGAAAGTGATTCAAGGGGAAGAAGAAAAGGTATGATGTTCATCCTCTTCCATCCTTTAGAAATGAACCTGCTGAAGCATCAACTTTTATCCTCCTTCAAAAGTCCAGTCTGCCTCAGTCATTAAAGAAGCCAAGGCCATCGTCCTCCAGCCAGGAGTTCTCTCGACCCATCCTTGTTCTTACTTACTGCAGTCTAGTGCTTAGTTGATGTCTAGTGAGATTGCTTTGAAGATTTGTGCTTATTGAGCTTGCAAATGTACATATGTGTCCATCTCTTAAACTGAAGAAAACTATGTGTGTGTGTTCGGAGAGGTGTCTCCGAGTGTGGACTGACGTTGGGGTGCGTTCCCAGTCTTGGTGTGTGTGTGTGTGGTGCTGAGCACCGTGTTAAGGGTTCACCCTCGTGTGTGTGGTGCTGAGCACCGTGTTGAGGGTTCGCCCTTGTGTGTGTGCTGCACTGCAGCGTGTTGAGCTTCGTGCTCGTGTGTGTGTTTTACTGCCGTCGTGTTGCGTGTGGTGTATTGGGGTTCGTCCTCGTGTGCTTCCTCTAGTAGCGTTCTAGTGAAGCCTCACCGAGGTGGTGAGGGGTGGATGTAGGGTACCCGTCGTGGTCCCGAACCACCTAAAAAATCTTTGTGCATGTGTGATTGGTTGTGTGTTTGTTCCTTATCCTCTACCACCATTCACAGGATGGATTATGAACTGTGTTGCACATCGATGCTAAATTTTGTCAATATACACGGCTAGTTCAAATTGCTAATTCTCCGTGTGTGATCTTGTCACCTACACGTTTGGTGAGGTTTGATTGAGAAGCCTTTCAAGTTATTTTAATTGGTCTTAATTTTTAGAGAGGGATCTATTCACCCCCCTCTAGATCCGTGCCACCACACTGTGGGACCCAACAATTGGTATCAGAGCCCAGCTCTGTTATATAAGATCAAACAATCTTCAGAGGGATCCTAGTGTAGTTTTGAATGATGAATGCTTCTTCAGATATTGTTTCTTTGACTTCCTTACCCTTTTATAATGGTGATGACTTTAACTCATGGCTGGGAAGAATGTGTAGGACCATAAATTCAATTGATCCAAATTTGTGGAAATTAGTTAATGATGGTCCTCATAAGTTACCTCGGGATGAGACCAGGTGGTCCAACCGAGATAGACTAAAGAGTCATGAAAATGCTACAATTTTGAGGTTGATGAAAAATTCTGTCAATGCTAACAGGTTCACGTTTGTCTCCTCTTGCAGAACCGCCAAAGAACTTATGGACAAATTGATGCAAGCTCAAGAGAAGCAAGGACTAAAGGGATTAATGGCTGATGATATCTATCAAACTTGTGATGAAAGTGCTGAGGAGGTAAGCTCTAAATCAGATGAAGATGAATTATCTTTTGAAGATTTAGTAGATGCCTATGAAGAACTGTCAGAAAAATATCAAAAGGTGAAACATGAAAACAAAGCACTGAAGAAAAGGTCTAATGAAAATATCCATGATAATTTTTCTTGTGTGAAATGCATTGATCGAATTTCAAAAATTGGAGAACTGGAAAAAGAAAATGAACTTCTGACATGCCAAGTTTCATTGCTTAAGGAAACTGAAGAGAGTCTAAAAAGCAAGTTAGATTCTTTATCAGATGATGATAAACTCTTTGATAAACTTCTTGATTCTGAGATAGATGCCAAGTCCCTTCTGGATAAAAATGAAAAACTAAAAGGGGACAACGATGTTTTGCTCATTCAAATCTCCTTGCTAGAGGGAAAACTGAAGTACCTCGAGAAATCTGAAAAAGAAAATGATATGTTTAAATCTGAACTTGAAAATCTGAAACAATTAAATTCGACCATGTGTGAAAGACTTTTGACATTTGAAAAAGGCAAGTCCATGGTCGCTCAAGAAAGTGAGAATGTAAGTATTCTAGAATAGGAAATAGAATCTTACAAGATGATAAATGCCACTCTAAATGAAAAGGTCACTTCTTGTGAAAATAAAATTCTGTCTTGTGAACTTGTAATTGCTTCACTTCAAAGTGAAATCGTTGACCTGAACAAATCATTGGGCAAGTTTGTGAGTGGTGAAGAGAATCTAAACAAACTCTTGGGAACTAAGGTGAACTTCCAACGGGAAGGTCTAGGATACAATCCTAGTAAAAAGGAAGCATTTAATTTGAAAACAAAAACTTCGTTTGTGCATGCTTCTAGTTCCTCAAGTACACCATATACCTCTTCATCTGTCAAACAAAAGCCCATTATGCATGCAAAGAAACTTGATGTGAAATCCCAAGCTCCAAAACACAACAATACTTCATGTCACTATTGTGGTGAGCTTGGACATTTAATGCATGATTGTAGTTTAATGAAAGAGGATGACTTGAATGCTTGTAAGATGCATGACAATAGATTTCAAGCTGATCAGAAAAGAAAAGTTGAATGTTTTCATTGTGGGAAAATGGGCCATACTATGAAAAATTGTTGGTTGTTAAATGTGAAACCCAGATTTCATAATCAAAATCAAAGACCCCCTAGATATTCACAAAAGTCCAATGCTTATGTTCAACCAAAGAAATTGAAACCACGTGTGTATTGTCATTACTGTGGTTATGTGGGACATGTCATTAATGATTGCATGTTATTGCACCTTGACGATCTGAATGCAAGGAAATTATGGAGAGCCACAAATCGTGGTGCACCTAACCCCCAGGGACCCAAGATGGCTTGGGTTCCCAAAACATCAAAGTGAAGATTTTGTCTTGCAGGAATACCTTGTGATGGAAGAAGCTGTCAATAGAATAAAACTCCTCCAAGGCAAGAAATTGATGAGCCAATGTGGTAATACATTCCACTTTTACTTTCACATGTGAATACTTCTGTTACTGTTCATAGAGTTTATCCGCTTTCACTCATGTTTTCTTGTGTGAATAACTATAACCTTGCAGTTGTTCACAAAGTCTTTTCTAGCTATACTTGTCTTTTTTGTGTGGATAAAAGTTGAATTTTACACATAGTGCACACACATCTTACATCCATACACATCACATCTTTTTGAACACTTGTGAATACAAATAAAAATTAGTCATCTGTCACTTTGATATACAGACTTGCATATACTTCATATTCGTGTGCATGAATGCCATGATTCACCGGTATATAAAATGACGTCAGTGGAAAGGTGGATTAAGTCCACCTGGAAGCTTTCGTTATGCGTGAGTGTGGTCTTCGGACCTACGTCCTCTGCCACGTACCGGTAATCAACTCGCTTGAATACACCATTTTGACATGCTTGAGTGTATATCATATTCATCCGTTTCTTTTTGAACTTTTCTACGATCGAACAACCTTGTTAAATAAATTTGCAATGATCTAGGCATGAATGCCTCATGACACATTTTAACAAGGTCATTTTGATTTTTCAACCGTGCATACACTTAGGGGGAGACAAAACCTTGAAAAGGCTAATTCATGTTCTACTATCTGTTTAATCACTCACTTCATATGGAATCTTGATACAACTGACTTCATTCAATAAGGATATCTGTTATTCCACTAAACACTTTTAAGGATTCTTAAACCCCTACATTAAAGTCAAGTGACTCGTGAGGAAAAAACTGTCAGTCCCACCAAAAATTGAATAAGTGTGATTTGACATCGAGTACATCGGGAATCCCCCCTGAAATAAAGGAGGAAACTCGCATCGAAAAATGTCTTATCCACATTATCATAAATGACGATACCGAGTAGCTGGGAACTGCCCCTGAGACAAAGGGCATGCCTCGTGTCAAAAGGCTAGTCATGTTGCTATTTAAAATTAATTCAAAATTGTATGGGACTGTGCGAAGCTACCAAAAGCTGAGCATTTTGTATTGAAATGTAGGGAGGAGCGATTCTTGTTAGTGTTACTTAGAACATATGATTATCCATATTGTTTTGAAAGTCATTCTTCATCGTTCACATGTTGAATATGAGCTTGATTGTTTGAATGTACTTCCTGAATTAGTTGATAATCAATGTTCAAGCAGTACGCCGAATTGTAAGCACAACCATGTTAATATGGTTCATGGACATGATCGCTCAAATCTACTGCATTCTTCTTATACCCGTCCCTAAGGGACCTTCGTGGTTGATTTTATATCTATGTATGCTTGCTTGTCTGCCTGCATGCTTAGATTGCACAATGAGAACTTGATTGTTAAACCCCCATAATTGAAGCATGCAACTCACTTTGAACAAATTCTAAAATGAATTTTTATGAAAATACAACAATGACTGGTTGATTGTGGAACTGAGCTGGTAAGAAGTACTCTCATGTGTCAAGCTGAAAATTGTGATGACTGAATGGAATACAAATTCTGATTGAACTGTTTTGTGCGTTGAGTTACTGCTCTGACATTGTGTCCATTCCTCGGACTTTGTCTCATATTTCACTGACCATGAGTTCTGATGCACAGAGTCAATTGGTTGCAATTGGTGACTCTAACATGCTTTAATCTTGAATTCATTAAAGTGCTCAGAATGAAGGAGATAAGGTAAGAAATCTTAGCTTTAATGCTATTCATGAGGATGGAATGTGCTTAACTCAAATCTGGTGTTATTCCTTGCACCGTTTAAATCTAAATGATTTGTGATGGATATTAGAAATGAGTGGTTGCATGTTTAATTGAATTGATCATCAAAGTGTGGTTATTTGATTTCACGTGTCCAAGATCAACCTTTTCAGTTGAACAACCCACATATTGCCCAATTTATGTTTATCATTTCGTGGATACCAAGTTTGATTCATTTGGCCTTCAATTCACTGCATTCCTCTTGATTCTTCAAAGTGCAGAAGAAGTGTCGACCCCTAAGGTCGACCTTTTACCCGTGCTTCTTCTTTTTCTCGCGAGACAGAATTGTCTCCAAAATGTGTCGACCCACAAGGTCGACACTTTTGTTTCGGAACCCGGTTTGTGAACCAGACCGCAGGGTTCACACCCACACCTGTTGCTCTCTAGCACAACCCAAGGTGACTTGGGTGTCTTCCTTTGGCCAAATATGATCGAACCATCTTCCTTAAACCCTCTTCTCTACATCGTAAACCCATTCTCCACCCATTCTCTCCTGCCCTAACCTTCCTCCGCGACCTTCCACGGGCGACCGTCCGCACCTCCAACGGACGATCCTCCTCTTCCCAAGCCTCCGCAGCTCCTCCTCTCCACTCCCCCTCCAGCCCTCTGCGGCTCCTCCACGCCAACACTTCCAAAAGCACCCTCCGACGGGCGGCAGCGTTCGCTCTTCGTCCTCCTCTGGAAGCAGTCACAGTGCCCTCCTTTTAAGTTCATTCTTTTGGAGTTACTACTGTTCGTGGCGTGAAGTCCAGACGGTCAGAGGAAGCCCTCCATCTGCTCGAGGGTCTCACTACCGCGTCTCCGTCCTCCATCTGCTTGCCAAGCTGCACAAATGGCACCCAAGAAAAGATCAGTGTTAGAGAGGGAGGAAGCCCGCATCCTAACAGAGCTACGGCGCAAGGACAAAGAAGCCCAGGCTCAGACAAGGAAAAGGGTTGCTGAAACAAAAATGCTGGTTGAGAGAAAAGTGTTACAACCTCATGCGGTTGATTTTAGGAGCATCGAAACTGCTCTGCCAAGGTTAGTAGAATTGTTGAGGAAGCAGCCAAATTTGATTCCATTCATGACTGAGCACAGAAGAGTCTATCATTCACTAGTTCATCAGTTCTATGGAAATATGGTTGTAAAAAATGATGAGATGCACACAAAATTAGATGGGCATTATGTTCCTTTAACTGCTCAATTGATAGGAAAAGCTCTAAATTTGCCTTGGGATAGTGGGGTGATTTATGAAGAAGCCATTTATTCTGAAGAACTTGCATATGAACTAATGACGGATAAGGTAGCAACACCAGGGTGTATACCGAAGCTCAATGCAAATGAATTCCCATCCCTTCAGAGAATTCTGCATCACATGATGACCACTATTCTATTGCCAAGATCAGGGTCTAGGGAACAAGTAACTGACATGCACAAATTCTTATTTGTAAAAATTATGAGTGGAGAACCGGTTAACTTCCCAAAGGTGATGATGGAGTACATAACCAACTGCAGGAAGTCCAAGAACCGGAATTTACCTTATGGAGCTGCTTTAACACCAATTTTTCAGTCCTTGCATATTGACTTGAGTCAGCAGGTCAGTCATCCAATTAAGGATGCCGACATCTATACTATCCCATCCATCTGCACCAACATAGGATATGAATTGATAAATGGTGTTCTTGTTCGTACTCTTCCGTCACAGAAAGGTAAAGCCCCGACAGTAGGGTCTGAGCAGAATGAAGGTGAAGATCATGAAGAACCCATCAGCAGAACTGCCAGAACTAGAGTGGCACAGGCTACATCTTCAGCAGATACATCAATGAACACCAAATTTGACGAATTAGCTGATGAAGTTTGTAATGTCAAAGAATCAGTGGATGCCCTCACACGGGAAGTCAAAGAACTCAAGCTTCATCATGATACTTATCTTCAGAAGTTCGCTGCCATGGCCGACTCCATTGACTCACTTCATACTGCCATTGGCATTCAAAACTCCAAGTTTGATGATCTCTCTGATTTTCTCAGGCGTCCACGCACACCTCCTGCCTCTCCTTGAGGCTTTGATCTCTAGCACCCTACTTCTAATGACCAAGCTAATTAACTTTTCCCTCCTTACCACTCCTTTTTGTTGATGACAAAGGGGGAGATGAAATGTGCTATATGTGTGGATGTTACGGTTGCGTGTCTTGTTATATGGACATTTTGTGGTTTGTGTTTATTTTGTGGACATGGTTGTCTTGTTTATTTTGTGGACACGGTTGTCCAGATGTGGACAGTAGTTGTGATTGCCTGATGGACAATGTTGAAGTTATGAGTTATTTTGTCAATGGAATATTTTGTAGACTTGTGTTCATTTTGTGGGATGATCACTTATGCTTAAAGAACATGTCTTGTTGGTGGATGTTATGTTTGATGGATGATTCATCATTGATGCAGAATGGTATCTTAATTCATGGTTAGAATGCATTATATTCTTGATTGTGTTATCAAATGGTTTACAGGATGCCTAGTGTGTTCAAAGAGTGTGAACTGTATTTTGACTACATTTTGAAAATGAGTGTGATTGGATTGATAAGCATGGTTTCATGTCTAGAATGCTAGATGTGAGTTGCATTTCCTTGAAACACTTTTTATCTGTCAACACTAAGCACGGGTCGACACTTTGTCCAAGGGTCTGGTGTTTTAAGCCGGCCCTCTTATGTCTTCAAACTTGGGGATAAAAAGTCGACCCACAGGGTCAACCTTTTTATCGCGAGGTTCTGCCTGGGTTCATGTTTCAGAACCCTGGACATAAGTGTCGACCCACAAGGTCGACACTTATTCCGGGACTTTTTGCCGTGGCCTTTTATTATTGCCACAGGTGGAAAGTGTCGACCCCATGGGTCGACACTTTCTACGCTGTGTTCTATTTGGGCTTTGTTCTGTCTTGCCCGAACGCGAGTGTAGACCCATGGGGTCGACACTTTCCGGCAACCAGGAAAAACGCCGGTTCGCGCGGCAGCCGGAGCCCTAGCTCGATCCCCTCTTTTTATGCCCTATTATGATTGGTCCTTGGGGGATAATATCCTCCACGTGGCCGCCTATTCCTCTTGGGTATAAATCGAATGAGATAGGGTTTCTTGAAGATATGAGAAAGCATTGAAGGATATATACGATTTGGGGTTTTGCAGGGAGAGTGGCCGGAGCGGTGTTGAAGCTTCTTCCCATGTCGTGCTAAGCTCGATTCAAGGTTGAAGACGATCGTCTTCCACCTCCTAGAAGCCGTCATGTTGAAGAAGACGGCTGTACCATCTCCAAGCTACCCAATGCACAGAAAGTGATTCAAGGGGAAGAAGAAAAGGTCTGATGTTCATCCTCTTCCATCCTTCAGAAATGAACCTGCTGAAGCATCAACTTTCATCCTCCTTCAAAAGTCCAGTCCGCCTCAGTCATTAAAGAAGCCAAGGCCATCGTCCTCCAGCTAGGAGTTCTCTCGACCCATCCTTGTTCTTACTTACTGCAGTCTAGTGCTTAGTTGATGTCTAGTGAGATTGCTTTGAAGATTTGTGCTTATTGAGCTTGCAAATGTACATATGTGTCCACCTTTTAAACTGAAGAAAACTATGTGTGTGTGTTCGGAGTGGTGTCTCCGAGTGTGGACTGACTGTTGGGGTGCGTTCCCAGTCTTGGTGCGTGTGTGTGTGGTGCTGAGCACCGTGTTGAGGGTTCACCCTCGTGTGTGTGGTGCTGAGCTCCGTGTTGAGCTTTGTGCTCGTGTGTGTGTTTTGCTGCCGTCGTGTAGCCTGTGGTGTATTGGGGTTCGTCCCCGTATGCTACCTCGAGTAGCGTTCTAGTGAAGCCTTACCGAGGTGGTGAGGGGTGGACGTAGGGTACCCGTCGTGGTCCCGAACCACCTAAAAAGTCTTTGTGCATGTGTGATTGGTTATGTGTTTGTTCCTTATCCTCTACCACCATTCACAGAATGGATTATGAGCTGTGTTGCACATCGATGCTGAATTTTTTCAATATATACGGCTAGTTCAAATTACTAATTCTCCGTGTGTGATCTTGTCACATGCACGTTTGGTGAGGTTTGATTGAGAAGCCTTTCAAGTTATTTTAATTGGTCTTAATTTTCAGAGAGGGATCTATTCACCCCCCTCTAGATCCGTGCCACTACATTGTGGGACCCAATAGTACTCTAACTTGTCGGTAGGGTCTATTATTGACTGGCCAGATATGCAAAGGAAGTTTCGGGAGCGGTTCCACGTCACCGAAAAGGAGGTCATCATGGCTGAACTTTATGCAACCAGGCAGAGGAATGATGAAATTGCTCTAGAATACATCAAGAAATGGCGGAACCTCAGCATGAGGTGCAGGCGTCTGCCACATCAAGAAGATGCAGTCCAAATCTGTAAACAAAAACTGAAACGGGAGGTCCTAGAAAAGATGATCCATGAAGATCAGGTCTTTCGACTAATTGAATAATGTGGTGGCGAAAATCGAGACATTCCTCTCTGGGTGCCCTTCCACCTCAGCCGCCCCAAGTCAGAAGGTGAAGTCAGCTGATAAGCGGCCCGCGCTCAAAGAAGTCAACGCAGTCGACTTTAGGGATTTCGAGCAGTAGAAGGACAAGGATAAAGGAGTCACCAACACTCCTCCTGCCAAGCTGGCTGAACAACAAGAAAGCACCTCCTTGCGATCCAGAATGAAGAGACTTTATTCCTTTCCAAAGGAGAAGACCCGAGTCATCTTTGAATGGGCCACCATATACAACAAAATCACTCTCCCGGAGCCGAAGAGACTCGGCGATGCTAAGAGGAAAGATGATCCTTGATACTGCCCGTATCATCAGATGCTCGGGCACACCATCGAAGATTGCTATGTGTTCAAAGACATCATTGAAGGCATGATCAAGAAGGGAGAGCTCCAAATGGGCGAACACAAGGTGGACCCGCCACGCCGTCACAAAATGCCTGTGATGGGGGCCACGGCCAATATGATATCTTTATACAAACAATTGCCCGAAGAGGTGGCAAAAGCTTGTACCAAGCGCACCTACGAGACGTTTGTCCTGACCCCTACAAAGGACCAAGAAAATTGGAGGATGGTGCCAAAAAGGACAAGAAGAAAGTCGGCATCCCGCCTTACCTTGGGCGTCTGAATTTATGGTGTCACACCTTAGCTACTATCGCCACTTGTAACCCCGGTATGGTATGAAACTTCTCCTCAACTGGTCCTCCGAAGGCCAACTGACAACAACAAGAAGCCGCTCCTGCTGCGGATGCACGTATAAGTCAGCCCGACAGTCAAACGACTGTAGGCAATCATTGATGGGTTAGAAGACTATGAGAAACCCAAGATCCAGCTGGTACAGCTGAAGGAATACGTCCCTTGGGAGCATTTTGAATCCCTGGGATTGGCCAAAGAAGCCAAAGCTGAAGCGGAAGAGCCCAAAATATGGGACGAACCTCCCCAAGGGTAGCCACCAGCTGTGAAGGAGAAGAAAAAGAAGAAAAAGTCAAAGAATAAAAGAAAGTGCAGCGCTGTGTCCTGCAATACCTTGTCGGCTTTGTTCAACATGGCCCAAAACCACAAAGAGGTGGATGAAGAAATATGCTTCACGCAAGCCGAAGCAAACCAAGCTGAAGCTTCTACTTCCCAGCATGCCACTAGATCTGGGAGGAGGTGGGGACGTTTGCCCCGAGCCAATCATAATATTATATTCCAGGGTGAGCAGCCCTATCACATCCCTGAACCTAAAATCAAAGGTGCGAGAATCCTGCCTCCATCGGGCCTTTACCCAGAAGACACAACCGGCGAAGTAGTCCCCTCATTCGTCGAATTTCTACTCGCAAGGGAGAACAAATAGCCATGCCAATGGGCCGAATCAAAAGCTGAAAACACTTCTGCATCGACCTCAAATGCGCCATCCCCAGTGGACAAAGATAATGAGGGCACTCCCTTTGTGGCTAAGCCCATCCATATAAAAGATCCAGCCGACCGAGAATGTCGGGACCGGGCAACCCCCGAAGAGGAAGACAAGCTATCTTCTCCGCCGACTCCTCTGGCACCGAAGCATGGAAAGCATAGCAAAGCCGAAGAAGCCAGGCTAGCCAATGTTAGAGCTGGCAACAGAATAATGAAACAACTGAAAAGGATCCCGGCAAGATTCAGCATCTGGGAGAACTCTCCCTAGATGAAGAAACTAGGCAGGCCATCATTGCAACCCTACGAACCCCGGCATACTACGAGAGTTGTTTCACCGAGATGCAGTCGGGAGTAACCATCACTTTTGCCGAAGAAGATATGCTCCTGCCTTCGGCTAGCCACAATAGGCCCTTGTATATGAAAGGGCAATTGAACGGCCAGCCTATAAACAGGATCCTGGTTGACCCTGGGGCAGCAGTAAACATACTCCTCTATCGGGTCTACTAGAAATATTATTTCAACGTACACCTGATCGAGGTTAGGGACATGAAGATAGCTGGGCTTAACCAGAAATTCGAAGTCCCAATAGGCATAGCAGAGTTCGAGCTTTCACTGGGAGACTTCACCACTAAGGTGCAGTTCCACGTTCTCAACTCCGATACTTCGTACAAAGCATTGCTGGGCCGACCATGGCTGCAACAAAATCGGGTAGTGTCTTCCACTTGGCACCAATGCATTAAGTACTCCCAGGACGGCAAGGAAGAAAAGATTATTTGCTGACTTACACCCCTTTGAGGTGTTTGAATATCTGCTGGATGCATCACTCTATGTGGAGAAGCCGAAGCAGATTCCCCATCAAGATTAAAGCAAGGGGAAGGAGATAGCGTAGGATGACGACTGGTTCCCTCCGCCGCCACCCGACTATGTGGCTCTGCAGGAGGTGTCACACATTTCTGAAGTCGAAGGGGTGGTTCGAACAATGCCATATGATATCTACCCCGAGCCGGAGATGCCGAAGCTCGAGGATCTGTTGGGATACATAAAGGTCCCTTCAGGGATCACAAAGCCCCTTACGAATACAGACTGTCAAACGGTCGAATTCCTGAAGATTTTGGAGGTGCCCAATTCTGAGGGCCAACCCACAATATTTTATACAGCCAATGAACAGCTGGTGAAAGGGGATGATGATTGCAAATTCTCCGAAGAAATTTATGACCCAGTCGGCCCGATTATGGGACTTCCGGACATATCCGGCCAAGCGGTCAAAATGGCCAGGAGGCAGCAAGTTTCCTTGTTCCAAGCCACCAGCCGAAACCAAATGTTCAAAAAGTTGTGGTACCCACCCAACTTGGATAAATAACTTTTGAAGATTACCTGGCACCCAGGCTTGGGTTTCTCAATAGAAGAATTCAATGAAGCAAACATGGTATCTGTCTCGGCTCCATCCGGCAACGACCCTTTAGAAGATCCAGATACACAGGAAGTCGAGAGCCAGGAACAACATGTGCCTTCGGCCGTCGAAACCCAAGATAAAGAAGTGTTCCTCTGGAACCCACCTCCATGCAGGGATATAGGGATAGTCCCATCATCTTCTAAGGGGCCGGTCCCAAATAGTCATGGTGTCGGGGTGCTCCCATCCCCGCCTGATGTTGCAGCAGAAGGCAGCGGTCCAAGACACACCCCGGATTTCTCCCAATAAGACCATGTTATGCTCGCAGTATGCTATGAGCAGCAGCAGGAGATCAAGATATTGAAGGCATAGTTGGCCAAGATGACCGAACTATTACTATTGGTGTGCTACAGGTCAATTTAGGGTCGGGTAGGCCCGATAGATGTACGATCTTGTTCATTATTAATGAAGTGGTATTTGAGCGTAAATATGTGATTGTATAGTACTTTACGATATCCCTAGGATATGTGGTTGTAAAGTCAACTCGAGATGGGATCTCGATCATGAGACTGAATTTACATGGACACATACCTTAAAATGTTCCTGGTTGGAGGGTAATCACTCGGGGACTTTGATTACCAGGTAAACTAGTATACATGATGTGTACGGGACCAGTCTCATGGTCACTAGTGCGGGGCACCAACACATATGTGTAGGTGTACGTCCTAGGAGGATGTACACTAAACTGATCCGCTATTGGATCTTCAGATGGTTGATTATATCTAATGTCAACTGAAGATCCAACTGTCTCAGAAGCATCGTTGGTCCTTTGACCTGAGACATTGATTGGATCTTACACGAGGATCGGAATGGTTTAATGAATTGACTAAGTGACTTTAACTATAAGTCATGAATTGCCAAGTCATTAACCATTTCAGGATACGTGTGAAGATCATCAATGGTCAAGAGGGGATCGCTCACTATCGCGTATAAATCAGACAGTTAATGGGTCATGACACTGACACTCCGTTAAATCCCTGGCCAGGGTCATGTGAGTTCGTTTAGAACGGATGTCATACACTCTAAGGAGGTCATGGTCGAATGACACGATCATGGGGGTTTGATAGTTACCGTACCCTCGATCGAACCAGACTCATAGAAGGAGCGAGGGATTATAGCGATGCGGCAACTGTAGACTTACAGGTACCAGACAGGGTGGTTTGAACCCGGCGTCCTCTAGGATCACGCGGATTTGCTTGACCCAACGTGATCAAAGGTTCGGAATAAATTAAACTATTATTCAGCTCTAGTAGAAGCGAATAATGAGTTTTATTTACTTCTAATTGGGAATTAGAAGTTAATGGGCCTTAAACTAGAGTGACTATGGGCCTAGAGGATCACACACAATGGGTTCTCGGGTGACGGGGCATTATTGTACAGACGTATATATTAAAAGCCTTAAATTCTTTTGGGAAAAGAATGATGAGAAGGGCTTAATATATATGTACAATAATGAAAGGGATACATATATAATATTGGTCCTTAGTGGCTCATTTGGAAAGAGCCCAACCATTATATATATGCATCCTACGTAGGAAGCTCTTTCTCTCTTCTTCTTCTTGAACCAAGCATTACAGAAAGGAGAGAAGAAGAGATTCTCTCCTCCCCTCTCCTCCCTCTTGCTCTCTCTCTCTCTCTCTCTCTCCCTTGTTGCTCTCTCTCTCTCCCCCTCAAGGGAGAAAGGCTTAAGAGAGAAGAACGGGATGTTGAGCGTCCATGGTTCGTGTGCGGGGGAAAGAATGGGAGGATACCGTCATCGCGCGAGGATCCGTGTGGATCAGCTCTAGAGGCCGTACATCTATGCGGCTCGGCGTGCGTGGAAATCTGCATTGGGCACTGCGGACAGCGTCGTTCCGCGCAAGGTGAAATGTGCAACCCGTAGTTAGGGGTTGGGAGTTATTATTGCATCGATTAGAGCACGGTTCTAGGATTCTACAAAGCCCGAGTTCGGTATATAAATTTTATTATCCGCTGCGTTGCCCGAACCGGGCTGACCGAATCCTTACAGTGCTATCAGAGCCAGGTTGCACTCTAATCGATGCAATTTCTCCGCATAGAATCATGTTTAGGGGCAATCTTCATGATCTTCAATTATTAAAATTGAAATGGGGTGTTGTGCATCATTGTTCATGACTGTCCACAAGGGAATGGGATGTTGAGCATCCTCAGCATCCTCAGTTCCGCAAGGGCGGTCGCGCCCGCAAGCGGTTTGACCGTGAAATTTTTTTTATTTTTTTTAAATTATGATGCTCTATTAATTTATTGGGGCCTTTAATATATTTAAATATATATTAGGGGCACATTAAATTAATCTATTATTATCTTAATTATTAATTATCTTTTCTCAATAGAAAATTCAAATCTTGTTGAATTTTATTTAACTTTTGAATTCATTGAGTTGGGATAATTATTACTTTATTTGAGATAATAGTGTAATAATTGAAGATGGGCATGAGAAATTCAATATTTTGAAATTTTAATTATTAGATGATTGTTAAATTCAATTTTTGAATTTCATTGAAGATAATTATAGAAAATTCAAATTTTTGAATTTTTAATTATTAGATAATTATTAAATTCAAATTTTAAATTTTAAAATAATAATAATTAAGGATAATTACATTATTTAAATTTATTTTCAAATGAAATTATTGGATAATTTATTTGAATTTAAATTTGAATAATTAGCTTATTTAAATTTATTTTAAAATTTGATTATTGGATAATTAAATATAAATTTTAAATTTTAAATAATTATCTCAATTATATGTATTATTTGAATCAGATTCAAATATGTATGCCCATGCGATAAATGATGGTTCTATGTATGCTTTGCTTAATGTTACCTTGTATTGGCTTACTTATATATGTTTAATTTTAATTAATCCAACTTGGATTTTTAAAAATTAAATAAAGTCAACCTGTTTTTGTTTGCACATCCCACTTTTCAATCCAAATATAAGAATTATTGATGCGGGACGGACCACAGACTCGACTCCAATTAGGAATGCAACCCTCGGACTCTAAACAAGCTTGCGATCGTCCCTTTTCGAGGGAAGCGTCGGACGTGCGCGGTTCAGAAACCGGCAAGAGCTAGGGTGGTCAATTCTCTCTTGTGCCCGGATCGGGTCACGGGACGATCTCGCTCTCTCTCGCAGCAGCGGTGAATATCAATATATAGCGAGCTAGATTAACCTAACATGCTCTCTAGCAGCGGCATAAACAAGCATATATGAAATAAAGCAAAGTGCCAAGTAAGGAGCGAATACGATACCTCCACGCTCTCGGCGTGGGGAAGATGATCCCAGCCGAATTCAGTAACTCCCGGTAACAACAATGAGTTAGATTACAGCAATGAAATATCACCCACTCCACGCAGGGAGGTAAAGGGCTACACAAGTGGGCCCGGGAGGATCGATCTCGAGTTGTCAGGCTGCACTTGATCACCTCGTCAGCGCGGTTCGGATGGCGTGTGCTGCTAGTTGTGGGGCCCATGCACTGGTTGGTGGGGCCGTGTGGGACCGGGGTGGCACCACTGTGGTGGGGACACCTGGGGAAGCACTTCCTGGGATGGCGGCGCGCTGGTTCGCCGATCGGAGGCCGGGCGGCTCCGATCGGCACCGGTCGGAAAGAGTGCCCACGGATCTGCTACTTCTATTTTCAGGCGCGCATCCCGACGAGATCGACTGCTGCGATCAATCCTGATGTCGGATCGAAGCACAGAAGATACAGTTGGAAAGCTCTTTCGAAGTCCTTAAATCTAGCATCAGAGAGATGAACTGGATCTGCACGGATCTGGCCTTTGTTGATTTTTGAAGTTGCTATTGGACAGTTCTTGAAATCTCAGAATAGCAGAGCAGTTTCCTGAGAACTACCTTTGACCACTGGGTAGACCTCAGATTCAGGCTTTGAGCGCTTCATAAAAGTTATATAGGGGAGGGAGAGGAAAACAGAAATATTTTTTTTGAAAGGTTTTGTTGAAATTTGGGTGGGGAAATGTATTTTAGACTAGAGGGTGGTCGGATCTGGACAGCAGGGGACTGAACAGATCTTGGGAAGAAGATGGAATTTCAAAAAATAGATGGAGGCCTTAAAAGTTTTCATGAAAATTTGGGTATGGAGGGAATGATGGACAGAACCTCCAGTAAAATTGGGGGATCCAAAAAAAATCAAAAAAGGGACCAAGAAGGCAAAACTCAGGGTGGCTGTGATTGGATCTGAACAAAAGGTAGAACTGGTGGGTGGAGATGCACAAAAATGGAAAATTATATGACGATGCTATAACTTTTTTTCAATTTTTCTGGAGGGTTATGATGAACCTAGAACGTACCCTAAAAATATAAGCTTCAGAAGATGAGATAATTTAGAGCTAAAATTCTCGGAGTGGCCTTCTGTCCAGCAAGATAGAACATAGATAGAACTTCCGACGGTGACTCGTGGCGGCTCGATGGCGGCACGAACGACGGCGGCGGCACCAGAGATGAATTCCAGAAGTACAGGGGCGGAGATAGAAGGGATGAACACTCTAGAAATGCAGAGGAAGGAAGAGGAACCAGAGGGGAGAGAGGAGGGGGCGCATCAAGCTTCAAGACAATACACAATTTCTTCTTTTCATTAATTCACAAATAATAGAAATACATGGCTTATATAATAAATGGAAAAAGACCATGAATACCCTCAGATCTAGGATCTGGAGGGGCATTTAAGGGACATCACATTTGGTCCAAACAAAATAAAAAAAATTAATTCCTAATTAATTCTAAAGGGGGGGGGCGCCCCCTTGACCAAGGGGGAGGGTAGGTGGCCTACCCTTGACTTTCCAACCCATTTGTCTCCCATGTGGTCAATTAGCATTCAACCCTTCTAGATGGCCACCTAGGATGGTTGACCAGCCCCATATGGCTTAGGTGGACCAATGGGAAAGGAGGGAGGGCCCCCTAGCTGGACCTACTACACATTTGCACAAAAACCCACTAAGACTTACAATTGCATACCCATATAACACAAGGGTATACATATAAATATGAAAGGACATAAATACAAACAAAAGGTGGACGGTCTTGCTTCGATGTCCCCATCAATTATTTTCAAAAATAACCTTTGATTAATCTGAAATGTATGGGTTGGCAAGTGATCATGGACATAGCTGATGTAATTATTTGGGGTCTGCGAGCCTCCTTTCTCTCTCTGTTGAAATTCTTATGTACTTCTATCTCCCTTCACAGTTGTACTCGCCCTGAGGGCTTCTGGAATTTTATTGACATGTAATTTAAATTTTGTCGGTCTACGTGCCGTATAAAAGTTGTAATTCATGCGATGTCAGAGTATGAAAGCGTGAAGCACACCCGACGAGGATGATCCTGCTGCTTCGGAAGCGAGCCGGATGTCTTAATAGCATTAGGACTAGTGTCCATGATCACTTGCGATTTAATTTGTGCATTAGATGCATTTACTTTGTGCAAACTACTAGGTACGGTAAATATATTGGATATATTTATACTACCACTTAGGGTGAGATCAAGATAAAAATAAATTCCCTCGTAATTTAATTTTAGATCTGGTAAGCGTGACTCTGGGAGTCGTCGTGGCCCTCCATCATTATGGGGTAATGAATATCTTCATCTCATGGATTTGTTGTGCTTTTCACAAGGTCCATGAGTTTGGGGGCAGGATGTAACTCCAAGGCTAGGCCTCAAATGGGGTGAGGGATTGAACTGGACCTTGTTGTGCTTTTCATATGGGTTGGGTCATGAACTCATTGCTATATCGTAATGGTGGTAAGATCTAACCGAGAGTATCCTTTGTTGTGCTTTCCACAAGGGGATGACTTCTCGAGGGCCGAAATCGGATATTGCATTGGATGCAAGTGCTTGTTGACTGCCTTTGAGATGATGTATGGCTTGTTGTGCTTTCCACAAGGTCATACATCAGTCTCGTTGGGATTCTGACCCACTAGGTTGATCTTGTTGATCTCCCATTCTATATACTGAGGGTTATATAGTTCGATCAAAAAATAGTCGGACTAACTAAGATAGAAAATCACATCTAAGTTAGAATTTGAGCATATGCTAAGTTGTCTTTTATTTCTTATCCATATTACAATGTCGTCGTCCAACCCCCTCCGTGGCATCTTGGATACCAACAGGCTGACCGGACCCAACTTCTCGGATTGGCTGCGTAATTTACGCATAGTCCTTGTCGCTGAAAAAATAGCTTACGTGTTGGACACGGTTCATTCAGAGCCAGCTCCTGATGCTGACGAAGGCGATTTAATGACTTATGCCAAATGGTCAGAAGACTCTTCCCTTGCTCAATGTTACATGCTGGCCTCTATAGCTCCCGAGCTGCAGAGGCAATTTGAAAAGAGGGATTGTAGAAGCATACTTCTTAACCTACGCCAGCTCTTTGGAGAGAATGGCAGGATTGAGAGGTATGATATCTCCAAAAAACTTTTCAGGACACGGAGGTCAGAGGGTGCTTCAGTACAGGCTTATGTACTGAAAATGATGGAGTGGATTGAGAGACTCAATACACTTGGGTTCAAGTTGGATCTTGAACTGTGCATTGATCTTATTCTCCAGTCATTGCCTGATTCCTTTTCTCCCTTCATCATAAACTTCAACATGAATAGGATTGAAGCAACTCTCCCGGAGCTGCTCAAAATGTTGAAAAGTGCTGAAGGGACTATGCAGAAAGATAAACCATCTTCTGTAATGATTGTTGGCCGGGCCAATAAGAAAAGGAAGGCCACCTAGATATCTATCAAAGGTGACAAAGGGAAGGGAAAGAAGAAGGCCAGGGGTAAGAAATTCCCCAAAGTTGACTAAGGAAATGGCAAGAAGAATGAAAAAGAAGACAAGTGTTTTCGATGCGGGGAAACAGGGCATTGGAAAAGGAATTGCAAGGCAATTCTAAACGAAGGTATTTTTGTCATAGACCTTAATTTGTCATATATTGAATCCACATCACAGGTATTAGATACTGGATGTGCATCTCATATCTACAACTCTGTGCAGGTGCTGGCAAATAGAAGGCGGCTGGGCAAAAAGGAGATTGAGCTGAGGATGGGCAATGGAGCTTTAGTTGCTGCCAAAGCTGTCAGGACTGTACGCCTCAGTTTACCTTCAGGGGTCATTCTGGAGCTGAAGGACTGTTATTATGTTACTAATATTATTAAGGACATTATTTCAATCTCTAGCTTGTATAACGTTGGATATACATTGGCTTTTAATAGCACTGGGTGCTCTATAATGAATAATGGTTTGGTGATAGCCAATGGTTCATTAG
This sequence comes from Amorphophallus konjac, assembly GCA_022559845.1. NCBI lineage: Eukaryota > Viridiplantae > Streptophyta > Magnoliopsida > Alismatales > Araceae > Amorphophallus > Amorphophallus konjac. The sequence continues at coordinate 155,755,599 of CM040129.1, forward strand.
TCAATGGTCTTTATGTATTAGATACATGTTCTAATGTTATGCAAGTTTCCAATGCTAATGAAGTGAATTCTGCATATCTCTGGCATTGCATGCTTGGTCATATAGGTGAAAAGAGAGTCTCTCACTTACACTCAAATGGGTATTTGAATTCATTAGAATACAAGCCATTGGATACATGTGAGTCGTGTCTCATGGGGAAGATGACCAAGGCTCCTTTTAGTAGACATGGTGAGAGGGCTGCTGACCTTCTCGAGCTCATACACTCGGATGTGTGTGGACCCATGTCCATGAAGCAAAAGGGGGTCACCTCTATTTCATCTCTTTTATTGATGACTTCTCGAGATATGGCTATGTGTATTTAATGAGACATAAATCGTAAGCCTTTGAGAAGTTTAAGGAATACAAGAATGAAGTAGAGAAACAGATTGGCAAGAGTATTAAGGCTATTCGATCAGATCGAGGAGGAGAATACCTTAGCCATGAATTCACTTCTTATCTTAAGGACAATGGAATTATTTCTCAGTGGACTCCACCGTATACACCACACCACAATGGTGTATCCGAGAGGAGAAATAGGACCTTGTTAGACATGGTCCGATCAATGATGTCCATGTCAGGACTACCCTTGTCTCTTTGGGGATATGCCCTTGAGACTGCAGCTTATTTTCTGAATAGGATCTCAAGTAAATCTGTTCATTCTATACCATATGAGATATGGAAGGGCAAGAAACCAAATTTTAATCACATTAAAATTTGGGGGTGTCATGTCCATGTAAAGAAGAATGATTGTGATAAACTTGAGTCAAGAACTGATAAGTGTAGATTTGTGGGATATACAAATGAGACTTTTGGATATTATTTCTATCACCCTTCTGAGCAAAGGGTCTTAGTGGCTAAGGGAGCTGTATTTATAGAAAGAGAATATCTACTCCCGAAAAATAGTGGGAGCCAGATAGAATTGGACGAGGTCCAAGAACCACATCCTAAAGACTCATTAGATGAGACTGCATCGGTTGATCCTATTTAGAGTGAAAGACAGACACTATGGAGATCCGGTAGACTACCAAGAGAACCTGAGAGATATGTCGGATATGTCTCAGAGAGGTCCTCTCAGGAATGCATCAATGAGGATGAAGATCCTCAATCCTACCAGGAGGTGATCCGTAGTGCAGACTTCGAGAAATGTCAAGAGACAATGGATTCGAAGATCCAGTCCATGTACACCAACAAAGTTTGGAACTTGGTTAATGTATCCGAAGGGAAAGTCCCTATCGGCTGCAAGTGGATTTTCAAAAGGAAGATCGGTGCAAATGGACACATTGACACATACAAGGCCAGATTAGTGGCGAAAAGGTATCGTCAAAGATAAGGTATTGACTATGACGAGACATTTTCACCTGTGGCCATGGTTAAGTCAATCAGAATCCTCCTTGCCATTGCTGCATACCTGGATTATGAGATTTAGCAAATGGATGTGAAGACAGCTTTTCTTAATGAAAATCTGTCAGAAGAGGTGTACATGGTACAGCCTGAAGGATTCACCTCCATGCTTCATCCTAATAAGGTATGCAAGCTTCAGAGATCCATTTATGGATTAAAGCAAGCATCTCGGAGCTGGAACTTAAGATTTGATGAGGTTGTCAAATATTTCAACTTCATTCGGAATGAAGATGAACCCTGTGTTTACAAGAAGGTCAGTGGGATCTCTATGACATTTTTGGTCATTTATGTTGATGACATCTTACTCATTGGGAATGATGTAGGGATGTTGACATCAACTAAGTCTTGGTTGTCCAAGACCATCTCGATGCAGGATTTGAGAGAAGCATCCTATGTGATGGGCATAAGGATATATAGAGATAGATCTAAAAGGATGCTAGGATTATCCCAATCTATGTACATAGACACTATCCTCAAAATGTTTAGGATGGACAATTCCAAGAGATGTCTCATTCCTATGAGACATGGAATTTGCCTATCTAAGGAGATGAGCCCCAAAACATCTGAGGAGGTGGCACACATGAATAAGGTACCATATGCTTCGGTCATAGGGTTAATCATGTGTGCAATGCTATGTACACGGCCTGATGTTGCCAATGCTGTGAGCATTGTCAGTAGATATTAGGCAAATCCAGGCGAAGAGCACTGGAAGGCAGTAAAGGGCATCCTTAAGTACTTGCGAAGGGCTAAGAATCTTTTTCTGCTTTATGGAGGAGAGGACCTACAGCTTAGAGCTTACACAGACTCTAGTTTCCAGTCAGATCCAGATGATTGCAAATCTATGTCTGGGTTTGTATTCATGCTGAATGGAGGGGCAGTCAGTTGGAGAAGCTCCAAGCAAGATACGACTGCAGACTCGATGACAGAGGCAGAATATATTGCTGCGGCTGAAGCTACTAAGGAAGCTGTCTGGATGAAGAAATTCATCTTGGAACTTGGCGTAGTTTCCGAGATATCAGCTCTCATCCCATTATTTTGTGATAATAATGGGGCCATCGCCCAAGCGAAGGAACCAAGATCTCACCAAAGGTCTGAAGCATATTCTCAGAGCGCTTCACCTTATTCGGGAGATTGTTGATCGTGGAGATGTAGTAGTAGAGCGTGTACTGTCAGAAGATAACATAGCAGATTCACTGACTAAGCCTTTGACATAGATTATGTTTGAGCACCATCGGGATAAGATGGGCCTCAAAGTTGTGGGCAATTGGCTGTATTTCAAGTGGGAGATTGTTAGTATTGGTGTGCTACAGGCCAATTTAGGGTCGGGTAGGCCCGATAGATGTACGATCTTGTTCATTATTAATGAAGTGGTATTTGAGCGTAAATATGTGATTGTATATTACTTTACGATGTCCCTAGGATATGTGGTTGTAAAGTCAACTTGAGATGGGATCTCGATCATGAGACTGACTTTGCATGGACATATACCTTAAAATGTTCCTGGTTGGAGGGTAATCGCTCGGGGACTTTGATTACCTGGTAAACCAGTACACATGATGTGTATGGGACCAGTCTCATGGTCACTGGTGCGGGGCCCCAACACATATGTGTAGGTGTACGTCCTAGGAGGATGTACACTGAATTGATCTGCTATTGGATCTTCAGATGGTTGATTATACTTAATGTCAACTGAAGATCCAACTGTCTCAGTAGCATCGTTGGTCCTTTGACCTGAGACATTGATTGGATCTTACACGAGGATCGAAATAGTTTAATGAATTGGCTAAGTGACTTTAACCATAAGTCATGAATTGCCAAGTCATTAACCATTTCAGGATACGTGTGAAGATCATCAATGGTCAAGAGGGGATCGCTCACTGTCGGGTATAAATCAGACAGTTAATGGGTCATGACACTGACGCTCCGTTAAATCCCTGGCCAGGGTCATGTGAGTTCGTTTAGAACGGACGTCATACATTTTAAGGAGGTCATCGTCGAATAGCACGATCATGGGGGTTTGACAGTTACCGTACCCTTGATCGAACCAGACTCATAGAAGGAGCGAGGGATTATAGCGATGCGGCAACTGTAGACTTATAGGTACCAGATAGGGTGGTTTGAACCCGACGTACTCTAGGATCACGCGGATTTGCTTGACCCAATGTGATCAAATGTTTGGAATAAATTAAACTATTATTCAGCTCTAGTAGAAGCGAATAATGAGTTTAATTTACTTCTAATTGGGAATTAGAAGTTAATGGATCTTAAACTAGAGTGACTATGGGCCTAGAGGATCACACACAATGAGTTCTCGGGTGACGGGGCATTATTGTACAGACGTATATATTAAAAGCCTTAAATTCTTTTGGGAAAAGAATGATGAGAATGGCTTAATATATATGTACAATAATGAAAGGGATACATATATAATATTGATCCTTAGGGGCTCTTTTGGAAAGAGCCCAACCATTATATATATGCATCCTATGTAGGAAGCTCTTTCTCTCTTCTTCTTCTTGAACCAAGCATTACAGAAAGGAGAGAAGAAGAGATTCTCTCCTCCCCTCTCCTCCCTCTTGCTCTCTCTCTCTCCCCCTCAAGGGAGAAAGGCTTAAGAGAGAAGAACGGGGTGTTGAGCATCCGTGGTTCATGTGCGGGGGAAAGAACGGGAGGATACCATCATCGCATGAGGATCCGTGTGGATAAGCTCTACAGGCCGTACATCTGTGCGGCTCGACGTGTGTGGAAATCTGCATCGGGCACTGCGGACAACGTCGTTTCGCGCAAGGTGAAATATGCAACCCGTAGTTAGGGGTTGGGAGTTATTATTGCATCGATTAGAGCACGGTTCTAGGATTCTAGAAAGCCCGGGTTCGGTATATAAATTTTATTATCCGCTGCGTTGCCCGAACCGGGCTGACCGAATCCTTACATGAACTACTGTCTGATCTAACTGAGGGCATCCTCCTCCGGCGAGACGGATCCAAAAACTCGGGGTACTCCCCCGTAACCAAGGTGAAACTATACAACCAAAGGCAGAAAGACAGTGAATCCGTCATGAGTTACATTAAGAAGTGGAGGGACCTCCACAAAAGATGCGAGCCTCCTCTAGGCTGTGAAGCTGCTATCAAGATTTACAAACGAAGTCTGAAGCAAGAAACATTCCAAAGGGTAGCCAGCGAAGAGTTCCCGTCCTTTGATCTCTTGAGCATAAGGGCAGCCGATATAGAAGCTCAGCTGTCGAAGCACCGCTCGGCCATCGCCATGGCAGAATGGGAGAACCAATCCCCAAGCACCAACTTTAGTGCTTTCATGCACTTGAGGAGGAAGACGAAAGAAGTATCCAATCCTTCAACTAGTCGACCGGCGGAACGAATCCCCACATTACTGGAGAAGATGCAGAAGCCTTATTCCTTCCCGAGGAATAAAACTAGGGGGATCTTTGAATGGGCTTGCCACTATGGCAAGGTTACTCTCCCAGAGCCCAAGAGGCCGGAGGATGCCAGAAGAAGTGATGACCCTCGATTCTGCCCCTATCATCGAATACTGGGCCACCCTATCGAAGACTGTTATGTGTTCAAAGATATTGCTAAAGGCTTATCGAGAAGGGTGAACTAAAGATAGGGGAATATGAAGTGAATCCACCTCGCCCTCATGAAGCGGGCATTTATGAAAGGGGAGTCCACATGGTCTCGGTCCACTACCGGACCCCCGAAGACGCATCAGAGGCCAAGCAAAACATGCCTCAAACCAAGAAACAGCCGTCTAAGCAACAAATATCAACCTCAAAAGGGGAGGCATGTGATGTCACTCCCCTAACAATGAGGGTCGCCTGCTCGACCAATCGAAGATGCCATGAAGCGAATGTGATTTCCCTTTTCACCCCCACGGGTGAGGGCCCTGTAGAAGCTGTCTAAGATGATTATCAAGAAGACCGTGAGGAAATCTCGCAGCTCTTCGTGTCAAGAGATACCCCAAAGACCCATATAATTATACATGAAGGGACTGAGGCCGATGTCCCCTGTAAATGTTGGGAATCTATTGAAGCGGGGGTCGTCACGACTTCTAATGATGCTCCACGGGGGCAGGAAGCTGAAGGACTCCTTACTACCCCTAGGGGTGATCCACCCACGGGCCAACATCCAAGCTGCTCAGAAATTGTATTGTCGATGCTAACGCCGATCCAAGAGCCAGAAGAAGAATCTGGGGATGTCCCACTGCATGGCGGGACGAAGCAAAGGGACACCTATGAGGTCCTCGAAGTCGAATAAGACGACTGAGGCTTCATCGATCTGCAGCCGGCTCCTCCGGAAATAGAAGATGGCGGCCAGGCCACTGTCGATGTGCTGATCGAAGTAAACCTCGGCACAGAAGATGAGCCCAGGCCAACCTTCCTTAGCACCCTTCTTCCCTCGGGAGAAAGAAAGCAATATATATAGCTCCTTCAAGAGTTCCGAGACTATTTTGCATGGAACTACAAAGAAATGTCAGGCCTCAATCTTGAAATTGCTCAACATATATTGGCCATTAACCCCGAGGCTGAACTAGTGAAGCAGTCACCCCGACGGATGAGGCCGGAACTGATAACCCAGGTTTGCAAGGAGGTCGACAAACTCGTGGACGTCGACTTCATAGCAGAAAACCAATACACCACTTGGCTGGCCAATATTGTGCCGTCAAGAAGAAGAACGGCCAGATCCGAATATGCGTGGACTTTCGGGACCTAAACAAAGCATGCCCGAAAGATGACTTCCTAGTGCCCATCACTGAAGTCATGATTGATGCCACTACTGGCCATGAAGCTCTGTCTTTCATGGACGGGTCATCCGGATACAACCAGATATGGATTGCCGAGCATCACAGAATTCATACAGCTTTCCGATCACCCAAGGGGATATTCCACTATAAAAGGATGCCTTTCGGCCTCAAGAATGCCGACGCCACTTACCAAAGGGCGATGATAAGGATATTCGATGAACTTTTCTATGACAAGGTCAAATGTTATATCACCGATTTGGTAGTCAAGACCAGGAAGAAGGAAGATCACCTGAGCGACCTCAGGGTCATATTCCAAAGGCTCCGGCAATACGAGCTGAAGATGAACCCGTTGAAGTGCGCCTTCGGCGTTTCCAGTGAGAAATTTTTGGGCTTCATTGTCCAATATCGGGGCATTGAAATAGACCCCTCCAAGATAAAGGCCATTTAGGAGTTGCCACCTCCGAAGAACCTGACGGAACTGCGGTCATTGCAGGGTTGATTAGCCTATATCCGTAGGTTCATCTCCAACCTGTCCGGGCGATGTCAGCCATTCCATAAGCTGATGATTAAGGATAGGCCGTTCGGTTGGAATCAAGAATGCCAAAAGGCTTTTGACTAGTTGAAGGAATACTTGAAGACCCCACCAGTGCTGGGGGCACCTGTCAAAGGGCAGCAATTAATTCTCTACATAGCCGCCACCGAACATTCACTGGGAGCAATGTTGGCCCAGAACAACGACGAGGGGAAGGAACACACGCTTTACTACCTCAGTCGAAGATTGGTCGGGACGGAATGAAAATACACCTCGATCGAGAAAGTTTGCCTTGCCCTGGTCTTCGCAGCCAAGAAGATGAGGCATTACATGCTCTCGCATGAAATACAACTGATATCAAGGGCCGATCCGGTCAAATATCTCTTGTCCCAACCGGCACTGAAGGGGTGACTAGGAAAATGGGCCGTCATTTTGATGGAATTTGATATCACATATGTGCCGCAAAAGGCCATTAAAGGCCAGGCAATATCAATTTTCCAAGCAGCACATCCTGTGCTTGAGGATTCCCCTCGAATCACAGAGCTTCCGAAGGAGGAAACACTGGAAGTGGACAAAGTCCGTCAAGCCATGTGGCAGTTATATTTTGACGGAGCATCCAGAACTGAAACATCCCAATCAGGGCATACGAGGACAAGAGCCGGAGCAGGCATTGTCCTCAAATCCCCGGAAGGAGAAGTGCTGCATACGCCGTGCTCGATCAACAAGCTGTGCATGAACAATGAAGCAGAATATGAAGCCTTAATCATTGGTCTTCAGATTGCCCTCCATATGGAGATTCGAATGCTGCAAGTGTTCGACGATTCAATGCTGATCGTCAAATAGACATATGGAGAATTCGATCTCTGAAAGCCTGGATTGATCCCTTATTGCGCCAAGGCAAAGAAGCTCATGGGGCGATTTTATTTCATCGAGTTAGGCCATGTCGGCCGAAGTCAAAATGCTCAGGCAGATGCACTGGCGAAACTAGCCTGGCAGTCTTGCCAAGTGAATCCCTCAATATAATAATGATAAATAGGCGCGAGATTCCTAGCATGATAGAGGAGCCCGGTGAAGAAGAAGAATGTGAAGCTGCAACAGCAGAAGCAATCACCTCCCTTGACTGGACGGAACCTCTGATGCAATTGTTTAAACACCAAGAATTGGCCAAGCAGAGGGAAGAAAAGATCAGATTGGTCAGAATGGAAGACTCTTATGAAGTCAAAAATAGAACCTTGTTCCAAACTGTGGCAGATGCCAAAATAAAGGTGCTCCTTTGATGTATATCTATGGGGGAGACCTGGACGGTCATGAAGGAAGTTCATGTCAGATCAGTCGGCGCCCACCAAGCTGGGCCAAAAATGAAGATCGAAATCAAGAAGCTGGGATATTACTGGCCAACCATGTTCGATGATTGTTGGAAGTATACCAAGTCATGTCATAAATGCTAATAGCATGCTGTGATCCCAAGAAGACCCCCAATACATTTGCATCCGACGGCCCTCAGTTGACCTTTCGCTCAATGGGGCATTGACGTTGTGGGCCCATTACCCGCGTCTTCATCGGGATGTAAGTACATTCTAGTGGTGACAAATTACTTCTCCTACTGGGTAGAGGTTGTGGCTCTAAGTGAAGTGATAGGAGAAATCATGGTTAGATTTGTCCGTCGAAACATTATATTCCGATTCGGCGTGCCCGATCGGATTGTCTCCGACAACGGAAGTCACTTCAAGAACCAGAAGGTCTACAAATTGGTCGATAAATTCAAGATTGATTAGAGGACATCCACTCCGTATAATCCACAGGCAAACTGGTTAGCGGAAGCCTTCAACAAAACACTATGCACACTTCTTGCCAAGACGGTCAGTTCTAGCAAGAAGGATTGGGAAGACAAGATGTATGAAGCGCTGTGGGCCTACCGTACCGTGTACAAGACTCCCACGGGTTGCTCACCCTTTTTACTAGTATACGGCTCGGAAATAGTCATCCCAATAGAGCTGGAGATACCCTCATTGCGGGTCGCAATCCAGCACGAATTGGTCAAAGGTGACCAAACAAACATAGAAAGAAGATTGGAGGAGCTCTCCGATATGGAAGGGCAACTGCTCAAAGCCCAGCAAAACATACATGTCTATCAGGCCCGTATGGCTTGCGCCTTCGATAAGCTCTTCAAAGAGCGAGAATTCAAGAAAGGAGACCTAGTCATGGTCAAACGAAGAGAAGTCATGGCGGCCAATCCCAAAGACAAATTGAATGAAAATTAGACAGGACCTTACATGGTCCATAAAGTCTACGAAGGCGGTGCTTATGTCATCATCAACCACCGGTGGGAGGTTCAATTTCCACCCCTCAACGAGAAACACCTAAAGTTATACCATGCGCCGCTCCCCCAGCTCGATGATCAACTAAAACCAATACCCCACAATGAACAAGATTGTGTCTTGGAACTCTTCACATGAATCACCAGAAAACACACCTTAACTCGGTGCCCAAGGCCTTCCAGGGTCTTAGTCGAGGGATTCGACTTAGAGCTTTCGTCTGAGTCAGAGAAACCCAAAATTCCTTACGTCGATGCAATCCCAGCATCGATGAACCACTTAACTCGACGCCTAAGACCTCCCAGGGTATCAACTGAGGGGAACGACCTAGACTTTTCATCTGAGTCGGAGAAACCCAAAATTTCTTGCGTCGGTGCAATCCCAATATCGATGAACCACTTAACTCGATACCTAAGACCTCCCGGGGTCTCAACCGAGGGGATACGACCTAGACCTTTCATCTAAGTCGGAGAAGCCCGAAATCCTTGCATCGGTGCAGTCCCAGCATCGATGAACCACTTAACTCGGTGCCTAAGACCTCCCAGGGTCCCAGCCGAGGGAAACGATCTAGACCATTCGTCTAAGTCGAAGAAGCCCGAAATCCCTTGCGTCGATGCAATCCCAGTATCGATGAACCACGTAACTCGGTGCCTATGGCCTTCCAGGGTCTGAACCGAGGGGTACGACCTAGACTTTTCATCTAAGTCAAAGAAACCCGAACTCCTTGCATCGGTGCGATCCCAGCATCGATGAACCACTTAGCTCGGCACCCATGGCCTTCCGAGGTCTTAGCCGAGAAGCACGGCCTAGACTTTCCGTCTAAGCCGGATAAACCCAATCCCTTTGCGTTGGCATGAACCCAGTGTCAACAATACCACTATATATATACTTACATAACCTGGTCCCACAGTGATCATTCAAAAAAAAAAGAAAAAAAAAGAAAACAAAAAGAGATATGAAGAAATAAGAATGAAAAAGTTCCTTAATGTTCTTAATTCGGTACCTAAGGCCTTCCGGGGTCTCAGTCGAGGGGTACCACCTAGACCTTTCGTCTAAGTCGAAGAAGCCTGAAATCCTTGCGTCGTTGCAATCCCATCATCGATGAACCACTTAACTCGGCGCCTAAGATCTCCCAGGGTCTCACCCGAGGGATACGACCTAGATCTTTCGTTGAAGTCGAAGAAGCCCAAATTCCTTGCGTCGGTGCAATCCCAGCATCAAGGAACTACTTAACTCGGCGCCTAAGACCTCCCAGGGTCTCAACCGAGGAGTCTGGCCTAGACCTTTCATTTAAAGCCAGAAAAACCTGATTCCCTGCGTCAGCGTGAACCCAATGTCGATGAAACCACTCGAGTTGGCACCTGTCTCTCGGGCAGGACCAACCCATCCGTCCCACCACGACGATCAGTACAACCCAATGGCTTTGACCTTCTGTCTAAGGCCAGATAAACCTAAATATTCTTGCATCAGTATGAACCCAATATCGACGATATCATCCTAATATCAACCGCCGACCGAGCAAGAAGCTGCACCCGCAGGCCCCGCTCTCTCGTCCCTCGTTCATGACGCCAGCGGATAGGGGGCATTTGTTGGTGTCCAGAGAGGGGGATTTCTGTATCGCATCTAAGAGCGGCCGAACTAGGTCCAGCGAGACCAAATGAGGCACAGCTCATCTAAGTGACCGCCCCGTAGGGCCCACTTAACATAAAAGCCCAATATGTTCACTTGGGATAAAGCACTTCCTAGGCGGCCATTAGGCTCGGAAGGCCGAGCGTCGGACCGGTCGGAGGAAGACCCACGCCCGACCTATCCCCCTCGCCGGGATAAGGGCTAGCGCCTAGCGCCCACTCCGACCAAGACTCACCCGAGCTATGCCTATCGCCCGGGACAGGGCTGGCACTCCTCACGCTTGGAATCGACCGACGATTGCTTATCCACGCTGTCGTTGAGTACCCTTTTTGAGCAGGAGTTTACGAAGATAAGGGGACCCACGAACCCTCAAGGCTATAAAGAGCCCACGATAAGGACGTAAAGAGCTCACGATGAGGACGTAAAGAGCCCACGTCGAGGATGTAACCTCCGCCTAAAACTCCTCAGCTTACGGGACTCATGAGGCTAGCACACTATTAAAATCTGGGACTCCCTCCAGCGAAAGGTAAGGCCAACACACGCCTAAAATCCCTGAGCAGGAACCACTTCACCACCTAGGTGGAGAGGGATCTCGTGCACCCCCTACTTCCTCCCTTCGTAGCTTCCACCTCTGCTCTACTGACTTAGGCCTCGGAGGGTTTTCCCCAGGGAACCATCCCTGGGCCCCCTGATCCATTTCTCTTCCTTGCAGTTCACTATACGGTGATCATCTCCTCCAGCTCAAGACCAGCGCGAGATCGCCCCTCTTCATCTGGCGCCGTCTGTGGGAAACGACCAAAGAGCCAGTATGGTGCGAAGGAGTTCAAAAAGGAGGTCCGCCAGCAATAGGGGCAAAGCCATGGTGGAGGCGGGAGAGGGCCCCTCTCAGGCCCCACAGAACCCCCCCTCCAACGCCAGCACCCCAGCCGACGAACCGCCTCTGCCCGCAGCGGTGGAGCTACCACCCAACGGGAGCGCTGACGCTTTCCAAGCCCTCAACGCGAAACTGGGCATCCTAGTGGAACTCATGAGGACCCAGGCGGCCAGGGAAGGAAGGTCACGCATCCCTCCGGGAAGCCCTCCCCGCAGAGACGCGCCCCAACACACTGCCAGAGGCCGCTTCTACCCTCCAAGGATGGTGACTTATTCGCAACAGGTCAGGAGGACCTTCACAAGCCCCTCCTCCGGAGCAAGAGGCCTCCTCCACGCCGAAAAAGGGAAATCTTGGGGCACGCCATCCGCACCCAGAGACCGAAGTCCCTGGGGAATGCCAGGACAGCACCCCTAGCCCCACGGCGCAACGACAGCCGGAGTTATCCCTCCGACTGCGAGAGTTCGAGAGGCGCTTTGTAGAGCAGGAGCACGCCTTACGCGCCCTGCAGAAGACCTCCCCAGCAGAGGATGACGAGAAATCCCCATTCTCCGACTACATCTTAAAGGCAGAGATATCTCCCAGAATCTCCATTCCGGCCTTCAAGTCTTACGACGGCCAGGGTGACCCGGTCGACCACTTCGACAGCTTCGACGCCCTGATGACCCTTCACGGGGCATCCGACGCCATCAAGTGCCGAGCGTTCGTGACCACCATATTCCAAGGTGCCCAAGCATGGTTCCGGGCCCTCGCCCCCAGATCCATTCGAGGCTTCAAGCAATTTGGGCAAGTGTTTAAGGAGAGTTTCGCCGGCAGTGGCCCCCCAAGGTCGGTAGCGGGGCTATTGGCTCTCAAACAGGCCCAGGGGGAGAGACTCCAGGCTTATATCAACCGGTTCAAGTCGGAAGCCCCGAGAATCCCCCGCCTGGATGTAGCCTCGGCCATAACCGCACTGACCGGAGGCACCCGCGACGAGAACCTCTGCCGTGAACTTGTCCTCCACCCTCCCTCGACCCTTGCCGAGCTAGTGACTCTGGCTTTGCGCCATGCTGAGTGCGAAGAAGTTCTCAGCGCATGCCAAGGTGCAACCGGTTTGGGTCGGGAGGGGGACAAGAAGCAAGCATCTGAGCCAAGCTCGGGCCAAGGAAAAAGGTGGAACCGAGACGGGGAGCACAAAGAACCGTCCTGGAAGTACGAGCGATACACTCCCTTAACCTCTCCGGTGTACGAGATTTATGAAGACATCAAAGGCTCGGGCCTCCTCTGCCAACCCGAGCGAATGAGGTCGAAGAGCCGCAATCGCAGTAAGCACTGCCTGTTCCACAGCGACCACGGGCATCATACTGGCGATTGCCGACAGCTCCAGGATGAGATCGAGCGCCTCGTCTGCGAGGGACACCTATCCCGATTCGTGGTCGGGCATAAGGAAGATCGAGGCGCCCCAGAGGAGATCGACAACGCCCCCCGCGGGGTCCACATCAATGTCATCACTGGAGGAGCTGCATCCGGAGGAGACAGTAGCCGAGGAAGGAAGCGTCATGCTAAGCGGACGAGTCGAGCCACCGAGCCTCCCAAGGCCACGCTAAGTGAGCCCCAGGTCATAGTCTTCTCCGACCAAGACTTGGAAGGGCTGACCACCCCGCATGACGACGCCATAGTTATATCAGCTACAATAAACCATTATAACGTAGATAGGATTCTAGTTGACAATGGAAGCGCCCCTGATATATTGTCTTATGAGTGTTTTCTTAAGATGGGAGAGAATCCGTATAAACTCCGCCCGATCCGAACCCCCCTTTGCGGGTTCAATGGCCAGGCCACTTATCCCGAGGGAGCCCTTAGCCTGCCGGTTACCCTCGGCACCCCACCCAAAACTGTTACGGCTATGGTGGACTTCATAGTGATCAAGGGTATGATGGCATACAACGTAATCTTCGGCCGGGGGATCCTTAGCCGAACGAAAGAGGTGCCCTATACCTATCACCAAAAAATGAAGTTCCCCACTAAGCTTGGGGTGGGGGAAGTCCGGGGCAACCAGGCGTTGGCCAGAAGGTGCTATAGTATCTCGGTTGATGCCACAAGGCCGGACGGGAAGAACAAGGGCCCCCGGGAAGTCGAGGAAAAACACGTAACATCCGAGCCTGGAGGCGAGCTGTTAACGGTTTTCCTAAATGATGACCCGACCCTAGGGGTAAAGATTGGAGCCGACCTACCATCTGAGGTTCAGCAACAATACATAGAATTTCTTTCTGGGTACATCCGAGTCTTTGCATGGTCTGATGATCAACTCCCCAGGATATCGGGAGAGACGGTAGTGCATAAACTTAACCTTGACCCAACCGTGAAGCCCGTACAATAACGCAGAAGGAAGCACGCGCCAGAGAAGCAGATAGTCATCAAGGAGCAAGTCACCAAGGGGCAGAAGACTGGTCTTTTTAGATCAGTCTTGTACCCAACGTGGCTGGCTAACGTCATCCTGGTGCCAAAAGCTTCGGGAAAGTGGTGAATGTGCGTGGACTTCACCGACTTGAACAAGCCACACCAAAAGACTGCTATCTGTTGTCGAGCATCGACCAACTGGTTGACTCAACCTCGGGCAACGAGATACTCAGCTTCCTGGACGCCTATTCAGGCTACCACCAGATCAGAATGGATCCAGAAGATATCGAGAAGACCGTCTTCATCACCGACTTCGGCGTACACTGCTACACCCGGATGCCCTTCGGGCTGAAGAATGCCGGAGCCACGTACCAGAGGCTGGTCAACCATATGTTTGAGGGACAGCTCAGCCGGAACATCGAGGCCGATATTGACGACATGCTCGTCAAGACCCCCAAGGCCGAGGACCACTTCACCGACCTAGCTGAGACCTTCGACACTCTCCTGAGGTACAATATGAAGCTCAACCCCACCAAGTGTGCCTTCGGATTAAGGTCCGGGAAATTCCTGGGCTTCTTGGTGACCCAGCGTGGGATCGAGGCCAACCCCGACAAGGTCCACAACATCCTGGACATGCGACCGCCCACTTGCACCAAGGACGTTCAACGCCTTCCCGGGTGCATTGCTGCGCTCAACCGATTCCTGTCCCGTGCGGCCGAACGATGCCTACCCTTTTTCAAACTGTTGAGGGGGCCCAAAATGGTATCTGCTACGTTCTTATGGGACGAGGAATGCGAAAAGGCATTCGCTGAGCTTAAGGAGTTCCTAGATTCGCCCCCAGTGCTGTCCAAGCCTGTTCCAGGTGAAGCCTTACTCCATCCACAGTTAGCTCGGTCCTGTTCAGAAATGACTCGGGAGTCGAGAGACCGGTCTACTACACCATCAAGGTGCTCAACAAAGCTGAAAGAAGGTACCCTGCAACTGAGAGACTCGTGCTAGCGTTGGTTACCTCGGCCAAGCGCCTTCGACCCTACTTCCAAGGGCACTCCATCATCGTGTTGACCGGCGAACCACAGGATCCTCGCTCACCCTGAAGCCTCGGGACGCCTCGTCAAGTGGGCCATTATGCTCGGGGCCTACGATATCTCATACCGACCTCGCTCCGCTATCAAAGGGCAGGCCCTCGCTGACTTCATCGCCGAGAGCACCGTCCCGACCAAAGAAAAATCTCCATCCGCGCCCGGGCCAACCTAGGAACTGTTCGTCGACGGATCCTCTAACTCGGCCGGGAGTGGCACCGGTATCCTCCTGAAGTCCCCCGAAGGAGCAGAGCTGCAATATGCCTTGAAGTTCAACTTACAGACATCCAACAAAGCCTCCGAGTACGAAGCCCTTATCTCGGGAGCCCGCATGGCCCGGCGGTTGGGAGCTGAGCGAGTCAGAATTCACACTGACTCCCAACTGGTCGCCAGCCAAGTCAACGGTGAATACGAAACTCGGGAAGAACCGATGGTCAAATACCTCCGGCTGGTCAAAATCGTGGCACAACAGTTCGAGGGTTTTGAGGTAGTCTGAATAGCTCGGGAGGAAAACCCCCGAGCGGACACCCTCTCTCGGCTGGCCTCCTCTCTTGACCCCGAGGATACTCGATCGGTCCTTCTCGAAGAGCTAGAGCGACCGAGCATTGACTCGGAGCTCCTGGCCGTTGACTCGGCCTCCCCAAGCGACTGGCGTACCCCCTACCTGTCGTGGCTCCAAGACTCTCAGGTGCCTCCTGACCCTCGGGAAGCCCAGAGATTGAAATACCAAGCTCGGCGATTCATCATTCTGGATGGCACTCTATACCGCAGATCCTTCTCCGGTCCCCTCCTAAAGTGCATCAGTACTGACGAAGCTGGCCGAGCGATTCAAGAGGTTCCCGAAGGCCTATGCGGAGCGCATCAAGGGGGAAGGTCGCTCGCCAGGATCTTGCTTCGGCAGGGTTACTGGTGGCCCACCCTACAGCGTGACTGCTCGTCCCACGTGCAATAGTGTGACCGATGCCAGCGATTTGACCACTTGGTCCATCAGCCGGCAACGGAGCTCGTCACCCTAGCCGAGCCTTATCGTTTCGCTCGGTGGGGGATCGACATCCTTGGACTTTTCCCTACGGCTCAGGCCCAAAAGAAGTTCATCATTGTCGCCATCGACTACTTCACCAAGTGGATCGAGGCCGAAGCTACAGCTAGGATCACCGAGGCAGTCTTGTGGAGTTTCGTCTGGAAGTCGATCATCTGTCGCTACGGCTTCCCCCGGGTGATAGTGAGTAATAATGGTCGGCAATTTGATTCTCGTTATTTCCGAGACAGATGTGCCGACCTAAACATTCGCAATCACTTCACCTCGGTCGCCCACCCTCAGGCTAACGGGCTGGTCGAAAATGCCAATAAGACTATCTTAAAAGGCATCAAGACTAGGCTCGGCAAAGCCAAGGGCAGCTGGCTCAAGGAATTGTCGAACGTACTTTGGTCGCACAGAACGACTCCCAGAATGGCAACCGGTGAGAGTCCCTTTCAACTGGTGTACGGCACCGAGGCCGTGATCCCATTGGCGATTGGCAATCCCTCCCTCCGAGTCATCTACTTCTCGTCCGAGGCAAACGACCAGAAACTGCTCAAAAACCTCGACCTAGTAGATGAAGTCCGAGAGATTGCCAGCATCCGAGCAACGGAATATCAACGCCGCCTCACTCAATACTCCAACGCCAAAGTCTGAGATAGACATTTCCAACCGGGAGACTTCGTTCTCAGAAAAGCCAAAGCCTCTCGACCACTTAAGGCGGCGGGCAAGCTATCCCCTAATTGGGAAGGCCCCTACCGAGTGGTCGAGACGCTCGGGAAAGGAGCGTACTGGCTATCTACCATGGAAGGAGAACCCATCCCTCGGACATGGAATGCGACTACACTGCGCAAGTTCTACTTCTGAACACTTCAGTCGTGTAAGCAATATGAAATAAAACAAAATTTTCCTTCCCATTTTATTCAAATAATTTATGCATTAGAAAGGCTGAAGCCAATACAATACATGTCAAAAAAGCAAAAATCCATCTGACGCCGCCATATGAGCCCATCACTCGGCTGACTCGGTTAACCTTCCTGCGTCCAGCCACTGACTCTGCCTCGTGCGGAAATTGGCTCGGATAAAGGATAGTCGACCCCGTTGGCTCGAGTAACTCGGAACAGAGGTGACAGAGGGATTAGGAAGAGGAAGGCTACCTTCCAAGTGGCACAGAATAAATGAAGGGGAAGAGGAAGCCAACTAATAGCAGAGAATGCCAAGAGGCACCCTCTGAAGAGTGAAAGAAATGATGAGGGCAGAAGAGAGAGAAAGAGGCTGCGGGAGAAGGCAGGAGAAGCAGGAAGTGGAGAAGAATCCTGAGAGGGATCCCCTCTAGAGAGTGAGCAGGAAGGGACAAGAGAAAGGGGTGCCTGATCCCCCTATCCGTTCGCCGTTACGTCCCTCCCTACAAGCGCCACCGGAACTGATAAAAAGAAGGCGACGTGCTTCCGCACGTCAAACCCCGTTCTAACCCGCCCGCCGGCCGTCGAACTCCCTTCAGACCCGAAGCAGTAAGGACTCTCTGCCCTCCGTCGTCTACAGCTTCGTCTTCCAGACCGTCTTCCATGCTTCAAATTTGACGGCACAATGCTTCGTGAAGAAGGAGGGAGGAAAGACTGTCAGAGAAGATCCTAAGCGATGGAAAGGAAGAGACGCCCTTCAGACCTTTTATAGGTGAAGGGAGGCTACTTGCCTTAAATGATTCTCCCCTCGAAAACACGCTAAAGGGACCTCTCTCTATGAACGGTCACCTCAGACTCCTCGGTTCCATCCCAGCCGGACACCCAAAGCGGCCGGGCATTTAAAGCATGAGAAAATGGAAAGACACCCTGTCAGACGCCCGCCCAACCATCATGCGAGATACACGCAGAAAGTATCGGCACTTTCCAACTACTGCGGATACGCTGGTCAAACCACGACAATGGCGGTAAAAAATAGTCAAGCCTTTATCATAACGCTACCGCCTTACGTTCCTTCACACAAAAAAGAGAGGTTTTTTCTTCAAAAAAAAAGAAAAATGTACAAGGAGAAAAATAAAAACAGATACATCAGGCCCCTGGCCCATCCTAAGGCTCGAAAGTTGAAGGCTCGGACGGTCTGCCCCCGACACCCTCGGCGATGGCCGGCCCTGGCACTGACCCCACCGGCGTAGGAACTGCCTCGGTTGCGCGCCCTCCCGAGGCATCCGGAGTTGGCGACCCCTCGGATAAAGACGAGTCCCCCTGGTCTCCTTCTTCCCCCGACGCCGAGCCAGAGGAATCGGAGGATGCCAAATCCGAATCATAGCTTTGCCCGGACGGGAAACTGATTGTCCCGGGTGCCTGCTCCTCCTCGTAGAAGATGGCCCGGCCGTAGCTGTGCTCGAATCCCTTGCGGATGCCCCGGCAAAGTGCTGACTCATAGTAGGGGAGGGCAGCCTCCTTAAGGTCGACCCGGTAGGCCTCTGAGCGTTTGTATTGCTCGAGTGCCTCCGCCCCGGCCGATCCCACCCTACTAGCGAGCTCAGCCTTCTCCAGCTCTGCCTCGGCCATCTGCTTCTCTGCCTAGGCCATCTGCTTCTCTGCCTCGGCCCGATCAGCTTCGACCTCCAACCGAAGACCTAATAGCTCGGCACGCTCGGCCTCCCACTGGCCATCTCGCTCGGCGTGGGCCACGCGCTCCTCTTCTAGAAGCTTGCTCTTCCTCTCGAGCGACCCACGGGCCTGAGCCAATTGCTCGGTCAATGTCCGGGCCTCCGCCTAGCTCGCCCTCGCCAGCTCTCTAATCGAGGAGAGCTCCCGTCGAAGCCCATCACGCTCCTCGGTGAGTCGAGCTATCTTCCCGTCGAACGCGCCGAGGGTCCAGGCAAGGTTCGCCCATTCTGACTCTAACCGAGCGTAAGCTTCAGCCAGAGAGGCCCCCATCTGGGCCAGGACCAGGCCACCCTCCATCACCATCTCAAGGGCCACGGGTGGGGAGCGTTGCTTGTCTCCTCCCCTCACCACCTTCGTAGCTATGCTACGACATCTCTGATACAGAGGGCCCTAGATGCCCAGCCTCTCCATAACCGCCAGAATAGGGCCCCCCCCTTCGAGCGGCATCCCCCCGGGAGCCCCGCCGGCCGGCCCAGATAGAGCCGCTGCTTCATCCGCCCCTCTTGCCTCGGTCGGTTGGGGCTGTGTCGCTTCTCCTCACGACCTCCCGGCCTCGACCAGCTTGGCCCGGACGTCACCACCCAGAGCGCCGCCTGCCTCGCTCGAAGCTCCAGCCTCGGCCACGGTCCTGGAGTCGCCCGCTTCGGCCCCGGCCCCCTCAGCCCCTACAGAGGGGAGAGCCGGGCCATCACCGCCGCCAACCGCATAAATGGCCATGGCCTCCTCGGCCCCCTCTTGCTCGGCGGATGGGAGAGCCGGCCTAATAGGGTCATCCCTGTCATGCTCGGCAGAGGGGAGAGCCGAGCTAGAGCCACGTTCGACTGCGAGGATGGTCCCGGCCTTCTTGGCCCACTTCTTGGCTTTCACGGCGTCCCGTATCATCCCCTCCACGGGATCCTTGCGCTTGGACCCCCGCGGCCTGGAGGACCCTTACCGGGTCACCCCCTTACCCTTATCCCGGGCTCGGGAGTGACCCTCGGGAGCTCGCAACTCAACGGCAGTCGAGTCGTCGCCCATATCGGTCACTTCCCACTCGGTCACGGGCTCCTCCTCCGCAGCCGGCCGCCTGGTGTCTGTGCCAAAGAAGACATGGTCAAGGAAAGAAAAATGGCTTCATCATCCGACTAAAAATTGAGTCATGGTGCCCTTACCTGTCGGTCATAGCTGCTGGAGAAGGCATCGCTCGATGTTCTCCGGAGTCACCAGCTCCTCCGTGGACTGGCGATGCTTCATCAGAATGGCCACATACTTCTCCACATCCGGAGAGAACTCATCTTGCCTCGGAGGAATGTTCGGGTGAACGTTGGGGATTACGGGACACCTCCAAGACGACTCCACCGAAAAAATCCCCACCCAGAAGAACTGAGTCTTCCACCCCTTGTGAGAAGAGTCCTTCGCGGCTAAGGAGACACAGCTCCTGTTCCGCCTCGCCTGGATGAAATAGAAGCCCTTCCCGGCCGAGGAATGCCCCTTAAACTCAAAAAAGTAATGAAAGAGGTCCAAGGAAGGAGGAACCTGCACTGAAGGCAGAGGATGCGAAAAGTGGAGAGAAGAAGATGAGAGTTGGCTACCAACTGTATGGGAGCCAACTGGAAGAAATTGAGAAGCTTAAGAACAAAAGGTTCGAAGGGAAGATGGAACCCACCCTTCCACGACAGAAGGAAGGAGCAAAAATGGCCCCTACGAGAATCCAAGCTTGCCTCGTTCGGGGTGGCCGCAGCGAAGTAGTACTGATTGGACAGGCAAAACTGGTGCTCGAGCAGCTTCACCTCCGCCTCCCCCAGCTCGCTGTAGTTCGGAGCCGGCGGTATCACCATCGCCCTCGCCTCAGGCTCACCCTCCAACTCTTCAACCTTCGGACGTTGGTCCGCCATGAAATCTGAAGAGGATCTTGAAGAGGAAAGCTCCCGAGACTCTGAAGACTCTGGAGGATGGGGAAGCTATCGGACCGCCTCCACATCTGTCTCTGCCAACTCTGCGAACGCCGCTGCAAGTATCTACTCTTCCACCGTACCCCCACGGCGCATCAAAGAGCCCCGAAAGTAAGTATGAAGGAGAGCAAAACCCTAAAGCGGAGGGATTCTGGAACGACAACAAGCGCACAACTCTTATATCCCCTCGCGGAAGGCGTCGCGTTGTTCGACCTCCGAGAAAGGGGGGGCCCTTCGTTTCAAATCCATCAGGATTATCATCATTACGGGCCCAGGTGACCACGACACCTGGCTTCTTAACACCACTAGATCTCCTCCCACCCGAGCCACGCTGGTCCAAAACCCCAACGATTACTCTTCCGAGCCTGCCAAGGCTCGGGAGTAGGATGTGGACAAGTGGAGAGGGGGATTTCTATAGCCCATCTAAGAGCGGCCGAACTAGGTCTAGCGAGACCAAACGAGACCCAGCTCATCTAAGTGACCGCCCCGCAGGGCCCACTTAACATAAAAGCACAATAAGTTCATTCGGGATAAAGCACTTCCTAGGCGGCCATTAGGCTCGGAAGGCCGAGCGTCGGTCCGGTCGGAGGAAGACCCACGCCCGACCTATCCCCCTCGCTGGGATAAGGGCTAGCGCCTAGCGCCCACTCCGACCAAGACTCACCCGAGCTATGCCTATCGCCCGGGACAGGGCTGACACTCCTCACGCTTGGGTCGACCGACGATTGCTTATCCATGCTGCCGTTGAGAACCCTTTCTGAGCAGGAGTTCACGAAGATAAGGGGACCCACGAACCCTCAAGGCTATAAAGAGCCCACGATGAGGACGTAAAGAGCTCACGATGAGGACGTAAAGAGCCCACATCAAGGACGTAACCCCCGCTTAAAACTCCTCAGCTTACGAGACTCATGAGGCTGGCACACTATTAAAACTTGGGACTCCCTCCAGCGAAGGTAAGGCCAACACACGCCTAAACTCCCCGAGCAGGAACCACTTCACCACCTTGGTGGAGAGAGATCTCGTGCACCCCCTTCTTCCTCCCTTCGTAGCTTCCACCTCTTCTCTACTGACTTAGGCATCGGAGGGTTTTCCCTAGGGAACCATCTCTGGGCCCCCTGATCCGTTTCCCTTCCTTGTAGTTCACTATCCGGTGATCATCTCCTCCAGCTCAGGACCAGCGCGAGATCGCCCCTCTTTAGTTTCAAAAAAGGAGGAAAAGAAAATAGATACAAATGGGCCAACACTAATGGACCCAAAAAAAGGGGGAAGAAGAATGTGTAGGAAAGGCTGTAACGACCCAAGATCCGAGTGAAAAGAAAGGAACCGGCGCGACTCGAACCTCGGCCCGCCACCCACGAGCCCGAAGACTCGAAAGAGTTAAATGGAGTGGCGGTCCACTCAGGATAGCCCCTCAGCCTAGCGGTCCTCTCTGGACCGCAAGGCGGGCCTAGTGGTCTCCCTGAGACCGCCAGGTCAAGCCAAGCGATCAAGCCATGACTGCAAGGGGAAGGAGCCACAAGGGGGCCTAGTGGTCTATCGCCAGGCTACTAACCCCTGTCAAACGGTCCGCACCGGACCGCAAGGAAATCAGAAACGGTCAAGCCTTGACCGCTAGCCAGCACGTGGCTCCCAACGGTCGAAAACACGCACCCCGAGGGTGCTCCGATCAAACTGGACAAACGGTCATCTACCGACCGCTAGTCCGAGGGTAACAGTCTATCGCGTGACTGCCACCCTGAGCCTAGCGGTCCCAGGTGGATCGCTAAGCCTGCCGACACTACAGAGTTGCTTAGCAACCTCCCGAGGGCCGCTAGGGGAGCCTCGCAGTCTCTGGAAGGACCGCTACTCCCACCCGAGAACGGGAACGGCGGGAAGACCCAAAAAACACGATCCATGCCCCGATCATCGCCTGATGATGGGGAAACAAAGGGGAATCCATCCCCAACCCTCCTAGCATGATTCTACACCCTTCGATTGGTCAAAAACTCCATGAAATGGGAGATCCGTCGCTCAACCCCAAAACATGCAATTTCACTCTCCCAGCTCAAAAACACCTCTCCTCGGCCTCTCCTCGGGCTACAAATCACGGGAAAAGCGGAAAAGAGTGTAAGGATCTGTCCCCCTACCTCGAGGAAGCTTGAAATCCGTCGGATCACCGTCGATCTCCAAATCTAGGTCGAATATAACTCCACACCCCACTCCGCGAGATCACCACCGCCGCGCTCAGCACGCCGCCACTACACCGCCGCCGAGGTATGCCATCCGTCACCGGAGGAGGAAGGGCGCCGCGCCCGCGATCGTGGGGGAGGGGCATGCAACAGTCGGGAAGGGGGGGTGCGCTCACGGGAAGAAGACAAGGAGAGAAGGAAGAAGAAAGGAAAAAGAAAAAAGGGGTTATTTATAAAAAATCTGGAAATTACGAAAAATGTGAAAAATAAAAACAAATCATTTCTCGATCCTCGAAACATGCTAAACGCACTGGTACCATCCCGGAGTAGGAGAACGCAACGGTCGGCCCTACACAGGGTTCCGAAGGTCCGTCAGGGAAAAACACGCGTAAAACACAAAACACGCTCCGGGACCCCCAAAAGTGATCCGAAACCCATGCATGGATCCAGATCCAAAAAATGTCTGAAAAACCTGGGACATTACAGCCCTCCCCTCTTAAACATATTTCATCCTCGAAATTAAGAACGACACAAGATCAGGGGAGAAGACTCACTCGACCAAGTAAGGATACTGCTGCCGCATCTCATCCTCACGCTCCCACGACGCTTCGCCACCAGAATGATGCTACCAGACCACCTTAACCAGGGGAATAACCTTGTTCCGCAAGCGCTGCTCACGCCGATCCTCAATGCGGATAGGGTACTCAGGAAGGGAGAAGTCTGGGGTCACCTCGAGCCAAACGGCTTCCTCCAGAACATGGGAATCATCGGGCATGTACCTCCGCAGCATAGACACATGAAACACATCATGCACAGTCGCCAGCTCTGGGGGTAATTGCAACCAATAAGTAACTTCACCAATACACTCGACAATGAGGAAAGGACCAATGTAGCGGGGACTCAACTTCCCACCCCTGCCGAAGCGCATCACACCCTTCATAGGAGAGACCCGCAAAAATACCCGGTCTCCTACAGCAAAGCTGAGGGGTTGCCTCCTCCGATCGGCATAGCTCTTTTGTCGGCTCTGTGCTGCCAACATCTTCTGCCGAACCAGACGCACCACCTCAGTACACTGCTGCACCAAATCCGGTCCTGTCAGGACACGCTCCCCCACCTCGAACCAATCAAGCGGAGTCTGACAAGGTTGCCCGTACAACGCCTCATAAGGAGCCATACCCATGCTCGAATGATAGTTGTTGTTATAGGCAAACTCCACTAATGATAAATGGTGGGTCCAACTCCCTTGCCACTCCAAGCAACATGACCTCAACATATCCTCCAAAGTCTGGAGGTTCCTCTCAGACTGACCGTCCGACTGAGGATGGTACGCCGAGCTAAAAGCCAACTCCGTGCCTAAAGCTCTCTGGAAGCTCCTCCAGAATCCTGAAGTGAAGCGAGGATCACGATAGGACAAAATGGAGATAGGGACTCCATGTAACGGAACGATCCGCTCCACATACAAGCGGGCCAACTTATGCACATTCCAACTGACCTTGATCGGAAACAATCGTGTCGTCTTCGTCAGTCTATCCACCTGTAACTAATAGCAACAAACCCCGTCGTTTAAAAAGTCGTGCCACAATTTAAAATTTAACAGAACTCACTCACTTAAAAATATATGAAATTTAAGCAAAGTGGTGAATATGGGTCGATCCCACGAAGAAGAAATGTTTTTAAAATAACATGGAGGAGAATTCTTATATTTAAAAAATCTAAGGTTTTGAGTGAGATTAAACTAATGAAAAAGAAAATTGCATGAAAATAAACTAAGTAAAGAATATGAGAGGGTTGAAGAAGAGAATTTGGAAAGAGAGGGAGAAAAGACACACTTGCACAAAATCTGAACTTTATTACTATGAAAGGTGACAAGTACAAATCTTTGAAAATAAAAATTACAACTTGACTGAAAAATAGAAGAGTGAGAGAAGAAATTAGAGCCAAAATATTGAAGAATGCCGCCGTCTCCTTACCGTGTCGAGCCTTGGAATTTCACCCCACCGTGGAAGTAGACGTCGTCGAGAGGACCGAAGGAAGAAGATCCACCAAGGAATGTGTGAAGAAATATGGGAGATGGAGATATAGATGGTAGAGGAAGAAAGCTTTTAAAAATCTAAGTGTAAACCTGTATATGTGCGAGTGTGATTTGAGAAGAGAGGGAACAGAGAGAGGGATGAAGAGAGGGCTACGGTTGAGAGATAAATAAAAACATAGGGAAAATAAAATAGAAAATAGAGAGAGATTGGAAGAGAAATAAATTTAAAATTAGAAGGAATTAGATAAGATGGAAGAAGAGAAAGTTGTAGAGGATGAAAAGATGAAGAAGATTGATGAAGAACTCAGAAGCAGAAGATGAGAGGAGGAAGGTGAAAAACGTGGAAGACCAGGAGGTGGTGCGCGGATGAACAGTGAAAAAGCCTAAAAACTAAACTTTGGAAATAGGGGAATAACTTGAAAACGAGAAGGATTTGGAAGAAGAGGTAGAAGAAGAAATTGGGGAACAACTAAAAATGAGTAACTTTTGTGAAGATAGTAAGAGGAAAAGAGAATCAGATGGGGGAGAAAAATGAGAAAGAGTAGAGTTTATAAAATCAGATGAACAGTAAAAATGTAGAACAATTCTTTAAAAAAGGAAGAATAACTTAAAAACGGGGAAGAGTCAGGGGAAGATGATGAATAAGAAATTATAGAAGACTTAGAAACGCACAACTTTAAAGAAGAAAGCAATTTAAATGACAATCAGAAGAGCATTAAAACTAGGCTAGAAGAAAGGCTAAGATCCTTCCCACAGTTGCTCTCGGGCTCTATTTATATTGCACAGGGAAGCTTCTCACGATCGTGGCTTTTTGAGAACAGCATAAAATCCTATTTTTCAGCATCAAGGATTGATCAAAGAGGTGTCTTTCCATGTTTAGAGTCATGCTTTCCTCAAACAAGAGGAGATAAGCTCATGTATGGATAGATAACTTCGTTCGAAGCAAACTGGTTCCATTTCAAACTCTCGTGAAAATGGCGACTGAGTACTGGACGCAAATTAAAATGGCGACTGTTCACGCGGTCGCACAATCTTTTTTTTCTCTTTTTGATATTTACTTTTTTTTCATAAAATCAAGAAATAGCGACTTCATGAACGGGCGCAGTTTCCTTTTTTCTATTTTTCTTGATTTTCCTCATAATTGAATGAGCGCTCGCTTGCGCGATCACTTATTCTTTTTCCATTTCTTTCTTTTCTTTTTTCTGATTTTTCGTACAGAGGGAATAGCCCCCACATGCGCGGTCGCTTATTCTTTTCCTACCAATTTTCTTTTTCTTATTTTCTTCAAATGAATTGGTGCCTGGCCTTGTGTCGCAGAATCTTGAATATGCGCCCTCGCAAAAGGGTGTTCATTAAATGGCGACTGGAGATCGGTCGCTCATTCCCTGAAAATTCAAAAAAATTACAATATCAACATATTTCATCTCAAATGATTGTGCAAATTCTTGAATATTTCTCACATTGTCATTTTGCCTCAAAAACATGATAAAATGCGTGCAGACTCAAATTAATGGTGAGAATGAAATTAACTACTCATGTTGCACAACTTTATTCATTTAATACTCAATGATGATGAATGTGATGCAACTTATGATATAAAATATAGCACTTATCAGTAACCAGATACTATGATGCCCACTGGATGTCCTCGGCAACCCAACCACAAAGTCGGTGGTCACGTGGTCCCACTTCCACGCGGGAATCTCCAAGGGTGGAAGTGTACCACCCGGTCGCTGGTGTTCTGCCTTCACTTGCTGACAGACCAAACACTTGGCCACAAACTCTGCCACATCTCTCTTCATACTAGGCCACCAAAATTGTCTCTTCAAATTCTGGTACATCTTTTCCGATCTTGGGTGCACGGCATACCGGCTCCCATGAGCCTCTCGCAATACCGTATGCCTAACCTGCTCCTCGGTTGGGACGTACAGCCTACCTCGAAACCTCACAGCTCCATCCTCACCAAACTCCACCTCGGCCAACGATAAAATTCGAGGTAGCTCGGGGTCCGCATGTTGAGCCTCAGTCACCTGACGACGAATAGCTGGCGTGACACTCAGGCTCGCAAGAACAGCCGAACCCTGATCCCGTGGGATCTTGAGCCTAAAAGTCATGGCCGGCACCTGCTCCCATAACCTCCACTTCCTCAACAACATCTGACTGACCACCACCTTCCTACTCAAGGCGTCAGCCATGACATTCATCCTGCTAGACTGATACGACAGAGTAAAGTCATAATCCTTCATGTACTCTATCCACCTCCTCTGCCTGAGGTTAAGATCCTTCTGGGTAAACACATACCTTAAACTCTGATGGTCAGTGAAAACCTCGAACTTCTCGCCATACAGGTAATGCCTCAAGATCTTTAGAGTGAAAATCACCGCCGCCAACTCAAGATCATGAGTGGGATAGTTCTCCTCATGTGGTTTCAACTGTCGAGATGCATACGCCACAACTCTATCATGCTGCATCAGCACGGCCCCCAACCCTATCTTGGAAGCGTCCTTACACACTACGAAACCTCCCGATTTCGAAGGTAACACTAACACCGGAGCGGTAGTGAGCAATCTCTTCAGCTCCATAAAGCTCTGTTCACACTCCTCCGTCCAGACAAACGGCACATCCTTCCGTGTAAGCCTAGTCATCGGGGCCGCAATACGAGCAAAGTGCTGGATGAATCTCCTATAATAGCCTGCAAGTCCAAGAAAGCTTCGAATCTCCGTGACAGAACTCGGTCTCGGCCATTGCACCACAGCTTCGACCTTGGCCAAACTCACCGAAACACCATCACCAGAAATCACGTGCCCCAAAAAGTGCACCTCTCGCAGCCAAAATTCACACTTGCTGAGCTTGGCATACAGCTGGTGATCTTGCAAAGTCTACAACACCACTCTCAAATGATGCACATGCTCCTCAGCAGACCGCGAATACACAAGGATATCATCCACGAACACGACCATGAACTGGTCTAGATACGGACGGAACACCCTATGCATCAAATCCATAAATTCCGTGGGGGCATTGGTGAGCCCAAACGGCATCACCAAGAACTCATAATGCCCATACCTCAAGCGGAACGCAGTCTTCTCAATGTCAGACTCTCGGATCTGCAGCTAGTAATAACCTGACCTCAAATCGATCCGCGAAAACACTTGGGCCGACTGAAGCTGATCAAATAAGTCATCAATCCGAGGCAACAGATACTTGTTCTTAACAGTCGCCTAGTTCAACTTCCGGTAGTCGATGCACAACCTCAGACTATCATCATTCTTCTTCACGAATAACACGGGCGCACCCCAAGGGAAAAAGCTAGGACGAATATACCCCTTGGTCAGCAACTCCTGCAACTGCGCCTTCAACTCTCTCAACTCAGTCGGTGCCATCCGGTAAGGGGCCTTCGACATAGGCGCCGTACCTGATACCACTTCAATCACGAAATCAATCTCTCGCTGCGGTGGCAACCCTTGCAACTCCTCGGGAAAAACATCGAAAAACCCACACACAACCGGAATATCCTCCACATCCGGACACTGTCGATCAACCAGGAATACTGAAGCCAAAAAATCCTGACACCCCGCATCAAGCAATCTACAAGCCTTAATGGCCGAAATAAGATAACGGGAAGAGGAAGACCGGATACCTTGGTAGTAGAAGGTGGGTCTGCTAGGATGCTAGAAGTAGACCCTCTTCAAGCTGCAATCCACCACGGCACGATGGGAGTCAAGCCAATCCATGCCCAAGATCACATCAAAGTCCTGAAGCGGCAATGCATAAAGCCTGGCCGGTAAGTTCAGCCCATCGACCCACACAGGCACCTTCTCAAGGAAATACGGGGTGAGCATGAAATCACCGGTAGGCAACTCCACTGCCTGGGCACAAGACACCTCGGTCACCGACTCCTCGGCACTCTGAGCAAAATCCTCTGAAATGAACGAATGGGACAAACCAGAATCAAACAAAACTCGAGCCGCATAACCCATAATCGGAATAGTACCTTCCACTAACTACGACGCCTCAGCCTCTGCTCTAGTCATATGCGTGACTCGATCTCGGGATCTCTGCCTCCCCACAGTAGCCGATCGAGTCAACTACAGAAATTGACCCTGTTGCTGGTACTATTGCGGTTGTGGTGGTAACTGCTGGGGCTAAAACTACTGCTGCTGCTGAAACTCGTGCGACTGACGCGGTCTCTGCAGACAGTCACGTGCCATATGCCCTAGCTGGTCACACCTGAAGCAAACCACGGGCGTTGGACACTGCCTGCCTGGATGAGAATCGCCGCACCGAGGACACCCACATCGAGAACCACTCATTGAACCCTGGCGCTGGTAAGGTGTGGGCTGCTGAACACTGCTAGCTGATACCTGCCCCTGATCTCTGCGATCTCAATGCCTCCTGCCAAAACCAGCTTCCTTGAATACCTTCTTGAGCTTTGAGCCAAGGGATGACGAATCTGCTGCTGACGCCATGGATGGAGATGCCCCTGAACT
Source organism: Amorphophallus konjac (assembly GCA_022559845.1). Lineage (NCBI taxonomy): Eukaryota > Viridiplantae > Streptophyta > Magnoliopsida > Alismatales > Araceae > Amorphophallus > Amorphophallus konjac. The sequence continues at coordinate 155,784,874 of CM040129.1, forward strand.
GCCTGCTGAGGGCTGGACAGTACTCTACTGCTGCACGGCCGTCGGCTGACTAAAACCCATCTACGTCTGGCTTGCACTACCCCGACCTCGAGTCTTCTGTAAATCTCTCTCCAACGCCGCTGCTACTCTGCAAGCTGCATCCAGGTTGGTCAAACCCGACGCAAGTAGGGGATGCCTCAGCTCTGGCCTCAAACCCCCGACAAACTGCTTGGTCTTCAACTCCTCGCCTGCCATGATATGCGGTGCATAATGGCCCAACTCAATGAACCTGGATCTATACTGCATCACAGACATGTCACCCTGGACCAACTCTAGGAACTCACGCATCCTCTGCGATCTAATGAAGGATGGACAGAAAGCACGCTCAAAAACTATGACGAGCTCCCGCCACGTGATCTGCCGAAGAGGACAGGACTGGAACACTGTCGCCCACTCTGACGTCCACCACGTCCGGGCTGACCCCTGCAATCGATGCGTAGCCAACACCACCTTCTCCTCCTCGGCACACTCCATCGAACTGAATACCCTCTCCAAGTCATCTAGCCACTCACTGGCCGCCTCTGGATCTGGTTACCCATTGTAAAGAGACGGTTGGAACTTCATGAAATCTCTCAGCACACGACCATGGCCCCCTCTAGTCGACGAACCCTCGCCATCATCACCGCCCTGCTGCTGAAGAGCATACTGATACATGCCCCGGAAGAACTCCTCTGGTCCGGGAACTCTCACCTCTTCTGCTGCATCAACTGGAAGTGCTGCTCTGCTCTGCCCTTCCTGGCCCCCACCTGACTCTCCCTGCTGGGAACGAGTCCCTCTTCTGGGTACCATAACCTCCCTGTTAACAAAAATGATCAACAGAATTAAGAAAACACACGGAGCCCTACGCCAGTCGCCAACTGTACAAGACATTCATGGACCTTCTGGACCACTGCAATCATTTCAGGCTCCTATGTACCTCCACAACCCCGCTCTGATACCAACTGTAACGACTCGAGATCCGAGTACCGGAAAGGAACTGGGCAACTCGAACCTCGGCCCCCCACCCACGAGCCCGAAGACTCGGAAGGGTTAAAGGATGGTGTAAAGGCACAAGAGAAGCTGAAATAACTACAGAGATAGCACAATAACTAAATAATAAAATAGGAAATTAAATAAATAACTAAACTGCTACAAGGTCCAGTGTATCTCATGTCCAAATTAAGTACAGTCAACAAAAAGAAAAGTACAAGTACATAGGGCATACCTCGGTTCTGACAACTGGCGACTAACCCTGGCTACTGGAACCGCGTTGAAACTCCGTTGCGCCTCTTGACGACCCCATCTCACCTGAAAACACAGGGGTGAGCCTCATTTCATTGGCTCAGTAGGGATCCCGCAGACCCCAACCTTGCAGGAGAGAAATAAGACAACAAGTATGGTGGAAGCAACAAGCAATAATAAATAAACGGAAAAGCTCTCTATAACTTACCGTACCACACCAACCGACCTCGAACCGGCGGAAAAGCTAGTCCGTACCTTATAGGAGACAGGAGCACCACCCACTAGAAGCAAAAGTCGGATGCGTCCCCTAACATCTTACACCGCGCCTCAAGTGTCTCACTGCGATGCCCCAGGCGGATACAGAGACACAACAGTAACCAATACCATGAACAAGGACTAGCTGGGGTCGCGCTCATCAGCGCGGGTCTGACACCCCAACCAAGTGTGCACACACAGACCATGCGCTCTAGGTTAGATCCCTCTAGATGGTTCTTCCCCAAAGCCCGAACTCAGGCTACGCGGAGGGGCCCTACGGGAACCAACGTAACAACCGTCTCTCTCGGGTAAGCCGCCCTACCACTCCCAGGTGGGTCAGCACACACGTGCCGTAAGAAGGCTACGACTAGTGGACGTGTCACCGGAGGTAAGACTCTGACTCACGGAAACCACCAAACGTAAGGAAATAGAGTGGCGGTCCACTCAGGACAGCCCCTCAGCCTAGCGGTCCTCTCTGGACCGCAAGGCGGGCCTAGCGGTCTCCCTGAGACCGCCAGGTCAAGCCAAGCGGTCAAGCCATGACCACAACGGGAACGAGCCACAAGGGGGCCTAGCGGTCTATTGCCACGCCGCTAACCCTAGTCAAACGGTTCTCACCGGACCGCAGGAAATCAAAAACAGTCAAGCCCTGACCGCTAACCAGCACGTGGCCCCCAACGGTCGAAAACACGCACCCCAAGGGTGCTCAGATCAAACTGGACAAACAGTCATCTGCCGACCGCTAGTCCGAGGGTAGCGGTCTATCGCGTGATTGCCACCATGAGCCCAGCAGTCCCAGGTGGACCACTAAGCCTGCCGACACTACAGAGTTGCTTAGCGGCCTCCTGAGGGCTGCTAGGGGAGCCTAGCGGTCTCTGGAAGGACGGCTACTCCCACCCGAGAAAGGGAACGGCGAGAAGACCCAAAAAACGTGATCCACGCCCCAATCATCGCCCGATGACGGGGAAAAAAAGGGGAATCCATCCCCAACTCTCCTAGCATGATTCTACACCCTTAGATCGGTCAAAAACTCCATGAAATGGGAGATCCGGCGCTCAACCCCAAAACATGCAATTTCACCCTCCCGGCTCAAAAATAACCCTCTCGGCCTCTCCTTGGCCTAGAAATCACAGGGAATGCGGGAAAGAGTGTAAGGATCCATTCCCCTACCTCAAGGAAGCTCGAAATCCGTCGGATCACCGCCGATCTCCAAATCTTTATTGAATACAACTCCACACCCCACGCCGCGAGATCACCACCGCCGCGCTCAGCACGCCGCCACCGCCGACACTATGCCGCCGCCGAGGTTCACCGTCCGTCGCTGGAGGAGGAAGGGTGCCGCATCCGCGATCGTGGGGGAGGGGCATGCAACGGTCGGGAAGGGGGGTGCGCTCACGGGAAGAAGAAAAAGGGAGAAGGAAGAAGAAAGGAAAAAGAAAAAGAAAAAAGGAGTTATTTATAGAAAATCTGGAAATTACTGAAAATATGTAAAATTGGGAAAAATTATTTTCTCGATCCTCGGAACACGCTCAACGCACTGGTACCATCCCGGTGTAGGATAACGTAACGGTCGGCCCTACACAGGGTTTTGAAGGTTTGTCAGGAAAAAACACGCGTAAAGCACAAAACACGCTCCGGGACCCCCAAAAGTGATCCGAAACCCACAGATCCAGATCCAAAAAATGTCAGAAAAACTTGGGACATTAAAAAGGCCCAATCAAATGGACCAACCTCAATTAAGCCTATCCCAATACAAAGAGGGGGGTAGCGCAGGGGGATACATGCACAAATACAAGAAGGAGGGGGTAAGAAGAAAAGAGAAGGGGTTTTAAAAACATTGAAAATAGGAGGAAATTTTGTTGCACTGTAGCTCCCAATCATGCCCTCTCCTCGTGATTCCCTCTCACTGTTCACCTCCTTCTCTCCCGCGAGCATTCAATACACGAAGCCCCCTCCCATGCACGCACGCTACCCTGAACAGCTGCTCCCCTACGTGGGTGACCGTGAGGAGAAGGGGTTTTAAAAAATGAAAATAGGAGGAAAATCCGTGGCACTGTAGCTCCCAGTCATGCCTTCTCCTCGTGATTCCCACTCACTATTCACCTCCTTCTCTCGCGCAAGCATTCAATACTCGAAGCCCCCTCCCATGCACGCACGCTACCCTGAACAACTACTCCCCTACGTGGACGACCGTGAGGATGCTAGCAGCATCGACCGGTGAGGGGAGGGGCCATCCGCTAGCGGCGGACCCCTGTCCCTACACTCCTACTCCGCCGCTCCCTCCTGCAGTAGCCACGTGAAGGAGCAACATCAACAGCAGCAACACGGTAGCAGTAGGAGGAAAAAAAATAAGTAAAGAAGTCTGAGGGATTGCCCTCTGAACAAGGGTTCTTAATCCCCTATATAAAGGCCCCTGCGGTGAAGATTTGGCCCCCCGGATTCCAGTCTTTTGAGTGCTGTAAGAAGAAAAAAAAAGGAAGAACAGAGCGAGAGAGAGCTTGAGAGCTTGGGGTCTATCCGTGAGGGTGGGTCTTTGTATTCCTTCTCTTTTCTCTTCCATGTTCTTATGGGGCTTTGCATAATCCAGATGTAAATCTATATATATTTAGAAATGAATGAGAGTGTGGGCTTTTGGCCTTGATTTTTTAATCTTTCCCTTGCAAGCATGATGGTCTTCTTTTGCTACGTATAACACATTATTCCTTTTTGGCTTCTTGCTGTTCCTCCAGTAGATAGATTGACTTCTTTGCATGTCTTAGTATACTATCCAGCCAATAGTGCAGTTTTAGCTCGGTGTCCATCGGCCCGGTGCTCACCCACACCCATGGGTGTGGCTCCGGGTTGACAACCACCTGTAGGATATCGAAGTTCTCCCTTGTTTAATTTGAAACAATTTTACTTTCTTCTCAAAACCCTGCCTTGGGATTTGGATCAATTCGATGGCCATGATGCCAAAGGAGTGAGAAATATGGGATTTAATCCCAAACGAATCGTTTCCTTCGCAAATGTTGGCTCCCAGAGTCTTGATTGTCACGTCCCGGACAGATAGCAGCGGAACGTGTCGTTTGCTCGGAATATGGCAGTTAAACAGTCGAGTCGATCAGAACATATATAGCCATTCCACAAAACACAATTTGGACTAAATAACAAATTTCATTTCAAATATAAGTTCATTACAATTTGGAGCCAATAAAAGAAAAGACTCAATAAAAGAAAAGTACAATGAGACATAAGATGCAAGATAACCAGAGTAGATGGTTCATCTAGATGTCAGAGTTCTCTTCACTCTTGCCCATGTCCATCATGTTCGGTCTCGTCGTCACTAAGGTTGTTCCCTGAAAAACATTGAAAAATGCAGGATGAGCAAACGCTCAATAAGACTTAATATCTCATGCTCCAAGCTAGCTTTAAGTCAATTACAGTTTAACATGCTCATGCAGGTCATGCAAGATATAGAAATCGAGAACTATAATGACACGAGATAAATTCCAGAACTATAAGAGTAGACAAGTCGTTAGACACTTTCAAGAGATATAAGAACAAGTAGATTGATGAAAGAATATATCAAGAACTTTCATGATGAGATAACATGTACTTTCAATAAGATAATTCAAGAACATTCATGATAAACAATATAGAAGTAAGTCAATCACTTCTACTAGCACTATATAGAGTTTGCCAAGACACTAAGGGGAAGTCACGATAATATGATAGCCTCTCTAATAAGGTAATATAAGATCTTATCATGATGAATAATAAGTTGTGAAAAGGTGTACTATGATGGCAATTACTCCCGATCATCACTATCACGCGAGCTTTTGCACATCTAGCACTACATAGGATTGTGTACTATGATGGCAATTACTCCTGATCATCACTATCACGAGAGCGTTTGCACACCTAGCACTATATAGGATTGGCCAATGCGCTAAGGGGAAAATCACGAAGATATGACCACCCCTCATGGAAATAAGTTATAGACGACTATAGGTGGTGAATGCCAGCACCCGATCATCGTATATCGGTAAACGTTTGGGCTTTGCCTCGCCCAATAGGGTCAGATCAGGACCCGTAGCATTTAAAATGCCATTCTATTGGGACGCATAGCCCCTGCCATTTTGTCTAGACTAATTCCATATTAATGGCCAAGAATTTCAAGGATCAAGCATGTACAAACAATAGGGTAGATTTCATTGAATAGAGATTCAAGATAGACCTCGACAAGTCTAGTGCGATGGCACCCAAAAATCGACACAATTCTAGAAATCTGGGAGATTGGCATCTCGTCAGAGCACCGTATATTTAGGAAGTCGCGCCCACAATGGTGGTCACTCATTCTCTGAACAAAACATTGAAGAATTGGTGCCTCCACAATACGGTTGCTTTTACACTAAGTGCCCGCCAATAAGGTCACCCCTTCAACATGCTCAGGACAGAAAATGGCGATAACCAATGTAGTCGCTAATCAAATTAGCACCTTATAAGTCAGATAGAGACAGATCTCTCATAGAAATGCCATAACAGCGTTTTATGAGGGCCGGGTGTCATGCTTTCTTTAGAGTGACGTGACTAACATGGTTCCAAGGTTCTTGTGGTACAACCAGCTCAGTCGGCCTTGAGGGAATCCAAGGCTACCAAGAGACTTACGGATGTCCCAATGACTAACTTGCCAGTCTGAAGGAACAGAATGTCCAACGGAGGGCTCGTATGTCACCGAGAGTTGAGGTATTTATGTGAACCAATCGTGAAACAGGGACTCCATCTACGGACGTGAGATGAGAGTGCCAGAAGACCCACGGTATGGGTCATAACTGGAAGAAAACTATGAGGACATGAAAGCGTTAATTAAAGAATTTGCGTCCATTAAGAGAGACGATGATTCTAAAAGTAAATAAACTTATATTAATTGACGCCCATGGTGGCGTCATTTATTAATTAGCATTCACTTGGAGAGACGTTAATTTTATGGTTTTTAAGTTAATTTATTTAACAAGAATTCACGTCAATATCTATTTAATTGAATAATTTCAAAAATATACATTCAAAAACACATTTATTTACATAAACTAGTTTAGAGAAATAGAATATATGATAATTAGCAGAAAAATATGAGGATTCCAAAATTATAATTTTTATAATTTTATGTTATTTAATTTAGTAGATATGCATTTTCAAAGATATAGTTACAAGTTATATATATATATATATATATATATATATATATATATATATATATATATATATAAGAATGAGCGGCGGTCATCCGCGGCGTTGTTTAAACAGTGAAATGGTCAACTTCTTTAATTCTCTCGTTTCTCGACGTAATCACGTCATAATCGTGCATACAATATATCGAAATGACGGGCTCGAAAAACTCTATCTAACTGGATGTCCAAAATAATTTTTCGTTGAGAGATGGGAGTTCTTGATATAGGAGGCACGGAAAATGGTGATACCACCCTCACTACCTCGGTCTCCACTCCAATAACACACCCATAAAATTTCATGGCCAAAGGATGCTCCGACGACCTAAAAAATCTAAACAAAGTAAAACTCTATAACTAACCGCTACAGTGTAAATAATGATTCGTAGTGCAACTATTATAAATATATTAAATTAATTAACTAGTTAAAGTTACTAATTAATACCCATATAATCATATGAAAATTTAGAGTAAATCATGAGGATTCAAGTCACATGCACTTTGTGATTTTTAGATAAGTGGTTACATAGATATAAAATTTTTAACGTGCTACGCTAGATCTAGTTAACATTGTTGGGTCCCGTAGTGCAGGAACACGGATCTAGAGGGGGGGTGAATAGATCCTACTATTAAAAATAATGTCCTATTAAAAACACAACTAGCACACAGCGGAATATACAAGATTGAGTAATTTAATCTAAATAGTTTTAAACTAGATTCACTCAATCTCACCGAGCTCACACGATTGCACAAACAAATAGGATAGAGAACACACAATCACAATAATCAAACCACAAGACACGGGGATTTTTAAGGTGGTTCGGGACCACGACGGGCTCCCTATGTCCACCCCTCACTAAACCGGTGAGGCTTCACTACACGCTACAAATGTAGCAACACGGGGACGAACCCCAACAACACACACGCTGCTTTCGCAGCAAACCACACACATACGACGCCTTGCCTCAAGCTACTGCCACAACAGCACACACACACACACACACACACTGGGGAACACACCCGGAACAAATTCCTCTCACGGAGTCACAACTATGTCCACACACACGTAGGACACTGCCTACACAACCACATGGGAGTAAACTCCCAACCACACACGGGGAATTCACCCCAAGTTACGTCCGACCACACACGCGGATATACTCCGCACAAATCGACACACATAAATCAACCCACACACTCGGAGACCCATTTCTCCAAACACCCACACTAAGTATTATCTCAAATGTATATGAACAAAAAACACATATATGCTATGACCCTCCAAACAAATTATAGAGGTGAACACTAGACAGATGTGTCAAGTATAAGGCTCCCCCTTCTTCAGCAAAATCTGATTCTCCTTGCTCATTGACAGATGATCATGATTTAGATATCATCTTCTTCATCTCCTCGAGATGCATGTCTTTTCCTTCTTCTAATTTCTTCTTCACCTGAAAGAACAGATAGCAATGATAAGCTCAAACTTCAAGATAATCTCAAACAAGAGTATAGAAATGAATGGTTTAGAGATCCCCCTCTTCATCTTCAACCTATATGAAAGAACACATGAGCATTAAGATTGTTGTATCACAAAGATTGCAGCTCACATATATATATGCAATAGATAGGACGTATGAAGCTCTCCTATAATGCCTTAAAGAAGATTTTCAAGCTCTATCAACAAATATTAGAATAAAGAAGATTTTGCAGTGATTAGAGCTCCCCCTTTCTCTTCTTCAAACGTATTTGAATGCCTATGTAGGATGAAGAATGTTCTTGAAGCAAGTGTAAAGAAATGCACCACAAACAAAGGTTGGATCTTGATTTCAGATGTAGCTTTCAGTTGTATATGATCTTGGGCCTTGATTCAAGCTTCTTCCCTTCATTTTCAGCTTCAGAACAAGGTGGAGGAGGGCTTGGAAGCTTCAACTTCGAACCTACACATACAAGGGTTAGAAGAAAATGAATTTCAGATCTAGCATCCTCTTCCTTAGGGTTTTCAACCCAAGAGATGTATATAAATGATTAGAACGGTCAAGGGACAGCTTGGAGACCAGATCCACGAATTAGGGAGACATATAGGGCATTAGGAATTGATTGGTAGGACTTTTGGGGCAAGAAAACGGTGGTCAAAGATGGTGGCTGGACGTCCGACCGGAAAGGGTCGACCCCAGGGTCGACCCTCGGGCTCACACAAGCCAAACAGAACTAAAAATTTGGTTCTGGGTCACATGGGTCGACCCCAGGGGTCGACCCTCGTGCTTCCAGAACCCAAACAGAACCTTATTTAAGGTTCTGGGTTACAGGGGTCGACCCCAGGGGTCGACCCTTTCAGGCAGATTACAAAAAAATAGCTCTGCGCGCTTCGGCAAAAAGAATTAATTCTCCTAGCTCCGAACTCCGATTGAAGCAAGATCGGAAGCGTTGGAAAGAGGACTCACAGAGCTACAACATATAATGTTTATGGGGAGATCCAACGGTTGGATTGAAAATGGTGAAGACTGTAAGACAGTTTGAGTTTGAAAAATAACTAAAACCTCCATCAAACCAAAGGGAAACAATTGATTAAATGTTACCATAATCCCATGAAGATCAACCATGATTTTTCATCCTGAAAAACATGATAAAGCAAGGTGTTAGTTGACAATTAAGATCTTTACATCAAGCATTAACACTATGATCATGTTCACAATAAATTGCTTCGTTGAACCTATTCCAAGAGTGAATGATGAACGAGATATCCATTTAAATCCACATAACAACACTTACCTCATTGTTTTACCTGAATTCACATTTCTTGTTGATTGGTTGAATCATTCATACACATAGTCATGAAATTCAAAATCTCATTCTCCATTGACTGATGGTATGCATGTGGAATTCAAAGAGTAAGGAGCCAAGCCACATAGAACAATATTGAGTCACATTCAATTTGATCATCATCCAAGCTTTCAAACCACACATCATTACCTTGGGGGTAAGCAATGATATTTACATCTCAATCATTCATTTAGCATTACCAAAGTCCACATTCATACTATGAGGCTCAATAAGACATGATGCTTAATATGACATGATGCTCGAGTGTGATTTTCACAAAGGCCTTTCACATTGAAGATAGAGCAACCGCACCAAGTGTAGATGGATTGTATATGTAATGTGCTAACCTCAAAGCACGTATGAACCTCAAAGAGTCATAGATGCATTGACATGATGATAAGCCTTGTAGAATTACAATGCATCCACATGATGATATCCCAATAGAAATAGTTTATGATCATTTTCACAACCAATTCAAGTGAAGAGCATTCACGCACAAGGTTAAGCAACAAAGGCATTTTGTAATTATCAAAATCACATACACAACAATCTCCCCCATTTTGATGATGACAAAATATTATGCTATAATGCTCTCTCCCCCTTTGACATAATCAGAAATGGGGATCATGATGGGGAATCCAGAATGGCAAGAACCTATAGACAACCAGAGTATGAAGAGAACCAATGAGCACAATATGCATGAACGAATTGCAGAACTGTGGGATACCAAATGTTGAAATGAAACTCTTATACCAATTGTCTGATATCAATTGTTGAAAGTGGAAATGCAAAGCTCCCCCTTAGACATAGACACATTTGAAGACTGTTTTTGATTTTCAAATTTTTGATTTTTAGTTTCCTTGTGAGATGCATGATACAGGATGTATGAAAATGATGAGACATGACATGCATATAATGTAATCAAGCAGATATCTATAGATACATGCAACATAACTCCTTCACAAGAAGTGATACCAATTGATTTACAATAAGGAGATAGGTGTAGAAAAAGTGCAAGTGAGTCATTAAGTTCAGAATGCTCATGATTACACCTAGAGGATTGTGCAGATAGATAGGAGAATACGTACAGCATGTCATTACAATTAATCAAATTTTTAGAATACATATCAAATCAAATTACCATGTGCAAGTGAGTAACATGAGAATACAGTTTAGCCATATGGATAATCAGATTTTCAAGTAAACATAATAGTAAGTGTACAAACTGCATTTCAATCTAGAGAACAGTGTATTGGAGGCTTCGCTCTACCTCAATCGAATATATCATCAGAAATTTTCATACTGACAATCTGAATTTTTCTAAGAAGGATCAGGTTCAACATAATTCCTTTTTACGCGAGGAGACACATGGAGCTCATGCCAGAATCCCCGGTTATTCAGAATACTGAACCTTGTCACCTCATTTGAACAGAGATACTTTAGTCAACACTTTTCAGAAATGAACCACATCACGTCTCAGGTGACATGTGCCCAGTTTACTCAGTGAGACTTAGCATTGCTCTGCCTTTCATTCCAACCATTTTTTTGTATGTGGAGGCAGGCAGCTTTTTCCTCAACTGTCTCTTATCATCCATGCAACAAGTTGAATTACTTTAGAGTGTTGAAATGAAATTCCTATATCCTTATGAATAACACTCAATTTCACATTAAAGTGCATGAAGTGTACGAATTTGATTTAACATGTATGGAGAAAATTTAACTCATAACAAGATAGTGTAGCTCCCCCTATGTAAATGCAATAAGCATGAAATGCTCCTCCTAAGAGTTTGACATGAAACACACTTGTTAAGACTCAGATGTAACATTATTTAACAATGGAGTGTTTGGTCTTAGAAGTTTCAAAGGAAGGGGTTGAATAGCATATAATAACATGCAAGCATACAATGGAGATATGTATATACAATGTAAAATGAAAAGGTATGCAATCTCAATGCTTGAAATGTTGGCTCCAAAGATATGATGACCAATGTTGGAAGTATTCTTTTTGGCATTTATGCAACATGAAATGTTCAAGATGATGCATTTCAAAATATCCACTATATGCATGCTAGAAATGCCAACTATGCAACAAGACACACGATGAGCTTCATCTTCCAAAAGTACTATGTGAATGATATGTAGAGAGTGATTTGTAAATATGCAATGTGATGCACGATTCCAGATTTCACATGACACTCTATATGCACCTAATGCAACTAATGCATGACATGTATTACCAAATGTTGAAATGTGAGGACACCACTTTATTCTGAAAAGAGAATTCAGAAAATTTATTCAGAGCATCAAAACCATCACATGTGAACTTTTCTTGAAAATAGTTGTGCTTTTAACCAAAAAGATGAGTGGCACATTGGTAAAGACCATGGAACATTGATCAACTTCAGTCCTCAAAAAGTTCAGCCATAGAACAACATCATCATGCTGAGAGAATGGAAAACATCAATCTCAAAATTTTCAGTATGTAAAACTCTCCCATAATCAATGTATGATTTCAGAAAATTCATTTAAGTTGGATGCCATGTGCATAGATGATTCATGGTACCGGGCGGAGGAATGTTCTCACGCATGGTGATAGCTTTCAAACAGGCTTGACCTGCCCTTCCACATGTCACCATTTTATATACCATGTAATCATTGAATTGATGATCAGAAAAATACAATGCATTCCCATATGATATCAGGGGTTTAGCAAAAGGCATTCAATGGCTACACTCTCATATATATTGCTCAGATGTTTCAATACCATTCAGTTAAACATTCATTTTTCACATGGTCAAGAGCAACCAAAGAGTATTCAAGATTTCAAAATCACTGTCTGTCAAGAGATAGCACTAGCATCAAGACCATAGAACTTCAGCCGAACACTTTATTTTCTCACCTTTACCTTTATTGACATCTTCAAATTCTTTGCTTTATTTTACTTGTGTAATCTTCATCAATAGCTCCTTTCTTTCTCTCCTGCAAGAAATAGAATGATATTAGCCAAAAGAAATGGAAGCAGATCAAATCTTGCATTGAAGTCCTCTTGACCCCCTTTCTTTCTCCCCATTATTTCAAGGGTTGATGGCCATTATCAATTAAACCTGCACTATAAAGAGTTTAATTCATGTCAATATTAAGCCAATACATATGAAGAAACTAACTTCAAGGCTTTTCATCACATGTGACTCTCTCTCTCTCAACCTGCAAATTAGAGAGTTAAATTCCAGCAACATAAACTTAGAATTCACAACTTGATGTGCATAAACCTGAACAACCAACTTACATATTAGTGTCAATTCAAGGACAAGCCCATGTTAACCAGGCATCACACCAGAACTGGCCTAGTAGACTTAAAGCCTTCTTCTTGGTCACATGGCAATCCTGCAACAAAGTTCTCATTTGGTTGTTTTGGGTACCTAAACCTTCTTGGGTCCAGGATGGTTAGTTGCACCTCTAGTGGGTGCCTTCCACTGTTTTTGGGCATGCATATCATCAAAATACTTTAAGGAGCAAACATTCATGGTATGCCCAAACTCACCACAATAATGACAACAACCAAGAAACTTCACAGAATTCTCATAAACATGACAATCAAATTTTGGTGATTTGGCATGAATGTTATCACTATAAGCATGGAAATATTTCTTCTTCATAACAGGATGAGCATGAAGTTTTTGTGGGTTTGCAAAAGTATAATTGTTTTTGACTTTGAAAATCTTTCTTTCATTTGCTTGCCAACACTGTGACACACGGTGTCCTAGCTTTCCACATGTAAAACAACCACCCCTTTTTCTTTTGGAAACAAGCTCATTTTTGCATGCTTTCAAATCATCCGATTTCATCAAAAAGCAATCATGCATCATATGACCAAGTTCACCACAATAAAAATATGAGATTTTCTTTATGGATGCATGTGTGTGTGCAACATGATTTTTCATGGCATTCATCGTGACACCAACAACATTTTTAGCCTTTTGATGCAGGTTTTGTTTCTTCTTCAGACTTTCATTTGACTGCTTTGTTGTTTGAGGAACAGATTGATTTGGAGACCCATTTGATGTGCTGGCTATATTAGAACCATGGACAAATGATGTGTAGACTTTGTTTTCAAAGTTCTTTTTGTTCACAGGATTATAGCCCAGCCCTTCTCTTTGGAAATTCACTTTAGTCCCCAATATCTTGTTCAGATTTTTTTCCCCATTCACAAACTTAGACAAAGAAGCATTCAGATCAAGAATTTCTTTTTCAAGAGATGAAATATGCAATTCATAGGAAATGATCTCATTTTCACAAGAAATGACTTTTTCATTCAATTGAGCATTGATGGTTTGGTAGCTTTCCATCTTTTGTTCTAACACAAGCATCTTGTCAGATTCATCAACAATCACAGATTTCCCCTTTTCAAGTTTTTCAAGATTTTTCAATCTACTTTCAAGCAGGGAGATCTGAATTAGCATTACACTATTCTCCTTTTTGAGTTCTTCATTTTCATTTGCAAGTTTATCATTCATAATCAATTCATTGTAAATATCATGATCAATAGAGTTTGACTCCATTTTGTTTCTTAGATCTTTTTCAGTTTTCTCCAATTGATCAATTGTGTTTTTGAGGGTAACATTTTCATTTCTCAAACAAGCAATGGTTTCTTTGTGACATTCAACATCATGCTCTAAAAGATCATTGAAGTTAACAAGCTCAGAACATTTATCACAAGAACCATTTTCATGGACTAAGTTTTCAGATTTCTTTTTCAATTTTCTGTTTTCTGACTTGACTTTCTTATATTGTTTTGTCAACTCATCATAAGCTTCAACAAGATCGTCAAGAGTAAATTCTTCAGAATCAGAATTTACCTCTTCTGTATTTTTGTCACTTTGTTGATCAACATCATCGGCCATGAGACATTTTTATCTTTCCTTTTCTTGAGCTTTAATCAACCAGTCCATAAGCTCCTTTGCCGTCCTACAAGAAGATGCAAATGGATACTTGTTACTACTTACAGAAGCTTTCAATAAACTTAAAGCAGTAACATTATCATGATGCATCATTTCATCCTGTTTAGACCACTTGGTCTCATCTAAAGGTAATATGTGTGGACCATGACAAATCAATTTCCAGAGACAAAGATTAATAGAATTGATCACCACACACAGTTTACCTAGCCAAGAATTAAAATTCAAACCAGTGAAGATTGGCAAACAGTTCATTGATATATGTTCAGTAGAAAAATTCCTGATTATGGAATGCACTGGGATCACTCTGTAGATCGCAAGATCTAGGGACAACAGAGCCTCGCTCTGATACCAATTGTTGGGTCCTGTAGTGCAGGAACACAGATCTAGAGGGGGGGTGAATAGATCCTACTACTAAAAACTATGTCCTATTAAAAACACAACTAGCACACAGCGGAATATACAAGATTGAGTAATTTAATCTAAATAGGTTTAAACTAGATTCACTCAATCTCACCGAGCTCACACGATTGCACAAACAGATAGGATAGAGAACACACAATCACAATAATCAAACCACAAGACACGAGGATTTTTAAGGTGGTTTGGGACCACGACGGGCTCCCTACGTCCACCCCTCACCAAACCGGTGAGGCTTCACTACACGCTACAAATGTAGCAACACGGGGACGAGCCCCAACAACACACACGCTGCTTTCGCAGCAAACCACACACATACGAGGCCTTGCCTCAAGCTACTGCCACAACAGCACACACACACACACACACACACACACACACACACTGGGGAACACACCCGGAACAAATTCCTCTCACGGAGTCACAACTCCGTCCACACACACGTAGGACACTGCCTACACAACCACACGGGAGTAAACTCCCAACCACACACGGGGAATTCACCCCAAGTTACGTCCGACCACACACGCGGATATACTCCGCACAAATCGACACACATAAATCAACCCACACACTCGGAGACCCATTTCTCCGAACACCCACACTAAGTATTATCTCAAATGTATATGAACAAAAAACACATATATGCTATGACCCTCCAAACAAATTATAGAGGTGAACACTAGACAGATGTGTCAAGTATAAGGCTCCCCCTTCTTCAGCAAAATCTGATTCTCCTTACTCATTGACAGATGATCATGATTTAGATATCATCTTCTTCATCTCCTCGAGATGCATGTCTTTTCCTTCTTCTAATTTCTTCTTCACCTGAAAGAACAGATAGCAATGATAAGCTCAAACTTCAAGATAATCTCAAACAAGAGTATAGAAATGAATGGTTTAGAGATCCCCCTCTTCATCTTCAACCTATATGAAAGAACACATGAGCATTAAGATTGTTGTATCACAAAGATTGCAGCTCATATATATATATGCAATAGATAGGATGTATGAAGCTCTCCTATAATGCCTTAAAGAAGATTTTCAAGCTCTATCAACAAATATTAGAATAAAGAAGATTTTGCAGTGATTACAGCTCCCCCTTTCTCTTCTTCAAACGTATTTGAATGCCTCTGCAGGATGAAGAATGTTCTTGAAGCAAGTGTAAAGAAATGCACCACAAACAAAGGTTGGATCTTGATTTCAGATGCAGCTTTCAGTTGTATATGATCTTGGGCCTTGATTCAAGCTTCTTCCCTTTATTTTCAGCTTCAGAACAAGGTGGAGGAGGGCTTGGGAGCTTCAACTTCGAACCTACACATACAAGGGTTAGAAGAAAACGAATTTCAGATCTAGCATCCTCTTCCTTAGGGTTTTCAACCCAAGAGATGTATATAAATGATTAGAACGGTCAAGGGACAGCTTGGAGACTAGATCCACGAATTAGGGAGACATATAGGGCATTAGGAATTGATTGGTAGGACTTTTGGGGCAAGAAAACGGTGGTCAAAGATGGTGGCTGGACGTCCGACCGGAAAGGGTCGACCCCAGGGTCGACCCTCGGGCTCACACAAGCCAAACAGAACTAAAAATTTAGTTCTGGGTCACATGGGTCGACCCCAGGGGTCGACCCTCGTGCTTCCAGAATCGAAACAGAACCTTATTTAAGGTTCTGGGTTACAGGGGTCGACCCCAGGGGTCGACCCTTTTAGGCAGATTACAAAAAAATAGCTCTGCGCGCTTCGGCGAAAAGAATTAATTCTCCTAGCTCCAAACTCCGATTGAAGCAAGATCAGAAGCGTTGGAAAGAGGACTCACAGAGCTACAACATATAATTTTTATGGGGAGATCCAACGGTTGAATTGAAAATGGTGAAGACTGTAAGACAGTTTGAGTTTGAAAAACAACTAAAACCTCCATCAAACCAAAGGGAAACAATTGATTAAATGTTACCATAATCCCATGAAGATCAACCATGATTTTTCATCCTGAAAAACATGATAAAGCAAGGTGTTAGTTGACAATTAAGATCTTTACATCAAGTATTAACACTATGACCATGTTCACAATAAATTGCTTCGTTGAACCTATTCCAAGAGTGAATGATGAACGAGATATCCATTTAAATCCACATAACACTTACCTCATTGTTTTACCTGAATTCACATTTCTTGTTGATTTGTTGAATCATTCATACACATAGTCATGAAATTCAAAATCTCATTCTCCATTGACTGATGGTATGCATGTGGAATTCAAAGAGTAAGGAGCCAAGCCACATAGAACAATATTGAGTCACATTCAATTTGATCATCATCCAAGCTTTCAAACCACACATCATTACCTTGGGGGCAAGCAATGATATTTGCATCTCAATCATTCATTTAGCATTACCAAAGTTCACATTCATACTATGAGGCTCAATAAGACATGATGCTTAATATGACATGATGCTCGAGTGTGATTTTCACAAAGGCCTTTCACATTGAAGATAGAGCAACCGCACCAAGTGTAGATGGATTGTATATGTAATGTGCTAACCTCAAAGCACGTATAAACCTCAAAGAGTCATAGATGCATTGACATGATGATAAGCCTTGTAGAATTACAATGCATCCACATGATGATATCCCAATAGAAATAGTTTATGATCATTTTCACAACCAATTCAAGTGAAGAGCATTCACGCACAAGGTTAAGCAACAAAGGCATTTTGTAATCATCAAAATCACATACACAACAAACATGATACTTATGATTAACTTAGTGTTAAGCTTGGGAGATTGCCTACCTTTCGTTGATGCTTTGACAGATAGAAGAAGATAACAGAAGAAGAATAGCAAGATGATGACGATGAACAACGGCAACTGCAACAACCCGTTAACAGCAGAGGAAGAAGATGGACGAAGAAGCCTCCCACGTACAGCAGCGACAGGTTCACGACCGAGCCACAGCATGAACATGAGGATAAGGGAGGTCGACGCGCCGAGCTTCCACCGATCGCAGCAGCAATAGGGTTGCTTTGCTCGAAGGACAGGATATTTATAGGAGAGGTAAGGCTTTGAGAGGGTTCGAATGCTGTTAAGGCAATGTTTTAATTCCTGCCTTGTATTTGTTACGAGCTTTCCCACTTACTAGTTGCCTGCCGTGTTTATCATGAACCCAAAAGTCCCATGCATTTTTCGAACGGGATCTATATAGGGTTTGAGTGTCTTGAAATGCCATTATCCAATGGCCCTTACGTTAGCCCAAAAGCCCATTATAAACATATGTTTAATAAAACCCAAAAGCCCAAACGCTAATGGTCTATTAACAATATATATGTTTTAATCAAGGGAGCCCATTAACTAACATTTATTATTACAAGGGTCCATTAACTTCTGCTGTGGTATTTAGCCTTAACCATTGAGTTAAGGCCCTTTAGTCCTATCGTTCATTGGGGTACTTGAGCTTCTATTTAAGATTTATTTACCGTGGGTTTGCTGCCGGGCCATCGTGAGGTACATGGAGGGATTTTGGGGTCTTTCTGTGTACGCATGGGGAAAAGCCCATTAATCAATTAGAATTATAAACTAAGTGTAGAACTATATATAGATATAGGTACGTGGGTGTGTGGTGTAGACTATTTAAGTTTTAACTAATTCATTTAGTAGACTCCACCTATATATATTTATATAAGAGCCTCGTTTCCTATATCTTCGTTTACCTTATTATTTTTTCATCATTTGTTTTGGATATCAGAGTCGGGTTCGATCCTATGAAATCTTTATACATGTAATTATATTTTGGAATACTTGAATGGTATTTCCCATAAATAAAAAGGAATATTTAATTTCTATTCCTCATTTATTCATTTATGCCTTTATTAAAATTTAGGTCCATTAACCTTTTTCCTTTTTAGCTAATTATGGCTTTTCCTTTTATCGAAAATGAATTTCCATGATGAGTATTTATAGTTATTTTATCTATTCTACATTTAAATTTCCAGAGTGTTATATCCTCCACCACTTAAAAGAATTTGGTCCCCAAATTCACATGATTTTCTTTCTCTAATAGTGGGGTAAAATCACCATGTCCAAAACAATGTATACATAACATGCTAGATGCTAAGATCACCATAACTGATTCATGTGATTGTGGGTGAGATAGGTTTATAGAGTTACCTTCTAATACTTGCGGCGTTTCTTCCTTTAAGAGCGGATATCGAGCAATTTTGTGATCTCCGCTTCCGCAACGGATGCATTTTTTAAGTTTATACCAACACTTGTCCGGATGATGCCTTCCTTTCCTGCAATGTTCACATTTTTCCTTGACCGGAATAATTTGTTGACCATCATTCCGGGGTTTCTTGTCCTTTCGAAAATCGTTACCTCCATTAAATCTCTTCTTTCTATTCACGGGTTCCTTATTCTTAGATCCGTTCGCTTGCTCCTTTTTAGCGATCTTTCTCTTGACTCTCTCCATCATATACATGGCATCTTCTAGGAGTTGTGCCTTCCTAACCATCTCCGTGTAAGTTTATATTTCCAGCGGAGCTAATTGAGGAATAAGCTCCACCTTCAAACCAATCATGAATCTCTTTGCTCTCATTTTCTCTGTGCAGACCAAGTGTGGTGCATACCGGGCCAATCTAGAAAACTTCACCTCATACTCTGCTACGGATAGACTACGTTGTTTCAAAGCCGCGAACTCTATGGCCTTTTTCTCACGGATCCTTTTTGAGAAATACTTCTCATTGAAATGTTCTAAGAATTCAACCCAGGTAACTTGATCATTAGGCAAGATTGCCTCCACGGATCCCACCAGACTCGAGCATCTTTCTCAGGTTCACAGTAATACATTTTCTTCATCGGTGCATTGCATAACCCTAAAGGTTCTTTCTATTTCTTGCACCCAATTCTCCGCTTCATCCTGGTCGGTAGACCCACTAAACTTAGGGGGATTCATCTTTTGAAACTTCCTATGCAAATCTCCGGCTCCATGTTGAGCTCCACCTTGTGCAACTTATTGTAAAGCTTGCGTTAGTCCTTGAACCATACGTTGCATTTCTCTCCATTGGGCTCTCTCGGCGGCCATTTTAGCCTACAAGAATAAGGTTTGGATTAATGATATTCATATCTTGGCAGGTATCTAACACGAATGTAACATATTTTATCATTTAACCCACAGCTTTACCCAAATCTCACGGGGTTCCTATAGGATAACTGACAAGGACGACTCAATCTAAGACTTGATGATCTAGGGATTTAGAAAGTATAGGCTCTGATACCATCTTCTGTCACGCCCCGGACCGATAGCAGCGGAACGTGTCGTTTGCTCGGAACGTGATAGTTAAACAGTCGAGTGGATCAGAACATAGCTATTCCACAAAACACAATTTGGACAAAATAATAAATTTCATTTCAAATATAAGTTCATTACAATTTGGACTCAATAAAAGAAAAGACTCAATAAAGAAAAATTACAATGAGACATAAGACGCAAGATAACCAGACTAGATGGTTCATCTAGATGTCAGAGTTCTCTTCACTCTTGCCCATGCCTATCATGTTCGGTCTCGTCGTCACTAAGGTTGTTACCTGAAAAACATTGAAAAACGTAGGATGAGCGAACGCTCAGTAGGACTTAATATCTCATGCTCCAAGATAGCTTTAAGTCAATTACAATTTAACATGCTCATGCAGGTCATGCAAGATATAGAAATCGAGAACTATAATGGCACGAGATAAATTCAAGAACTATAAGAGTAGACAAGTCGTTGGACACTTTTAAGAGATATAAGAACAAGTAGATTGATGAAAGAATATATCAAGACCTTTCATGACGAGATAACAGGTACTTTCAATAAGATAATTCAAGAACATTCATGATAAACAATATAGAAGTAAGTCAATCACTTCTACTAGCACTATATGGAGTTTGCCAAGACACTAAGGGGAAATCACGATAATATGATAGCCCCTCTAATAAGGTAATTTAAGATCTTATCATGATGAATAATAAGTTGTGAAAAGGTGTACTATGATGGCAATTGCTCCCAATCATCACTATCACGTGAGCTTTTGCACATCTAGCACTACATAGGATTGTGTACTATAATGGCAATTACTCCCGATCATCACTATCATGAGAGCGTTTGCACACCTAGCACTATATATGATTGTGTACTGTGATGGCAATTACTCCTGATCATCACTATCACGAGAGCCTTTGCACACCTTGCACTATATAGGATTGGCCAATGCGCTAAGGGGAAAATCACGAAGATATGACCACCCCTCATGGAAATAAGTTATAGACGACTATAGGTGGTGAATGCCAGCACCCGATCATCGTATACCGGTAAACGTTTGGGCTTTGCCTCGCCCAATAGGGTCAGATCAGGACCTGTAGCATTTAAATGTCATTCTATTGGGACCCATAGCCCCTGACATTTTGTCTAGACTAATTCCATATTAATGGCTAAGAATTTCAAGGATCAAGTATGTACGAACAATAGGGTAGATTTCATTAAACAGAGATTCAAGATAGACCTTGACAAGTCTAGTACGATGACACCCAAAAATCGAGACAATTCGAGAAATCTGAGATATTGGCGTCTCGTCAGAGCACCGTATATTTAGGAAGTCGCGCCCACAGTGGTGGTCACTCATTCTCTGAACAAAGCATTGAAGAATTGGTGCCTCCACAATACGGTTGCTTTTACACTAAGCACCCGCCAATAAGGTAACCCCTTCAACATGCTCACGACAGAAAACGGCGATAACCAATGTAGTCGCTAATCAAATTAGCACCTTATAAGTCAGATAGAGACAGATCTCTCATAGAAATGCCATAACAGCGTTCTATGAGGGCCGGGTGTCATGCTTTCTTTAGAGTGACGTGACTAACAGGGTTCCACGGTTCTTGTGGTACAACCAGCTCAGTCGCCCTTGAGGGAATCTAAGACTACGAGGAGACTTACGAAGGTCCCAATGACTAACTTGCCAGTCCGAAGGAACGAAATGTCCAACTGAGGACTCGTATGTCACCGAGAGTTGAGGTATTTATGTGAACCAATCGTGAAACATGGACTCCATCTACGAACGTGAGATGCGAGTGCCAGAAGACTCGCGGTATGAGTCATAACCGAAAGAAAACTACGAGGACATGAAAGCGTTAATTAAAGAATTTGCGTCCATTAAGAGAGACACTGATTCTAAAATAAAATAAAATTATATTAATTGGCACCAATGGTGGCGTCATTTATTAATTAGCGTCCACTTAGAGGGACGTTAATTCTATGATTTTTAACTTAATTTATTTAACAAGAATTCACGTCAATATCTATTTAATTGAATAATTTTAAAATTATACATTCAAAGACACATTTATTTATATAAAATAATTTAGAGAAATAGAATATATGATAATTAGGAGAAAAATATGAGGATTCCAAAATTATAATTTTTATAATTTTATGTTATATAGTTTGGTAGATATGGATTTTCAAAGATATAGTTACAAGTTATATAGTGAAATGGTCAACTTCTTTAATTCTCTCGTTTCTTGACGTAATCACGTCAGAATCGCGCATACAATATACCGAAATGACGGGCTCGAAAAACTCTACCTAATTGGGTGTTCAAAATAATTTTTTGTTGAGAGATGAGGGTTCTTGAGATAGGAGGCACGGAAAATGGTGGTACCACCCTCACTACCTCGGTATCCACCCCAATAACACACCCATAAAATCTCATGGCCAAATGATGCTCCGACGACCTAGAAAAGTCTAAACAAAGTAAAACTCTATAACTAACCGCTACAGTGGAAATCGTGATTCACCCTGCAACTATTATAAATATATTAAATTAATTAACTAGTTAATGTTACTAGTTAATACCCATTTAATCATATGGAAATTTAGAGTAAATCTTGAGGATTCATGCACTTTGTGATTTTTAGATAAGTGGTTACGATATAAAATTTTTAACGCGCTATGATAGATCTAGTTAACATGATGCTTATGATTAACTTAGTGTTAAGCTTGGGAGATTGCCTACCTTTCGTTGATGCTTTGACAAATAGAAGAAGATAACAGAAGAAGAATAGCAAGATGATGACGATGAACAACGGCAACTGCAACAGCCCATTAACAGCAGAGGAAGAAGATGGACGAAGAAGCCTCCCACGTACAGCAGCGACAGGTTCACAACCGAGCCACAGCATGAACAGGAGGATAAGGGAGGTCGACACGTCGAGCTTCCACCGATCGCAGCAGCAATAGGGTTGCTTTGCTTGAAGGACATGATATTTATAGGGGAGGTAAGGCTTCGAGAGGTTTCGAATGCTATTAAGGTAATGTTTTAATTCCTGCCTTGTATTTGTTATGAGCTTTCCCACTTACTAGCCGCCTGCCGTGTTTATAATGAACCCAAAAGCCCCATGCATTTTTCGAACGGGATCTATATAGGGTTTGAGTGTCTTGAAATGCCATTATCCAATGGCCCTTACGTTAGCCCAAAAGCCCATTATAAACATATGTTTAATAAAACCCAAAAGCCCAAATGCTAATGGTCTCTTAACAATATCTATGTTTTAATCAAGGGAGCCCATTAACTAACATTTATTATTACAAGGGTCCATTAACTTCTGCTGTGGTGTTTAGCCTTGACCATTGAGTTAAGGCCCTTTAGTCCTATCGTTCATTGGGGTACTTGAGCTTCTGTTTAAGATTTATTTACCGTGGGTTTGCTGCCGGGCCATCGTGAGGTACATGGAGGGATTTTGGGGTCTTTCTGTGTACGCATGGGGAAAAGCCCATTAATCAATTAGAATTATAAACTAAGTGTAGAACTATATATACATATAGGTACGTGGGTGTGTGTGTTGTAGACTATTTAAGTTTTAACTAATTCATTTAGTAGACTCCACCTATATATATTTATATACGAGCCTCGTTTCCTATATCTTCATTTACCTTATTAATTTTTCATCATTTCTTTTGGATATCAGAGTCGGGTTCGATCTTATGAAATCTTTATACATATAATTATATTTTGGAATACTTGAATGGTATTTCCCATAGATAAAATGGAATATTTAATTTCTATTCCTCATTTATTCATTTATGCCTTTATTAAAATTTAGGTCCATTAACCTTTTTCCTTTTTAGCTAATTATGGCTTTTCCTTTTATCGAAATTGAATTTCCATCATGAGTATTTATAGTTATTTTATCTATTCTACATTTAAATTTCGAGGGTGCTACATTGATCATCCCTAGGCCCCCCAAGGACTCGCTTCTCCAAAGCGTGGTTCATGGGTGATCCCTTTGCAAAGGATGAATATTGATGGCCGTGTAACGTGGCGGTAATCTAAGTCCGCATCTCGGAAATGAGACCGTGGCAACCCGTGGGTTGTGGAACACCTCGTAGGCTAGTCCTCGAGATTTTCGTGCCCAAATCGGGTCTTGGAATGTTGCCGTTTCTGTGCGCACCCCCGGATGTTGCCCCTTCCATGCGCATCCTCGATTTTGGGGCCATCTCGGAAATCCTCTGTGGATGCGTACCCAATTAAACCCCTCCAAGCCTCCGAGTCTAGGGGAGGTGCTGCCGGATTTTTGTCGGACGACTTGGAGACTAAAAAGAATGCACAATATATGAACTGAACTTAAAGCTACCATCACAGACCATTGAACAAGAAAATTCAGAAAAGAATCCTTCAGTGTGGATTGGCGTATACAAAAAAGGATAACGACCAATACAATTTCCTGAAACTCCTGAACTCTGACTGAGCAGAACAAAAGTGAATGATGAACATGAAATTAAGCTTCTTAAGACCAGAACTAAAATCTCTGCATAAGGGCCCTTTTTTTGGCATGATATCAGGATCCATCTTATGTTTTTTTTAAGCATAAACGAAATCCCCATTGCATCTTGCATGCATGAATCTCTGCATTTGTTGTGCATTTTTGGTCATGAGCCATTGATGTTCCGAAAAGGGGAGCGTTTGAAGCTGTTGTTGATGCAGGAGTCTACCCTAGGGGTCGACTCCCCTGGGGTCTTGATCTGTTCAGGGGCCTCCTTATGTAGAAGTCTGCACAAAGGGGTCGACTCGCTTGACCAAAAGGGTTGACCTGCCCCCTTCCTTGATAAAAAAAGAGGGGGGGAGAATGAAACCCCATTTGCATATTTACACGATTCAAAAGAAAATGCATTCCTGCATGCTCCACCGGCTTATACTAGATTTTTTCGTTACATATGTGCATTGCTTCATAAGTTTAGAAATATTTCATGAACCAAGATCCTCATATCAACTCAGAGACCCCTGCATGAGTTGTTGCATATGGCATGCGTTTGTTCATGGGCAATTGGTGCCCCTAAAAAAATAGATTTCAAAACTAGGCCCCTCCTTGGGGTAATTCTGTCTGGGGGTCCCCCTTTGTGCAGAAGTATGCACAGGAGTCGACTCTCCATCCCAAGGGTCGACCCCTCCTTGGATCCATGTCTGCCCTCTCACGCAAGTTCTGATATACATGCATGCGTACATACATTGATTCATGAATCCAAGTAAAACTTCGTCAACATTCCATCCTTGTATGCCATATGAAAATGGCTGGCAAGGTCATCTATATACTATATAGAACTGCATGTATTCTCCATGGTATCTCGATGCATACAGATCCATTTGAAGATCGCACCGCAGATCATAGACTCATATGTCGCTGGGTGCAGGGGACACGTCGACCTATCCTGAACCACGGGTCGACCTGCTGCCCGTCGGCACTGGTGCGGACACCAGAGCGAGCGAGAAGCACGAACCGGCGAGCCGTCGGTACCGTACGCGGAGCACCACTCAAGCTACATCGGCTCCCATCTGGCTCGGAGACAGTCTGGAGTCTCCGCCCTGAGTCCTTATATTTATAGTATTTATGGGAATTTTATTTGTGTGTAATGTGTGTTTATTTGGTTTTATTCAGATTGTAATTCGGATTGTAATAGAGGTTTATTTGTAATTTGAGACCACATGGGTCCCGCGGGCCCCCCATCCCTTCTCCCATTGATCCACCTCAGCTCTTGGGCCCATGTGGGGTCAGTCAACCCTCCAAGGTGGGCTTCTAGAAGAGTTGGACCAAGGGGGGGACAAGGGGTAGCAAAATTCAAAATTTAGAACCTACAAGTCAAGGGGGTGTCCCATGTATATAGTATTATATTATGATTGAAATCTTATTTTATTTGTTCCAAACCACATGGGAGAAATAAATTGTGGACTCCCTCTTTTACCCCTCCCCAACCCTAGATCTAGGGATAGTTAGTGTCTTTTGGTATTTCATATAAATACAATGTATTTTCATTTTGATGAGAATTAATGCATACATTTTATGAGAAATTTCTTGGAGCCCCCAGCCTTGTGCGACCTCCCCCTCCTCTCTCCGCCTTATGCAGCTGAGATGGCTATATTCTGAGGTGAGACGCCTCCGGTATCCGTTCTTGAAGCTCGCCGCCGTCGCCGCCGCCGCCGCCGTCGTCGCCGAAATTCTGTCCACCCAGGATAGGCCCTTCTTCCACGAATTCTTGCTCCCAACCTCGAAATCTTTTGGAGTCCAAATCTTCGAGATCGAAGTACTTCGAAAGACCTTTCCAACGATACCTCTCGTGCGTCGATCCAACGTCGGGAGTGATCGCAGCAAGCATCCTCGTCGGGTCGCGCACTGTAAAACAGAAGCAACAGATCCGTGGGCAGCAACTCCAAGACTTGGAGATCGGAGCCGATCAGCCTCCGACCGGTGTTCCAGCCTGGCCGCCATCCAGGGAAGCGCACCACCAGAGGTCACCATCACAGTGGGACACACTCCGTCAGGTCCAGAGGATGGGGTAGTGCGTGGGCCCCACGAACCCGTAGATCGCGCCATCCGGACAGCACTAAAACGCGGGTTTCTACACCGAAGGACGACATCAAGATGCTGCCCGTCAACCCAATTCCCGCTACTCCCGGGACCCACATGTGACCTATTACCTCCCTGCGTGGAGTGGGTCAAATCTTTGTACCGCAGTGTATTTGTTTAACCGGGAGTACATGATTGGCTGGGGTTGTCTTCCCCACGCCGGGAGCGTGGAGGTAACGATCTCGACTTCTTGGCATTTACTTGCTTAGCTAGTATATGGCCGTGTGCCGCTGCTGAGTGCGATAGGAACCTAGCCCGTGAGTCCATGTCACCACTGTGAGCGAGAGAGTGACCCGTCCCGTGACTCGATCCGAGCACGGAAGTGAGTCGACCACCCTTGACTCTGCCTGTTTCTCAACCGCGCGGATCCGCGTTTCCCCTCGCTTGGGATGACGAGTGAGCTTGCGTTTCTATTAGCGACGTATAGCCCATAGGAATTCTTAGTGTCGGGCCAAAGTGTCTCCATTGTTGTATGTTGCTGGTCGCGTCCGCATTTAGAGTCCGAGGTCCGCATCACTTAGAGTCGGTTCCCGTGTCCGTCCCGCATCAGTTTGGTATCAGAGCCAGGTTGAGTCTAGGGTAGTCTTTGTGTCTAAGTCCACAAAAATATAAAAAAAGAGTCATTTAAGTCGAGTCTAAGTTTAAGTCGGTCCAAGGTTGCATCGCATACCTTTATTCGGTATATTAAAAGGTGTTGTACGAATGTTATGCTACACCTATCGGGAAGACCGCACACTTGCGCGAGAGGATCTTCAGATCTCGTAACTCCGCCAACGTACTGGATCTTGGTTTAAGTCTAGGGTCCTTAGTGTGCATTAGTCCGCACTCCAACATTGCATTAGTGTTTAAGGTCGTGTCCAGTTGGTTTGTCTTGTCACTTTGTGTCGGCATGTCCATCGTTTAGTCCCCAGTTTCCAATGGACTCCCGGTCACCCAGGCGATATGACCGTTGGCCCACCCATGGGCTTGGCAACCACCCTCTCCACTTCCGTAGGCCCGAAGCCTCGAATTTTTATGGCTCCAATGACCCGGGCGACTACCTCAAGTGGGAGGCCGCCATGGACACATACTTTAATTGTTATACCATGTTCGAAGCCGGACAATTCTATTTTGCCAAGGAGAGGCTTCTACACGAGGCTGCCGAAAAGTGGGACTACATTGAGCGCTTGAGAGAGGTTAGGAGGTAATGGCCCATCGAATCATAGTGGGACATGAAGAGAGAGCTCAGGAGGGTCTACCTTCCCCATCTGGTCCCTTCCAACCCGTCCCACCCATTTACTTCCAACCACGTGGGTCACACCTCCAGCCGACCCCACCAACTCACTTCCAACCAAGTGTGTCATATCCGGAGGAAAGAAGTCCCTCAAGTATCCAAGCCTAGGCCGGTTGATTACGAGCGAGTCCATCACATTACTCCTACTCCAAACCCCACCATTGCCGAACTCTTCCAAATCATTTCGGATAGAGTGGATAGGAGGTGTACTTATATCGAGTCCCTGGTTCCCCCTTGCCTACCTCCTAGCCGGGATGGAACCAAGCATGAGCCTAAGGAGGTAGCAGCCGGTAGTCCCAACCCGGTGCCATCTATGGTTCCATCCCAAGGTCCTCTCCCTATCATGGTGGATCCTCTTCCCCCACCCACGAGAGCCCCATTGCCTACACCCCCTGTCCGTCAGGAGGATAAGGGTAAGGACCCACTTATCAGGGAGCATAGTGGGTCACGACAGCAGTGTTATCGCTGCCAGGGGTTCGGCCACTTCACCAGAGAGTGTCCCACTCGGACATCTCTATCCCTAGGGGACAAAAGGGTTGGAGTAGCTTCACCTACCGATCTTCATTCGGAGTCATCTCAGCCAGAGCTACCCGTGTTTCTAACGGGAAAGCTACTCATAGCCGAGCCACTCTTTAGCTGGCTTAGGACAGGTTTGGTCCCTGCCCCATCTTACTACCCATCCATGGACCCCGCACTACAAGTAGTGCCCGTCAACTCCTTCCACACAACGTTTCGGTCTATTCACCACATAGATACCTTGGAAGACCTTCTCTAGGGATTAGACTGCCAATAGAAGTTGACGCATATGTTGGCCCCAGGCTTCGACCGACCCACAGGTCGTACCTTCACCCATTCCGCTTTGAGGTCCATTACCTCCGTGTACACCGTGGGCCATATCACCACGGAGGTTCTTTTGTTCCTTCCCCTACCGCCCGAGCCTCACTTTAGTCCATTTGTCCCAAGGGAGGAATCCTATATCCTATACACCGTCCCATCTCCCTTCATGGATGAAGGAGATCAATAACACCTTCTAGACTTCCACACATGGGACCTTGAGATGAGGGAATCCATATCGAGGGGTCACACATTCTTTGATCCCTTCGATCCCTTTCTTAGTGGGCCACTTGGTCCACAATCTCCATTCCACCTCTTTAGGGGAGTCCACCATTATACCCCTTCCCCACGGGCCGGGCCATCGACACCCACCGAGTCCGTTCACGGGGGAGAGACACCCAACCCTCCTGGCCCACCCAAACCTCCCAAATCCAAAGGACCATCTTATGATTGTACCGACATTCGGTCACACCTAGGGTATGCATGACACACATTCAGATGTCATGGAGCACCTTTCATATGATTGGGTCGGACTAACCGTAGGGTTGTTTAGGGTCGTGTGTGCATCCGTGTGTTTTTCTTTTTGCTAAGCATGTTAGGAGTCTGCATGACGTCCGTCGTCACATTGAGGCCAGTAATGCACGGTATAAGGAGCTAACCGATGTCCATAGACATCACCGTGAGTTTCAAGAGGGTGAATATGTCATGATCAGGGTAAGACCTGAACGGTTTCCCTCTGGAACTGTAAAGAAATTGCAAGCTCGTGGAGCCGGTCCATTTAAAGTGTTGAAACGCGTTGGATCCAATGCGTATGTTGTGGACCAGCCCGAGAAATATGGTATAAGCTCAACTTTCAATGTGTCGGATCTAGTTGCATATAGGGACCCAGCGGTGATCCCTAGTGAGCCTTTCGAGCCATCTCCTCCCATTGAGAGTGATCCCACACCTGAGTGTCCACCACCAGCCCCATTTTCACGGCAGCGAGAGCATATAGATCATATACTGGATGAGCAGGTGACAGTTACCAGGAGTGGATCCTACCCACGCTACCTAGTGCGATGGAGAGGGCGACCCGCTACCGAGGATACTTGGATCACCCGTGGAGAGTTGCAGAGGATAGATCCGGATCTACTGGAGCGCTACCAGAGCGATGCAGACCCTTACTCGACAAGGTCGAGTTTCTCCCACCCGGGGAGAATTGGTGCGGACACCAGAGCAAGCGAGAAGTACGAACCGGTGAGCCGTCGGTACCGTACGCAGAGCACCACTCGAGCTACATCGGCTCCCATCTGGCTCGGAGATAGTCTGGAGTCTCCGCCCTAAGTCCTTATATTTATAGTATTTATGGGGATTTTATTTGTGTGTAATGTGTGTTTATTTGATTTTATTCGGACTGTAATTCGGATTGTAATAAGGGTTTATTTGTAATTTGGGACCACATGGGTCCCGCGGGCCCCCCATCCCTTCTCCCATTGATCCACCTCAGCTCTTGGGCCCATGTGGGGTCAGTCAACCCTCCAAGGTGGGCTTCTAGAAGAGTTGGACCAGGGGGGGGGGGACAAGGGGTAGCAAAATTCAAAATTTGGAACCTACAAGTCAAGGGGGTGTCCCATGTATATAGTATTATATTAGGATTGAAATCTTATTTTATTTGTTCAAAATCACATGGGAGAAATAAATTGTGGACTCCCTCTTTTACCCCTCCCCAACCCTAGATCTAGGGATAGTTAGTGTCTTTTGGTATTTCATATAAATACAATGTATTTTCATTTTGATGAGAATTAATGCATACATTTTATGAGAAATTTCTTGGAGCCCCTAGCCTTGTGCGACCTCCCCCTCCTCTCTCCCCCTTCTACAGCTGAGATGGCTGTATTCTGAGGTGAGACGCCTCCGGTATCCGTTCTTGAAGCTCGCCGCCGCCGCCGCAGTCGCACCGCCACCGTCGTCGCCGGAATTCTGTCCACCCAGGACAGACCCTTCTTCCACGAATTCTTGCTCCCAACCTCGAAATCTTTTGGAGTCCAAATCTTCAGGATCGAAGTACTTCGAAAGACCTTTCCAACGATACCTCTCGTGCGTCGATCCAACGTCGGGAGTGATCGCAGCAAGCATCCTCGTCGGGTCGCGCGCTGCAAAACAGAAGCAACAGATCCGTGGGCAGCAACTCCAAGACTTGGAGATCGGAGCCGATCGGCCTCCGATCGGTGTTCCAGCCCGACCGCCGTCCAGGGAGGCGCACCACCAGAGGTCACCATCACAGTGGGACACACTCCGTCAGGTCTAGAGGACGGGGCAGTGCGTGGGCCCCACGAACCCGTAGATCGCGCCATCCGGACAGCACTAAAACCTGGGTTTTGGCACCGACAGACGATATCAAGATGCTGCCCATCAACCTAATTCCCGCTACTCCCGGGCCCCACATGTGACCTATTACCTCCCTGCGTGGAGTGGGTCAAATCTTTGTACCGCATTGTATTTATTTAACCGGGAGTACAGGATTGGCCGGGGTTGTCTTCCCCACGCCGGGAGCGTGGAGGTAACGATCTCGACTTCTTGGCATTTACTTGCTTTGCTAGTATATGGCCGTGTGCCGCTGCTGAGTGCGATAGGAACCTAGCCTGTGAGTCCATGTCACCGCTGTGAGCGAGAGAGTGACCCGTCCCGTGACTCGATCCGAGCACGGAAGTGAGTCGACCACCCTTGACTCTGCCGATTTCTCAACCGCGTGGATCCGCATTTCCCCTCGCTTGGGACGACAAGTGAGCTTGCGTTTCTGTTAGCGACGTATAGCCCATAGGAATTTTTAGTGTTGGGCCAAAGTGTCTCCATTGTTGTATGTTGCTGGTCGCGTCCGTATTTAGAGTCCGAGGTCCGCATCACTTAGAGTCGGTTCCCGTGTTCGTCCCACATCAGGCGCACCCCTATCTGAAACGCCAAACCCAGCTCCCCTTTGGCTCCTCTGCTTGCATGCATACATTGCATTGTTCTGCCCATTTGTAAGAACAACAATAAGTTGGAGGGAGAGAAGAAATAAAGCACAAAAAAGGGGTGACGACGATGCCACAACGTAAACCCAATGAAATTCATACATAAAGATCAAAGGAAAGAAAGGAGGAGGCAAGAACAAAAAAGGGTGCAAAATTGAAATTACTTCACTGCTGGGTTCGGCCGACCGAACTCAAGTTTCGGTCGATCGACCCGCGGCCTAGTCGACGCAGTGCTTGGCTGCGTCGACCTAGTCGGCAGGTTCCCAGTTCTGGGAGGTTTGTTCGACCGAACCGAATCTTCTGTCGACCGAACGCCCCCCCCCCCCCTTTATAAAAAAAACACAATGAACAAAAAAATAAAATAATACAAGGAAGGATAAATGGAATGACAAAAGGGGAAGAATGAAAGATAAGTGATAAAGTCCAAAGTTTGAAAAGGAGATAACATAGATGAAAGAAATGTCACAAAAAATATAATGATAAAATGAACTTAAGGAATTGATGGCATCTGATCCGGAAGCCCTTACCCCCTTGAGCCTACGCGGAGGGAATATCAAAGAAGTCTTTGCAAGTCACGCCTGAACTCCGGGGACCATTCCCATTATGTCTACGACTCGACTTTGCTCCAGGCCAACAACTGATCGAATTTAATCCGATTCGATCGAGTTTTCACAGAATTTCTTCATCTCTTCAAACGTTAAACTTGTCGTGCTCCGACATACATATATTTTGATATTACGCACGTGTTTGCAATGCTTTCAACCCGGACGTCCGTCTGAACGTGAAATGGGCGATTTACGACCAATTTGATTTTAAATACGCTTTTATGCCCTTTTGCACCCTAATGTAGGGGATTTTTATCGCTCTTTAAGATATCCTTTACTCACTTCACAAATTTTGATTCTCAGGCCCTGGCCCCCCCTTTATCTTGGCGATTAATCAGAGGTCTTCCCATTCGAGGGGATGTAATTAATGCCGTGACCTTTATGGCACGGCGGATCTCCAGTCCCGACCCGATATCCACAGTCATCTGGTCAGTCAGACGGAGCACATCCCAGTTTCGACCACTCTAGTCTCGAAGCCTGAACACATCGTCACCTAAGTGACTGACATGCCCTCGCACTTGATAAATCGATAAAATGATTCACGATACCCCCTATCGATCCCCAACAAAAAAAAGATTGCGTCCAACACCCCCCACATCTCCTATTCTAGCCCCCTCCCTACGCCCTCTCCCCATCCCCCTCCGGCTCTAACGAGTAGGCCCCCCCACTCCTTTGACGATATGAGTCCCCCATCCCTCGATGCCCCCTCTCCCCCTCCATAGATGTTTATAGAGAGAGAGAGTGTGTTAAGAGGCTAACATGAGGGTAAGTTAATTATTATATTGCACTCTTGATCCGTCCGATAGCTGAGTTAAAGTAATGCGGGTTACGATGAGACTATATATGTATAAAAAACCTTAATAATTAAGGTTGCCTAATTATTTACTCAAGTGAAAGAAGAAAGACAAGATAACCCAATGACAGTGATTCATGCATTTCATCTAACGGTTACTGTTTGCTCTGGAGTATGGAAAGATGTAATATGCCAAAAAAATAATACTTAGTGCACCCACTACCCTAATTACACTCACTAGTGTAATTAGTATAATATTTAATAATTTTTTTAATTTTTTTTAGTGACCTCCACCTAAAACTTATTTACCCTCAGGTCATATCATCCGGTGACGAGGCATGAGAGCCAAATAAATTTAGGGTGAGAGACACTAAAAAAAATTAAAAAAATATATTAAATATGACATTAATTATATCTATCGATGTAATTAGTGCATGGCTGCACTAAGCATTACTCGTGTCAAAAATACTACACCATTTCAAACTTATATAACGGTACAGATAAGTGAAATTTAACATCGTATGCATCCTTCCATCTTCGTGTTGTATGTTAAACCACGAATAACGGCCACTTAATTCGTCAATATTTTTCTAAGTGATTCAGAGTCGGTGTGACTTGGCCTGCACGACGACGACGACTTGTACTTTTTGAGTACTCTAATAGCCCTTTTTATTTGCTTTCGTAAGTACAGGTTTCATTTGAAAAATCTTATGTAGTAGGCATATCCTGGTATACCTCCGGTTAGTTATATTTTCTAGTTCTTGAAACTTCGGAATAAGTAGTCTTTTAAGGGGAGTGGTGGGTTCGCTGCGCGCCGAGCCCCCCTGCTCCTCCTGTCGTGGGAGTCCCCCGCGGAACGTTCGGAGGGGGGGAGCTCCCGTCGGGAACTCCTCCCCCCTCTCTCCTTCTCTGTAGGAGGCTCGCGTCGGGGTGTGTTTTTGCACCTCAGACCCCTCATCGCCCCCTGGGGCGGTGGCTTCGTCAGCGGAGCTTCTCCGGTGGAATCACCGGCGCTCCGCACCGGTGGCTCATCGGGAGGGGGAGCTCCCGTCGGGGTCTCCCCCCCCACTCTTGCCTGGCCTCGCCCCGCCCGCCCTGGTACGCTCCCCGTTCCCCCCCCCTTCGCCCTCTGCGCCTTCCCCTCCTCTCCCCTCTCCCCGTCGGCCCTCTGTCCACCTCCAGCCAACCATCCGCCGCCCCCGTCCTCCTTGTTAGCCCTGCAACCGCCCCCCCTCCATCCCTTCCCACCACTGTCATCCCTTCCTTCTCTTCCCCCTCTCCGGCGGCCCCCAACCAACCCCTAACTGCTGCCCCCCCTCCCTCCCTTTAGCCCCAGCCCTCCACCCCCAACCCCACCTCCCTGTCCCCTTCCCCTTCCCCGCCGGCCTTCCGCCCTTCCCAGCCAACCCCTCCGCCTCCCTCTTCCTCCCTGCCTGGCCCGGCCACCGCCCCTTCTCCTCCGGCTCTTCGCCCCCCCTTCCCCACCATCCCCGCATCCCCGGTCCCTTCCCGCCTCCCCCCTAGCTCCGTCGGCCCTCCACCCTCCCCCGGCATCCCCCCCTCCCCCGTTCTGTCAGCCGGCCCCCTCCCCCCGCATCCCCCCCACCTTCTCTCTGTCCCTATCCCCCATCCCTCCCCCCTCTCCGACGGTCGCCCCCTCCCCCCCCTCCACATCCTTCCCACCGCCTCACTCCCGGCTCTCTAGTCTTTCACCCCCTTCCCCCTTCCGGTCCGACCCCCCTCCTCCCCCCCCCGTTTCCTCCTCTCGCCTCCGCCCCTCCCCCTTCCTGTCTCTCCCCGCTGTCCCCCCCCCCACCCATCCCCCCCTCTCCGTCTTCCTCTTCCCTCTCTGCCCGGTAACCCCCAGAACCCTTTTGGTCGATCTCCCTTCACATACATCCCTCTCCCTGGATCGGTCCTCCTCTCGGCGATGGGCGCCTCCTTGAGCACCCGAAGAAGCTTTCGTTTTGTTAGTGTCAAGTTCCTGCCATCGACCTCAGTAGGGTTCGGAGACTCTGAGCTTATCCCCCATGCACCCTTCCGGATGCTGACCACCCGAGTACCTCTCTCTCACCGCTATCAAGAAAAGCGGTTTGGCAGCCCAGTGCTGCTCGACGTAAGAATCGGTCACCTCAGAAGCGGCTGTCTCTTTCCGGACGTCTTCAGGAGCTCACCGCCAAGTCGGGCGTTCGTGGTCTATTATGTCGATGTCTTTACTCTCTGTATCTTCGATGGGTTGTGGTTTGTACGGGCCAGATATGGCCGTTTTATGGTTGGTTCTGGGTCAAGTCTGCCTATATACTGTGTTTATCGTTTGGTACAAATGAATATCATAAGTTGCTTCAAAAAAAAAAGTAGTCTTTCTTTACTCTTATTCGTCGGGTTTTACCCATCACATAATTTGATCCCAAAAATTGTAATAAGCCCGCGTGATGCGAATTGAATACGTTGGAGGTAGGATAGGGGCCAGTTCACAGGCCCATAGGCTAGACCGGGCCAAGCCCAAGCCCATAGGAGGCTGGGGAGGACAGTTCTCCAATTTGTGGACCTCGAGATCAGTTTAAGATTAGAGTGATACTCACTGCCCAACGTACACCTACGATGTGCAGGAGAGTTGCACACTCTCCTCTCACTAGTCTATTTTTGAACTGATATGGGATATGGTGGACAAGAATATGACATGGACATGCTGCACTTCAAGATGTGTAGTTGTGCCACATCTTCTTTCAGTCTATCATTCTGTTCATCTACTTTCTCGTAACATGAGAACACAAGGCATGATTAAAGTATGACCCTTGCAATGCATGTGACAGGAGAAAGATGTGGAGACCCAATTCAGTGGAACAATAACACATACAATGTAAGATTAGTTGGAGGGAGGAAAGATTATAAGGTGACATAATTAAGGCAACTGTACATCTTGGAGTGTAGCAAGAATTACTCCCATATTAAACGCGAGGACTTGAAGATTGGTTGAGCCTGTGACACTCCTAACCAATGTCTTGAAAACCAGACCGATGATCGAACCGGGAAAGTTCTTAGTCCGATCTATTTTGGATCGACCATGTAAAATCGGTGCTCAAACCGCACTCCTTTGTTTAATTAAATGCATGCATACATATTATATATCCAAATACATATCTTTTAGGTAATATTACTCCTATACCTCTAGAATCTTCCGAAATAACCCATATACTCTCATTTCATTGTATCTACCGTAATACTCGTCAAATCTCTTAATCAGACGAGTCACAGTTACTTGAGATTGCACGCCGCGTAAATCACATTGACTCACTCATGTGAAATTATTATTTTACTCTCATTTTTATTAAAATAATATATATATATATATATATATATATATATATATATATATATATATATATATATATATATATATATAGAGAGAGAGAGAGAGAGAGAGAGAGAGAGAGAGAGAGAGAGAGAGAATAGGGCGGAGCCTCTCCATAAGGTGGATGACACCCTCGGTGTCTTCCACGCCAACGTCGTCGCCTGATTGTCTTTCCCGAACCCATCCTCCGCTCCCTCTTCGTGCCCGTCACCAACTCCAGGGGTGCCTTTTACGGTGGCTCCAGTGGCATCTCGCTCTTGAAGCAGGTGGTCGAGACGGGCTTCATGGTGGGGTGGAACCTGGTGGCCACCACGGCCATCTGCCTGTTGATTAGAGTCTCCATCCATTATGCATGTCTGAGGAGCAGCTGGCCATGGGGGATGACACAGTGCACGGGGTGGAGGCCTACACGCTGTCGGGCGACGACGAGAAGAGTGATTTTCTTCTGCATAGAGATGGGTGGAGGAGTTGCAGTAGACCACCTCTCCATGAGACCACTCACAGGGACAGTGGTTGCCAAGTGCGGCGGTCTTCCTCTGACATGAAGCATGACGGTCAGTCTGAGACGTGGAGGGATGCCAATAGGTTGTTGTTGATGCATAAGGAGATGGGAAAACTCAGTGACATGCCAGAGTTTCCCCATTTGATCATGTCAGTGTTGTTGGACTACATCTGTTCGTACTTATTTTTGAGTAATTTGCTCTTACGAACCCCTGTTCTACGACCCTTGAACCATTCTGAAGCCAGCATCCTCGGAGAGCTTCCGACAGAGACCAATTTTCTGATTGGGTTGCGATATTTGAACCTGTGAGGGTCAGATATTGTAACGACTCAAGATATAGATATCGGGAATAACCTGATATCATTCGAATCTTGTCCCGTCACCTACTAGTCAGGAGATTCGGAAGGGTTAAAAGAAGTGTGGAGATATATTAAATTTTAAAATAATGCAAGTAATAATTATATAATTAATAGTTTAAATAACAGAAATAAAATTATATTTTCAATTAAATAACTAACTACAGAATCTAATCCAACAAAAATACAGTCTACAAGAAAAAGAAACGTACTCAACGTCGGGTGAACACCACTACAAGAAAAAACGATATTTCACACGAAAATTTCAGACGAATTAATTTCCGTTACACTTCTATCTGTAAATTCAAACGGATATATTTCGTCTCAAATTCCATCAGTATTTGGGACAGAATCATTCGGTCTGAATATCCGTCTGAATTTACAGACAGTTATTCAGACGACAATTTTGAAGTCTAAAATTAGAGACGAATATTCAGACGAATAAAATTATGTTTGAAATTTGAGACGGAAATTATCCGAAGTTCCGTCTCAAAATTTCCCTCCCCCGCCACATTCGAGACTCCCATTTCCCCATTTCCCCATTTCCCCCACCCTCCCTCTCACTCTTACTCTTTCTCCTCCGTCGTCCCCGTCGGAGCCGCCACTGCCCTCCTCCCTCTCGACGTCGCCGCCGCCGTCCGCGCCGCCTCCGCCGGCCTCCGTCGTCGCCGCCGCCGCCGTCCTCCTCCCTCTCGTCGTCCGCGCCGTCGCCTCCTCCCTCTCATCGTCGCCGCCGCCTCTTGTCATCGCCACCACTGCCACCCTCTCCGGTAAGTCCCATCCCCCTCCCCCTCCCTCGCCGGTGCAAGTGCCATTTTTTTTTTGGGATCATTGGAGGATTCAGGAAGGGTACGTGGGGGGGGGGGAGGGGGAGCTCGGAGGGGGAGGAGGAGGTCGCCGGTGGGAGGGGAGGGGGGGTTCAGGGAGGGTGGGGGGGAGGGGGAGCTCGGAGGGGGAGGGGGAGGTTGCCGGTGGAAGGGGAGGAGGGGTTCAGGGAGGGGCGACCGGTGGCAGGGAGGGGGAGGGGAGGTCGTCGGTGGGAGTGGGTTCAGGGAGGGGGGAGGTCCCCGGTGGGAGGGGAAGGGGGGTTCAGGAAGGGTGGGGGGGGAGGGGGAGGAGGAGGGGAAGGAGGAGGCCTCCTCTCATCTCAGATAACAGGGCTAGGACTCCTCTGATCTTATCATGCCTTTGTTTCTTAACTGAATCTTTTGCAGAATGGGTAGGATTTTTAGCAGAGGTAGATTGCTTGCCGATTGAAATAATATGAAGGCAAGATTGTGTTAGCCAATCCGATTCTGGATTTTTGGAACCATATTATAGGGCTGTTTTTTTTCCTTATGCGTCTACATGTTTATGAAATATATTATGAATTATTCAATGTCATCCGGCATCCTTCATATGGACTATGGTGTATTCTAGGAATCATCTCAAAACCCTGTGACGAGGGTTCACGGGTGTTCTGTCAAAGAACAAAATCTAAACATAGGGTGAAAGTGTCGACTCTCACAGTCGACACATTTCATCGAGAGTTCTATTTCGAGCAAAGAAACAAAAAATCCAGTCGAAAGTGTCGACTCTCAGAGTCGACACATTTTGGCGGAGGTTCTGTCTGCAGCAGAAAGCGCTCTATCTGCAGCAAGCTGGGCTACAAGTGTCGACTCCAAGAGTCGACACTTGCAGTGCCAGAACTGAAAACTGCCTTAAGCAATTCTCTTAACCTTCTCATATTTCCCGAAGTATCCTAGAAGTTTAGTCTGTCTGGGACTCAGACACAATAGAATAGTGAAATTAATGTGTCCTGGCAACTCATCCAGAAGTTCGCCTTCGTAGTAATGCAAGACATCTCCGGTCATCTCCCGAAGGTCCTTTATGATAGAAATTCTCCTTTTACAATGATCTTTGTTTTGTAATTTTTCTTCCACTATATCAAAGAAAGCTGCCTCTGCATCAACTTTCAGGTGCCTCCTACTGCCACCTGATATACATGCTCTACTCAGGATACTTTCGTCTCATGGCATCTCGTGATGAGTCTCATGGCATCTCGTGATGGTATCTCTTGGGAGCTACACATTGGCAAGTAGAAGAACTTCCTTTGTATGACTTCTACTCTGTTAAGGTTGACAATAGATCGCAGCAGCTTGATGTTCTCAAAAATAGGAGGAGAACAGGAGTATTCTTTTCTTGGGCTATAAGTAATTTTCTAGAATTGTGTGCGATGTAAGAGACGAGATAGGGGCTGCATGTCAGGAGAGGTTACTAAAGGTCCCTAACCTTCTCATTTTAGATGAAGGTCATACTCCCAGAAATGAAGACACAAATATTCTTTCTACGCTAAAAAAGGTGCAAACTCCCCATAAGGTGGTCCTTTCAGAGACACTATTTCATAATCATGTCAAAGAAGTTTTTAATATATTGAATCTAGTGTGTCGTAAGTTTTCCTGAACATGGACTCATCATGATATGCACGTGCCGAGTCCATGTCCTCAAACTTACGACGCACCAGATTCAATATATTAAAAACTTCTTTGACATGATTCTGAAATAGTGTCCTTGAAAGGACCACCTTACGGGGAGTTTGTACCTTTTCTAACGTAGAAAGAATATTTGTGTCTTCATTTCTGGGAGTATGGCCTTCATCTAAAATGAGAAGGCTAGGGACCTTTAGTAACCTCTCCTGACATGCAGCCCCTATCTCGTCTCTTACATCGCACATAATTCTAGAAAACTACTTATAGCCCAAGAAAAGAATACTCCTGTTCTCCTCCCATTTTTGAAGAACATCAAGCTGCTGAGATCTATTGTCAGCCTTAACAGAGTAGAAGTCATACAGAGGAAGTTCTTCTACTTGCCAATGATGGAACTCTCTTTCACGTTGGCAGAATTCATTTAGGAAGAATGATTATCAGCCTTGCAGAAGGATATTTAGCCAAAAAAACTCTAAAGAAAGCTAATGAGCATGAAAGTATTTCCTGACCCTGGTGCATATGCCAAAATACAGCCTCCAAGATTATCACCCACTAGGTATCTCACCAAGAAATTGAAGCCCTCTATCTGATGTGGCTTCATTTGTTTATTTTATCTTATTTATCTTTGATGTTGATCTGACTAAAAAATGTGGATTATTTAGCTTTGATGTTCTTCATTTGAAAAATTTTAAAAATAGGATGTTATTTAATTTGTTATATGCATAATGATAATTGTATTGTTATTTAATTTTATGTTATATAAATATATAGGGTATTCACTGTGAGCTGAGGTGCGTGGGTGCGACCTAACATTACACGCACCTCAGGAGAGCGTGTTAAAATTGTGTCAATGAACCTTCCCGTTCAAGACTTTGGGATTGATGTGTGTGTTCTCATTTTTTTACGAGAATGTATATATTTACCTCAAAGTCTTGAATTGTCCTGTTAGGACAGTCTGTGAATGTTTGATCGCACTTAGGCGCGCAGTCATTTACTATGTGTTTGTATGGTTTGTTGAGAATTTCGGTTGCGTCTGCTCACTCTTCTCTGATATACCATTATTGATTTTGAGTGTTTTCTTAACCACTTACTTGTAAGTGTTTAAGAAAATTTCAAAATCAATAAATATTTTTGGTATATCAGAGAAGTGTGGGGAGATGCTGCCAAAATTTTCAGCAAATCGTGCAACACATATAGTAAGTGATTGTGCGATCAAACCTTCATAGATGGGTTAAAAAGTGATAATCTAATTAATCGTCCTCTTCCAACTGCAAATGATCTATGGCGAATGATGTGAGGAAATGGTTGTGAATATTTTCAGGAGTAATGATTTCAAAGTTAGGATGTGTATTAACATTTATTGGGTGCAGGCAAAATGTTGACAGATCGTTCATGGATGTATCGTAGAATAGTTGACCGGGTGGTGTCGGATGACTTTAAGCATGGAGTTGAGAGTTTCATTGAATTTGCATTGGGGAATCCCAATGCAGCAACAGACTGTGAAGGTCACATTCGATGCCCTTATTCAAATTGTAGAAACATGAGGTGACATTCACCATGGGATGTG
This sequence comes from Amorphophallus konjac, assembly GCA_022559845.1. Lineage (NCBI taxonomy): Eukaryota > Viridiplantae > Streptophyta > Magnoliopsida > Alismatales > Araceae > Amorphophallus > Amorphophallus konjac. Next base: position 155,826,450 of record CM040129.1, read on the forward strand.
AAACATCATTTGTACACGAAAGGGTTCGTGGATGGTTATATGAATTGGACGTGTCATGGTGAGGAATACTTCAGGTATGAGCCCGACAATATTGCAGGCACAAGTGAGTACGTGGATATGGTTGTAGATGCTGCTGGTCCTAATTTTAATATTGATGAGGAACATGCATACATGAAAGAAGCGCCGAATAAGACAGCTGGAAGATTTTATCAACTACTTAGGGATGCTGATGAGCCACTGTGAGATGGTTGTGAAAAGCACACTCGGTTGTTTGTAGTGTCATAATTGTTGAATTTGAAATCTAAATTTCACATAAGTAAGCTGGCCAGAGGCTCGTTCATAGACTCTCAGAACATTGAGTAGATTCTTGATAGACACAGTAGAACCATGCGCAATCCATCTACCAAAGCACGCGCCTCAGCCACCATATTAGTTCCCACACAATAGAAATAGGAGAATCCAAAAATGACCTCCCCTCTGCAGTTTCTCAGGCAGCCTCCTCCTCCAGACAATCCAGATAAATAGTGATGTCAGACCATAAAAATAGTGATGTCAGACCGTGATACCCAATGGCGTCTGATTCTGTCCTTATTACCCCAGAGAAAGTTCGCACATATCTTATTTATAGTATCTATAATGGTGGAGGGTAAACAGGAGGCGCTGGCAGAATATATTGGAATAGATTGAAGAACTGAAATAATTAAGCATCTTCTGCCTGCCTGAGATAGATACTTGGATTGCCAATTCCCAATTCGATTGCATATTTTGTCCAGCAGGTATTTGTAATGAGATACTCTTTTCCTCCCTTCAAAGAGGGGCACTCCAAGATAAGAGTTGAGGCCTGTTTTATGCTGAAAACCAGTCAGATCTGTAACCCTCCTAATTGTTGTAGCATTTGCTTTTTTTGATATAATGAAACTACTTTTGCTCGCATTCACCATCTGACCTGAAGATTCCTCATACTGTCTGATATAAGAAAGCAGGTTTCTGATGTTTTTTGTCATGCCATTTAAGAAAACCAATGTGTCATCAGCATATAATAGATGTGAAATAGGCATACATCCCCGAGGAACATGGTAGTGTTGAATCTGTCCACTGCTAAACAATTGCGAAATGCCACGGCTAAGGGCTTCCTCAGCAATGATGAAAAGAGCAGGAGCGAGGGGGTCTCCCTGTCGAACCCCTCGAGTGGATTTAAAGTAACCAATCGGAGAGCCATTGAAAATAACAGAAAACCAGCAGTTAATGATCAACATAGCTATTAAAGAACAAAACCGATTGGAGAATCCAAAAGCCTTCATAACTGCCAGCAGAAAGTCCCATTCTAATCTGTCGTAGGCTTTGGCCACATCCAACTTAAGGATGATATTGTTACCACTTACCTTCCTGTTGCTAATATCTTTCATAAGTTCTGAAGCTAGGGAAATAGTGTCCACAATGTTCCGGTCTTGGATAAAGGCACCTTGGTTTTCAGATATGATTTTTGGAAAAACAGCAACCATCCTATTGTTTATGATTTTAGAAATAATTTTATACGAGAAGTTACATAAGCTAATAGTTCTCATGTCTACAAAAGATGTGGGAGATGACACCTTGGGGATGAGAGGAAATAAATAAGAGGTAATACCTTGCGGCAGTGGCATACCATGAAAAAAATCCCTGCACAGCTGTAACAACATCTTCAGCTACAATGTCCCAGCAAGAGGTGAAAAACTTCCCCGTGTACCCATCAGGACCGGGTGCACTATTAGAAGCTAGAGAATGAACAGCTTGTTTGATGTCCTCTGCAATGGGGATGGCTGAAAGAATACTATTATCCTCATAGAATCATTTATATCGTTTTACTTATGTTTATTAATTCTTACAGGTCCCAGTGCCCTCCCACATGTTGTTGTACAGACGCCATCCCCACCAACTCCCGCTATAGGTATGTATGTTTTAATTTTCAACAAAATATTCGTTTTACTTATGATATTTAATTCTTATAGTTCACAGTCTCCCCCCACTTGTACAGGGCACACCCCCACCACTCAGCCACTTGACGGTGCCAGCAGTCGTCATGAGGGAGGCACGGCCCACGATGGACGTCGCCCGTGATGGATCTCCGGGTAAATTTATAAGGTTATTACATTTATTATTTAGCCTTCAACTGTCTAATATGAATATTTTGACATTTGCAATTGTAGTAAGAAATTTGAACCTCACGAGGCTGTCCATCATTCCAACTCTCTAGTAATGGCACATGTGCCCGGCCCAGTAACGTCTTTCAAATCATTTCCAGTGGAAGTCCGCGACAACTTATGGGACATGTTCTCACTACGTAATTACATCATTTAATTCAAGTATTTTTCAAACTCAATTCCCAACAGTATACTAAGTGTGAAACTTAATTTATTTACAGCGGACTTATCAATTCACATGTGGACATGACGCGACGAGATGTCGTTCTGCCTGGGAGAAGACTATGAAGGAAAATTTCCGAAGGAAAGTACATGAGGCCCGAGAACACGCTAAAAATAAGGCTGGTGGGAGTGAAGACCGACAGCTGTGGAAGGAGCACTGCCCTCTCTGGATGAAGAAGGAGGATTGGGACATAGCATGTGACAAATTTGTCGACCCCAACTGGATAGAAAAGTCCCGAAAAGCCAAAGCAAATAGGGCATCAAAACCGGGCTCAAATTTGCATACGAGTGGGTGCATCTCTTTTGTGGCTTATAAACAAAAAATGGTAAGCAATGTTTTAATTTATCTTCTTACATTTTGTTAATATATATGACGTTTTTTTACTATGAATTGTATAACATGCTGTGGAGCTTAATCGAGCTCCGTCGTTCCTCGAGGTGTTCGATAGAACACATAAAAAGAAGGGGATAGATCAATTTGTGAGTGAGAGAGCTCACTCAGTAGCGTTAAGTTTACCTACATATGCAACTTCTACCGTTCATTTAAATCGGATTGATTCATATAAAATTGACTAGTCAAGCTATTCAATTTGTAGGAAACATATAGCAGAGCTGTGACAGAGAAGTACGAGGAGGGAGACACGCAGCAGCCAGAGTTCGATCCGGCAGAATGGGTGGCAGCAGCTGGCGTACCGAAGAAAGGCCGGCTATATGGTTTTGGGGAGAGCCTAGACTCTAGCGCGGTGATATCATCGTGTGCGAGTTCAGGCTCTGCCCAAACCAGTAGTGGTGCATTCAGTATACCTCCACTTGCCCCCAGTTCTCAAGCCAGCGATGTCATAGACATCGTCCGATCGCAGATTTCTGATTTGCAGCAGCAGATGTCACGGCAGATCCGAGAGGAGATATCTAGCCAGCAGGCAACCATGTTGCAGGCAATCAGTGGCCTCCTCTCCCAGGCGGGAATTCTCCCTCATGGATCCACCACCACCACGGCACAGGCCCATCAGGTTCGTGTTTATTATATTTTTATTTTGACAGAATTACTCAATTATATTCATAATTAATTTCAAAACTAAGTTAGTTTTCAAAAGTAACTTAGTTTAGAAGAATTGGAAAAATTCGGGGTTCGAGGGTCCAAAATGTAAAATACTGGCTTGATCGGCGTGTCGATCGTTCCAACACGACTTGCGAGGTAGACGTGAGTTGTGAGAGCTGAGTCAGTTGACGGATTCCAAATCGGATATCTGGTTTGACCCTGACGCTCAAATAACTCAATTCAAAACTAAGTGTGTTTTTAAAACTAACTTAGTTTAGAAGAATTCATTTAATTCATGGTTTCGGTGGTGTAAAATCTGAAATACCAGTTTGATCGGCGTGTCGATCGTTCCAACAGGATCTGCGAGATGAAAGTGACTTGTCAGAACTGATGGAATCCAAATCAGATATCTAGTTTGGGCCCGATGCTCAAAAATATATTTTTTAAATGCACTTAGTTTAAAATTAAAGAAGTCGGGGTCCGGGGGTCTAAAATCTGAAATACCGGTCTGATCGGCGTGCCGATTGTTCCAACAGGATCTAGGAGATAAAAGTGACTTGTGAAAACTGTCGGAATCCAAATCGGATACCCGGTTTGGGCCCAGCGCTCAAAAGTGTATTTTGTAAATGGACTTAGTTTTAATTTAAAGAAGTCGGGTTCGGGGGTCTAAAATCTGAAATACCGGTCTGATCGGCATGCCGATCATTCCAACAGGACCTGGGAGCTAAAAAGTGACTTGTGAGAACTAGTGGAATCTAAATCAGATACCCGGTTTGGGCCCAGCGCTCAAAAGTGCATTTTGTAAATGCACTTGGTTTAAATTTAAAGAAGTCGGGTTCGGAGGTCTAAAATCTGAAATAGCGGTCTGATCGGCGTGCCGCCCGTTCCAACAGGACCTGGGAGATAAAAGTGACTTGTGAGAACTGATGGAATCTAAATCGGATATCTGGTTTGGGCCCGACGCTCAAAAGTACACTCTCTAAATGTAATTAATTTAAAAGACAGATAAGTAGGGGTTAGGGAGTCTAAAATCTGAAATACATGTCTGATCGGCATGTCGATCGTTCCAACAGGACCTGGGAGATGAAAGTGACTTGTCAGAACTGACGGAATCCAAATCGGATATCTGGTTTGGGCCCGATGCTCAAAAGTGTATTTTATAAATACACTTAGTTTAAAATTAAAGACGTCAGGTTCGGGGCTCTAAAATCTGAAATACCGGTCTGATCGGCGTGCCTATTGTTCCAACAGGACTTGGAAGATAAAAGTGACTTGTGAGAACTGGAAGAATCTAAATCGAATATCTGGTTTGGGGCCGACGCTCAAAAGTACATTTTGTAAATACACTTAGTTTAAAATTAAAGACGTCAGGTCCGGGGGTCTAAAATCTGAAATACCAGTCTGATCGGCATGTCGATTGTTCCAACATGACCTCGGAGATAAAAGTGACTTATGAGAACTGACGGAATCCAAATCGGATATCTTATTTGGGCCCGACGCTCAAAAGTGCATTCTCTAAATGTAATTTATTTAAAAGATAGATAAGTAGGGGTTGGGGGTCTAAAATATGAAATACATGTCTGATCGGCGTGTCGATCGTTCCAACAGGACCTGGGAGATGAAAGTGACTTGTCAGAACTAACGGAATCCAAATCGGATATCTGGTTTATGCCCGACGCTTAAAAGTGCATTTTGTAAATACACTTAGTTTAAAATTAAAGACGTCGGGTCCGATGCTCTAAAATTTGAAATATCGGTCTGATCGGTGTGCCGTTTGTTCCAACAGGACCTGGAAGATAAAAGTGACTTGTGAGAACTGGCGGAATCCAAATCGAATATCTGGTTTGGGGCCGACGCTCAAAAGTGCATTTTGTAAATACACTTCGTTTAAAATTAAAGACGTCGGGTCCGGGGGTCTAAAATCTGAAATACCAGTCTGATCGGCGTGTCGATTGTTCCAACAGGACCTCGGAGATAAAAGTGACTTGTGAGGACTGGCGGAATCTAAATCGGATATCTGGTTTGGGCCCGACGCTCAAAAGTGCATTCTCTAAATGTAATTAATTTAAAAGATAAATAAGTAGGGGTTGGGGGGTCTAAAATATGAAATACATGTCTGATCGGGGTGTCGATCATTCCAACAGGACGTGGGAGATGAAAATGACTTGTCAGAATTGACGGAATCCAAATCGGATATCTGGTTTGGATCCGACGCTCAAAAGCGCATTTTGTAAATACACTTAGTTTAAAATTAAAGACGTCGGGTCCGGGGCTCTAAAATTCGAAATACCGGTCTGATCGGCATGCCAATTGTTCCAACATGACCTGCGAGATAAAATTGACTTGTGAGAACTGGCGGAATCTAAATCGAATATCTGGTTTGGGGTCGACGCTCAAAAGTGCATTTTGTAAATACACTTAGTTTAAAATTAAATACGTCGGGTCCGGTTGTCTAAAATATGAAATATCGGTCTGATCGGCTTGTCGATTGTTCCAACAGGATCTCGGAGATAAAAGTGACTTGTGAGAACTGACGGAATCTAAATCGGATACCCAGTTTGGGCCCGACGCTCAAAAGTGCATTTTGTAAATACACTTAGATTAAAATTAAAGACATCGGGTCTAGGGGTCTAAAGTATGAAATACCGGTCAGGTCGGCGTGCTGATTGTTCCAACAGGACTTGGGAGATAAAAGTGACTTGTGAGAACTGACGGAATCCAAATCGGATACCCGGTTTGGGCCCAACGCTCAAAAGTGCAGTCTCTAAATATAATTAATTTAAATTACTGATGACAGCTAGGTTAGTTGGAGTCATTACTAATTTAAATATAATTAATTAAAGTCTATGCAGTTATCGATTTGATTTCATTTTATGCAATATAATAAAATATTCAATTTATCTTCACACTAATTTTTTTATCTATGAATGAATATTATTATTTTGTTAATGTAGGAGGATCCTTCTGCGGGCGGCGACAGAGGAGATGAGCAGGGCAAGGACGAGGATTTGGACGATGTGGAGGATGATATTTGATCAGCATATTTTTTTATCTCTGAATGTTGAGTTTCTTATTTGTGTTTTATTTTTAGTACATTAGTTTGAATTTTAATAGGTTTTTTTAAAGCAATTTTGTATTTTAAAAAAAATTAATGGAAGTTATTTTGGACGAATTTTTAGACGGATGTGTCTGAAATTTCAGACGGATTTCAGACGGTATTCACTACAAGAAAAAGCGAGATTTGGGACGGAATTTTCGTCCCAAATTTGGGACGGAATATTTTCTGTCTGAAATTCCGTCCCAAATATGGAACTACACACGAAATTTGGGACAAAATCTGGGACGAAAAATATTCCGTCCCAAATTTGGGATGGAATTTGTGACGGATTTTTAGAACTGTTTGAAATTTATGACCAAGAAAATGTGACGGACCGACTCCGTGGGAAATCCGTCTCAAAATCTGTCGCAAAACACCTTTGCGACGGATTTCACAATGGTGGCCCTTGTGAAATCCGTCGCAAGGTATTTTGCGACGGATTTTGAGACGGATTTCCGACGGAGTCGGTCTGTCACATTTTCTTGGTCACAAATTTCAGACAGTTCTAAAAATCCGTCACAAATTCCGTCCCAAATTTGGGACGGAATATTTTCCGTCACAAATTCCGTCCCAAATTCCATATGTAGTTCCATATTTGGGACGGAATTTCAGACGGAAAATATTCCGTCCCAAATCCCGCTTTTTCTTGTAATGATTTCAGACGACACTTATCCGTCTGAACATGTGTGTCTGAAATTTCAGACGGATTTCGCCACATACGTCTGAAATGTACGTCTGAAATTTCAGACAGATATTCGAACGGCATTTCACACGAAATATGTTCCGTGTGAAATTTCAGACGGAATAAATTTCAGACGGTATTTCAAACGGAAAAATTTTCGTGTCAAATTTCAGACGACATTTGTGACTGATATTAATATGTCCGAAAGTTGTATTTTCCGACGGGATTTCACACAGAATATTTTTGTTTAAAATTTCAGACGGAATTTGTGACTGATATTAAATCTGTCTGAAATTTGTAACCAAGAATATGTGACGGCCTCGTTCCGTCCGAAATTCGTCTGAAATCCGTTACAAAAGTGTCTTCATACGGAATTTCAGACGGATTACAGACGGAAACTGGCTGTCTGAAATCCTGCCTTTTCTGGTAGTGCACCCGACTCTGGCGAGCTAGCAACTACAAACCTCCGCGCTACACCTCCGAACCTCGAGGAGGAACTGCAACACTTGAAAAGATAGAGGTGAGTCTCATCTCATTGGCTCAATAGGGGTCCCGCGGATCCTCACCACAAAACAACGGTGGTAAACAGTAACGCTAGCAAGAATAGCAACAACAATAACAGCCACGGCGGAAGGTACAGTTGTAACAAGAATAGTAAACACAATAGCCGATGGGACCACGGCTCTATAAGCTACTCCTACCGGCACGAAGAGTAAACCCCGATCTCTGAGTCGAGGGACCACCAAACAAACAGAGAACCCTGCCTACGCCGCCAGGTAGAGAAAACCATGACAACTCTGTTGTGCAGGTCCGTCCTCACTGACAAAGGCCCAACTCAAGACCACATGGTCCAAGGCACAGTCACGACATCGCCGTCGGGAACCTTACACTGTCTACGTGTGAAATCTCGGTAACTCTACCAGGAACCCTCAACCTCAAAGTCGGGAAAACGTACACCGAAATCACCCGAAGAATAACGTCTTACAGACGGAAAACTAAATCTCGAGTCACGAGAGTCACGTGTCACGTGACGAGAGTACCTGCCCACCAGAAGCAAGGCCAAATGCGTCCACTGACGTCTTAATCCACGCTCCGGGTGTCTCCCTACTCGCCCCAGGCGAAAACTGAGACACCGTAGAAGTAACTAAGAACACGGGACAAGGGTCTAGTCGGGGTCGTACTCGTCAGCACACGTCTGAAGTCCCCGACCACGTGTGCAGACACTAACTAACTGCGCTACATCAGGCCCTCTAGTTGGTATTCCCCCCGGCCCGGACTTGAGCAAACACAGTGGGAGGCCCTATGGCAACCAGCCTAAAACCGTCTCTCCCGGGTGTAGCTCTCCACCTATTCCCTGGTAGGTAGGCACACGCGTGCCCAGGCAAGCTACGACTAGTGGGGGGTCACTGAACATGGGCACTCTCCGTAGAGAAGAAACACCAAAGTATTTAAGGTCACCCACGCACCTATCGTAAGTAACACGAAGTATTGGGTGGCTCGGTGCCACCGGACTCTGGACGTCTAGCTAGACCTACTTACCCAACTGTCCTTGAGTCACGCGACTCAGGCCAAGATTGTCGTACAAAACGGCTCCATGCCGTCAATCTGCCTTACTCCTAGGGTCAAAACGACGGCTAAGAATAATCCTTCAGGCGGCCCACAACCACCGAGTTAATTCCCTTTCCAAGGGAGACCAAGAAACCTCCCAGCCCCAGGCCAGGCCGCAAAACACTCGGTCATTGGCCATATGCATGGCCCACACGGAAATTACTTTCCAAGGAAGCTAACGTCATGTGGGAACAGCGATCCACACTTACCCCGGCACACGGTAACTTGATCAAGCATAACAAGGAAGCCTGAAACACACGGGGTCACCAGGACCCTCAAAATCACATGGGCACGTTAATCAAGGTACATTACATCTCTAGACACTCAAAAATACGGTCTCAGTACCCACGGGGTGTCCGGGACATCCACGGGGCCAAAGGTCGATCAAAGGATCACAACCGGGTTGACCGGGGGCCAAAGGTCGACCAAAGGATCACAACCGGGTCGACCTGGGGCCAAAGGGGTGCGTTTCGGTCGACCAACCTGCATGGGTCGAGCGACCTACGCATAGACCTACGCGTAGCCAGGCTGAGCACAGCCCTGGTCGATCGACGGTCCAAGGGCTCAGTCGACTGACGAGAACGCGGTTGGGGTCCCGACCGCGTTCTCATGAACGCGGCCGGCCGACCGACCGTGACCACGCAGAGGCCCTCACGTTGCCAACAGCCGATCGATCGACCGATTCACTAAACCGGTCGACCGATTCCGGCGAAGGACCTACGGAATCCAATCTGACGGGCTTTAAACCATGCCCCAATCACCCCGGGTGATGGGGAAAACAAGGGGAATCCATTCCCCAGCCTCTAAACCACCAAGAGGCACCATTTAAATCCCAAAAACACAATCAAAATGATGGATCCGGCTCTCATCCCAAAATCATGCATTTTAACCCCGGCATGGAAGGAAACTGCCCTCGGCCTCACCACGGCCTATAAAACACTGGGAAAAGGAAAGCGCGGGCTAGGGGTCTGTCCCCCTACCTCCACCGAAGATTTTTCGCGTCGAGGAGGCCGATTCCTTGCGAAAATGCTTCTCGAATCACCACCGGGTTCCGAAATCTGCGAATGAACACCGACGCGCCACCGCCCCGTACCTCGTCCCATCCCCGCTGCTCCTTGCCCCACAAGCCTCGCCGCCTCGCACGCCTCTAGCACCGTCGGCAGCTCAGAGAAGCGAGGGAGAGAAAGTGAGAATCGAGAGGAGAGAGGGAGAGAAATGAGAATTGAGGGGAGAGGGGGTAAATGGTTATATTTATAGGAAATAATTTAAGGTTTTAACAATCTAGAAAATAAAAAAATAGGAAAATAATATTCCCACGATCCTCATAAAATGCACAATGCTCCTACAATGTTCCAGAGCCCGAAAACACGTCGGTTCACCCAACACAGGGGTCTGAAGGCTCGACAGCCAAAAACCCGATTAAATCATAAAACATGATCCGGGACTCACAAAAGCACTCTAAAACCCACGGATTCTGATACAAAAAATCCTTAGTATTACAGTCCTCCCCTCCTTACAAAAATTTCATCCTCGAAATTTGAGGCAACCACCATGCCACGGGGAGAAGAAAAACTTATCTAGCTGGCAACGCTCCCAGAGCTCCAGCCCAAAACCTCGATTCTCGTGAAACCACCTCTCTCGTGGGATACAGCCATACTATTACCATGAGCAGAAAACATCTCGCTCATAACCCAATACACATCGATTCTCAGACCGAGCATTACACACAAGGACACTGATGCGGGACGGACACGCGACCTGGGACTCTAGCTCGCGGGTGTCCCTAGCGAGGGAAGACGTGGGACCGTGCGCGGTTGAGAAACCGGCAGTGAGTCTTGGGTATCGGCCTTTCCGCGTTAACTTGGATCGAGTCAGGGGACGGTACACTCAATCTCGCTCTCTCGCAGCGGTGATAATAGAATAACAAGCTAGAAACTTATCACATGCAGCGGCATATACGAAGTAATACGAGTAAAGCAATGCCTACGAGGAGGGCAGCGAGTTTACCTCCACGCTCCAGGCGTGGGGCCAGTTACGGTAACTCCAGGTAACAATAGTAAAAATTTAATTACAACCGTGAATTTTATTGCCCACTCCACACAGGAAGGTAAAGGGCTACAAGTGGGGCCCGGGAGGACCGACCTTGGGACGGACAGCAAACTGGAGGTGCGTACGGCACGAACTCAGCCTGCTAGTCCGACTTGGTCTTGTACCGACTCGGTACTATTCCAACTCGGTGGTGACTCGCTAGACAGCAAGACGCGATTTCCAAAGGAACGTCACTTTATTGAGATCTTCCGGAGGCGCCGCTTGGCTGAGACGCTGGCGGGATGTCCCTGATCGACTCTCTGAAGGGGCGGTCACTGAAGTTGACCTTTGATATTTATTACTGAATTTTCTCCCGGACTGAGTTGTGCTGGCTGAATTCGGATCTGCTCTGCACACCTTCACAAAAAGAATTCCTACGACCAGATCCGTTGTTGGATTGATGCAAAAGAGGTACCGATGGATAGAGGACTCAGAGATATACAACATATAATTTTGGTGGCTCCATCCATAGAACGGATTAAAAATAAAAACGACTGAAAACTACCCATTTTTTTCTGACCCGGACTGACAGACACACAGGGCAGAGATGGATCTGCCTGAAACAGACCTTTGACCGAAGGCTAAATGATTTTTTTTGACTCAACAAAAATTATGGTAGAAGGGGCTATACGTGAAGAGCACTTGGGAATTTTTTTGGAGTTTCTAAAATTTTCTAAGTGGGTGTGGAAATTTCAACAAGGAGACTCTATCCCGTAGATCTGCAAAAGGGCAGATTATTGAGAGGACAAACAAAAATATATGAAAATTATCAAATGGACTCCAAATGACACGAAATTTTAACTGGAGGTTAGGGAAGATGGACAGAATAAACTCTCAAAATTAAGGCTCAATCAGACAACAAGAACCAGAGATACAATTGTTGTGCCCCTTGTGCTTTGTTGATGATGTGGTGTTTTAATGATAGCAACATAATTGAGTCACTACTTTGTCTTGAATATGTCTGATCTATTCTGTGGGAGATTGCATGAGTGTGACATGTCTGAATTGTGAAGAATGCATGTGTATGCTTGAGTCATGCTGTGATAAATTGGTTTGTGCTTGATTTCTGTTCTGTGCATTGCTTCTCTGCTGATAATGTTCATGTTGCAGTTCATCAAGTCTATACATCCGTCTCATGTCATATGTGTTTACTTCATTCAGAACTTGGTACACAAAACAGTTTAACTGTGAGCATGGCATTGGCTGTCTGTTCACTAGCTGCGTTGACGCAGTGGATCAGCTGGGTTGACGCCATGCTGCTTTGTCTACTTTTTGTTGCTCATTAATTCTTAAAGTCTATACAGGGTAGTTCATGCATCACTCTCTTTGCCAAGTGTATACATCGGTCAGCATTGCATCTCGTTCGCGAAGTCCATACATTGGGCCATTCATCAAAGTCCATACATTGCATAATGTTTGTCAAGCCAATACATTGCACTGTAGATGCATCGAAGGGAAGTATGCACATTGGTCTGTTCATATGAAGTCTGTACATTGGAAGTGTGTACAGTGTTCAGTTGCCTTCTCATAAAGTCTATACATCCAGTTGAACGCAAAGTCCACACATCGCCTCACATCATATGAAGTCTGTACATTGGAAGTATGTACAACGAACTGTTACACGTATCATTCCAGTTGTCTTCGTGTCGTTATTTGTTCCATCGTGTGCTGAACACTGCAGCACCTCGTGCTGCTTTCTGTGCCACCTCGTGTCGCTCCATCTGTGTCACCCCTATGTCTTCGAGTCTTCTGTATTCGTGTTGTTTCTTCCAAGACCCCGTGTCTTTCTTGCTTTGTGATTACACTTCGTGTCGGTTTCTGTTTTCGTCTTCGAGTTGTTCTCAGCCCGTGTCGTCCTCGAGTTCGAGTCGTTTTCCTGTGTCTTCGTGTTATCTTTTGTTTTTATGTCTTCGTGTTATTTTTGTGTTTGAGTCTTCATGTTAGTTCTGTGTTTATGTCTTAGTGTTGTTTTTATGTTTTCGTGTTATTTTTATGTTTGAGTCTTCATGTTAGTTCTATTTTTATGTCTTCGTGTTGTTTCTTTCTATCTTCGTCCAGGTTTCCTCTGATCGCGTGTTTTACTACCGTTTTACTCCGTGTTATTTCCTTCTTCACCTCGTGTTGTTCTCATCTGACCTCGTGTCGTTCTCTTTGTAGTGTTAGCCTTGTTACTATATGCACTTCGTGTCGTTTTCTTTTTATCTCGTGATGTAGTCATCTTATGTACCTCGTGTCGTTTTCTTTTTATCTCGTGCTGTAGTCATCTTATGTACCTCGTGTCGTTTTCAGTATAGTGCACCTTTTGCTGTTCTAATGTCTATACATTCATTTCTAAGTTCAAGTCTACACACTTGTTATCACATCTTAAGTCTATACACTCGTGGCTAGCTGTTCAAGTCAATACACTCGTTGGATAAGTCTTCAAAGTCTATACATTCTATCCTTCTGATTAATCTCCTATGACTGTGTGACAGGTACTGTTCGTGGAGCCTATGCAGAGTGGGGCACATGATACGAGGCTGGCATCTGGCACGTGATCTGAGATGCAGAGGAGTCTCCACGTGGACTGAAGCATTTGGGCGGGAATCGTGGAGAGCACATGCCGCCCTAATCTGCTGCTGCTATATATATGTGTGTCTTCTTCCTCTGAAGCAGGAGGGTAGAGAGTGACTGAAGTAGAAGCAGCCAGAGCTAAGAGAAGACATGCAGAAGAGAAAGAAGAGATAGAGAAGGCTGAGAGCTAGATCGAGAGAGCAGAAGAAGAAAAAGAAAGAGAGACAGTGAGATACAGTGAGTGAGAAGAAGGAGAAGGCAAGAGCAGTGAGAAGAAGAAGAAGAAAAGAGAGTTCGTGCTGGGAGAAAGAGAGAAGCAGTAGAAGAAGTTCCTGCTGGACCGTGGATCAAATCCAGGCCAGCCAGCTCCTGCGAGAGCCACATTTGATTTTATCTTTTCAGCTTTCTGTTGCTGGGTTTTATTTTTCCTTTGAACTATTCATTTGTTGTTCCTCTGATTGCCCTGTTGGGGATCGGGTTCCTCCTGTGGACTCAGGAGAAGGGAGATCTTGTGTCTTCGATTTGCAAGTAGCTGGGTGCTACTTGTGGTTGGTTCCCTCCGGTGTGGAGGAAGAGAGACTTGCGTCTCTGGTTGCCTTTGATAGGGTGTCATCGGTTGTTTCCCTCTGGGTTGGAGGAAGGGAGATTTATCTCCGGTTGTGCTTCCCTCTGGGGTTCAGAGGAAGAGAGACTTGGGTCTCTAGGTTCCCCTCCAGTTTGGAGGAAGGGAGGCTTGTTCCTCCGGTTCTGGGCTTGTGGGTAGCAAGTCCAGGGGTTCCCTCCGTGTCTGGAGGAAGAGAGACCGTGTGTCTCTGGTTTTCAAGTGGCTGGGAGTCACTTGTGGGTTCCCTCCTAGTTTGGAGGAAGGGAGATTCATCTCCGGTTCTGGTCTTGTGGGTTGCAAGGCTAGGTGTTCCCTCCTGGTCTGGAGGAAGAGAGACCGTGTGTCTCTGGTTTCCAAGTGGCTGGGAGTCACTTGGGGTGTCCCTCCGGTTGGGAGGAAGAGGGGAGGTTGTTCCCCTGGTCAAGCTGTTTGGCAGCCTTTGTTGCAGACTGAGTCTGCTGTGCTAGTGTTACTAGTGGAAGCTTCACTCTGGTTTGGAGTGAGGGGTGGACGTAGGTCTGTTGACCGAACCACCTAAAATCATCGTGCAGTGGTTTGTTTGATTGCCTGCTTCCGCTAGATGCATGCTAGGACCGTGATTTAATTGATTATCTATATCCTAGAGGTTAATTGAGTTTCTTATATGTTCACTTAATTGCTGCGCATTAGATGCTTGCTTAGGATCGTTTGAGGGCTTCTTGAGTTGCTGTCTTGCTTTGATCCTTCTAAGGTTCCTCAGGCTATTTCTGCAATAGCTTTAATTCCGCATTACTGAGCATTAGAGTTTTAATTAGGCCATATTTATAGAGGGATACATTCACCCCCCTCTGTATCCGGGCCTTACATTCTAACAATTGGTATCAGAGCGGTGTCTGCATACAAGGTCCAGCGACCTGCAGATTCGATCTTGCTGTCTTAGGTGCTAATTTGTTTTTAGTGCATAATTGTTCCTGTTGCCTTGAACTTATTCGCTATTTGTTTTTCAATGGCTTTACCACCCGTCTTTAATGGTTCTGGTTTCAGTCAGTGGTACACTGCTTTACATGCCTATGTAAATTCTGCTAATCCTGATTTGTGGAAATTAATTTCACAAGGTCCTCACACCTTACCAACGAAAGTGTCCAAATGGACCGACAGACACAGATCAAAGGATGGAGAAAATCAGAAAGCCTTTAACCTGTTGAAAGCAGCTACTGACAGAGCCTTATGGTCTTGTCTTCATAATTGCAGCTCAGCAAAGGACATCCTGGATAGGCTGAAGCAATTTCACAGGGTAAACGAGGACAACTGCATGATGGCTAACAGAAGTAATCCAATTGGCAGCAATCAAGGCAGCAGTCAGACTGAAGATGATGATGATGAGGTAAATCTCTTCGAGAATTTTTCTCTAGAAGATTGGGAGAATGCTTATGCTGAATTATTTGAATCTCATGAACTGTTAAGAAAACAGTATAAAAAATTGAAGAAGGGTACTGGTTTAGATAGTTCAAGTTCTCCTTGTAGAAAGTGTGTTGAATTGAAAAATATTCATGATGCCTGTATGTCTGATTCTCTAATGTTGAAGAAACAAATTTCTTTATTGAAAACTGAGAATCAAGATCATGTGAAAGAAATCTCTGAACTTGAAAAGAAGCTTAGTCTAGCTAGTCATGATTCTGTTCAGAGCAAGGATTTGCTGAAAGAAATTGAATGTGTTAAGTCTGAATTAAACAAGCTGAAATCTGAAAATGACTCTCTTAAAGAGTTCTCCAATAAAAATGATGAAAAATCAGAGAAACTTAGACAGAGAACAAATTGCTGATTGAAAAGCTTAATGCCATAAAATCTGTAAACATAGAATTACAGAAAGATTCTGAAAAATAACAGGAAATGTTTCATGAATGTCAGTCTCTCTCAGATGAATGGGTGGTTGATGCTGATCTCCTAGAGCAGAATGGTAAACTGCAAGAGGAAATCAATGAGTTGAAACATCTAAACACCCAGTTGACAGATAGGCTAATAACAATGGAAAAAGGCAAGTGTGTGAGTGTGGATAATTCTGATAGGTTGATGAATGCTGAACAAGAAATTGAGAGTCTAAAAACCATCAACTTAATGTTAAATGGAAATGTCAGTTGCAGTGAACAGAAAATAGCTGGATATGAGCTTACTATCACATCCCTTCAACAAGAAGTTGATGATCTTTACAAGTCCTTATCTGAAGCTGACAAGGAAATAGAATTAAAACAGGAAGTAGAAAAACTCAAAAGTCTGAATGATGCCTTGCATCAACAAGTAATTTCCTGTGAAACAGATTTGTCCAAATATGAAGCTAAAATTGCTGATTTGAATTTTGAGATTAAAGATTTGAAAGATTCTCTATCAAAATTTGTCAAAGGTAAGGACAATCTGAATAAGCTTCTTGGAAAGAGTGATAACTTTGAGAGAAAGGGACTGGGCTATAGTCCGACAAAGAAAAAGAGTAATGGGAATGAAACATCTACTGTTTTTGTCAAAGCCACCAATCAGAACACAACCTCTGCTCCTTCTGTTTTCAAATTCACTGCACAAAAATCCACTGTGAAACCCAAAACTGTGGAACAAAATCAAAAACTGAAAAAGGATGAAACTTCACAGAAGAAGGATAAAGACACTCCTGTTACTATAAAGAAGGCTACACACAATTCACATGATCTCTCACACACTCACATTAAAAAGGGTTCATGTTATTATTGTGGGAAAGGAGGTCACATAATGGAGGATTGTGGATTGATGTTAAAGGATGAGCATGCTAGTAGAACTTTACATTCTAGAAACTCTTTTGATAGAAACCATGTTGCTAGGAAGCCTGATGCTTCATGTTATTATTGTGGGAAACATGGTCATCTCATGAATGATTGTTTTATCATGAAAGAAGACAACAAACTACAAGCCAGGTCTTCCATGCACTTTCATGATCCATATGGATCTAAACACAATTCTAGTCAGCACATTGTGTGCTTCAACTGCAATAAGCCTGGGCACAAGGCTGCTGAGTGCTGGTTTAGATCTACTTGGGGTAAAAATGGTTTTCATAGAAGAAATTCTTTTGCTTGCTCCCACTGTGGGAAAAATGGGCATACAGTCAAGGACTGTTGGTATGTTCAAAAGAACTATGTTAAACCCCATTTTGTCAAATTCCCTGCAAAACCTTTTGTGAAAATTTCATGCTATAACTGTGGGAAGCCAGGCCATAAATCTGCTGAATGTTGGATGGTTAAGAACAAGCATCAAACTGCTCATGCATATAACAAAAAATCTTATGAACATGTTTATAAACATCACCCTGCTGTCAATATGCATCATAAGAATCAAACACCAGCCATTTCATGTAGATACTGTGGAAAATTTGGACATTCTATGGATGACTGTTCACTGATGAAATTTGATGATAATGTTGCTATGAAAATGTTTAGAAAACCTGTCAGGGCTAACGCAGGACCCAAAGCTGCTTGGGTCCCTGCAGGATCAAGATGATCAAATACTTTGCAGGTGTGCCTTGGAGGGAGAAATAAAAGGGGTTAACCAAGGCACTCAAAAAGAAAACCCCAGGACTCAATTCAGGTCAGTTCTGAAATCTGTTTCAATTTCATTATCTGAAATTGTTGTTTTGCTTGGTTGATTTTTGATGTTCTTCTCATGCTGTTGTTTGCACTAAACAAATGAGATTGCTTTGCACTGCATATGTCATTTGCATGACCATCATGATATATTAAATGGAACAGTGCTGAAGGGCATATGGAGTATGTCTGGATGCTACTGCCATGTGTGAGGTGGTCCTTGGACCGAGTCCTCCGCCTAGTACCATGGGTCTAGTTCTCATATAGAGCAGTGTATTGCATATCCTAAATTTGAAGAAAATAAAATTCGAAAAGAAATGATTCATTGTACATCATGTATTTTGTCAGGGGGAGCTAGTTTGTTGTTGATTGATCATCATGCTCTCCTTGTTAGAATTGTTGCATACTGCATATGTAGGATAGTGCATATCATAAAATTTTGAAAAATCTAAAAAGAAATTCACTGCACTTAGACAGGGGGAGCATTCCTATTTCATATCTTCTTCACCTCATGAACTCCTTTTGTTTAAGTAACCTGATTCATTCTCTTGACTATGCGCTATTCAACTGTATTCTCTGCTGATATCTCTAAAATAGCTGATCAGTCTGTATTCCAGACTCAGCTACTGTCTGATGATAAAAATCTCTTCTGATGCTCTTCTCTATTGCTGATTTACTCTTCCACCAGCTTGTACTCTTCCTTCATATACCTCTTAGCTGGTGTGACTACTTTGGCTCCATTATTGAGTTGTTGGTCAGCTAAATTTATTGTTCTGATCTGAGGAACTTAAGCTGCATGTCATGCAATTCAGTCTGAGATTTTGGCAGAAACTCCTATCATATGGATTTAAGAATTATCACTGAATCAGACTGATATAAGATTAATGTATTCTCAGCTTTGTAATTAAATGAATTGAAAATATCTGTTGATGAGGTTTAATAAACTTTAACCTCTTGTGTCATGTAATCCTTAAAGTCTCTCATCTGATATCTGAAATTTGAAATCTAGGCTACTTTGGTAGAGATACATAGAGTGAGTGTTTTGGTTAAACATTAACTTGAAAAAGTTGACTAAATAAAAAATTGTGAATTCAGAGCAATGACTCGGTCACTGAGAAACTGAGTTCTTTATCAATGAAATAAAGTAACTCATGTCATGAGGTGCCACAGTTATCTCTGATAAAAATTTAGTGAAACAAAACCTGACAGAGCAATAGCTTATTTGTGTTGAGTAGCTGGGGAGTCTGGCCTCTGATAAAGGTGTCTTCTCATGTAAAAAGACACTCATATTGCTAACTCTGCTCTCAAAGTGAGAGGCAATGCCAGTTATCACACTGAGTAACTGGGTCACTTCAACTAAGACTTGTTGTGCCTCATGTAAAAAGGTGTTGATCAACTTAAATTGCTCAGGAAAAATATAATGTGCTTCAAATAAAATTATCTTGAAAAATCTGTCAACTCATGTTCTTGAAAAAGTGTTTAACTTCAGTACTAACCTGTGTATTTTTCAAAGGTGCAATTGAGATCATTTGTGTAAGATAAAAGATGATTGTTTTTGAGTGTTTTCTGACTATTTGGTTCACTTTTATTAAAACTTGGATTCAGATATGAGTATTGAGTTTAATCTGGCAAAGTTGGTATACATCAAAATTAAATCAGATTGATTAAGTTGCCACTTCATAATTCTTTATGATAGAAGAGTCTACATCTTTTAAGACTTATTGAAGTGATGTATGCATTCAAATCCCTCATGATCAGATTCTTGCATGATCAACAAAGTGAACTTCTCTCTTATCAGTTGACTGATTCCATCTGCATTTTTCTGACCATACAAATGTGAGGTGCCACTCCCATTATTATCTTGTTCACTTGCAGCCTTCTGAACTTCAGAATCCTTATGGTGGTGGATTTCAGATTGATTCCTGAGATGCATTTCTCTCCACACTGTTGGAATCTTCCATCTTGTTCTGCAATAAGTTCTGATTCTGTGGTATTTTCACCAGAATTCAGATTCTTTGTAATGGCTGATTTCAGATTGAGTTATTGGATAACCAGAGTCCATTCCTGTGCTTCAGGGGGAGTTATGGTTTATTCACATCTAAGGGGAGAGTAGTCAATCATGCATATTGATAGGGGGAGAGATGTTTCATTGTCATAAGGGTGATCTCCATTTTAAAGAACCATGACTCATTCTTTACATTTATGTGCTATCTTTGTGTGCTGCATTTATGTGCTACAGTTGACTATCAAACCATTTCCCTTCTTTTTGATTATGTCAAAGGGGGAGAATAGTTTGATGAGTCAGTGTGACTCATTATGTTGCCATCATCAAAAAGGGAGAGATTGTTGTGCCCCTTGTGCTTTGTTGATGATGTGGTGTTTTAATGATAGCAACATAATTGAGTCACCACTTTATCTTGAATATGTCTGATCTATTCTGTGGGAGATTGCATGAGTGTGCCATGTCTGAATTGTGAAGAATGCTGTGTATGCTTGAGTCATGCTGTGATAAATTGGTTTGTGCTTGATTTCTGTTCTGTGCATTGCTTCTCTGCTGATAATGTTCATGTTTCAGTTCATCAAGTCTATACATCCATCTCATGTCATATGTGTTTACTTCATTCAGAACTTGGTACACAAAACAGTTTAACTGTGAGCATGGCATTGGCTGTCTGTTCACTAGCTGCGTTGACGTAGTGGATCAGCTGGGTTGACGCCATGCTGCTTTGTCTACTTTTTGTTGCTCATTAAGTCTTAAAGTCTGTACAGGGTAGTTCATGCATCACTCTCTTTGCCAAGTGTATACATCGGTCAGCATTGCATCTTGTTCGCGAAGTCCATACATTGGGCCATTCATCAAAGTCCATACATTGCATAATGTTTGTCAAGCCAATACATTGCACTGTAGATGCATCGAAGGGAAGTATGCACATTGGTCTGTTCATATGAAGTCTGTACATTGGAAGTGTGTACAGTGTTCAGTTGCCTTCTCATAAAGTCTATACATCCAGTTGAACGCAAAGTCCACACATCGCCTCACATCATATGAAGTCTGTACATTGGAAGTATGTACAACGAACTGTTACACGTATCATTCCAGTTGTCTTTGTGTCGTTATTTGTTCCATCGTGTGCTGAACACTGCAGCACCTCGTGCTGCTTTCTGTGCCACCTCGTGTCGCTCCATCTGTGTCACCCCTATGTCTTCGAGTCTTCTGTATTCGTGTTGTTTCTTCCAAGACCCCGTGTCTTTCTTGCTTTGTGATTACACTTCGTGTCGGTTTCTGTTTTCATCTTCGAGTTGTTCTCAGCCCGTGTCGTCCTCGAGTTCGAGTCATTTTCCTGTGTCTTCGTGTTATCTTTTATTTTTATGTCTTCGTGTTATTTTTGTGTTTGAGTCTTCATGTTAGTTCTGTGTTTATGTCTTAGTGTTGTTTTTATGTTTTCGTGTTATTTTTATGTTTGAGTCTTCATGTTAGTTCTGTTTTTATGTCTTCATGTTGTTTCTTTCTATCTTCGTCCAGGTTTCCTCTGATCGTGTGTTTTACTACCGTTTTACTCCGTGTTATTTCCTTCTTCACCTTGTGTTGTTCTCATCTGACCTCGTGTCATTCTCTTCGTAGTGTTAGCCTTGTTACTATATGCACTTCGTGTCGTTTTCTTTTTATCTCGTGCTGTAGTCATCTTATGTACCTCGTGTCGTTTTCTTTTTATCTCGTGCTGTAGTCATCTTATGTACCTCGTGTCGTTTTCAGTATAGTGCACCTTTTGCTGTTCTAATGTCTATACATTCATTTCTAAGTTCAAGTCTACACACTTGTTATCACATCTTAAGTCTATACACTCGTGGCTAGCTGTTCAAGTCAATACACTCGTTGGATAAGTCTTCAAAGTCTATACATTCTATCCTTCTGATTAATCTCCTATGACTGTGTGACAGGTACTGTTCGTGGAGCCTATGCAGAGTGAGGCACATGATACGAGGCTGGCATCTGGCACGTGATCTGAGATGCAGAGGAGTCTCCACGTGGACTGAAGCATTTGGGCGGGAATCGTGGAGAGCACATGCCGCCCTAATCTGCTGCTGCTATATATATGTGTGTCTTCTTCCTCTGAAGCAGGAGGGTAGAGAGTGACTGAAGTAGAAGCAGCCAGAGCTAAGAGAAGACATGCAGAAGAGAAAGAAGAGATAGAGAAGGCTGAGAGCTAGATCGAGAGAGCAGAAGAAGAAAAAGAAAGAGAGACAGTGAGATACAGTGAGTGAGAAGAAGGAGAAGGCAAGAGCAGTGAGAAGAAGAAGAAGAAAAGAGAGTTCGTGCTGGGAGAAAGAGAGAAGCAGTAGAAGAAGTTCCTGCTGGACCGTGGATCAAATCCAGGCCAACCAGCTCCTGCGAGAGCCACATTTGATTTTATCTTTTCAGTTTTCTGTTGCTGGGTTTTGTTTTTCCTTTGAACTATTCATTTGTTGTTCCTCCGATTGCCCTGTTGGGGATCGGGTTCCTCCTGTGGACTCAGGAGAAGGGAGATCTTGTGTCTTCGGTTTGCAAGTAGCTGGGTGCTACTTGTGGTTG
This sequence comes from Amorphophallus konjac, assembly GCA_022559845.1. Lineage (NCBI taxonomy): Eukaryota > Viridiplantae > Streptophyta > Magnoliopsida > Alismatales > Araceae > Amorphophallus > Amorphophallus konjac. The sequence goes on from CM040129.1 coordinate 155,848,671, forward strand.
GCTCCCTCCGGTGTGGAGGAAGAGAGACTTGCGTCTCTGGTTGCCTTTGACAGGGTGTCATCGGTTCTTTCCCTCCGGGTTGGAGGAAGGGAGATTTATCTCCGGTTGTGCTTCCCTCTGGGGTTCAGAGGAAGAGAGACTTGGGTCTCTAGGTTCCCCTCCGGTTTGGAGGAAGGGAGGCTTGTTCCTCCGGTTCTGGGCTTGTGGGTAGCAAGTGCAGGGGTTCCCTCCGTGTCTGGAGGAAGAGAGACCGTGTGTCTCTGGTTTTCAAGTGGCTGGGAGTCACTTGTGGGTTCCCTCCTGGTTTGGAGGAAGGGAGATTCATCTCCGGTTCTGGTCTTGTGGGTTGCAAGGCTAGGTGTTCCCTCCTGGTCTGGAGGAAGAGAGACCGTGAGTCTCTGGTTTCCAAGTGGCTGGGAGTCACTTGGGGTGTCCCTCCGGTTGGGAGGAAGAGGGGAGGTTGTTCCCCTAGTCAAGCTGTTTGGCAGCCCTTGTTGCAGACTGAGTCTGCTGTGCTAGTGTTACTAGTGGAAGCCTCACTCTGGTTTGGAGTGAGGGGTGGACGTAGGTCTGTTGACCGAACCACCTAAAATCATCGTGCAGTGGTTTGTTTGATTGCCTGCTTCCGCTAGATGCATGCTAGGACCGTGATTTAATTGATTATCTATATCCTAGAGGTTAATTGAGTTTCTTATATGTTCACTTAATTGCTGCGCATTAGATGCTTGCTTAGGATCGTTTGAGGGCTTCTTGAGTTGCTGTCTTGCTTTGATCCTTCTAAGGTTCCTCAGGCTATTTCTGCAACAGCTTTAATTCCGCATTACTGAGCATTAGAGTTTTAATTAAGCCATATTTGTAGAGGGATACATTCACCCCCCTCTGTATCCGGGCCTTACATTCTAACAACAATTTCGGAGGAGAGGTTCTGTCCTGATTTGGACAGAACTTCGATGTAGCGGCACGAACGGCTGCGGCGGCGGCACGAACGGCTGCGGCGGCAGTAGAAAGGGAATATAGAGGGGCTAAGGAGAAGGGGATTAACTCCCTGGAGGGCTGGAGGAAGAGGAATAACAGCAGGAGGAGAAGAGAGGGGCGCACCCTTCTTGGAGCAATTTCTAGATTTTCACTTCATTAATTCTACTCAAATTATGAAATACATGCTTTTTATATGAAATGGCAAATGACTCAAAATGCCCTCAGACCTAGGGTTTGGGATATTTTAATCCCGCATGTGGCCAATTAGCAAAAAATAAACAAAATTAAAGCTCTATAATGGGGGGTGCGCCCCCTTGACCATGGGAGACATGGTAGGTGGCCAACTTTGACAATTTTAACCAATTGTCTCCCATGTGGGTATTTGACTTGTCAAACCTTCTAGATGCCACCTAGAAAGGTTGACCAGCCCCACATGGCCTAGGTGGACCAATGGGGAAGCAGTGAGGGCCCCCTTGCTGGACCTACTGACAATTTACACAAAAACCCAAAGAATCTAAGGGAATGACATATTGGCTTATAAAGCCTTACAATTGCACATATACTTTCCCAAGGATATAAAAGCAAACTAAAGGGACACAAATGCAAAATAAAAATGTCAATGCTCGGCGTTGATTCCCATCAACTCTCCCCGGGTGGGAAGAACTCGACCCCGTCTAGTAAGGGATGTGGTTGCTCGAGTAGCTCCGGCGGATCCGTCATCGTACCATGAAGCGCGGAGTATGCTCCACTCCAAGTAATCGACACATGCTCATCCCATATAGATTCGATATGCACACGTTGCCGTGGGAATGAGGCTAGAGGTGGACACTCCTGGGTGGAGTCACTCTCAAAGGAAGGGAGGCAGCTCGAAGACTCACTAGGAATCACCGCTAAGTCCCTTATGTGACTAGATCCGATATGTAGCGTAGAGCCGATCCCAAAGTACGATAAGTCTCGTACTCGAAAGGGACTAACAATGCGAGCGCACAAAACTGACTTGACTCAATGTATGCACAGACACACAATGCACTCGACAAACAAACCGGACGAAACAAAGACGCACACAGACCCTGAACAAGCCTAATGTTAGTCCGACCCGTACGTGTGTGACGGTGGACTAGGACACCCGAATATGTGCCATGCATACACTAGATGTACTCGATGGTTGACGGAATGGAGGACTCCTAGACACCCTAAGAGGTACCACTCATGCATTGGTGACCTATGGGATTTGAACGGGGAAGGGCTAGGATATCCAAAACTACCCTCGTCATAACCCCTAGACGTAGGTACGGCTTGCCAACTAGACCGAGGGGTAGAGGTGGGATAGTGAACTCCTTGGAAGAAGTGGAGTAAGCATGATAGCTCGGGAGGTTCACTAGTGAAGGGGTCAAAAGGGTCAAAGAAGGTATGACCCCATGAAGTGGGTTCCCCCATGACTCGGTCCCAAGTTAAGCATTCATAATCACCATCATACATTGTGATCGGTGGGACGACGGTCATGTCTAGAAGATAGGATTCCTCCATTAGGCAAAAGGGAACGAAGTCGGACTCGGTCGGCATCGGGAGGAATAGAAGAATCTCCGTGGTGACACAACCCACGGTGCACACGGAGGTAATGGACCCTAAGGCCGGATGGGTGAAGCTAAGACTAGTGGGTTGGTCGAAGCTTCGGGCCAACGAATGCGTCAACTTCCATTGCGTGTCTAATCCCATAATAAGGTCATCCAATGTATCAACATGGTGACTAGACCGAAAGGTAGTGTGGAAGGAGTTGACATGCACTAATTGTAAGGTAGGTCCATAGAAGGGTAAGGACGTGGGACCAAGTCATCCTTGAGCCAACTAAGAAGCGGCTCGGCTATGTATAGTGTACCCGTTAGAAACACGGGTGGCTCGGGCTTTGGTGGCTCCAAATAAGATGGTTCCGAATAAAGTTCGGAAGTAGAGGGTGGTGGCATTGGAGCTCTCATGGGTGATGAAGGAGGGGGTCCGACCGGATCGGGACTCGGCTGGGAGGTAGATGCTTGCCGAAGGGCGGCATCGACTTGCCATACGTCATCATTAAATCGAGACTCAAAAGACTCGACCTCCAGGGGCGACCTTATAGGACTGTGCCAGAGAGGATACGTTGCGGATAAGACATTGGAGTTGAAAGTATAGCCGCAAACCTCTCCAAAAGTCAAAAGAAGTCGTGGTGATCTCCTCTCTAACTCCATATTCCAATCGGTACTTATCATAGTCCTGAATGTACTCGGACACGGACTTATCGCCTTGGACGGGTCGGCATGGGTTGACCATAGTGGCCAAAAGATGGGAACGGATCCCTAGGAATGGTCATGCAAGGCCATTTTTTTTGTTTTTGTTAATGCAAGCACCTAGACACGACTTAGAATGAGATGCACATGCAAAGTTAAAATGAGACTCGACTACAATCTAGACACAACCAAGATTCGGCACGTGGTGGAATTAATCGATCCGAAGATCACTCGCGCAAGTGTGCGGCCTTCCCGATAGGCGTAGCCTAACGTTCGGACAACACCTTTTTATATATCGAACAATGGTATGCGGATGCAACCTTAAACCGACTTAGACGATGACTAGACGTAAATGACACTTTTTTTTATTTTACAAATGACTACCCTAGACTCAACTGGCGCTCTGATACCAAATTGATGCGGGACGGACACGCGACCCGGGACTCTAGCTCGCGGGTGTCCCTAGCGAGGGAAGACGTGGGACCGTGCGCGGTTGAGAAACCGACAGTGAGTCTTGGGTATCGGCCTTTTCGCGTTAACTCGGAACGAGTCACGGGACGGTACACTCAATCTCACTCTCTCGCAGCGTGATAATAGAATAACAAGCTAGAAACCTATCACATGCAATGGCATATACGAAGTAATACGAGTACAGCAATACCTACAAGGAGGGCAGCGAGTTTACCTCCACGCTCCGGGCGTGGGGAAGACGTTCCCAGCCAGTTACGGTAACTCCCGGTAACAACAGTAAAAAGTTAATTACAACCGTGAATTTTATTGCCCACTCCACGCAGGGAGGTAAAGGGCTACAAGTGGGGCCCGGGAGGACCGACCCTGGGTTGACGGGCAGCAAACTGGAGGTGCGTACGGCACAAACTCGGCCTGCTGGTCCGACTCGGTACTATTCCAACTCGGTGCTGACTCGCTAGACAGCAAGGCACAATTTCAAAAGGAACGTCACCTTCCTGATATCTTCTGGAGGCACTGCTTGACTGGGACGATGGCGGGATGTCCCTGATCGACTCTCTGAAGGGGCGGTCGCTGAAGTTGACCTTTGATATTTATTACTGAATTTTCTCCCGGACCGAGTTGTGCTGGCTGAATTTGGATCTGCTCTACACACCTTCACGAAAAGAATTCCTACGACCAGATCCGATGTCGGATTGATGCAAAAGAGGTATCGATGGATAGAGGACTCAGAGATCTACAACATATATTTTTGGTGGGTTTATCCACAGAACGGATTAAAAATAAAAATGACTGCAAACTTCCCTTTTTTTTGACCCAGACTGACAGACACACACGGCAGAGATGGATCTGCCTGAAACAGACCTTTGACCGAAGGCTAAATGATTTTTTTTTGACTCAACAAAAATTATAGTGGAAGGGAGTATACGTGAAGAGCACTTGGGAATTTTTTTGGAATTTCTAAAATTTTTTAAGTGGGTGGGGAAATTTCAACAAGGAGACTCTATGCCGTAGATATGCAAATGGGTAGATTATTGAGAGGACAAACAAAAATATATGAAAATTATCAAATGGACTCCAAATGACACGAAATTTTAACTGGAGGTTAGGGAAAATGGACAGAACAAACTCCCAAAATTAAGGCTCAATCAGACAACAAGAACTAGAGATACAATTTCAGAGGAGAGGTTCTGTCCTGATTTGGACATAACATCGATGTAGCGGCGGTGGCGGCGCGACGGCGGCACGAACGGCGGCGGCGGCAGCAGAAAGGGAATATAGAGGGGCTAAGGAGAAGGGGATTAACTCTCTGGAGGATTGGAGGAAGAGGAATAATAGCAGGAGGAGAAGAGAGGGGCGCACCCTTCTTGGAGCAATTTCTAGATTTTCACTTCATTAATTCTACTGAAATTATGAAATACATGCTTTTTATATGAAATGGCAAATGACTCAAAATGCCCTCAGACCTAGGGTTTGGGATATTTTAATCCCACATGTGGCCAATTAGCAAAAAATAAACAAAATTAAAGCTCTATAATGGGGGGTGCGCCCCCTTGACCATGGGAGACATGGTAGGTGGCCAACTTTGACAATTTTAACCAATTGTCTCCCATGTGGGTATTTGACTTGTCAAACCTTCTAGATGCCACCTAGAAAGGTTGACCAGCCCCACATGGCCTAGGTGGACCAATGGGGAAGGAGTGAGGGCCCCCTTGCTGGACCTACTGACAATTTACACAAAAATCCAAAGAATCCAAGGGAATGACACATTGGCTTATAAAGCCTTACAATTGCACATATACTTTCCCAAGGATATAAAAGCAAACTAAAAGGACACAAACGTAAAATAAAAATGTCAATGCTCGGCGTCGATTCCCATCAACTCTCCCCGGGTGGGACGAACTCGACCCCGTCGAGTAAGGGATGTGGTTGCTCGAGTAGCTCCGGCGGATCCGTCATCGTACCATGAAGCGCGAAGTATGCTCCACTCCAAGTAATCGACACATGCTCATCCCGTATAGATTTGATATGCACACGCTGCCATGGGAATGAGGCTAGAGGTGGACACTCCTGGGTGGAGTCACTCTCAAAAGAAGGGAGGCGGCTCGAAGACTCACTAGGAATCACCGCTAAGTCCCTTATGTGACTAGATCCGATATGTAGCATAGAGCCGATCCCAAAGTACGATAAGTCTCGTACTCGAAAGGGACTAACAACGCGAGCGCACAAAACCGACTTGACTCAACGTATGCACAGACACACAATGCACTCGACAAACAAACCGGACGAAACAAAGGTGCACACAGACCCTAAACAAACCTAATGTTAGTCCGACCCGTACGTGTGTGACGGTGGACTAGGACACCCGAATATGTGCCATGCATACACTAGATGTACTCGATGGTTGACGGAATGGAGGACTCCTAGACACCCTAAGAGGTACCACTCATGCATTGGTGACCTATGGGATTTGGGTGGGGAAGGGCTAGGAGATCCAAAACTACCCTCGTCATTACCCCTAGACGTAGGTACGGCTTGCCAACTAGACCGAGGGGCAGAGGTGGGATAGTGAACTCCTTGGAAGAAGTGGAGTAACTATGATAGCTCGGGAGGTTCACTAGTGAAGGGGTCAAAAGGGTCAAAGAAGGTATGACCCCATGAAGTGGGTTCCCCCATGACTCGGTCCCAAGTTAAGCATTCATAATCACCATCATACATTGTGATCGGTGGGACGACGGTCATGTCTAGAAGATAGGATTCCTCCCTTGGGCAAAAGGGAACGAAGTCAGACTCGGCCAGCATCGGGAGGAATAGAAGAATCTCCATGGTGACACAACCCACGGTGCACACGGAGGTAATAGACCCTAAGGCCGGATGGGTGAAGCTAAGACTAGTGGGTTGGTCGAAGCTTCGGGCCAACGAATGTGTCAACTTCTATTGCGTGTCTAATCTCATAATAAGGTCATCCAATGTATCAACATGGTGACTAGACCGAAAGGTAGTGTGGAAGGAGTTGACGGGCACTAATTGTAAGGTAGGGTCCATAGAAGGGTAAGGACGTGGGACCAAGCCATCCTTGAGCCAACTAAGAAGCGGCTCGGCTATGTATAGTGTACCCGTTAGAAACACGGGTGGCTCGGGCTTTGGTGGCTCCAAATAAGATGGTTCCGAATAAAGTTCGGAAGTAGAGGGTGGTGGCATTGGAGCTCTCATGGGTGATGAAGGAGGGCATCTGTAGAAAAATTTTTAAGTGGGTGGGGAAATTGCAACAATAAGACTCTATCCCGTAGATCTGCAAAAGGGCAGATTAGTAAGAGGACAAACTAAAATATGGGAAAATTATCAAATGGCCTCCAAATGACACGAAATTTTAACTAGAGGTTAGGGGAGATGGACAAAACAAACCCTAAAAATTAGGGCTCAATCAGACAACAAGAAATAGATATACAATTTTGGAGGAGAGGTTCTTTCCTGATTTGGACAGAACTTTGATGTAGCGGCGGTGGCGGCGCGACGGCGGCACGAACTGCGGCGGCAGCAGCAGAAAGGGAATATAGAGGGGCTAAGGAGAAGGGGATTAACTCCCGGAGGGCTGGAGGATGAGGAATAACAGCAGGAGGAGAAGAGAGGGGTGCACCCTTCTTGGAGCAATTTCCAGATTTTCACTTCATTAGTTCTGCTCAAATTATGAAATACATGCTATTTATATGAAATGGCAAATGACTCAAAATGCCCTCAGACTTAGGGTTTGGGATATTTTAATCCCACATGTGGCAAATTAGAAAAAAATAAATAAAATTAAAGCTCTATAATGGGGGGTGCGCGCCCTTGACCATGGGAGACATGGTAGGTGGCCAACTTTGACAATTTTAACTAATTGTCTCCCATGTGGGTATTTGACTTGTCAAACCTTCTAGATACCACCTAGGAAGGTTGACCAGCCCCACATGGCCTAGGTAGACCAATGGGGAAGGAGTGAGGGCCCACTTGCTGGACCTACTGACAATTTGCACAAAAACCCAAAGAATCCAAGGGAATGACACATTGGCTTATAAAGCCTTACAATTGCACATATACTTTCCCAAGGATATAAAAGAAAACTAAAAGGACACAAATGTAAAATAAAAATGTCAATGCTCGGCGTCGATTCCCATCAGACACGAGTCTGACATCACCTCAGCCACAACGAAGATCCAACCATGGCATCGCTGTCACCATCTCGCTCACCGAGGAGACGCAACCCTCGTCACGAAAACATGCCACCGATTAGATCCCATGATCAGCAGACCAATCAAACATCAGCTTCTCTGCCTGCTGACTGATCTCACACCTAGCACGAAGGACATCCATCACTGAGCCTCAACCAGCTCACACAGTCATCTAAACTGACTGCCACAAACCCGTTGGCTCTGCGCCATGAACCATCTCACATCCGGCAAGTCGAACGCCAACAACAACACTGGTCCAGCTCTGGTCCGAGCACAAACCTTCAACCGATCCCAGATCTAATTCCTGGAAAAAGGTATATCTTATAATCGGTCACTGATGCGGGACGAGACCACGGACACGACAAGCTCGCGATTGTCCCTTAACGAGGGAAGCGTCGGATGTGCACGGTTGAGAAATTGGCAATGAGCTAGGGTGGTCGGCTCTCACTTGTGCCTGGATCGGATCACGGGACGGTCACGTATTCTCTCGCAGTAGCGGTAATGAACATATAAAGCGATCTAGATATCCCTACACATGCTCTCTAGCAGCGGCATAAATAAATATATATGAAGTAAGCAAAATGCCAGGCAAGGAGCGAACACGATACCTCCACGCGCTCGGCGTGGGGAAGACGGACCCGGCCGAAACTCGTATTCCCGGGATAAATATTACACAATGATGACAGCAATGAAATATCGCCCACTCCACGCAGGGAGGTAAAGGGCTACACAAACGGGCCCGGGAGGACCGAATTCAGGTTGACGGGCGGCTTCTCGCGTCTCTTCGGCAGCACCCGAACTAGTGACGGTGGGACCCACGTGCTGTCCGGAGGGACCGTGCGGGACCCGGTGTCACCACTGTGGTGGGGACACTTGTGGAAGTGTTCCCTGGGCTGGCGACACGCTGGTTCGCCGGCCGGAGGCCGGGCGACTCCGTTCGGCACCGGTCGGAATGACCGGCCACGGACCTGTCGGTTCTATTTTCCGGCGCGCGCTCCGGCGAGAACGGACACTGCGATCAGCCCCGACGTCAGAATGCGACGAAACTGGCGCCGTTGGAAAGATGCTTCGAAGGGCTTCAACGCAAAGTGATTACAGAAAAATAATCAAGCCTATACTTCTGATTGGAGAATTTTGAAGGTTGCTGTTGTACAGTTCCTGAAATCTCAGGTCAGCAGAGAACTTTCCTGTGGATTGCCTTTGACCGCGAGGTAGATGTCCGAATCTTGGGTTGTGTTCTTCTGAAAAGTTGTGGGAAATCACGTTATGAAACCAGGACTATTTTTGGATCTAGATTTGGAGGTGGTGGTGATTTGTTCTGATTTTAGAAGTGGAGGGTGGTCGGATCTGGGATCTGACTGATAACACTGTAGCTGAGGAAGAACATGAATTTCTAAAAATAGATATACGGCTGATAAAAAATTAACAAAATTTTTGGATGTAGGGGGTGATGGACAGAACTCTCAATAAAATTTGGAGGGTTTGGACAAATCAAAAAGATGGTCGGAGGGGGAGAACTCAGAGGTTCTATCACTATAGACAGAAACCTGGCAGATCTGGGATGACAGGTTGGACGAAAATGTAAAATACTAAACGGTGGATTTTGGGCGTGAAAATTTAGGTGGCACGTGGTATTCAAGGGTAGAACACACCATAAAAATTGCAACTTGAGATCTTCACGTGGTGGAGAGAAGATATTCGGACAAGAAGCCTCTATCTAGGATGGACAGAACACCGAAGGCGGCTCCGCGGCGGCGTGATGGCGGCACGAACGGCGGCGGCGGCGGCACCGATGATCACCGGAGGTGGGGGGAAGGATATATCACTCTAGAATGGGGGTTGGGGATGAAGAAACCAGGGGGAGAGAGAGGAGAGGTCGAAATTCTCCAAGAGAGGGGTTCTTCCACAATGATTTTTTCACTTTCATTTATTCTAGAATAATAGAAATACATGACTTATATAATAAATAAAAAAAGACCATAAATACCCTTAGATCTAGGATCTGGAGGGGCATTTAAGGGACTTCATATTTGATCCAAATAAAATAAAAAAATGAAATTCTTAATTAATTCTAATGGGGGGACAAGGTAGGAAAGGTAGGTAGCCTACCTTTGAATTTTTTAACCACTTGTCTACCATGTGGTCAATTGGCATTCCAACCTTCTAGATGGCCACCTAGGATGGTTGACCAGCCCCACATGGTCTAGGTGGACCAATGGGAAAGGGGTGAGGGTCCCCTTGCTTGGGCCTACGGGAATTTTACATATAAACACACTAAGACTTACAATTGCGTACCCATATAACACAAGGGTATACATACAAAGATGAAATGACATAAATGCAAACAAAATGCGGACGGTCTTGCCTCGATGTCCCCATCAGCCACCCAAGGCCTCGTTTGCACATGGCTCTCGCCATTCTCGATGCACTACACCCGACATCTTCTGTCTGTGAAAATCCATTCACTAAGACACCACATCTGATCCTGATCCTCATGCCAACTCTTCCCTCTCAGGGGAGCACGACGAATACCAATTGGCAAGACTCCACAATCCTAAGCTCCGTTCTCACCACTGAGCCACAAGACACAACATGAGCAACCCATGGCACGTATCTATAAGACAAAAAAGTTCCACTTGCTACCATAATAGCCTAGTCGACGAGGCCACGACAAATGAACACGGATCTCCAAACATCACAAATTCTTACCACGGTTGACCACTCGACTAGCCTCACCAGCCGCTCACAGCTACCAATTGGGATCCATAACCATCTCTCAGAGATCACATCTCTTGGACCACGATTCCATCCCGAGGATGCAGCTCTCCGTACGAGTCGAGCTCCTAGCTTACCGACTCTGAACATCGCATCCTCGTCCTCTATCAGGCGACTTCCTCCACAACCCCCAATCGGGTCTAGCACCAAACACCTGACACTACTCCCAACAAATGAACAAGGTGCTCATCCGGTACACTTGCCGTCATATTTCTCCAACTCTCCATCCTGTCAGCACCATAAACCATAATGACACAACTAATGGCATGACAATCGACACGGCTCACATAGCCAAAGATAATCTCACACCGAGGAAACAAATCCTCAGATGCTCTTCCAATCCTCTGAAATCCGCCCGTAGTAACCATTACTACGATCTTGGTCCTGTGGGTTATGGGCCCACCAGGATTCCGCTGCACACTCTACACTACGCGCGCAATCATCATAATGACTCGGGATCCGCCATCCCGATAATCCACAGCTCGGCTGGCTAACTTCGAAAAATAGGGTGAGGAAAGCTCAGTTACTTCGAACCCAGAGCACATACTTGTGGATGCACTTTTTAATCATGCTATCATTTTATCTTTTATTAGTTTATTAAGTGCGAGGGCATGCCAGTCATCTAAGGGACAATGTGTTCGGACTCTGAGACTAAAGTGGTCCGAAGCCTGTGGTGCGCGCCGTCTGACTAATCAGACGATTGTGGGTATCGGGTCAGGACTGAGACCCGTCGCGCCATAAAGGTCATGGTGTTAATTACATCCCCTCGGAGAGGGGAAAACCTCTGATTAGTCGCTAAGATAAGGGGCCTCGCGGCCTAAAAATCAAATCTTATAATATGAACGAAAGGTATATCGAAGAGCGTTAAAATCCTTTATATTAGGATGCGAAAAAGGATATTGGAAATTATATCGGTCATGTATTGAACATTTCATGTTTGGACGGAAGTCCGTGTCAAGGGCGTAACAAAGATGAAGATAAAACCCGTACAAGTGTTTGCCGAGTGCACGGCAAGTTTGATAAGAGATTGAGATTAGATCCCAGTGAGAATGGGCCAGATTTAGTGAGCTAATGGCCCGGTCAATGTCGGGTCATGGCCATATTAGGATGATCCCCGAGGGCCAAAGACGGCTTGCAAGGCACCGTTGATGTCTCCTTTATGCCGAGTCTGAGGGGGTGAGGATTCCCGGATCAAACACCATTAATTCCTTAAGGATGACATTTAAGTTCATTTTCTTTACTATTATGCTTTCGTGACATTTCTTTTATCACATTATCTCCGCTTTTAAAACATTGTTATTTATCATTTATCATTCATTCTTCCCCCCTTTTTGTTGTTTCATTCATTTTTTTTGTTTGTATTGATTTTGTTGTTTGATTTGGTTATTTGTTATCAGTTTATTGATCAGTTGTTTGTTTATTTTTTTTGTTTGCTATTTTGGTGAAGGTTGAGTCAACGTAGGGATCGCCTGCGTCAACGCAGTGCACAGAAGGGAGAAACCCAGGGGCTGGGGAGTGGCTGCGTCGACCTGCAGCATTGACTGCGTCGACGCCGCATGCCAGGGCTCAGCCCAAATCCTCTCTGCGTCGACGCAAGGTCCGCACCGCGTCGACGCAGGGGCGAGCGCTGAACAGTCCCCGGGGCAGGTTGCGTCGACGTAGCCTGCGCCAAGGGGCAGAATGTTAGGACCACCAATTGGGCACTGGCCCAATTAGGTACAATTCAGGCCCATTAACACAATGAACTAGAAATCTAAACAGAATATTGAAGGATCTTTAGGGAATTCATAACTCAACCTAGGAAGGTCAAAATTAGATGAAACCAAAGCCCATGCAATGGCCATTGGGGAAAGAACAACTTGGATGAAGATTATAACTTCTATAAAATAGGCCTAATAGGAGATAAGAGGGAGTTTATGATAATAGGTCGAAATAGTTACAGAAAACATTATCATCTGTTGTAATAAGGACTTCTTGGCCCATGGTCAACCAAATGGGCTGAAACCAAGTCCATTAGTAAGTTTGGAGCCCTCACCCGAACTCTTCTGTTAAGATGGAAACTCAATTCGCAGAACCCAAGGTTCTGAGCCCATTGTCACCAACTGTCACGGAGAGGTGTGACTGTTGAGGAAAAGTCACGTAAATAATTAGAAATTCATAACTTCATTTGTAGTTATTTAAAAAGCCTGAAACTAAGGCCATAATCTTGAATGGGATGTTAGACACATCTTCTATGTTGAGGTCGAGGCCAAATTATGCATGGATACTAAAGTTATACATGAATTATCTCGAGCTACCGAAAGGTCGCAACTGGAACGGGGGAGAATAAACATTAATCTTGAGAAAATCATAACTCATCCTAGGGTTGATGAAATTCAGTGAAACCACATCCCAAGGTTGATCTAGAAGTCCTCTCGACTTCATCTGAAGACGTCCCAACCCATATCTCAACAGAAGAGCGCATCCGCCTGCGTTTATGCCCGATAGACGAAGGGTCGCATCTGTTCAAATCCGAAAAGGTGCATGGCCTTAACTTCTCTCCAACTAGCAAATCTTGGGAGCGGGATTAAGCCTTGTGGGTCATGGGCAAACCCTAGGAAGGCTTGAAATCTATATAAGGAGGTGGGTTTCGTGGGTAGTAAGCCTTTAGCAACCATTCTCTTCAACTCTCCACCATCTACTGTCCTTCTTGAGTGAGAGAGGGTGAGGGACCTTGACACTGTGTGGGAGGACGATCCGGCACGTGAAGGACGATCCTGCAGTGCCCTTGGACGAACGGAAAAGCTTTAGGAGGATATGGGGTGTGAATCTCATCCCCGGATTGTTGGTTTAACACTTTGAAGGCAGGCACCTACCCTCAAATCTTAGGGGTCAATGATACATTAGAACAATTTCTAAGTAGTTTCTATACGTTAAAGAGGGACTAAGGGTATGTGGGATCATCTTGCAGTCGTGGTTCTATTTATTAGTTCTGTGGCGTAGTCCGAATCCTAATTATTCACGTTAAGATCTCAAGTTGGACACTATTCCTGTTGCATCAGTACGTTACTATAACTCATTATGGAGTCACTTCTGTTTGGTGGTTGTCATGACATGTAGGTAAGAGCTAGGGATCATTAGCATGATGAAATACGTCCAAATGCATGAAAGATATCATAATTAGATTCTATAATCTAATAAATCTATAATCAAAAACCTTGCTAGTAACCTGATCATGTTCTATTCCACAACAGTCAGCTTATAAATATGATTAGCCCACTTAAACCATATGGAATCATGCTTATGTTATGATAAGATAAGATTAAGTATGATATGCATATTTAATATGAATATGAATGTGAATGCGAATACGATGTGAATGTTATGAATGGATAACATCAGCATTCTGTGAGGTTGGACTTCGGTCCCTTCTGCGGGACTGCGATACGTAACGCCGCGGAAGTAAAAGAACCCAGGGGACGGGGATACTTAATGCCTTGGTTAAAATCCTATGATTCGACTGGTTCGTTCTGTGGGACGACGATACGTAATGGCATAGAACCCGAGGGATGGCGATACGTAATGCCCCATGCGGCATTGAGTCTAGGTGGGAGTTTGCTCTCGGGTCTCCGGAGTACTCTTTCGTTCGTTTGTGTGTGGGCCTCTTGTGTTTGCGACAGCTGTTTGGTTCCATGAATAATATAAAATGTGTAACTCATGAAAATGTGAAAATGTGCAACTAATCATTCATTGTGGATTTAGTGCATGCAGGGGTATTTTATATGTTAGATAATAAACGTGTATTTTTCACGTATGATTACCTTTAAGCAAATGAGAATGAATGAATTATGATATTCGTTGTGCGCTTTTCATATGATAACTAAACTTTATGTATGAGTATGCATTCATGATCATTGTTGTGATTCATATGTTTCCAAATCTAGAAAAGACTTGCTTCAAGCCAATGCATTTTATGCATAGATTTGTAAAGATAACAAGTGTTCTAAACTTCATGTGGATCTTGGTGGAAAGGAGTTGCATTGAGCTTTCATAATTGTTTAAACTCCAAGGAAGACTTGGTTGTTTGTTTTATCAACTAACCCTTTCATATTTCCATTGGGCTTTCACTTATAGGATTGAACCGCTTACTTTTTAGAATTATAGCAGAGTTTGGTCGACCGACTTGGGCATTTCGGTCGACCGAAATTGCTAGTGTTGGCCGGCCTATAACTTGTTACAGTTCGGTCGACCGATGGCCTAATTCGGTCGACTGATTCCTTCAGACAGCGGATCTGGCATCACGAAACCCATTAAACTTGATCCATTTGGGTTCTATCCTTTACCCATTTATCCCTGGGTTCTTGATAGACCTATTAGGGTCACCTTGGAGGGTTCTAGAAGGGGATTATATGGGTCTTTCACACTCTTTTATTGTTAACATTTGAATTATATATGTGAATTGGATATATGAATGCGAGTTAACCCCGATTTGATTAGGCTGCCTACTGAGCGTCACACTCATCTCCTTGTGGCACACGTTTTCAGGGGACACAGTAGAGGATGTCGAGGAGGAGGAGGCAGCCGAGGAGTAGTTCTTGTCCTCCCTGCATCAGGGTAGACTATGGATATTTAGCTTTCACATTATGGATAGTTTGTGGATTGGTGATCATGTATGGACTTATGTATTTGGACAATGGACATGTATTTTTGGATTATGAATGGTTGAGAGGCTATTTACATTTCATGTAATTATGGTTTCTCTCTCTCTCTCTCATGCGAATATATATATATATATGTGCTTCCGCGATACGTACGACGAAATCCTTAGTGGTCCGATAGCAAAATGAAAAAGAAAAAAATTACTCATAAATTGGGAATCGGATCTCAGGGCGTTACAAAGTGATATCAGAGCACGAGAGACAAACCATGGTTACAACCATTCTAATTGTCCAAGTAGTAGAAGAAGAGATAGGCTAGAGTGAAAAAAAAGGGTAGAGTATATTTAGAACCCATTTAAAACAAACCCTCACACTTAATAATTGTTATCTTCACAGAGCTATGTCACCGAGAAGGCAAAGGGATTTTCCCCAGGCTGATGAGAGAGGATCAGGGGTGGATGACCCCAATATGTTGAACGACGGGGCAGTCAATGCTCCGACAGTTGGGGGCGGACAAGTGCCCAATGTAGGAATTAATCTGGAGAAATTCATGCAGAGTTTCCAAGGACTTATGAAGTCCATGCAGCAACAGATGTTACAGCAGCCAGCGCCTGCACCACGCCATGACTTACCTGCACTTGATCGATTTCTGAGGCTGGCACCTCCTTGTTTTAAGGGGGAGAGCCGTCCAGAGGTGGCTGAGTCGTGGCTCAGCGAGATGGAAAAAAATTCCGTGCAATGCGATGTTCCGAGGAAGAAAAAGTGAATCTATCGGCTTATGTATTGCAAGATCAAGCTGACTTATGGTGGAAGGCCAAGTTGAGGACCACCTTCGCAGAGCATAATGGTGACATATTATGGGAAGAATTCCTAACTGTCTTCCATGAAAAATACTTCCCTGAGCATGTGCGAGATGCTAAAGAGCAAGAATTCTTGAGCCTCGAATAAGGAAACATGTCAGTTGCAGACTGTGAGGCCAGATTCTCTGCTATGGGTCGGTATGCTCCACACATATTCGATGAGGCACGTCAAAAGGTGAAGAAATTCGTCAATGGTCTGCATAGCAGTGTCCGACGCTATGTGGCTACCCAAGACCCTGACTCCTACACTATGACATTGAGACTTGCTCATCTAGCCGAGCAAGAGAATGCAAGGTTCACCGAGGAGCAGAAGACAATGGGCAAAAGGCCCATGCAGGCAGGAGGGAGGTAGGATAAAGAAAAGTTGACTTCGGCCCCAGTGTTGGCACTCCCTTAAGGGAATGATGGCTTCACTGTTTGTACAGATGCCTCTAGGATCGGCCTTGGTTGTGTACTAATGTAAAATGGCTGAGTGATCGCCTATGCCTCGAGACAGTTGAAGGACCATGAGAAGAACTACTCCACTCATGACCTTGAAATGGCAGCAGTGGTCCATACTTTACGCATCTGGAGACACTATCTATATGGGGTCCGATTTGAGGTCTTCACTGACCATCAAAGCCTCAAGTACATATTCACTCAGAAGGAACTCAATTTAAGGCAAAGGAGATGGGTCAAACTATTGAAGGACTATGACTTCACCTTGCAGTACCATCCAGGCAAGACAAATGTTGTGGTAGATGCTCTCAGCCGTAAGTTGATGGTGCTAATCTTGCATCGAGAATGGGATATGATGGAGGGTGTGATTGAATCACAACCCGAGAGAAGGAAGCAATTCTATCTCTTGGCTGGGTTGTCTGCTAGACCTACATTCTTAGATAGGATTGCTGAGGTGCAAAAGCAAGACATGGCATTGCAGAAGCTACTGAATAATGAGGACTTTCATGTGGGGATTGATGGGTTGATCACGTTCCAAGGAAGGATCTGTGTACCAGATGACGTGGAATTAAAGAGGGACTTGACACAGGAGGCTCACAGATCAAAGTTCTCCATTCATCCCGGAAGCACTAAGATGTTTCAAGATATGAAGTAGATGTCTTGGTGGCCAAGAATGAAGAGAGACATAGCGGAGTTCGTGTCCAAATGTCTCACTTGTTAGCAAGTGAAGATTTAAGATCAAAGACCTGGCGGTCCTCTCCAGACCATTGAGATGGCACAATGGAAATGGGAACAAGTCAAAATGGACTTTATGACTGGTCTACCCATGACAAGAAAGAAGCATGATACCATCTGGGTCATTGTGGACGGATTCACAAAGACTGCACACTTTCTGCCCATCAACAAGCAGACTCCAATTGAATCTTTAACGAAACTGTTCATCACTGAGATCATTTGGTTGTATGGTGCACCTTTATCTATCATCTCTGATCGAGACACTCGATTCACATCTGGAAGAGTCTGTAGTAGGCTATAGGGGCAAAGTTGCGGTTCAGCTTAGCATTCAATCCTCAAACTGATGGGCAAACCGAGCGCACTATCCAGACTTTAGAAGATATGCTGAGGGCATGCAGTATTGAATGGAAGGGGAATTGGGACGATCATTTGCCCTTGATAGAGTTTGCATACAACAATAGTTACCACTCCACCATCGGAATGGCACCTTATGAAGCACTCTATGGGCGACCATGTAGATCACTAGTGTGTGGGTATGAAGCTTGTGATAAGCAGCTTCTCGGACCACAGTTGGTATAAGACTGCTCAGAGAAGATATCTATGATCATGCAGCGACTCCTCACAGCCCAAAGTTGCCAGAAAAGTTATGCAGATCAGCGGCGGAGAGAGTTAGCATTTACAGAGGGAGACCATGTGTTCCTAAAGGTGTCTCCCACCAAGGGAGTCACGCGATTTGGGAAGAAGAGCAAGCTAAGTCTAAGATATATCAGGCCTTTCGAGATTTTGCAAAAGGTTGGCGAGGTGGTTTATCGACTTGCACTTCCGCCTGCTCTGTCGCATGTACATCCGGTCTTTCAAGTCTCCATGCTCAGAAAGTATGTCCCGGATGCCTAACATGTTATAGAGTATAGTACAAGCCCTTGGAGGTTCGAGCAGATTTGTCATATGTGGAGCAACCCAGTGAGATCATAGACTGGAAGGAACAGGTGTTGAGGAATAAAACTATCCGGCTGGTGAAGGTGTTATGGGAGAATTCTCATTCCGAGGAAGCAACATGGGAACCGGAAGACAAGATGTGTCAGGAATATCCTCAACTATTCGGTAAGTAATCTTAAAAATTTTAAGTTAATTTCGAGGATGAAATTATTTTAATGGGGAGAGGATGTTAGGACCACCAATTGGACATTGGCCCAATTGGGTACAATTCAGGCCTATTAACACAATGAACTAGAAATCTAAATAGAATATTGAAGGATCTTTAGGGAATTCATAACTCAACTTAAGAAGGTCAGAATTAGGTGAAACCAAAGCCCATACAATGGCCATTGGGTAAGGAACAACTTGGATGAAGATTATAACTTCTGGAAAATAGGCCTAATAGGGGATAAGAGGGAGTTTATGATAATAGGTCGAAATAGTTATAGAAAACATTGTCATCTATTGTAATAAGGACATCTTGGCCCATGCTCAACCAAATGGGCTGAAACCAGGTCCATTAGTAAGTTTGGGGCCCTCACCCGAACTCTTCTGTTGAGATGGAAACCCAATTCGCACCAGAACCCAAGGTTCTGAGCACATTGTCACTAACCATCACGGAGAGGTGTGACTGTTGAGGAAAAGTCACACGTAAATAATTAGAAATTCATAACTTCATTTGTAGTTATTTAAATGACCTAAAACTAAGGCCATAATCTCTAATGGGATGTTAGCCACATCTTCTATGTTGAGGTCGAGGCCCAATTCTGCCTGGATAGTAAAGTTATATGAGAATTATCTCGGGCTATCGAAAGGTCGCGACTGGAACGGGGGAGAATAAATGTTAATCTTGAGAAAATCATAACTCATCCTAGGGTTGATGAAATTTGATGAAACCACATCCCAATGTTAGATCTGGAAGTCCTCTCAACATCATTTGAAGACGTCCCAACCCATATCTCAACAAAAGAGCGTGTCCACCCGCGTTTATGGCCAATAGATGAAGGGTCGTGTCTGTTCAAACCCGAAAAGGTGCATGGCCTTAACGTCTCTCCAACCAGCAAACCTTGGGAGCGGGATTAAGTCTTGTGGGTCATGGGAAAACCCTAGGAAGGCTTGAAATCTATATAAGGAGGTGGGTTTCGTGGGTAGTAAGCCTTTAGCAACCATTCTCTTCAACTCTCCACCATCTACTATCCTTCTTGAGTGAGAGAGGGTGAGGGACCTTGACTCTGCGTGGGAGGACGATCCGGCGCATGGAGGACGATCCTGCAGTGTCCTTGGATGAAGGGAAAAGCTTTAGAAGGATCTGGGGTGTGGATCTCATCCTCGGATCGTTGGTTTAACACTTTCAAGGTAGGTACCTACCCTCAAATCTTAGGGGTCAAAGATGCGTTAGAACGATTTCTAAGTAGTTTCTATACATTAAAGAGGGACTAAGGGTATGTGGGATCATCTTGCAGTCATGGTTCTATTTATCAGTTCTGTGGCTCAGTCCGAATCCTAATTATTCACGTTAAGATCTCAAGTTGGACACTGTTCCTGCTGCATCAGTACGTTACTGTAACTCATTATGGAGTCACTTCTGTTTGGTGGTTGTCATGACATGTAGGCAGGAGCTAGGGATAATTAGCATGATGAAATACATCCAAATGCATGAAAGATATCATAATTAGATTTTATAATCTGATATTTCTGTAATCAGAAACCTTGCTGGTAACCTGATCATGTTCTATTACACAAAAATCAGCTTATAAATATGATTAGCCCACTTAAACCATATGGAAGCATGATTATGTTATGATAAGATTAAGTATGGTACGAATATTGTAATATGAATATGAATGTGTATACGAATACGATGTGAATGTTATGAATGGAAAATAACAGCATTCTGTGAGGTTGGACTTCGATCCCTTCTGCGAGACGACGATACGTAACGCCGCGGAAGTAAAAGAACATAGGGGACGGCGATACGTAACGCCTTGGTTAAAATTCTATGATTCGACTGGTTCATTCTGTGGGACGGCGATACGTAACGCCACAAAACCCGAGGGATGGCGATACGTAACGCCCCGTGCTGCATTGAGTCTAGGTGGAAGTTCGCTCTCGGGTCTGCACAGTACTCTTTCGTTCGTTTATGTGTGGGCCTCCTGTGTTTGTGACAGCTGTTCGGTTCCATGAATAATGGAAAATGTATAACTCATGAAAATGTGAAAATGTGCAACTAATCATTCATTGTGGATTTAGTGCATGCACGGGTATTTTATATGTTAGATAATAAATGTGTATTTTTCACGTATGATTACCTTTAAGCAAATGAGAATGAATGAATTATGATATTCGTTGTGCGCTTTGCATATGATTACTAAACTTTATGTATGAGTATGCATTCATGATCATTGCTGTAATTCATATGTTTCAGAATCTAGAAAAGACTTGCTTCAAGCCAATGCATTTTATGCATAGATTTGTAAAGATAACAAGTGTTCTAAACTTAATGTGGATCTTGGTGGAAAGGAGTTGTATTGAGCTTTCATAATTGTTTAAACTACAAGGAAGACTTGGTTGTTTGTTTTATCAACTAACCCTTTCATATTTCTATTGGGCTTTCACTTATAGGACTGAACTGCTTGCTTTCTAGAATTGTAGTAGAGTTCGGTCGACTGACCTGGGCATTTCGGTCGACCGAAATTGCCCGTGTTGGCTGGCCTGTAACTTGTTACAGTTCGGTCAACCGATGGCCTAATTCGGTCGATCGATTCCATCGGGCAGCGAATCTGGCTTCACGAAACCCATCAAACTTGATCCATTTGGGTTCTATCCTTTACCCATTTATCCCTGGGTTCTTGATAGACCTATTAGGGTCACCTTGGAGGGTTCTAGAAGGGGATTATATGGGTCTTTCACACTCTTTTATTGTTAACTTTTGAATTATATATGTGAATTGGATATATGAATGCGAGTTAACCCCGATTTGATTAGGCTGCCTACTGAGCGTCACACTTATCCCCTTGTGGCACACGTTTTCAGGGGACACAGTAGATGAGGTCTAGGAGGAGGAGATGACCGAGGAGTAGTTCTTGGCCTCCCTACATTAGGGTAGACTTTGGATATTTATCTTTGACATTATGGATAGTTTGTGGATTGGTGATCATGTATGGACTTATATGTATTTGGACAATGGACATGTATTTTTGGATTATGAAAGGTTGATATGCTATTTACATTTCATGTAATTATGATTTCTCTCTCTCTCTCTCATGCGAATATATATATATGTGCTTCTGCGATACGTACGACGTAATGCTTCGTGGTCCGATAGAAAAAAAAAACCCATAAATTGGGAATCGGATCTCGGGGCGTTACACAGAACCTCCTCTTTTTTTGGCCTTTCTTTGTTTTACCTTATGTATCTTATTTTTTGCTTGCATTTTGAGGAAATTTGACTCCAATTTCATACATCTTTTATTTCATTCACTTCCCTTTCTATTATTACTTTTTTTGGAGCTTTTGCGATTTCTGTTTGTATTTCGTTGTTGTTTTATCTCTATTTTTTCAAATGGGGAGCTCGGTCGACCGAAAATTCAGTTCGGTCGACCGATCCTCCCAGGGATGGGGGCCTGCTGAAAGGGTCGACCTCAGTAGCATGGAGCGTCAACCCCATGGCGGATCGGTCGATCGAAAATTGAATTTGGTCGATTGATCCTCCCAGAAGTGGGGAGGCCTACGAGTGAGTCGACGTAGCCGTCACGGTTCGTCTACGCAGCCATCACGGTGCGTCGACTCATTCACTGATCGGTCGACCGAATCTTTTGTTCGGTCGACCGAACCCAGTAGCAAATGCAGCTTCTTTCTTTTGTTTGGTTCGTTTCAATTGGATTTCAAGGAAGTCTGATTTCAGTTGGCATTCATCTTCTTGGTTTCAACTGTCTTAGGTTCCATTCTCTCACTTTATTTTCTGCACATGAGCAGAAGTGGGAAATATGCATATGGATGCATGCACGGCGGTAGAGGGAGCTGGCTGAGCGTCCTGGACATGGGGTGCGTCGACACAGTATGCGCAGTATGTCGACGCACTCCCCAACCAACAAGTGTTATATGGGAATTTGATTCGGGGTAGTCAAGGTTGATTTCGGCCTTTGACACATGCAAGGGGAACGCATGCAATTCGTGGGGTGCATGAATGATCTCGACAGGCCAGATGCATATGGCACGCAAGGATTTGATTGGGTTTTCATGAAGGATGACCCTTGGTACATGGCGGAGTTCTTGACTCACGCATAGTGAGGGTCTCCATCCGAACATAATCCGGATTTTCTCCACACACCATTTGATATACCCAAGAGGTCCTGGCATGTAGGCAATCAGGGGTGAAGTATGCACGAAGGCTTATCTTGAATTGATGAATAAATGCACTTGCATGCATTAGGATATGTATTGGGGTGCAATTGCCATGCAGAAGGGCGGAATGCATGGGTAAGCCCTGAATTCTACCCGAGCTTTTATGGAGCCTTGAATACTCAAGGGCAAAATGCAGGTTGCATGGAAATGCTTTATACAGAAGCTTTCTTTGTTTGATCTGGGCACCAGACCCTGTGCTCATCATTCATTTTTTTTGACTTGTTCATCCTTACTTCAGTAGTTTTCTAGAATTGTGTTGATCATCATGTTTCTTTTGTTTGCTGTGCATCAGTCTGTGCTGAATCTTTGTTCAATGACCTGCTCATGGTAACTCTGTGTTTAGTCAATATGACATTCCTTCTTTGTTATTAGTCTTGAAGTTGCTTGGCGAAAATCCGGCAGCATCTCCCCTAGACCTGGAGTATTTGAGGGGTTTAATCGGGTATGCATCCACGAAAAAAACTCTGAGATGGCCCCAAAATAAGAAAGGTGTGCACGGAAGCGGCAACACCCGAGGATGCGCATGGAAGCGGCAACATCCTATAATCCGAATCGGGCACGGACACCCTGAGGACTAGCCTACGAGGGACTCCATTGACCTGAGGACCGTCACAATCTCAATCCCGAGACGTGGGTTTTCATTATCGCCCCGTTACATGGCTATCAATATTCACTGTTTTTAAAGAGATCGTCCGGGGACCACGCTATGAGGAAGTGAGTCCCCGGCGACCGGAGAGCAATCAAGACTTCGAAAGCCGAAGTTTGCAAAGAAAACGATCGATTTGGTATTAAATTCCATATTTCTCACCCCTTTAGCATCATGGCCATGAAAGTGGTCCAAATCCCAAGGTGGGGTTTTGAGCAACAAAAAAAGATCATTTTAAAATGAGACGGAGGAAAACTTCAGCACCCGACCGACAGTTGGTAACCTGGAGCCACACCCATGGATGTGAGTGAGCACCGGGCCGATGGCCACCGATCTAACAGCTATATCATTCTACGAATATCATAGTTGAAACTAAAGAGAAAATCACCCTATTTTCGGGACGAGTAGCGGGGAGCAAACAGAAGAAGTATATCGTAACATCGAGGGGAAGCTTGAAGCTCATAAAGAGAAAATCAAGGCCAAAAGCCCCATATTTCTTTCATTTCCGAATGAATATTTACATCTAGGCTATACAGAGGCTTACAAATCGCAAAGAGAGCAAAAGAAAGAGATACAAGGAAGCCCTCCCTTCTACGGATGGCTCTCAAACTCTCCCACTCTCTCACTCACTCTGCTCTTTTTGGCTTCGGGCTCTCTTCTCCCTCATCGTTCCTCTCTGCAGCACCATCGAAGGACCTGGGCTTCAAAGAGGTTCCAGAAGAAACTTCAATTCACCACGGAGGTGGCCTTTTATAGGGGGATGAAGCCCCTGTTCGGAGGGAGGACCTCCATGCCCCTTTTTTCTTTCTTTTTTCTTTTTTTTCCTTGGTTCACTGCTGCTGCCACTCCTGATGCTGTTGCAGATGCGGTTAGTGCCATTGCTACTGTCGATGCGGTTGCGTCTAGTGTTGTGGCAGCCGTTGCTGCCACTGCTTCATCGCAAAGAGGGGAATCCGTGCGGGGGAGCCACGCCGCTGGCCAGCGGAGTGGGTGAGACTGTTCCTGTGCAGCGTGGCCAGCCATTTTGGGGTTGCCGGCGTGCGTCTGAACGTCGACATGTATTCAATGCCTGCGCGGGAGAGAAACACAAACGGGAGTGAACAGTGCAAAAGATGGACGAAGGGACATAGACACAAGGGGGGTCCGCATGATTTTCTTTCTATTTTCTCCTTTTTTGAAATTCCTTCTCTTTTTCTTTTGCTCCCATACTTTCTCCCATTTGCGCATGTAGCACCCCCGATAAAACAACAGAGAAGTTGAACTTCTTAAATAAACAATCCTACATGAAGGCCTTATAAAAAGAACCATACCTTATGAGGGATACTATATAAATATACAAAGCCCAACTCTTAAATACCAACACATGGATAGTACGTAGTGGGGTTTCTCTTTTTCCAACCCAAAAGGAATGGGCGCCCCTTACCAGGGCGCCATTCACCAAATGGAGCCCCCATGCAAGGGCGCCATTTCCTTCAGGGGCCACCAACCAATTATATATTAATATATGCATACATCTTAAAGACCAACACGTGAAGGTTGCAGTTAGTGTCTAAAGCCATGAAGAATGGACGCCCTCATGCAGAAGCGTCATTTACATGAACAGGGTCTCCCATTTAAAGGGCGCCCCTATACCAGAGTGCCATTTCCAAAGTGCTTCTAGAAGGCTTGAGACACGAACAACCTCATTTAGCTGGCAAAGCACCATCCTCTGACCATGGACAACAATGATCTAGGATCTTGTTCCCCAACCGGACCCGCAAGGTAATAAACCAATGCTTTGCGTTGGCAACCAGACTTCCTATAACTATTTCCCTCCGCAGCACAGGCAGAGACGTGAAGGGACGTCTTCTTCCAACATTCTACATCCTACTGCTGGAGCTTTGTAGCGGAGAGCGTGCCTTACTTTATTCTCTAAAGCTCTACTACGAAGGGGCTTGGCTTGGATTTCTTCTTCCTTCTACTTCTTGTACCACGTGTATCACTCCAAAAAGATAGCTGTTCTCAAGATCTAGCCCAACCTGTAGCTAAAGTAGGGTAACATAACATGCTAGTATAATCCATCTGTCATGCCATGCAGCCTGTTCCATACTCTATAGCATGTTACACGGGTTTTAAGTAGAACATACTATAGCATGTTACACGGGTTTTAAGTAGAACAACTATAGCCTGTTACACCAGCTTTTACATAGTTTGTTACATCGTCTGTTATACTGATTTTACGGGATTCAAATATATCCTATCACACTAGTTTTTACAGCCTTAAAATATCAAGTTTAGCCCTAGTATATAACCTGTTTTACAAGATATACACATATGTTTTAAAAAATCCAGAATGTCCAGCCCTCAGGTGAAGGGCGCCCCTCACCAGGGCGCCATTTCATGAAGGGGCGCCCCAAGCCAGGGCGCCATTTAATTGAAGACACTTCACAGTGTCGTCAATTCAATTTCCAGCAATTAATAATCAACGCATTCAAAAATTTATATCTATGAAACTAAACCATAAAATTCTTGCATGAGTATGACTCTGTGATCTTGATATTTTTCTCTACCTATACATGTCCTTAATTCCTGATTCCGAGAAACTTTGGAAAATGAATAGTGCATGACCCAATTGAATAGGCGCCCCTGACCAGGGCGCCATTTACTTCAATTAATGACCCTCCAAGGGGTCGTCATTTAAATTAAGACCCCCTGGGGAGGCGCCAATTCCTTTTCCAGCATTTTATAGACACCCCGTTAGAAAAATTAAAATCTATGAAACTAAAACCCAATATTTCTGCATGAACATGGTTCTGAACTCCCGATAATTTTCTCTGTCTACCCATGACCTTGTTTCCTGATTTCATGAACCTAAGACATTATGAATAGTGTTATGAGTCTTGAGATGTACCTTCCCGATGTAAATAGGGCCAAATGAAT
Source organism: Amorphophallus konjac (assembly GCA_022559845.1). Lineage (NCBI taxonomy): Eukaryota > Viridiplantae > Streptophyta > Magnoliopsida > Alismatales > Araceae > Amorphophallus > Amorphophallus konjac. The sequence goes on from CM040129.1 coordinate 155,874,969, forward strand.
TGGCGCCCTAGCCAGGGGCGCCAATCTGTTCAATAGTGACCCTCCAGAGAGTCGTCATTTAAATGAAGACTCTCTACAGGGGCGCCATTTTCAGATATATATAAATTTGAAAGAAGCCCTGACCCCCAAGCGCCAATTGCCTGAAAGACTGGGTAACCCCCAGGCGCCAATTGCCTGAAAGACTGGGTAACCCCCAGGTGCCATTTCCTGAAAGAAGGGCTAACCCCTGGGCGCTAATTCAGTGAGGCAGCCTTCTAGCTGCCAATTTCATCTGGATGGTTCAGTGAGCAACAGATTCCGTTCTAATTCTTGATTTGTCTCGTGGTTTATACCGACATAACCCTAGTTCATCTCCTGCATGATATATGCCTTGAACTCCATCCCATGACAGTCTACCTTATGTATATCCTACAATGGTCAACCCTTGAAATTCTATATTGGCTATAAAAATGAGAGTGGATGTTGAAAGAAATATATGAAATGCTGTGCATATAGGGCACGATCTGGTCCTAGGAGGAGCGCTCGAAAGTACTTGTGTCCATGGGAGTTGAATGATCACGGTGTTTATGCATTGCACCGAAGTACTTGCTTGACTTGCTTGACTAGAGACATTTCACAATTACTCTCTCTACTTGCTTGACTTGACTTGCGTGGCCCAGAATGGGCAATACCTGACTTGCGTGGCCCGAAAAAGGGCAAGGTACTTGCTTGATTGAAATAGCCAATTCTATTGACACGTATGATACTACTTGCTAGAACACGAATTTTACTTGCTTGAACATGATTCTTACTTGCCTGAAAAGTGGCATCAACATCTAGAAAGTTGTTGATATCCTACTTGTCAAATACTTGAAATCATGCGATACTCTCTCGATACAGTTCATGATCTCTTACTTATTTATCATGCATAGATATACCTGTGTACCTGAATTTCTTACTTGATCATCATGCATTGTTATACCGCATTACACGTAACATGTAAACCACTTAAAGATTGCTCGAACTTGAGATGTAATTCCTACTGAGCGATTCGCTCATCCAGTTCACTCTCACATTTTTCAGGTAATTCGTATAGCGACATCCACACGAACGGGAATGAGACCGAGTGAAGAGTGCTAGAGTCACCGGTCGTCTACTGCCAATTAGTCGTGTCCTTTGTGTTTAAGTCTTACCTTGTATCTTTAGTTATGACTGGTCTAGTCGAATGAAACTTGTTGAGGCTATTAGCCCAGTAGATGGATTTGAATAATGGACTAGAATTGTCGTTAATGGATTAATGGTATAATTGTCATCTTGGACATTTGGTATCATTTTAGAAAATTTAGAATTTTGCGCACTCTGTCTTTTGTCAAAAAAAATTTTACTGCTCTGATCGATTGGTTCTATATAAGCTGGCCATGACCCGGGTATCTTCCGTGCTCGGGGCGTGACAGTCTTCATGGTATCAGAGCCTAGGATTTCAATTTTCTAGGGAATAAGAGGTTAGGAAATCAGAAGTCATGATTGAAATCTAGGAGAAACCCAAGTCTAAGGATAGGTTTACACCTTATACCTGGTAAGATGAGTAGAGCCATGGGTTAAGTTCTATAATGACATTCGACCTTATAAATTAAACAATATACTTAGTACACTTAAATTCTCTTGTAGGATCATGGCCGCTGAAAGAGCACAATGGCGCTAAATGCAGCGCACCGTGCAAGGTCTTACGCAGGTGCTACAGCAAGTGGCGTAAGGCGGAGCTAACCGTGGAGCTGGTGATCTCCACAGAGGTTTTCACAACATGAACCCACCAAGATTTGCAGGTTCGTCTGACCCCGAACATGCTGAAAACTGGTTGAAGGAGATTGACAGAATTTTCCGTGTAATGCAATGCACGGATGAGGAAAGAGTCCTACTGGCTATATTCCAAGTGGAGCGGGACGCTCGAGACTGGTGGGAATCCGTAGAAGCAACATTACCTGATGACCATGTCACATGGTATGACTTTGTTGAACATTTCAACAACAAGTACTTCTTCGACCGTATTCAGAAGAAGAAGGTTGCAGAATTTGTCGCACTGAAACAACGGACTCTGAAAGTGGCTGAGTATGAGGACCAATTCTCAAGATTGTCCAGGTATGCACCCCACTTGGTGTGTACGGAAAAGATGAAGGCAAGAAGGTTCCTTAACGGGCTTCGGCCTCACAATATTACACAACTTGCACCGATGGACATCCAAGTCTATTCGGAGATGGTTCGGCGTGCCCAATTGCTAGAAGACGCCACCGAGTTATCTGAAAGGATTTGAGGAAAGGACAAGAAGTAACCTGTCACTGGCCCGGGAAATTTCAAATCATCATTCAACAAGAAACGGTTCTTCAATGGAGGGGAGTCCTCCAAGGGAAAGAGGTTTCAAAAGAATGACAAGCCTTCTCCACTACTACACCTTCTAAGGAAATTTGTAAATACTGTGACAAGGATGGTCATAAAGTCGAGGAATGCTGGAGGAAACTAGGAGCCTGTCTCTGACGTGGAAGCCGAGATCATCGAATTCCTGATTGCCCATTGATGAATGAGCAAGCCGCTAAAGATGTGAAACGTCTGGAAAAAAAATAAGGCCGTCTGCAAGCTCTCCACGAGACGGAACCCACAGAAGGTGGAATTGTGGAAGGTACTCACTATTTATTCGAAAACTACACAAGTTTTGTTTGATACCAGAGCAACTCATTCATTCGTTTCCAAGAAATTTACTGCTTCATTTTCTAAGAAACCTGAACTGTTAGATTTGGTCATATCTACGCCTCTTGGGAATGAGTCCGATATCATGTATCACTATCCAAATTGTGAGGTTATGGTTAAAGGAAATAATCTACCTGTCGACTTGATATGCCTAAATATGAAGGGGTATGATGTCATACTAGATGCTGACTGGTTATCCACGTATCAAGAAACTGTAGATTGCCGAAATGGCAAGGTAACTTTCATGCATTTCCCAGAGCTGGTTTACACTAGCCCTTGGAATAGATCACCTCTTATCTCAGCTCTCTGAGCTAGCAAACTCATGAGTAAGGGATGTATGGATTTCATAGCATTTGTGACTACCACGGAAGTTGATGAGTCTAAACTTGAAGACATCCGTATAATTAGGGATTTTCCCGATGTTTTTCCAGAAGAATTGCCCGGCTTACCTCCGGAAAGAGAAGTGTTGTTCACAATCGACCTTGTCCCTAGTGCTGGTCCTGTTTCCAAGGCACCATACAAAATGTCCCCCGCTGAGCTGAAAGAGCTAAAAGAGCAGCTAGTTGAGTTATTGAAAAAGGGTTTCATCAGGCCAAGTACTTCCCCATGGGGAGCACCCGTGCTATTCGTTAAAAAGAAGGACGGATCGATGAGACTATGCATTGATTATCGACAGCTAAATCACCTTACAATCAAGAACAAGTACCCGCTGCCGAGAATCGATGAGCTGTTCGATCAATTATCTAGAGCTAAATATTTCTCCAAGATTGATCTTCGTTCTAGTTATCACCAACTTAAGATCAAAGAAGAAGACATTCATAAAACTGCATTCCGAAGCAGGTATGGGCATTATGAATTTACTGTTATGCCTTTCGGACTAACAAATGCCCCTGCAGCCTTTATGCAATTAATGAACAACACCTTTTGGCCACATCTGGATCAATTCATCGTGGTCTTTATCGATGATATCTTGATTTATTCAAAGACCGATGAAGATAATGAAGAACATCTGAAGAAGGCATTACAAATATTAAGGGAAAATAAATTATATGCCAAATTCAACCAGTGCAAGTTCTGGCTCGAGGAAGTATCCTTCTTGGGCCATGTAGTCTCGAAGAACGGAATTTTCGTCGACCATTCAAAGGTCGAAGCTGTGAAGAATTGAGAACAACCAACAAATGCAACGGAGATCCGAAGTTTCTTGGGTCTAGCTGGTTAATACCGGCGTTTCATCAAGGACTTCTCAAAAATTGATGTTCTTCTTACCAGATTAACTCGCAAGGAAGTGCCTTATGAGTGGAATGAAGACTGTGAGAAGAGTTTCCAAGCTTTGAAGGATCTCTTGACCACTGCTCCAGTCTTATCATTACCAATTGAAGGAGAGAAGTACGAGGTATATACCGATGCTTTGGGTATTGGCCTCGGATGTGTATTTATGCAAAATGGGAGAGTCATTGCATACTCTTCCTGACAATTAAAGAAACACGAAGAGAACTACCCGGTGCATGACTTAGAGCTAGCCGCGGTAGTATTTGCCTTGAAGATCTGGAGGCACTACCTCTATGGAGAATAATTCATAGTATACTCTGATCATAAAAGCATCAAGTATTTATTCTCCCAAAAGGAGCTAAACATGCGGCAAAGGCGATGGCTCGAATATCTCAAGGATTTCGACTTCACTATACAATACCATCCTGGTAAGGGTAATTCCGTAGCTGATGCCCTTAGTCGAAAGCCAAGAGCAATTTTGGATAACTGTATGATACAAGAATGGAAGTTGCTGGAGAAATTATCTAAGCTTGATATCAGTACAGATGAGAAGAATGGGTGTATTATTCTATCCCACATAAGTCTACACCCGGATTTGCGACCTGAGATTAAGAAGCTACAAGAAGAAGATCCTGGACTGGTGGAAATAAAGGACAAGCTAGACGAGAGACCCGATTTCAAGCTGACACCCGACGGTAGATTGCTATTCCATGAACGGACAAGTGTACCCGACTGTCCTGAGTTGAAAAAGAAGGTTCTTGAAGAAGATCATCGATCGAGGTACACGATCTACCCTGGAGCCACAAAGATGTACATAGACTTGAAACGAACTTTCTGGTGGCCTAATATGAAAAGGGGGGTAGCAGACTTCGTGTCTCGTTGCCTGACATGCCAACAGGTGAAGGCGGAACATCAGAAACCCACTGAAAAATTACATCCGCTAGATATTCTCAAGTGGAAGTGGGAAGATATCGGCATGGACTTTATCATGGGCTTGCCCAAGTCTAGGAGCGGACATGATGGAATTTGGGTAATCATTGACCACCTAACTAAATCGGCCCATTTCTTACCCATCAAAAGCCGATGATCAATTGACGTACTTGCTACCCTGTATATCAAAGAGATGGTTAGATTGCATGGAGTCCCTATGTCAATTGTATCTGACCAAGACCCACGCTTTACCTCTCATTTCTGGAAGAGTCTACAACACTCTCTAGGGACGAAACTCAACTTCAGCACTGCTTTCCATCTGCAGACAGATGGATAGACTGAAAGGACAAATCAAGTTGTTGAAGATATGTTAAGGGCATGTATTATAGACTTCGACGGAAGCTGGCATGACCACTTACCCCTAGCCGAGTTTGCATATAATAACAGCTATCAAGGCAGTATCCAAATGTCACCTTTCGAGGCACTTTATGGCAGAAGTTGCCGATCTCCAATATGCTGGGACGAAGTCGGTGAAAAACAAATTCTAGGCCCAGATATGGTGAGAGATTAAACTGAGAAGATACACCACATTCGGGAAAGGATAAAGATAGCACAGTCCAGGCAGAAGTCATATGCTGACAATAGAAGAAGAGATCGGGAATTCTAAGTTGGAGACCATATTTTTCGTAAGGTATCTCCCGGCTGAGGTATTAGAAGATTTGGTGTTAAGGGCAAGCTTACACCGAGGTTTATTGGTCCATTCGAGATATTACGAAGAGTAGGCGAGGTAGCTTACCACATTGCCTTACCTCCACAACTATCAGAAGTGCACAATGTATTGTGGAACAAAGACGTCTTTGGCAGGCTGGAGGATTCTATGAAAAAGGCGGAATCTTCTGTGAGTATCCGGCAACAAGATTTTGATAATCAACCCACGGAGGCCAATCAAATAGCGCTTTATGCTGCAGAGGCTGAGCTGCGTCGTATCCTTCATCGACAGGAGGTTTTCTGGGCTCAAAAAGCTAGGGTGCAATGGCTGGAGGACGGCGATCAGAACACGGCCTTCTTTCACGCCGTCGCTCAGGGTAAGCGACGCAAAAACCACATTCACAGGATAAAAGTGGACGGCGTTTGGTGTGAGGATCAATAGTCCCTGCGTAGTGAGGCAGAGAGGTTCTTTCAACACCTCTTATCCTCTGAGAACCATAGTATTGATCACTCTTTATTGAATGTTCTCCCTTCCCTTATCTCGGAGCACCAGAATACGGAACTGGTTTCTCTTCCTTCTGATCAGGAGATTAAGGACGCCGTGTGGGGGATGAATGGTGACAGCGCCCCTGGCCCGGACGGATTTACTGGTGTTTTCTACACGACATGCTAGGACATTATTAGGGATGATGTTGCAGCGGCTATCCGAGGTTTCTTTCAAGGTTTTCCCCTCCCAAGAGGAGTCACTTCCAGCATTATTGCTCTCATTCCTAAAGTCAAGAACCCTTCCACCTTTGGTGATTTCCGGCCGATCAGTTTGTGTAATGTCAGCTATAAAATAATCTCACGCATTTTCTGTGCTAGGCTCACCAATATATTGCCGTCTATTATCTCCAAGGAGCAAGGTGCATTTGTGAAAGGTAGGCATGTTATTGACAATATTTCTTTCTCCAGGCAATTGATTTCAGAGATTGGTAGGAAGGTGCATGGTCACAATGTGGTCCTTAAGCTGGACATGATGAAAGCTTATGACAGAGTGGAGTGGGATTTTCTTATTGCTGTTCTTAGGAAATTCGGTTTCTGCAGTAGGTTTACCTCTTATATTGCCATGATGATTTCAAATTGCTGGTTCTCTGTCCTGTTTAATGGTTCTCTTGCTGTCTTCTTTCACTCTTCACGTGGCATCTGCCAGGGTGATCCTCTCGCACCTGCTTTATTCATCATTATGGAGGAAGTTCTTAGCCGGGGAATTACCAGCCTTCATCAACAAGGTGTGATCAAGCCTTACTCTGTGCCTCGAAGATGCCCGTCGATTACGCATTTGCTTTACGCTGATGACACTCTTCTTTTTCTTAATGGTCAAGCCTCTAATATTCAGAAGCTTATGGAGTTCTTGAGGTCTTATGAGACCTCATCGGGGCAAAAAGTTAATCCCACTAAAAGTAGTTTTCTCATCTCCAAATCTGCGCCTCACCGGGTTGCCCTTTCTATTACTCTGAACACTGAGTTCTGGCAGCAGCAAGGTGCTATCATCTACCTGGGTGTGCCTTTACGGCAAGGTAAAACTTTGGTGGCTGATTATAAACTTCTTATCGAGAAGGTCACTGCTAGAATTGGCTCTTTGAGTTTAAGGTTGCTTTCTCAAGCCAGCAAGGTAACGCTTATCAATTCTGTGCTTGGTTCTATTCCGGTTTACCTTGCGGCTGCAGCATCGATTCCTAAATACACCATTAACTACATTGAGCGTCTCTGTGCGGGGTTCTTCTGGGGCTATTCTAATGGGAGGCAACGAAGGCACTGGGTGCCTTGGACTATTATTCAGCGGCCAATTTCTGAAGGTGGCTTGGGTGTGCGAAGCATCTGGCATGTCCAATTGTCATTAGCTGTGAAGCTCGTCTGATCCATCAAGCGAGGTAGCTCTCTATGGGCCGATTATGCATGACATTATCTTCAGAACGCGCTTTGCTACAATCGTCCTACACGTTCCCTGCATGGCATTCCGAGAAGCACTCTTATTGTCGCTTGCAAGGCGGTGATGAGGAATACCAGGTGGATCATGGGTGATGGGTCCCGGATTGATTTCCTGGATTACGTTTGGATTGGCGACTCCCCTCTGCGTCAACACATACCAGATTCCTTCCACGGCCCTTCAGTTTCGGTCCAGGAGGTTATCGGTAATACTGCTCATCCCATTAGATCTCTGTTGCCGGATAGTATAAGCCTGGATGGGGTTCAACTTTCGAACTATGAGGACAAGTGTATCTGGTCGGGTTCTCCGACTGGCATTTTTACGCTTAAGTCTATTTATAACCAGCTTCGTCCGACTAGTGTTCAACGGAAACCCCTCATATCTTGCTGGCACCGGCTCTTCCAACGCCGCATCTCTTTGTTCACCTGGAGGATTTTGCACAGAGCTGTTCCCGTGGATTCAAGAATTGCAGACTGTGGCATTCCACTGGCCTCATCCTGTAATTGCTGTCGGACTCCATCTACTGAAGACCTTGATCACCTATTCATGCATGGGGACCTTGCAACTACACTATGGAACTGGCTTTCTCCATTGCTGGAAACTGGTCTTGGGGTTCATCCTCACATCACGCAGCGTCTTTGGGCCATTCTGTGTCTTCATAACCCACGTACTCCGCATGGGTTCACTGTGATCTATGCTTCCTTGCTCATCATGCGGGAAGTCTGGAGGGCGAGATGCAAGCTGCGGTTTGAACGGCAGCACACAAACTTTCATGGCATTGTGCGTAGTATCCATTGCAGCATCAGTACTGCTCTAGAGCAAATTACCTTTAAGCTCCGATCCACAAACCAGCAGACTCAGCTCCTTTCTGACTTTGGTTTCATTCACAGATCGTCCCCGAGGGTTATCAAGCTGGTCAGACGGATTTCCCCCATCCATGGTTTGCTTCTTAACGTTGATGGCGCGAGCAAGGGGAATCTAGGCCATTGCGGTGGCGGTGGTTGTATCAGGGACAGCAGAGGCCATTTTCTTTTGGCGTTCACGCATTACTACGGTGTTGGCACTAGTTTCGTTGCAGAGACTCATGCCATGTGCGATGGCATCCGCCTTGCATTCGAGCATGGTCTTCCTATCGCTGAGATACACTCAGACTCCGGCTCCCTGGTGTCCTCTTTATTGGCTGGGAAAGCTACTTCTTGGCATTGCCTTCGGTGGTGGCGCGAGGTCTACCAAGCTGTCCAGGACTTTGGTATTCTTGTTTCTCATGTTTATAGGGAGGGGAATCAAGTGGCTGATGCATTAGCCTCCTACGCGTGCAGCGTCAGACGCAATGATATTTATTTCTCACCTTCTCAGATCCCTAAAAGCTATTTTGGTCCATTAGTGATTGATCGTCTGGGCCTCGTTTCTGTTAAACATATGTAATTGGCATGACAGGCGTCTTTCTTTGGTTTTCTCTCAGGGGTATGCCCCCTTGGCTTTGTAATCATCATTATTTCATATAATAAAATTTGGGCTGCAAGGACTGCCTGGGGGAGTGAGCCCATTTCCCCCCTGGGGGGGGAGTGCACTCGACCGGTCGCAATCCTGCTGCTCCCTTGTGCTTTAAAAAAAAATGTTTCTATGCTGAAGAAATACGTGCACGATCCTTCCCATGTCATTGACCACGCTGATTTGGTAATACAAAAGGACCTTACCTACGAGCAAAAGCCAATGAAGATCCTCGACCGAGAAGTTTGAGTTTTAAAGAACAAGACGATCCCTATGGTGAAAATCCAATGGAATCGATGCTTAGAACAAGAAGCTACATGGGAAATCGAGTAGTCTATAAAAAGAAGATTTTCGGAGCTATTCTAGTCTGTAAGTAATCTACACCCTCTATGTCATCTTGCATATAGTTGAATTTTGGGACCAAATTCTTTAAGTGGGGGAGAGTGTAGCACCCCCGATAAAACAATAGAGAAATTGAACTTCTTAAATAAACAATCCTACATGAAGGCCTTATAAAAGGAACCATACCTTATGAGGGCTACTATATAAATATACAAAGCCCAACATCACTTAAATGCCAACACATGGATAGTACATAGTGGGGTTTCTCTTTTTCCAACCCAAAAGGAATGGGCACCCCATACTAGGGCGCCATTCACCAAATGGAGCCCCCATGCAAGGGCGCCATTTCCTTCAGGGGCCACCAACCAATTATATATTAATATATGCATACATCTTAAAGACCAACACATGAAGGTTGCAGTTAGTGTCTAAAGCCATGAAGAATGGACGCCCTCATGCAGAAGCGTCATTTACATGAACAGGGTCTCCCATTTAAAGGGCGCCCCTATACCAGGGCGCCATTTCCAAAGTGCTTCTAGAAGACTTGAGACACGAACAACCTCATTTAGCTGGCAAAGCACCATCCTCTGACCATGGACAATAATGATCTAGGATCTTGTTCCCCAACCGGACCCGCAAGGCAATAAACCAATGCTTTGCGTTGGCAACCAGACTTCCTATAACTATCTCCCTCCGTAGCACAGGCAGAGGCTACTGCCGTTATCACCATTGCCCGCAAAAGGGAATATCACCATTCTTTCCTTCGGAAGACGTGAAGGGACGTCTTCTTCCTACATTTTACATCCTGCTACTGGAGCTTTGCAGCGGAGAGCGTGCCTTACTTTATTCTCTAAAGCTCTGCTGAGAAGGGGCTTGGCTTGGATTTCTTCTTCCTTCTACTTCATGTACCACGTGTATCACTCCAAAAAGACAGCTGTTCTTAAGATCTAGCCCAACATGTAGCTAAAGTAGAGTAACATAACATGCTAGTATAATCCATCTGTCATGCCATGCAGCCTGTTCCATACTCTATAGCATGTTACATGGGTTTTAAGTAGAACATACTATAGCATGTTACACGGGTTTTAAGTAGAACAACTATAGCCTGTTACACCAGCTTTTACATAGTTTGTTACATCGTATGTTATACTGATTTTACGGGATTCGAATATATCCTATCACACTAGTTTTTACAGCCTTAAAATATCAAGTTTAGCTCTAGTATATAACCTATTTTGCAAGATATACACATATGTTTTAAAAAATCCAGAATGTCCAGCCCTTAGGTGAAGGGCACCCCTCACAAGGGCGCCATTTCATGAAGGGGCACCCCAAGCCAGGGCGCCATTTAATTGAGGACACTTCATAATGTCGTCAATTCATTTTCCAACAATTAATAATCAACGCATTCAAAAATTTATATCTATGAAACTAAACCATAAAATTCCTGTATGAGTATGACTCTGTGATCCTGATATTTTTCTCTACCTATACATGTCCTTAATTCCTGATTCCGAGAAACTTTGGAAAAATGAATAGTGTATGACCCAATTGAATAGGTGCCCTTGACCAGGGCGCCATTTACTTCAATTAATGACCCTCCAGAGGGTCGCCATTTAAATTAAGACCCCCTGGGGAGGCGCCAATTCCTTTTCCAGCATTTTATAGACACCCCGTTAGAAAAATTAATATCTATGAAACTAAAACCCAATATTTCTGCATAAACATGGTTCTGAACTCCCGATAATTTTCTCTGTCTACCCATGACCTTGTTTCCTAATTTCGTGAACCTAAGACATTATGAATAGTGTTATGAGTCTTGAGATGTACCTGCCTAGTGTAAATAGGGCCAAATGAATTGGCGCTGAAGAGGCAAGATCTCGCGCTAGTCCTAAGCGGGCAGTGGATCACCCATTAGTGAACTGCAAGAAAGGGAAACGGATCAGGGGGCCCAAGGATGAGTCCCTGGGGAAAATCCTCCGATGCTTAAGTCAGTAGAGCTATGGTGGGAGCAATATAGGGAGGAAGTAGCTTCTGCGCGAGATCCCTCTCCACCAGAAGGGTGAAGTGGTTCCTGCTCAGGAGTTTTGAGCAGGTGATTGCCCTTACCTTTCGCTGGAGGGTATCCCTGGGTTAAATAGTGCGTCGTCTTCTGGAGTCCTGTAAGTCGAGGTGTTTCAGGTGGGGGTTACGTCCTCGACGTGGGCTTTTATTGGCTTATCGTGGGAGCGTTATCACCTTGGGGAGCTGGAGTCCCTCACCTTTATAACTTCCTGCTCACAGAGGACTCTTAACGGCTGCATGGATAAGCAATCGTCGGTCGTTCCGAGCTCAGAGAGGCAAGCCCTATCCGGGCGGTAGGCTTAGCTCGGATGAAGATGGGTCGGATCGGTCGGCATGCGCCTTCTTCCCCTGGGCGGAGAGATGGCTCGGGCATGGACCTTTCCTGTGACCTGATCGATGCTCGGGCCTTCCGAGCCTAGAGGCCGCCTAGGAAGGTAGTATCATCGAGTGAAACTTTTATTGGGCTTTCTCGCCTAAGTGGGCCCCAGGGGGCTGTCACTTGGCTGAGCTGAGCCTTGTTGGACCCTGGGGGGCCTAGTTCGGCTGCTCTTAATTGGGCTACAGAAATCCCCCTCTCCACTTGTCCCCCTCCTACTCCCGAGCCTTAATAAGCTCGGAGGAGTAGTCGTTTGGGGTTTTGGACCAGCGTGGCTCAGGTGGGTGGAAATCTGGCGGTGTTATGAGCGAGCAGATGAAGAGGCAAGATCTCGCGCTGGTCCTGAGCGGGCAGTGGATCACCGGATAGTGAACTGCAAGAAAGGGAAACGGATCAGGGGGCCCAGGGATGAGTCCCTAGGGAAAACCCTCCGATGCTTAAGTCATTAGAGCTATGGTGGGAGCAATATAGGGAGGAAGTAGCTTCTACGCGAGATCCCTCTCCACCAGAAGGGTGAAGTGGTTCCTGCTCAGGAGTTTTGAGCGTGTGATTGCCCTTACCTTTCGCCGGAGGGTATCCCTGGGTTAAATAGTGCGCCGTCTTCTGGAGTCCTGTAAGTCGAGGGGTTTCAGGTGGGGGTTACGTCCTCGACGTGGGCTTTTATTATCTTATCGTGGGAGCGTTATCACCTTGGGGAGCAGGAGTACCTCACCTTTATAACTTCTTGCTCACAGAGGACTCTTAACGGTTGCATGGATGAGCAATCATCGGTTATTCTGAGCTCAGAGAGGCCAACCCTATCCGAGCTCTCGGCTTAGCTCGGATGAAGATGGGTCGGATCGGTCGGCATGCGCCTTCTTCCCCTAGGCGGAGAGATGGCTCGGGCATGGACCTTTCCTATGACCTGACCGACGCTCGGGCCTTCCGAGCCTAGAGGCCGCCTAGGATGGTAGTATCCTCGAGTGAAACTTTTATTGGGCTTTCTCGCATAAGTGGGCCCCAGGGGGCTGTCACTTGGCTGAGCTGAGCCTTGTTGGGCCCTGAGGGGCCTAGTTCTGCTGCTCTTAATTGGGCTACAGAAATCTCCCGCTCCACTTGTCCCCCTCCTACTCCCGAGCCTTATTAAGCTCGGAGGTGTAGTCGTTTGTGGTTTTGGACCAACGTGGCTCAAGTGGGTGGAAATCTGGCAGTGTTATGAAGCCACATGTCATGGTCACCTGGGCCCATAATAATTGCAATCCTGACGGATTTGAAATGAAGGGGCCCCCTTTCCTCGGAGGTCGGAACGACGCGCCGCCTCCCGCGTGGGTTTATAGGCGTTGGGCGCTGGTTGTCATCCCAGACTCTTTCCGTTGTTAGGGTTTTGGCTTTCCTTCACTCTTTTACTTTTGTGGCTCTTTGATGCATCGTGAGAACACAGCGGAGGAGCAGAGACTTGCGGCGGCGTTTGAGGAGTTGGAGAAGATAACTGCGAAGGCGGTCCGGCAGCTTCCTCCTCCCCCGGAATCTTCAAGGTCTCGAGAGAATTCTTCTTCAAGTTCTTCCTCGGAACCCATGGCAGGCCAGCGATCGGATGCCGAGGGATGGGGTGACGAACCGGTGGTGAGAGCGCCGGTCCCGAACTGCAGCGAGTTGGGGGAAGCCGAGGTGAAGAGGCTGGAGCATCAGTTTCGCCTGCCTCACAAGTATAGCTTCGCTGCTGCTGCCCCGTATGAGACGAGCCTGGATTCTCGTACGGGCCACATCTGCATCTTTCTTCTGACGTGGAAGAGCGGGTTTCGCCTCCCCTTCGAGTCCTTTATCCTCACGCTTCTCAACTTTTTCCAGTTGGCGCCCATTCAGTTGGTAGCCAACTCGTACCTTCTCCTCTCCGCTTTCCGAATCCTCTGTTGCAGTGCGGGGTTCCTCCTTCCTTGGACCTCTTCCACTATTTCTTCGAGTTGAAGGCGCACCCGTCGGCGGGGAAGGGTTTTTACTTCATCCAGGCGAGGAGGAATAAGAGCTGTATTTCACTGGCGGCGAAGGATTTCTTCGCATAAAGGGTGGAAGACCCAATTTTTCTTGGCGGGGATTGATTCGGTGGAGGAGACTTGGAGGTGCCAAGTAATGCCCAATTTCCACCCGAATATCCCTCCCCGGTAGGAGGAGTTCCCCCTGTTGAACACATGTGCACCATGATTACTATTATGGTTTTGATGATAGCAACTACTATAAGTCACATTGTGTTTGCATATGAAGTCATTGTGTATCTGTTTAAGCAGTTTGTCATTTCATCGAACAGGTTGCGGGCATGTGCACTGCATTCCAAGTCTATACGTTGGACAAAGTCTATACGTTGGTCAAAGTCTGTATGATGCACAAAGTCTATACGTTGGACAAAGTCTATATGTTGGACAAAGTCTGTACATTAGATAAAGTCTATACGTTGGACTAAGTCTGTACGTTGGAAAAGGCCTATGCGTTGGACAAAGTCTGTACATTGGACGAACTCTATACGTTGGACAAAGTCTGTACGTTGCTGAACATGAAGTCTGTACGTTGGCTGCCTAGCACAACTCGAAGTCTATGCGTTGCTGCACACAAAGTCTATACGTTGCTGCAGATGAAGTCTGTACGTTGGCTGCATGCACAACTCAGAGTCTGTACGTTGCTGCAGATGAAGTCTATACGTTGGCTGCATGCACAAAACAAAGTCTGTACGTTGCACAAGACAAAGTCTGTATGTTGGCTGCTAGCACAACTCCAAGTCTATACGTTGGTTGATGGCTGCAACACAAGTCTATACATTGGCCGGCCATTTCACACGCAAAGTCTATACATTGCGTTCTGTTGTGTTCGTGCATCAAGTTACCAAGTCTGTACGTTCATGAAGCAAGTCTGTATAGGCTCATGCATGCTCAAGGTGCAAAGTCTGTACATAGTTCATACATGCACACAAAGTCTACACGTCCAAGCCTTGATGCAAAGTCTATACAACAACTACAAGCTTCATTCAAATAGCCAAGGCCACTACACAAGATGAGAGTCAAAAGACAAAGATTCAGTTGGTACTTTCTAGACCAACAAGGATGAAGTTACAGACATGAACAGGCTGCTAATGGCCACAAGCGACGGAGCTGAAGCGGCTAACGGACCAACCCGGGCTGGACCGGGGTCTGCTCAGCTGGCGGTCGGCCGCCAGCATAGGGGCGGTCGACCGCCCCAGCCAGCAGACTCCCGTATGTAGTTCTGTCAGCTGCAGGTCGACCGCCAGCCAGTAGCGGTCGACCGAAAATCCCAGGGACCGCCCGTTTGTAGATTTCTCAGTAGAGGTCGACCGCCAGAAGCCACAGGTCGATCGCCAGCCCCGATGTAGCCATGTTTGACTTCAAAATCCACCTCGTGGCCAGCCCCTTTCCATGGATTTCTTTAATCCAAAAGTCACCTAATCACCCACAAATTGTGGATCTGGTCTGAAGGATGTCTAAGGACCATTCAAGGTCTATAAAACCAACACATGAGGGGTTGGAAACCCTATCACTTCAAGGCTTCAAGGGAGATCAAGGGAGGCCATTTTCGAGGTACTGTAGCACCTCCGTGAACAGTGTTTCGGGAGGAAGTTCTTCATCCATCCAAGGTGATTCAAGTCTAGATCTGAAGTCATCTCAACCTCCAAGGAAGAAGAAGCAATCAAGGCTCTCAAGGGTGATCAAAACTGCATCCTTCTTCCTCTTCATCAACTCAAGCAGATTCAAGGAAGCACAACTCACAAGGAAGAAGAAGCCATTGCTGTTGAATCAAGAAGAGAGCTTTGTGAAGAAGATAGAAGCCTCTATTGGTGATCTACATCCATATAAGAATCCGAATCAAGCTCCAGCAATCTCAGACAAGATTTTTCTTCTTGAGCTTATTTCATATCTTGTTTGAATAGCTTGATATTTGTTCTTTCTTCTTCATTTCATTTGAACAATCAAAACTGAAGATCGTCTCTACCGGTGGTTAGTAGGAAGGTAATCGAAAGTTGTCCAATCTGCGATGTTGACGTCCCTACCGGTGGTTAGTAGGAAGGCAATCTGAAGTTGTCCGATCTGCGGTGTTGACGTCCCTACCGGTGGTTAGTAGGAAGGCAGTCGGTGGTTCTCCGATTTGCGGTTTGGTGTGCTACACTAGTGAAGCCTCACCGGATTTGGTGAGGGGTGGACGTAAGACTGGAGATTCAGTCCGAACCACCTTAAAATCTCATGTGTTGTGGTTTGCTTATGCGATTGCTTTATGTTAGATGCATGCTTAGGTTCAATATCTATATTACGTAATCATCTTGCCAAGCAAATCATTTGTGTTCTTCGTCAAGCTAGTTATATTCCGCTGCTTATTTCGTCATCTAGCTTTAAAGAGGGTTGCATTACGAAAAGAGGGGCAGATCTATTCACCCCTCCCCTCTAGATCTGCTATCCACTACACAACAAGTGGTATCAGAGCCTAATCTCTCATTATGGGGTCCAACGACCTTGAGGGAAATGGTGGATCAACGTCTAAGGGTTATTTACCTGAAGGACACTCTGTGAATAGACCTTCTTATTTCACTGGATCTAACTATCCTTATTAGAAACATCGCATGCAGGTGTTCATTCGCGCTCAAGACTACGAACTTTGGCGAGTGAACAGCAAAGGTCCGTATGAGCTTACGGATAATGAGGACTTGTGGACCAAAGAACAAATAAGACAATCCACTGTCAACTGGAGTGCCAAACACATCATGCAATGCTCACTCCATCCAGTAGAGTTCTCAAGAGTGGCGACCTGCGCAACTGCAAAATAAATGTGGGACAAGCTAGAGGTAATCTACGAAGGAACCTCTCAGGTACGAGAAATAAAAGTCAACATTTTAGTTTCTGAATATGAAATGTTCCGCATGAAGCCTGATGAGTCAATTCAAGATATGTACGCCCGATTAACTGTGCTTACTAATAGTTTGACTGATTTGGGAAAGAAATATTCAGAGCAAGAAATTGTAAGAAAAATTCTCAGATCGTTAACTCCAGCATGGCACACAAAGGCTACCGTGGTTGAAGAATTGAGAGATCTCGCAACTACCAAGGTAGATGAACTCCTTGGGTCATTGATGACCTATGAGATTAACCTCAAGAACAAAGAGGCTAAGGCACCTAAGAAGAAGTCCCTAGATCTTAAAGCAGGACCCAGCGGTCATGGCACTTCTGATGAAGGTGAGGATTTGGCAAGTGAGCGAGAAGAGGATGACGTGGCCATGCTCACATGTAAGTTCAAAACATTCCTGAGAAAGGAAGGTAAGAGCTTCATGAGAGGAAGGTCAAAGGTAAGAAATGGTTTCAAATCTAATTCTGAAAACTCTAAGAAATCTGACAAAATCATTTGTTATTCTTACAACAAACCAGGGCATTTCAAGAATGATTGTCCCGACAGATTCAGAAAAGCTGACAAATGGAAGGGTAAGAAGAAGAACAAGGCCATGGTGTCCACATGGAGCGATGAGGAGGAAAGTGATAACAAAACCAGCTCCTCAGACAAAGAAGAAGAAGATCTATGCCTTATGGCCAAAGGCGACAAACAAAATGAGGTAAACTCTCCTTTTGAAAATTATACAATTGACGATTGGGAGGATGCATATATACAACTCATGAAAAAATATGAAATGTACAAAAAGGAGAATAAATCATTGAAAAAGAAAATTAACTCATTTGTACATGATCATGATATGAATGATAAGAATGCTCTACTTGAGACTGAAATTGAAGATCTTAAGAAAATGATTGAGGATTTGGAGGAAGGAAGAAAAGAAATGGTTGACTTGGAAACTGAAAATGAAGACTTAAGAAATGAGGTTGATAGCATGAAGCTCAAAATGTAAACTTATGAAAAGGATAGCAAATTGAGCAATGAAAAGTATGAAGCTATCAAACATGTCAACACTCAACTCTTGCAAAACATTGAAAACCTACAAAAAGAGTTAAAGGACAAACAACAATCTTTAGAAAAATTTGTGGATGGAAGAGAAAACCTAGATGCATTGCTAGGAACTAGAATGAACCACAACAAAGATGGGTTGGGTTTTAATCCAACAAACAAAAGGCCATTTGGGCTAAAAACAGTCACATTTGTTTCATCTTCCGAAGCTTCCACCTCAAACACAACTCCCACACAAAACCAACAAAAACAAAAGGAAAAAGGGAAATAGAAGATTGAAGAGGCAGTCACCAACATTCCCAAAAAGCCTGTCCAAAAGCCTAAGAAAGGTCGACCTTCCCCGCAGCATAGGTCAACACATTCTTGGCCATTGCATGCTCAATCTTCCAGATATCACCAAAACTGGATTGCACATTCATATAGGCCAACACCATTATATTTTTGGAGAAATTGTGATTCATGTGTTCATCAATCCTATAACTTTCAATCTCCTAGGTGGCAGAAGAATCACTTTCAACCCAAAAATAACCAATGGCCACAATGGGTTAAGAAGCCAACTTCATCAAACTTTCACAAAATCCAACAAAGAGTCTCTAAACAAAAAGGAAATGTCAAGGTTGAAAAGAAAAATCAAATCCCTGCTCTAAGTAAACAAAACATGAATGTTAGAAAGGTTTGGATTCCAAAAGAAATGGTTTCATGTTTTAAAAATTTGAAGAGTTTGATGGGACCCAAATTTGGTTGGGTTCCAAACACAATTGCTTAATTGCTTGTGCAGGAGTGTCTTGCAGCCATGCATAACAGGTGGTACCTTGATAGCGACTGTTCAAGACACATGACTGGAGACAAATCAAAATTTTGTCTCTTGGAGGAAAAGGAAGGAGGATACATCACATTTGGAGGGAACAACAAGGGAAAAATTATTGGAACATGTAATGTAGGTAAGAATCTCTCCAACTCCATTTGTAACGTGCTGCTAGTTGAAGGATTGAAATATAACTTGCTTAGTATAAGTCAATTGTGTGATAAAGGTCACAAAGTGCTGTTTGACTCTCATGAATGTAGAATCCTTGAACTAAAATCTGACAAGGTAAAATTTTCTGATAAGAGAGTCAATAATGTTTACATGATTGACTTAGATGATCCTGCTTATTTAAACCTTTGTCTTGCTGCACCAAAATCTGAAATTGCTTGGTTATGGCATCGTAGACTAGGACATGCTAGCTACAATGTCTTACATAAATTGTTAAAGCATTCAATGATGAAAGGGATGTCTGAATTATCATTTAAACAAGAAAACAAGTTGTGTGATGCATGTGCCATAGGTAAACAAACAAGAAAATCTTTCAAGGGAAGATCTGAAAATACATCATCCAAACCACTCGAGCTAATTCATATGGACTTGTTTGGTCCAACCAGAACTGCTAGTTTAAGTGGTAGAAAATATGGATATGTCTTGGTGGATGACTTCTCTAGGTTCACATGGGTTTTCTTTCTCACACATAAAAATGATGCATTTGATGAGTTTCATGCGCTCTACATGAAGATAAAGCAGGACTATGAGTTCAAGATCTCCAATATTCAATCTGATCACGGTGGTGAATTTGAAAACACTAACTTCTATAATCTTTGTAGGGCTGAAGGCATTTCACACCGATTCTCTTCACCAAGAATGCCGGAGCAAAATGGTGTAGTTGAAAGGAGAAACCGAACACTTGTAGAGATGGCAAGAACCTTGCTTGCTGATCGGCAACTTCCAAGGAGGTTTTGGGCTGAAGCGGTAAACTCGGCATGTTACATTATCAACCGCTCTATGGTAAGGCCACACACCAAAAAGACTCCTTATGAGTTACTGAAAGGTAAAAAGTCCTCTCTCTCACATATGAAAGTGTTTGGATCTAAATGCTTCATCCACAATAATGACAAAAGAGATTTAGATAAATTTGAGCCCAAGAGTGATGAAGGTATATTCCTTGGATATTCTGATAGATCTAGGGCTTATAGAATTTATAATATCAAGAGTCAAACTGTGGAAGAATCACCCCATGTTTCCTTTGATGAATATCATGATTCTAACAATGATAACTCTTGCAGGAAAAACGATGAAGATGGGGAATTCCTAAGCATAAAGGACAAGAGTGATCCTCCACAAGAAGAAATAAAAGAAGTTGGTGACCTAGCTGAATCAAGCAATGCAAGGGATCAAGCTCCAGGAGAAGGTAACGATTCTACAAACATTAGAATTTTTAAGGATCATCCTTTAGAAAACGTCATTGGCAGCTTGAATGACCCACCTAGAACAAGGTCACATTTTAAAATTGTGGAAGAATTAGATCAACTTGCTCTTGTCTCGCAGCATGAACCCAAAAATATTGATGAAACATTAAAAGATGAAAACTGGATAAATTCAATGTAAGACGAGTTAAACCAGTTTGAAAGGAATAAAGTTTGGCATCTTGTTCCTAGACCTTCATCACAATCTGTCATAGGCACTAAATGGGTCTTTAGGAACAAACTAAGTGAGGACGGTAAGATAATAAGAAACAAGGCTAGATTGGTGGCTCAAGAGTATAATCAAGAGTTTGGGATAGACTTTGATGAATCTTATACCCCAGTTGCTAGACTCGAAGCCATCAGAATTTCACTTGCCTTTGCATGCTCCTTTAAAATAAAGCTGTATCAAATGGATGTCAAAAGTGCTTTCTTGAATGGCTTGATCAAAGAAGAAGTCTATGTTGAGCAGCCCCCTGGCTTTGAGAATTCTAACAATACAGATTTTGTATACAAGCCAGACAGGGTGCTTTATGGACTTAAGCAAGCACCAAGAGCTTGGTATGAGAGACTAAGCTCGTTCCTCATTGAAAAAGGGTACACACGAGGTAAGGTAGATCAAACACTTTTCACCAAGAAGCAAGGTAAGAACATCTTGATTGTTCAAATTTATGTTGATGACATTGTGTTTGGTTCTATAAAATCTGAAATGTGTGAGGAATTTGCTAACCTCATGACTAGCGAATTTGAGATGAGCCTAATGGGAGAACTTCAATTCTTTCTCGGTTTTCAGGTCAACCAAGGAGAAGATAGGTGCTTCATAAATCAATCCAAATACATCAAGGAGCTGCTGAAAAGATTTGACATGGCAAACAGCAAAATCATTGCAACTCCTATGAGCACCACAACATCACTGGATTCGGATGAAAATGGTAAATTAGTGGATGCAAAGGTCTATAGATGTATGATTGGTTCTTTGCTTTATTTGACTGCATCCCGACTAGATATCCAGTTTAGTGTATGCCTTTGTGCTAGATTTCAAGCTAGTCCTAGAGAATCTCATTTGACTGCCGTCAAACGTATCCTTCGATATCTTGCCGGCACTCAAGATTTGGGATTGTGGTATCAGTCATCATGTGATTTATCTCTTATATCTTATTCTGATGCGGATTACGCTGGATGCAAGTTGGATCGTAAGAGTACTAGTGGCTATTGCCAGTTTCTAGGCGGGTGTTTAGTTTCTTGGGCCTCCAAGAAACAACACTCGGTTGCCCTCTCAACCGTGGAGGCAGAATATGTTGCTGCGGGGAGCTGTGGCACCCAAGTGTTGTGGATTAAACACCAACTCCAAGACTACTTGGTGGATCTTGGTTGTGTCCCGATTCTGTGTGATAACACTAGTGCTATCAACCTTGCAAAAAATTCAGTCCAGCACTCTAGGACTAAGCATATTGAGATTAGGCATCACTTCATTAGAGACGAGGTCAGTAAGAAAAATTTTGAACTACATTTTGTTGATACTCTAATTCAAATTGCTGATATTTTCACCAAGCCCTTGTGTAATGACAGGTTTTCAACACTCAGAAGGGAGCTTGGTCTTTGCCGACCTCAGGCCACTAAAAATTGAAATGATGATCATGTTCAATTTAGTTGTGTGTTTTTACAGATTGGTGTGTTCATGCATTGTTTATATGTCAATGTGTCATTTTGCATATGTGTCGTATTGCATGGTTTGTGTAGCATCATTCTTGCATGGCCATGGTATATCAAATGTTGATGTATGGAAAGGCAGGTTATGCTTGCCTAGACACACTCAATATGCGTGAGGTTTCACTTCCGCCAAGTACCACGAGTCATTGTCGCATATAGGCCATATAGTAAGGGGGAGTTGTCACTTTGCAGCATTCATGTATATGTTTCATTTTTATTCTGTTGCATTTAATAAATGTATAACCATGTGTTGGGTCATGCATTTCATGCCTGCCAAATTCATGTTTGATCAGGTCAACCCCTGCATGGTTCTACTTTCTCACTTCTTGACGTTTGTCCTTACATTTGCTTGCAAACATAACTCCTTGAGTACATTCTCTGCATATATTTAGGGGGAGTTTTGTTGCTTTTCTTATCTCTTGCAATCTGAACTTCACTGGCTTCCAGTTTGACAATACCATTCATGAGACAGACGGACATATGGAGTAAGAGCTTTCTATTATGTGCCCTGATGATTATCCATTCAATGAAATCGGTTCAGGTTTAATGATTTCCTTGAAGTTCTGAAATATTGGTTCTGAAATCATCTATGTTCTTGGTTTTAATAGACCTTAACTAGAGACTACATATTATGTTTTGAATGACTATCTTGCTATCTGAAAATCCAAATTTCATGACAATCTTGGTGTTAATCATCTTGATGAGCTGGAATTCTTGAAAAATAAATTTGACAGAGCAATGATATTGTTGCACGGAGAAATATGTCCCGTCATCAAATCAAGTGACAAATGACATGTCATGATGTGCCCATGTTATCTCTAGGTAGAGCAATGGCATAATCATTGAGAAACATATCTTCCCATCACAGAAATGAGTTTGGATATGTCATGACGTGACTTTGCTATCTCTGTTCATTTTGAAGCATCATAGTCAGTCTTACCAAATACCTATTAATACTGGCGTCTAAATAACGTGTATTCTTATGGCTAGGAGGCATGTACTAGACTTGACTGCTCGTAAAATATGAGTCTTGTGCCTTCAACTGCAAAAATACTAAAAATTACATTTGTTGCGATCATAACATTCCATGCTCTACTCATGTCTGTTTAGTCTCAATACTAGTTTTTGTGTTATTCCCTTAGCAGTTATTGAATATGGATATATAAGACAAGGGAAGGTTAAACATTACAATGATATGCACCTTTGGTTCATTTCTATTAAATCTTCGATGTAGATGCTCTTCGAACTCTGTTGATGATATCGGATTTCATTATCTTTGACCCGTACAGGTTGCTCGCGATATGTTTCAGGTTTGCATATTATGGCTTGCTCTTCCCTCTCCTTCACCTCTGGTCTCACCGACCTTTGTCACCTACTCTACTTTATCCTTCCTTTTTGCTGTTGGCAAAGGGGGAGAATTCTTTGTGTGAGTCCTTTGTAAGAGCTAGGGATGAGTGAATGGTGTACGGGGGAGATTGTGCATCTCATTTGTGTATCCAATGCATATCATTCATATCTGCATTCATAATTACATTCACATGCTATTACTTTCATGGATCTTGAGCTGCATATGTTACATATATCATACACTTTGCCATCTTGGCTATTTCTGCCATATAATGACTCACAGTGTTGCCATCATCAAAAAGGGGGAGAATGTTGAACACATGTACACCATGATTACTATTATGATTTTGATGATAGCAACTACTATAAGTCACATTGTGTTTGCATATGATGTCATTGTTTATCTGTTTAAGCAGTTTGTCATTTCATCGAACAGGTTACGGGCATGTGCACGGCATTCCAAGTCTATACGTTGGACAAAGTCTATACGTTGGACAAAGTCTGTATGATGCACAAAGTCTATACGTTGGACAAAGTCTATACGTTGGACAAAGTCTGTACATTGGATAAAGTCTATACGTTGGACTAAGTCTGTACGTTGGACAAAGTCTATGCGTTGGACAAAGTCTGTACATTAGACGAAGTCTATACGTTGGACAAAGTATGTACGTTGCTGAACATGAAGTCTATACGTTGGCTGCCTAGCACAACTCGAAGTCTATACGTTGCTGCACACAAAGTCTATACGTTGCTGCAGATGAAGTCTGTACGTTGGCTGCATGCACAACTCAAAGTCTGTACGTTGCTGCAGATGAAGTCTATACGTTGGCTGCATGCACAAAACAAAGTCTGTACGTTGCACAAGATAAAGTCTGTACGTTGGCTGCTAGCACAACTCCAAGTCTGTACGTTGGTTGATGGCTGCAACACAAGTCTATACATTGGCCGGCCATTTCACACGCAAAGTCTATACATTACGTTCTGTTGTGTTCGTGCATCAAGTTACCAAGTCTGTACGTTCATGAAGCAAGTCTATACAGGCTCATGCATGCTCAAGGTGCAAAGTCTGTACAGAGTTCATACATGCACACAAAGTCTACACGTCCAAGCCTTGATACAAAGTCTATACAACAACTACAAGCTTCATTCAAATAGCCAAGGCCACTGCACAAGATGAGAGTCAAAAGATAAAGATACAGTTGGTACTTTCTAGACCAACAAGGATGAAGTTACAGACATGAACAGGCTGCTAATGGACACAAGCGACGGAGCTGAAGCGGCTAACGGACCAACCCGGGCTAGACCGGGGTTTGCCCAGCTGGCGGTCGACCGCCAGCACAGGGGCGGTCGATCACCTTAGCCAGTAGACTCCCGTCTGTAGTTTTGTCTGCTGCAGGTCGATCGCCAGCCAGTAGCGGTCGACCGAAAATCCCAGGGACCGCCCGTTTGTAGATTTCTCAGTAGAGGTTGACCGCCAGAAGCCACAGGTCGACCGCCAGCCCCGATGCAGCCATGTTTGACTTCGAAATCCACCTCGTGGCCAGCCCCTTTCCATGGATTTCTTTAATCCAAAAGTCACCTAATCACCCACAAATTGTGGATCTGGTCTGAAGGATGTCCAGGGACCATTCAAGGTCTATAAAACCAACACATGAGGGGTTGGAAACCCTATCACTTCAAGGCCTCAAGGGAGATCAAGGGAGGCCATTTTTGAGGTACTGTAGCACCTCCGTGAATAGTGTTTCGGGAGGAAGTTCTTCATCCATCCAAGGTAATTCAAGTCCAGATCTGAAGCCATCTCAACCTCCAAGGAAGAAGAAGCAATCAAGGCTCTCAAGGGTGATCAAAACTGCATCCTTCTTCCTCTTCATCAACTCAAGCAGATTCAAGGAAGCACAACTCACAAGGAAGAAGAAGCCATTACTGTTGAATCAAGAAGAGAGCTTTGTGAAGAAGATAGAAGTCTCTATTGGTGATCTACATCCATAGAAGAATCCGAATCAAGCTCCGGCAATCTCAGACAAGATTTTTCTTCTTGAGCTTATTTCATATCTTGTTTGAATAGCTTGATATTTGTTCTTTCTTCTTCATTTCATTCGAACAATCAAAACTGAAGATCGTCCCTACCGGTGGTTAGTAGGAAGGCAATCGGAAGTTGTCCGATCTGCGGTGTTGACATCCCTACCGGTGGTTAGTAGGAAGGCAATCGGAAGTTGTCCGATCTGCGGTGTTGACGTCCCTACCGGTGGTTAGTAGGAAGGCAGTCGGTGGTTCTCCGATTTGCGATTTGGTGTGCTGCACTAGTGAAGCCTCACCGGATTTGGTGAGGGGTGGATGTAGGACTGGAGATTCAGTCCGAACCACCTTAAAATCTCGTGTGTTGTTGTTTGCTTGTGCGATTGCTTTATGTTAGATGCATGCTTAGGTTCAATATCTATATTACGTAATCATCTTGCCAAGCAAATCATTTGTGTTCTTCATCAAGCTAGTTATATTCCGCTGCTTATTTCATCATCTAGCTTTAAAGAGGGTTGCATTATGAAAAGAGGGGCAGATCTATTCACCCCTCCCCTCTAGATCCGCTGTCCACTACACAACACCTCCCACATGTGGAGGAGTATGCTGCTCGTTTGCAGAAACACCGCCAGTCTACCGAAGAACTGGTGTCGCCGGAGAATATCGAGCGGTGTCTTCTTACGCGGCTGAAGCCATCAGGTGCCACCACGTAGATCTTTCCTTCGGAGGCGGGGGGCATCTTTCCTTTTCCTGATCACGCCTTCTTCATTATGCAGACACCAGGCGGGAGCCTTTGGAGGAGGCCGCTGAGATCGTTGACCTCGGCGAAGACTCAGCGGCTGATGAGCCGGGCGCTCCTGTGGGTCGCTCCCGAGCCCGGGATAAGGGCAAAGGGGCGGCCTTCGAGGGGACTTCTCGGCCGTGCGGGGCGAAGCACAAGGATCCCGTGGAGGGGAGGTTGCGGGAGGCCGTGAAGGCCAGGAAACGGGCCAGGAAGGCCAGGGCCGTCCCCACCGCTGGGGGTAATTCTGGCTCAGCGGCGCTCCCCTCTCTGGGGCAAGATAGGGCCGACCCTACCGAGCCGGCTCTCCCATCTGCTGAGCGAGAGGGGGCCGAGGAGACCAGGGGCACCCCGGGGGGTGACGGTGATGGGTCGGCTCTCCCCTTGTCGGGAACAGAGGGGGCCGAAGTTGAAACAACCGTGGCCGAGGCCGGGGCGCCGATCGATGCAGGCGATGTCTCGGGCGGCGATGCGTGGGCCGAGACGGTCAAGGTTGGGGGTTCGCCGACAGAGGCGTCGCAGCCCCAACCCTCCGTGGCCCACGGGGCAGCCGAGCTCGTAGCGTCGATCGAGGTCGGGGGTTCACCTACGGGGGCGTCGCAACCCCAACTGACCGTAGCGCGTGGGGCGGCCGAGCCCGCAGCTCGATCTGGGCCTTCCGGCGAGGCGCCAGGTGCGGAAAGGGTTCCCATGCTGGAGGCTCTGGAAAGGCTCGGCATCTCGAGCAATTTATACCAGCTTTGCCTCGAGGTGTCCGCGAGGATGAAAGGAGGAGACAAGCGTCATTCTCCACCCGGGGTCCTCGACATCATTATAAAAGGCGGCCTGGTCATGGCCCAGATGGGGGCTACAATGGCGGAGACTTATGCCCGGTCGGAGTCAGAGCGGTCGAATCTTGCTTGGACCCTCGGAGGGTGCGAGAGGAAACTAGCTCGACTCAATGAGGCGTATGAGGGACTCCGATGGGAGTTCTCCGCGATCAGGGAGTTGTCGCGGTCGAGCCGGTTGGAGGTCAGAGTGCTGACCGAGCAACTAACCAAGGCTCGGGAATCGCTCGACAGGAAAAGTAAACTCCTTGAAGAGGAGCGCCTTCTTCGTCAGCAGGATGGCCGTTGGGAGGCCGAGTGCATCGAGTTGGTGGACCGGGCGGAGGCAGCGGAGCTCCTTCGTTTGGAGGCCGAGGCCGACCGAGCTGAGGCGGAGAAGCGATCGGTCAAGGCCGAGGAGTGGGCGGCCGAGGCAAAATGGAAGTCGTCCGAGGTAGAGAAACGATCGGTAGAGGCCG
Source organism: Amorphophallus konjac (assembly GCA_022559845.1). Classification (NCBI taxonomy): domain Eukaryota; kingdom Viridiplantae; phylum Streptophyta; class Magnoliopsida; order Alismatales; family Araceae; genus Amorphophallus; species Amorphophallus konjac. The sequence goes on from CM040129.1 coordinate 155,902,168, forward strand.
AGGAGCGGGCGGCCGAGGTGGAGCGGGAGAAGGCCGAGCTTGCCGATAGGATGGGACTGGCCGGGGCGGAGGCGATCGAGTCGGGCGGTGACGCGCGGGCCGAGACGGTCGAGGTTGGGGGTTCGTCGATAGAGGCGTCGCAGCCCCAACCGTCCGTGGCGCACGGGGCGGTCGAGCTCACAGCGTCGATCGAGGTCGGGGGTTCGCCTGCGGGGGCATCGCAACCCCAACCGACCGTAGCGCGTGGGGCGGCCGAGCCCGCAGCTCGATCTGGGCCTTCCGGCGAGGCGCCAGGTGCGGAAAGGGTTCCCATGTCGGAGGCTCTGGAAAGGCTCGGCATCTCGAGCAATTTATACCAGCTTTGCCTCGAGGTGTCCCCGAGGATGAAAGGAGAAGACAAGCGTCATTCTCCACCCGGGGTCCTCGACATCATTATGGAGGGCGGCCTGGTCATGGCCCAGATGGGGGCTACAATGGCGAAGACTTATGCCCGGTCGGAGTCAGAGCGGTCGAATCTTGCTTGGACCCTCGGAGGGTGCGAGAGGACACTAGCTCGACTCAATGAGGCGCATGAGGGGCTCCGACAGGAGTTCTCCGCGATCAGGGAGTTGTCGCGGTCGAGCCGGTTGGAGGTTGGAGTGATGACCGAGCAACTAACCAAGGCTCGGGAATAGCTCGAGAGGAAAATTAAACTCCTTAAAGAGGAGCGCCTTCTTCGTCTCGAGTAGGATGGCCGTTGGGAGGCCAAGCGCGCCCAGTTGGTGGACCGGGCGGAGGCAGCAGAGCGCCTTCGCTTGGAGGCCGAGGCCGACCGAGCTGAGGCGAAGAAGCGATCGGTCAAGGCTGAGGAGTGGGCGGCCGAGGCAAAACGGAAGTCGGCCGAGGCAGAGAAATGATCGGTAGAGGCCGAGGAGCGGGCGGCCGAGGCGGAGCGGGAGAAGGCCGAGCTTGCCGATAGGATGGGACTGGCCGGGGCGGAGGCGATCGAGCCGGGCGGTGACGTGTAGGCCGAGACGGTCGAGGTTGGGGGTTCGCCGATAGAGGCATCGCAGCCCCAACCGTCCGTGGCACACGGGGCAGTCGAGCTCGCAGCGTCGATCGAGGTCGGGGGTTCGCCTGCGGGGGCATCGCAACCCCAACCGACTGTAGCACGTGCGGCGGCCGAGCCCGCAGCTCGATCTGGGCCTTCCGGCGAGGTGCCAGGTGCGGAAAGGGTTCCCATGTCAGAGGCTCTGGAAAGGCTCGACATCTCGAGCAATTTATACCAGCTTTGCCGCGGGGTGTCCGCAAGTATGAAAGGAGGAGACAAGCGTCATTCTCCACCCGGGGTCCTCGACATCATTATGGAGGGCGGCCTGGTCATGGCCCAGATGGGGGCTACAATGGCAGATACTTATGTCCGGTCGGAGTCAGAGCGGTCGAATCTTGCTTGGACCCTCGGAGGGTGCGAGAGGAAACTAGCTCGACTCAATGAGGCGCATGAGGGGCTCCGACGGGAGTTCTTCGCGATCAGGGAGTTGTCATGGTCGAGCCGACTGGAGGTCAGAGTGCTGACCGAGCAACTAACCAAGGCTCGGGAATCGCTCGAGAGGAAAAGTAAACTCCTTGAAGAGGAGCGCCTTCTTCGTCTCGAGTAGGATGGCCGTTGGGAGACCGAGTGAGCCGAGTTGGTGGACCGAGCGGAGGCAGCGGAGCGCCTTCGTTTGGAGGCCGAGGCCGACCGAGATGAGGCGGAGAAGTGATCGATCAAGGCCGAGGAGAGGGCAGCCGAGGTAAAACGGAAGTCGGCCGAGGCAGAGAAACAATCGGTAGAGGCCGAGGAGCGGGCAGCCGAGGCGGAGCGGGAGAAGGCCGAGCTTGCCGATAGGATGGGACTGGCCGGGGCGGAGGCGTTCGAGCAATACAAGGGCTCAGAGGCCTACCGGGCCGACCTGCAGGAAGCTGCCCTTCCTTACTATGAGTCAGCACTTCACCGAGGCATCCGTAAGGGGTTTAAGCAGGGTTACCACCGGGCAGTAGCTTATGCCAGGGAACAAGATTCTGGGATTGACTTCCCCTCTGGCCAACGCTATGACTCGGACGAGTCGTCTTCCAGCTCCTCTGCATCGGGCAGGGAAGATCCAGAGGGCTCTTCTCCTGAGGGGTCACCAACTCCGGCTGCCTCGGGAGGGCTCGCGATCGAGGCAGTTCCCGCGCAGGCGGGGTCAGTGCCAGGGCCGGCCGTCGCCGAGGGCGTCGGGGGTGAAACACCTGCGCCTCCCACTTCTGAGCTTCAAAGTGGGCCCTAGGCCTGATGTATCGTGCTGTTTTGCCTCCTTCTTTGTTTGTCTCTTTCTTTTTTCAAAAAAGGACTTCCACTTTTTGTAAGGTAATAAATAAAATCTTACTTGCTTCACGCTATCCTTGCCGTGATTTGATCAGCGTATCTGTAGTAGTTGGAAAGGACCGATACTTTCTGCGTAGATCTCGCATGATGGTTGGGTGAGCGTCTGCCAGGGTGTCTTTCCATTTGATCGCGCCTTGAATGCTTAGCCGCCTCGTGTGTCCCGCTGGGGGCGGAAACGAGGAGTTTGAGGTGACCAGTCATAAAGGGGAAATCCCTTCGACGTGTTTTCGAGGAGAGAGTCTTTTAAGGCAAGTAGCCTCCCCTCGCCTTTATAAGAGACTTAGGGGCGTCTCTCCGTCTACATCGCTTTAGAGTTTTCTAGGGCGGTCTTTCCTCTCTCCATTTCTCGTAGCGCTGAGCCTTTGCATTCAGAGCATGGAAGATCCTTTGGAAGACGATGCTGCCAATGATGGAGGGCGATAGGTTTTTGCCGCTTCAGGTTTTGAGCAGGTCCGACGGTCGTCGCGCGGGTTTGAAGCGAGTCCGATGGTCGTCGCGCGGATCTGGAGAGGATTTCGACGAAAAAATCACGCCGTTTCCTCTATCAGTTTCGGCGAGGCTTCCCGGAGGGGGGCGAGATGGAGGACGGATGGGGGCATCCGGCATCTCTGCCGCCCGTCCCTCTCTGCTCGCTTCAGGGATGGGGGGAGGAGCAAATTAAGCTCCCTCCTTTTCGGGCCTTCCCCTGCCTCCTCGTCCAACTATGCTAGACTTCTTTTTCTTTCTGGCAGCCTCTTTTTCCCTCTTCTGCTCGTCCTTTCTTTCACTCTTCGGAGGGTGCTTGCTCTATGTACGTTCCAAAGAGTTGGCAGGTTGGAAGAGAGGAGGCCTTCATAGGCGTTCCCTCTTCCCCAGCCTCTGTCAACTTGGAAGGTAGCCTTCCCCTCCGCAGTCCCTTCTGTCACCTTTGTCATGGGCCACCCGAGCCAACTGGGTCGACGGCCTTTTATTCGAGCCAATTTCTACGCGAGGCAGAGTCAGTGGCTGGACGCAAGGAGATCAACCAAGTCAGCCGAGCAATGGCCTCTTGCAGTGGTGCCAGATGGATTTTTTGCTTTCGGTTGTGTAATGAATTGGCTTTTTCCTTTCTGATGTACCAACAATCGTTTGAATGAAAAGGACAAAATTTTATTTCACTCGGATTGTTTGCACGAACTTCAAAAGTAGAACTTGCGTAGTGTGGCTGCATTCCATGTCCGAGGGATGGGTTCCCCTTCCATTATAGATAGCCGGAACGCTCCTTTCCCGAGCGTCTCGACCACTCGGTAGGGGCCTTCCCAGTTAGGGGATAGCTTGCCCGCCGCCTCCAGTGGTCGAGAGGCTTCGACTTTCCTAAAGATGAAGTCTCCCAGCTGGAAGTGCCTGTCTCAGACTTTGGCGTTGCAGTATCGAGTGAGGCGGCGCTGGTATTCCGTCGCTCGGATGCTAGCAATCTCTCGGAGTTCATCCGCTAGGTCGAGGTTCTCGAGCAATTTTTGCTCGTTTACCTCGGGCGAGAAGCAGATGACTCGGAGGGAGGGATTGGCGATCTCCAACGGAATGACGGACTCGGTGCCATATACCAACTGGAAAGGACTCTCACCGGTTGCCGTTATGGGAGTAGTTCTGTGGGACCAAAGTACGCTAGGCAGTTCCTCGAGCAAGTTGCCCTTGGCCTTGCCGAGTCTAGTCTTTATGCCTTTTAAGATAGTCTTATTGGCATTCTCAACTAGCCCGTTGGCCTGAGGGTGGGCGACCGAAGTAAAGTGGTTGCGAATACCTAGGTCGGCACATCTGTCTCAGAAATAACGAGAGTCAAATTGCCGACCGTTATCGCTCACTATCACCAGAGGGATGCCGTAACGACAAATGATCGACTTCCAGACGAAACTCCAGACGACTATCTCGGTGATCCTCGCCGTGGCTTCGGCCTCGATCCACTTGGTGAAGTAGTCGATGGCGACGATGATAAACTTCTTCTGGGCCTGAGCCGTAGGGAACGGCCCAAGAATGTTGATCCCCCACCGAGCGAAGGGATATGGCTCAGTCAGGGTGACGAGCTCCGTAGCCGGCTGATGGACTAAGTGGTTGAATCGCTGGCATCGGTCGCACTGTTGCACATAGGCCGTGCAGTCGCGCTGTAGAGTGGGCCACTAGTAACCCTGCCGTAGCAGGATCCGGGTAAGTGACCTTCCTCCTGAGTGCGCTCCACACAGGCCTTCATGAATATCTTGGATAGCTCGGTTGGCTTCGTCGGGGCCGAGACACTTCAGGAGGGGACCGGAGAAAGATCTCCGGTAGAGAGTGTCGTCGAGGATGACGAAGCGCCGGGCTTGGTACTTCAATTTGCGGGCCTCTCGAGGGTCGGAAGGCTCTTGAGAGTCCCGGAGCCACGACAGGTAGGGGGTGCGCCAGTCGCTCGGAATGGCTGAGTCAATAGTAAGAAGCTCCGAGTCAATGCTCGGGCGCTCTAGCTCTTCAAGGAGGACCGATCGGGTACCTTCGGGGTCGAGAGAGGAGGCCAGCCGAGAGAGGGCATTCGCTCGGGAGTTTTCCTCCTGAGCTATTCGGACTACCTCGAATCTCTCGAACTGTTGGGCCAGGTCTCTGACCAGTTGGAGGTATTTGACCATTGGTGCCTCTCGAGCTTCGTACTCATCGTTGACTTGGCTAGCGACCAGCTGGGAGTCAGTATGGATTTTGACTCGCTCAGCCCCTAACCGTCGGGCCATGTGCGCTCCCGAGATAAGGGCCTCGTACTCGGAAGCATTGTTGGACGCCTGGAAGCTGAACTTCAAGGCGTATTGCAGTTCTGCTCCTTCGGGGGACTTCAGTAGGATTCCGGCACCACTACCGACCGAGTTGGAGGATCCATCAACGAACAATTCCCAGGTCGGCTCGGGTGCGGGCGGGGATCTTTCTTTAGTCGGGATGGTGCTTTCGGCGATGAAGTCGGTGAGCGCTTGGCCTTTCACAGCTGAGCGCGGCCGATAGGATATATCATAGGCCCCAAGCATAATGGCCCATTTGACGAGTCATCCCGAGGCTTCGGGGTGGGCCAGGATCTTCTTCAATGGTTCACCGGTTAGCACGGTGATGGGGTGACCCTGGAAATAGGGCCGGAGGCGCCTGGCGGAGTTAACCAACGCTAGCACGAGTTTCTCGGTTGCGGGGTACCTCCTTTCAGCCTCATTGAGCACCTTGCTAGTGTAGTAGACCGGCCTCTCGACTCCTGAGTCATCTCTGACTAGGACCGAGCTAATCGTAGATGGTGTTGTCGAGAGATAGAGCAGCAAGACTTCACCCGGAACGGGCTTGGAGAGCACCGGGGGCGAGGCCAAGAACTCCTTGAGCTCGGCGAATACTTTCTGGCATTCCTCATCCCATGCGAATGTAGCAGATGCGAATTTGGGCCCCCTCAACAGCTTGAAGAAGGGCAGGCATCGTTCGGCCGCACAGGACAGGAACCGGCTGAGAGCGGCGACACGCCCAGTTAGGCGTTGGACGTCCTTGATGCAGGTGGGCGGGCGCATGACCAGGATGGCCTGGACTTTGTCGGGGTTGGCCTCAATCCCACGCTGAGTGACTAGGAAACCCAGGAACTTCCCGGATCTCACTCCGAAGGCACACTTGGCAGGATTGAGCTTCATGTTGTACCTCAGGAGGGTGTCAAAGGTCTCAACGAGGTCGATGAAGTGGTCTTCGGCCTTGGGGGTCTTGACGAGCATATCGTCGATGTAGGCCTCGACGTTCCGACCTAGCTGTCCTTCAAACATGTGGTTGACCAGGCTCTGGTACGTGGCTCCGGCATTTTTCAACCCGAAAGGCATCTGGGTGTAGCAGTATACGCCGTAGTCGGTGATGAAGGCGGTCTTCTCGACATCTTCTGGATCCATTCTAATCTGGTGGTAACCTGAATAGGCATCTAGGAAGCTGAGTATCTCGTTGCCCGAGGTTGAGTCAACCAACTGGTCGATGCTCGGCAATGGATAACAGTCCTTAGGGGTGGCCTTATTCAGGTCGGTGAAATCCACTCACATCCGCCACTTGCCTGAAGCTTTCGGTACCAGGATGACGTTGGCAAGCCACGTCGGGTACAGGACCAGCCTAAAAAGGCCAGTCTCTTGTCCCTTGGTGACCTGCGTCTTGATGATCGCCTGTTTCTCCGGTGCATGCTTCCTCCTGTGCTACTGTACGGGCTTCACGGCGGGGTCGAGGTTGAGCTTGTGCATTACCGTCTCCTCTGGTATCCCAGAGAGTTGATCATCAGCCCAAGCAAAAACTCGGATGTACTCAGAAAGGAACTTTTTCTATTGCTGTTGAACCTCAGACGGTAGGTCGGCTTCGATCTTTACTCCTAGGGTCGGGTCATCGTTTAGGAAAACCGCCAGCAATTCGCCACCAGGCTCAGTGGTTGCGGATTTATCCTCGACTCCCCGGGGGCCTTGTCCTTCCCGTCCGGCCTTGTGACCTCTACCGAGATATTGTAGCACCTTCTGGCCGCGGCCTAGTTACCTCGGACTTCCCCCAACCCATTTTTGGTGGGGAACTTCATTTTCTGGTGATAGGTAGATGGCACCGCTTTTATCCGGCTGAGGATTCCCCGGTCGAAGATGGCGTTGTATGCTATCATACCTTTAATCACTATGAAGTCCACCATGACCGTAACAGTTTTGGGTGGGGTACCGAGGGTAACCGGCAGGCTTAGGGCTCCCTCGGGATAGGTGGCCAGGCCATTGAACCCACAGAGAGGGGTTCGGATCGGGCGGAGTTTGGATGGTTCCTCCCCCATCTTAAGGAAACAATCATAAGACAGTACATCAGGGGCACTCCCATTGTCAACTAGAATCCTATCTACGTTACAATGGTTTATCGTAGCCGAAATCACGAGGGCGTTGTCATGCGGGGTGCTAAGCCCTTCTAGGTCTTGGTCGGAGAAGACTATGACCTGGGGCTCACTCGGCGGGGCCTTGGGAGGCTCTATGGCTCGGCTCACCCGCTCGGCATGACGCTTCCTTCCTCAGCTGCTGTCGCCGCCTGATGCTGCTCCTCCGGAGATGACATTGATGTGTACCCCGCGGGGGGCATTGTCGATCTCCTCTGGGGCGCCTCGGTCTTCTTTACGCTTGGCTATGAACCGAGCTAGATGTCCCTAACGGATGAGGCGCTCTATCTCGTCCTGGAGCTGGTGGCAGTCCCCGGTCTGGTGTCCGTGATCGCTGTGGAACAGGCAGTGCTTGTTGCAATTACGGTTCTTCGATCTCATTGGCTCGGGTTGGCGGAGGAGGCCCGAGTCCTTGATGCCTTCGTAGATCTCGTAGACCGGCGCGGCTAGTGGGGTGTACCGCTCATACTTCCGTGACGGTTCCTTGCGTTCCCCGTCGCGGTTCTGCCTTTTCCCCGAACCTAAGCTTGGCTCGGAAGCCCGCTTCTTGTCCCCCTCCCGACTCGAGCCGGTTGCGTCTCGGCAAGTGCTGAGCACCTGTTCGCACTCGGCGTGGCGTAATGCCAGAGTCACTAGCTCGGCAAGGGTCGAGGGAGGGTGGAGGACAAGTTCGCGGCGGAGATTCTCGTCCCGGGTGCCCCCAGTCAGCATGGTTATGACTGAGGCCACGTCCAGGCGGGGGATTCTCAGGGCTTCCGACTTGAATCGATGAATATAAGTCTGGAGTCTTTCCCCTTGCGCCTGTTTGAGGGCCAGGAGCCCTGCTACCGACCTTGGGGGGGCACTTCCTGTGAAACTCTCTTTGAAGACTCGCCCAATTTGCTTGAAGTCTCGGATGGATCTAGGGGCGAGGGCCCGGAACCACGCCTGGGCGCCCTGGACCAGGGTGGTCGCGAAGGCTCGGCACTTAATGGCATCCGACGCTCCATGCAAGGTCATCAAAGTGTCGAAGCTGTCGTAGTGATCGGCCGGGTCACCCTGGCCGTCGTAGAGCTTGAAGGTCGAGATAGAGGTTCTGGGAGACACCTCTGCCTTCAAGATGTATTTGGAGAACGGGGATTTCTCCTCATCCTCCGGGAAAGAGGTCTTCTGCAGGGCGCGGAGGGCGCGCTCCTGTTCTTCGAAACGCCTCTCGAAATCTCGCAGTCGAAGGGATAACTCCGGCTGTTGTCGTGCCGTGGGGCTGGGAGGAGCGTCCTGGTGATCCCTAGGAACATCGGTCTCCGGGTTCAGACGGCGCGTCCCAGGTTTTCCCCGCCTTGGTGTGGAGGAAGCCTCTTGCTCCGGAGGCGGAGCCTGCGAGGGTCCTCCAATCCTATTGCGGATGATCTGCTGGCCGCGGAGAGTTAAGCGGCCTCCGGTAGTGTGCTGGGATGCATTCTCGCAGGGAGGGCTCCCCGACGGGGCGCGGGACCTTCCATCCCTAGTCACCTGGGTCCTCATGAGTTCCACGATGACATCCAGTTTCGTGTTGAGGGCCTGGAAGGCATCCGTACCACCGTTGGGCGGTAGCCCTACCGTCGCAGGGGGGTGGTGGTGGTGGTGGTCCGTCGGCGGGGGACTGGCGTTGGAGGGGGGGTTCTGCGAGGCCCGAGAGGGGCCATCCCCCGCCGCTACCATGGCCTTTCCCCTGTCGCCGGCGGACCTCCTCGCTGAGCTCCTTCGCACCATACTGGCTTCTCGTACGTTTCCCACAGACGGCGCCAGATGAAGAGGCAAGATCTCGCGCTGGTCCTGAGCGGGCAGTGGATCACCGGATAGTGAACTGCAAGAAAGGAAAATGGATCAGGGGGCCCAGGGATGAGTCCCTGGGGAAAACCCTCTGATGCTTAAGTCAGTAGAGCTATGGTAGGAGCAATATAGGGAAGAAGTAGCTTCTGCGTGAGATCCCTCTCCACCAGAAGGGTGAAGTGGTTTCTGCTCAGGAGTTTTGAGCGTGTGATTGCCCTTACCTTTCGCCGGAGGGTATCCCTGGGTTAAATAGTGCACCGTCTTCTGGAGTCCTGTAAGTCGAGGGGTTTCAGGTGGGGGTTACGTCCTCGACGTGGGCTTTTATTGCCTTATCATGGGAGTGTTATCACCTTGGGGAGCTGGAGTCCCTCACCTTTATAACTTCCTGCTCACAGAGGACTCTTAACGGTTGCATGGATAAGCAATCGTCGGTCGTTCCGAGCTCAGAGAGGCCAGCCCTATCCGGGCGGTAGGCTTAGCTCAGATGAAGATGGGTCGGATCGGTCGGCATGCGCCTTCTTCCCCTGGGCGGAGAGATGGCTCGGGCATGGACCTTTCCTGTGACCTGATCGACGCTCGGGCCTTCCGAGCCTAGAGGCCGCCTAGGAAGGTACTATCCTCGAGCGAAACTTTTATTGGGCTTTCTCGCCTAAGTGGGCCCCAAAGGGGCTGTCACTTGGCTGAGCTGAGCCTTGTTGGGCCCTGAGGGGCCTAGTTCGGCTGCTCTTAATTGGGCTACAGAAATCCCCCTCTCCAGGCGCCCTAGCCAGGGGTGCCAATTTGTTGAATAGTGACCCTCCAGAGAGTTGTCATTTAAATGAAGACTCTCTACAGGGGCGCCATTTTTAGATATATATGAATTTCAAAGAAGCCTTGACCCCCAGGCGCCAATTGCCTGAAAGACTGGGTAGCCCCCCGGCGCCATTTCCTGAAAGCCTGAAAGCAAGGCTAACCCCTGGGCGCCAATTCAGTGAGGCAGCCTGCTAGCTGCCAATTTCATCTGGATGGTTCAGTGAGCAACAGATTCTGTTCTGATTCCTAATTTGTCTCGTGGTTTATACTGACATAACCCTAGTTCATCTCCTGCATGATATATGCCTTGAACTCCATCCCATGACAGTCTACCTTATGTATATCCTACAATGGTCAACCCTTGAAATTCTATATTGGCTATAAAAATGAGAGTGGATGTCGAAAGAAATACATGAAATGCTGTGCATATAGGGCCCGATCTGGTCCTGAGAGGAGCGCCCGAAAGTACTTGTGCCCATGAGAGTTGAATGATCACGGTGTTTAAGCATTGCACCAAAGTACTTGCTTGACTTGCTTGACTAGAGACATTCCACACTTAGTCTCTCTACTTGCTTGACTTGACTTGCGTGGCCCAGAATGGGAAATACCTGACTTGCGTGGCCCGAAAAAGGGCAAGGTACTTGCTTGATTGAAATAGCCAATTCTATTGACACGTACTTGATACTACTTGCTAGAACATGAATTTTACTTGCTTGAACATGATTCTTACTTGCTTGTACATGAGTTCTTACTTGCCTGAAAAGTGGCATCAACATCTAGAAAGTTGTTGATATCCTGCTTGTCAAATACTTGAAATCATGCGATACTCTCTCGATATAGTTCATGATCTCTTACTTGTTTATTATGCGTAGATATACCTGTATACCTGAATTTCTTACTTGATCATCATGCATTGTTATATCGCATTACACGTAACATGTAAACCACTTAAAGATTGCTCGAACTTGAGATGTAATTCCTACTGAGCGATTCGCTCATCCAGTTCACTCTAACATTTTTCAGGTAATTCGGATAGCGACATCCACACGAACGGGAATGAGACCGAGTGAAGAGTGCTAGAGTCACCGATCGTCTACTGCCAATTAGTCGTGTCCTTTGTGTTTAAGTCTTACCTTGTATCTTTAGTTATGACTGGTCTAGTCGAATGAAACTTGTTTAGGCTTGTAGCCCAGTAGATGAATTTGAATAATGGACTAGAATTATCGTTAATGGATTAATGGTATAATTGTCATCTTGGACATTTGGTATCATTTTAGAAAATTTAGAATTTTGCGCACTCTGTCTTTTGTCAAAAAAAATTTTACTGCTCTGATCGATTGGTTCTATATAAGCTTGCCACGACCTGGGTATCTTCCGCGCTCGGGGCGTGACATCACATCTGCCCCCCCTTTTAATTCCTTTGGCCCATTCGCGTTTGGGCCATTCACGTTTGGTCCATTCGCGTTTGGGCCCTTTTCTCCCTTCTTTTTTTTGCGCATTGGGCTGGGGTGCGTCAACATAGGGCCTCACTGCGTTGACGCATCCTTTATCAGTGCCATCATTTTTTTTAACGCCAACAAGACTCTCTCTCTTGGTCTGGCAATCCTCCTATAACTACGTAGGCTCCGACTCACAACGCATCCGAAATCACAACACTAGCCATGAATTCTCGCAAGCACAGCCCAACTGGCACTCAACCTTCCAGAATGACGCCAACGCACCCTCACGTCTCAAGGGAATGGGCATCGCTTCTCACAGGCAACCATACTGCCAAAACATAGAACACATCTCGCACGGACGTCATGGCACACAAAAAGAAGGCCAACCAATCCGAACGCATGATGCAAGATGATGGAACTTAGCAAAAACATAATTCTCTCCAACCAAGGAGAAACCGACATACCTCCTACAAAGTGGGAGATCTCCACGCTTGACCTGACCTTGAACCTCGCGCATGCTGGGAATCGCACCTTCTAGCAACAGGAAAAACCATAGCCACCATCATCAAGTCAGCATCTCTGACAACACTCGCCAAGTGTCCCGTCGGACCACATTCACAACAACTCTCGGTGCACCATTGCAATTCCCCGAATTGCAACTCACCACGCCTCAAGCACTGGCTCTGTTGATTGCCAGCCACACTCTGCCAGAGCGGTTGAGCTAGCCGCTGCCACACACTCCCTACCTATGCCTGCCTCTGATCTCACAACCATTAACGCGCCAAGACACTTACCAAGGAGCGAAGAAACCACAAAAGATGCCAGGCTCGAAGGCCGCTACACCTCTAGCCACCAGACATCATTCCCTTGAATCTATCCTTGCTAAAAACAATCCGTTCTCAATTCTTAGGTCCTCAAAATATCCATCTCCTGAGCTGCCACTGCGTGGACCACCACGCCAAGAGCCACAGTGCGAACCATGATCGACACCTACCAACGCTCATCCTCAGATCTTGAATCTACCGCGGAACCTTCACATCTTATCTGCCACCTCGCACGGCGCATCTAGGTACGGTGGATAATGGCCTCAAATTCCATAATCTAGTCCACAAACCAAGCCACCACCATACCATCTCGAACCAAATCTAGGACTAGCACAACCCATTCATATGTAGAAGTGCAGGACCAGGAACTTACTGGGACAACTCTGCCCAACCCTGCCTCGAAATATGCAAAAATAATCAGGACTGGCACGTCATCTCCGTCGCCACAGAGCATGACGAGAAAATCAGGCTCGACAATCAATAGCTCACCAGGAAGATCCGCTACTCGCCCGAGCACAACTCTTGATCAGAGCACCCGCTCTGCCACCTCAAACCACGATCTCAATCCTCAGGGGCTGGCTAAACCTCAAGCTGGGGTGGCCAAAATGATATTAACACCTCAAGAGCACACTCATGGCCACCAAACCATAAATAATCCTTGCCATCTACCTGGCCTCGCCGCAGATTCCTCGAACGCTGCACCGCGGACTCGCACCTGGTGGCAAAAACTCTACCCAACACAGCACAACTGGGACCACCACCTCTGGGGAAAGGTAGCTCTCTATCTCACTCTTCAGGCCCCACGTCGGCACTCTGACGAAAATAGAAACTGCCTTCACAGTGCCAACACCGCGCACTCAAGCTCTCAAGCGAGAAACAAAGTGGTAAATAAACATAAAACCCTATGCCAACTGCCGATTGTACTAGACCTTATGGACTCTGATCACTGCAATTATCTCAAATCCCAATGTACGTCCACAACCACTGCTCTGATACCATCTGTAATGACCCAAGATCTGGATACCGGGAATAACCCGATACCATTCGAATATTGGCCCGCCACCCACGAGCCGGAAGGCTCGGAAGGGTTAAAAGGAGTGTGGAGGTACATTGAAATTTAAAATAATACAAGCAACAATTATATAATTAATAGTTTAAATAACATAAATAAAATTACATTTTCAATTAAATAATTAACTACAGAGTCTAGCCCAACAAAAGTATAGTCTACAGGGAAAAGGAACGTACTCAACGCCGACTGAACACCCAACTTTGGCAAGCTGGCAACTACAAACCTCCGCGCTGCACCTCTGAACCTCGAGGAGGAACCGCAACACTTGAAAAGACAGGGGTGAGCCTCATTGATAAGTGTCCATTTTCTATGATAATTCATTGCATACACAACATTTCATGTGCATATAATTAGGCAATTATGCATATATCACTACAAGAAATTAGGCTTGTAGGGGCATTTGAGAAATGCTCCAAAAAATAGAGATAAATGCCCTAAAAACCTTTAGGGGTAGTTTGATTAATTTTAGGGGAAATTTAAAATGTGCCCTTGTTGCCTCAGTCGCTAAAAGTTTTTGGGGCACTTTTTGAAAAATGCCCCTAATGTTGTCATTATAGGCACTAAAAAGTACCCCTAAATATTTTAATAGGGGCAATTTTGTTAACCAAATGCCTCTGATGAACATGTTTTAGGGGCAATTACGCCTTCAAATTGCCCCAAATAGCCTATTTTAAGAATAGTCGTGTAAAAATCACCCTATAATAATCACTTGAAAGAACGTGTTTTAAGAGCATTTTCTTTTACAAACTGTCCCAATAACTAACAACCAATCTATAGTGGCTCTAATTTTTAATTATTACACCAAAATAACAATCCTTAAATGTAAAAATTAAAATTAACATTTCTAACATGCAATCAATACACTGATCCTATTCTTCGTATTGACATACACAAACACTCACCATTATACAACACATGAGTATATAAATTGTCCACCTTTTAACAAAAACAGAAATAGGGCATCGTACTCATTGACAAAGACAATGTCTTAACAAAGTTGCATTATAAAATCAAATCATAAAAATATCACAATTACATGTATAGCCTCCATGACTTATAAATACAACTCAGATCATGGAACTTCAATTTTTCACTTTGTAAACAAAATATACAAACTTAAAAATTATTTAAAATATATAAAATATTTTTCCCTTGGTGCTCTTTAGGCACAAACATTTTCTTGCTAGTGGACAAGTAGTAAGGGAAGTCAAATGGTTGGATGGCTTGGCATGCGATCATGGCACTTGTATCCTCCCTACCAATGCATTGCAAAGACTTCGTGGGTGATAAATCTATCTATATTGCAATAAAAATAGCAACCGTAAGCACAACCAAAGAGCTAGAGAAAAAGAATAAGGTAGAATATGTAAAAGAAGAACAAGGTCTTCCTGAGCCTGAGGAGCACTTTTACCTTTTCCTACAGGAACCAAAGGAACCAGATCAGCTGAAGAAAATGTTGCTGGGTTCTTAACTCTGGCACCTTTTGCCTTAGCTGCATTTTTCTTGCTTTTCTTTGTGTCTTTAGCCTCGATGAAATCATCAACATCACCAGTGGCAATATCTGTTTGCACTTTCACATCTACTGGATGGGAATCATGGGACACGAAAAAGCTCCGGTCCACGGTTGCTGATGTATCAGCTACATTTTCATATGAGTCGGCAGAAACTTCTGCCAATAGGTCATGCAATTGACTCTTCATGCTCCTTGAATTCAAATTATCTGCAGAGCTCCCTTTTACAAACTGTGCATTAACTCCACCATGAAAGGTATTCATATTAGATTTGAGGTCTGAATTTGCAACAACTCTAGACCATGGGGATGATGAAAAAACACTTCCAGGGTTAGACAATGCAACAATATCAGAAGTGAACATATCTACCTGTGCCTTTTGGTGCTCCTCTTGTTGAAGTTCCAGGAGTGATTTAGCCTTGAGACATGGTGCAGGTTTCCAAGCCCGCTGAACAGGTGTCTGCATTTTAGATTGCAAAGCACATGCAGCTTCTTCAGATATACTTGCAGGAGTTTCCAATTTAGCACCATGTACACTAGACAAAAGATGTGCTTGTTGAGAATTCAGAGGTTCTTCACTGTCTACCACAGGTTTTGAATCAGTCACATTTAGTGATGACCCACTATGTGATTCTTTTTCTCCTGACCGAATGGCATATTTTATTGCAAAAGTGCTTGTTACTTCAATTTCAGGATACAGTTTCAATGGCTCAGAATTTATTGACTTAGATGACCCCTTCAATGTGTCCAAAGTTGATTGTGACTTCAGGTTCTTTTGCCTTTTTTATTTCTTCTTAGAAGATTTTTTTACCTCACGGTCTTCTAACTGCTTGACATCTTTCACCACTAAGGATTCGGTGGGTAATTGTTCAAAGATATCTTCAGATGGAATTTTCATGTCATTAACTTGTTGTGAAAGAGATGGTTGCTCTAATGTCTTTGGACATCCATTCGAAGGTATGAAACTCTTCATTTCTTCAGATCCAACAATCCCGACCATTTCAATACTTTGATGGGTAGCATCAGTACCCAGGTCTGTGGCCCTCTCTGGTTGAAGCACCTCTTGAGAAGAATTTTCCATGGCCTCACTTGAGGATGTATTATCTACATTTAGAACTGCTGGTACTGAGTCAGAACTTGGAACATTCTGAATATGTTCAGGGACAGTAGCATGACCTTTAAAGTTTACAGTATGCTGAAGTAATGGATAAGACATGGGTACTGCTGGTGGATTGGAGCTAATAATAAAACCATCATCTTCTGGACCCTACATGGGCAAATCTGAGACACCAGGTGCTCGTTCATCTTGGAGATTAAGAGTCTACATCTGGGTGTTAATCCGAAACACCTCAGTTTGATGCTGGAGCCAAAGATGATCTGATGGTGCATTTCCAGTAGTCCCGCTAGCCTATAGATTCTCATAAGGAGGTTCATTAGTATCTCTTTGCAACTAGAACCCGGCTAGAATTTAAGAAAGCATTTGCTGTTGCTGTTCTTGCTTCTGTTGTTCCTTCATGAGAAGGATCTTGTCCAGGAAAGATAACTGAGTAGGAATAGGCATTTGTGACTGCAATTGAAGCTGAGATAGCAGATACTGCTATTGCAGCATATTCAGGACATGTGGATCTTGAGAGATCACAGGTGACAGTACATTTTCAGGTGACACAAAATGGGCAGATCGATCCGTGGCCTGAGGGATCATATGTGACAAAGATGATTGATCTGGCTATTGTAGATGCTGTAGTTGGACCCCATATGCAGCTTGGGAAGTGAAATGCTGATTATGATGCACATCAATGTTATTTTTGATGGCACCCATGCCACTGGGCATTGTATTGTTAATCAGATGTTGGGCATCAGAAAATTTAACCAACCAGAGAGACTGTTGTTAACAACAGGTGAAGGAGCTTTATCTGTTGCAGCTTGCAAAATAGATAGTAGATCCACATGCTGAGGAACATGGGCACTCGAATGGGGAGTATCTGCCATTGGAGGAACAAGTTTTGAATATTGTGATGAGAATCTAAAATAAGCTCTGGCTCTGGGGGCATAGATGTTGGATCCTTCCCCACCCAAAATGGAAGATGATTTGGTAGAGATTGTTGGCGTTCTAGTAGCATCATCTGTGCTAACAAGTAGTTTGGGTCATTCCCAGGTTCTCCACCCTGAGTGGATGTACCAGTAGAATTACTATTGGCATATCCTTTAACACCGACAAAGATGGCAAACACAATTATAAGGTTTAAATATTTTTTCCACAGACATGAAATTACATCAATTGAAAACACAAACCTTCATGAAATGAGAAAGAGCCCCTGGAACATCCCATACCCCTTGACATTAGCGACTCTAAAAATTGATTTCCTGCTTCGGTAGTAGACTCGTGCCACTTTCTTTGTCCACTGCTGATATGCTCCAGCTCACTCAAACCTGGATGTATTTTTTCCTGACCAACCAACTTCCCCATAACTAACCCAATCGTTGCTTCAACCTGCTTGTAGACACCAAATCCAGGAGGTGGCCTGGCCTTCATCCGCAGGTGGGGTATGATGTCACCAAGTAAAGAGAACGGAGCACCGGGTGGAGCATCAGCTAGGCGAACTTGCAAGTCTCTCCCAAAATACCCTGCCTCAAACCAACCAATAAGATCACCTTAGGTCGCCAATTTCCTCCCCCTTATGTTCCTCTTCTCCTCTTGCTCTCTTCATGAAAGTTATTCATTTTTAAAGTCTATTCAACTTCTTCTTCTTCGTCTTCGTCTAGTTCTACTTCATTTTCACGTTATATTCCAATTTTTAAAGGTCTATCTCTCACGTTTTCCTTTTCATCAGTGAACTAGTGTTTCCCTCTGTTCTTTTCCCCATTTCTACTCTTTTTGCTCCTCTTTTCGTCTTTCTCTCTTTGTGAAAGTTCTTCATTTTTAAATGCTATACAACTTTTCCTTCTTCGTCTTCAGCTAGTTCTGCTTAGTTTTCACATTACTTTCCAGTTCTCAAAGGTCTGTTTGTTGCGTTTTACTGTCCATCCGTGCCCGCATCCCCCTATTCTTCACATGTTTTCTCCCTCTTATACTATTTTTCTCCATCTGTGTCCTTTATCAAAGTTTTTCCTCTCTTCATCCTCTGCAACTTCTGATTCTTCCACATATTCTAATACTCCTTAATTTTAGAGTTATTTCAATTCTTATCTTGCTCTGTTTTTAGTGTTTCTATTTTTCTGTTTTAAAAACTCTCTCATCTCTTTTCACTTCTCTTCTAGCCATTGCTATCTCCCTCACCTCTAGATCACCATAGCCTCTCCTCTACCTCTCCCTTACCTCTCCATATACCTCTCTCCATCTCCCCTTAGATCTCTCTCCTCCCTCTACGTGACACTCTCCAAAGGCGGCTCCAAAGGCGAAGGTGACTTCCTCCCGACGTAGACGACATCTTTCGCGAGGTGGTTCGTGATCCAAGGCCAGGAGAGGATGGAGCCATGATCACCATTGCTACCACCATCGTCACACTCCATGCTTTTCTTGTTTTTATCACTTTTGTGTCACTTCACTTCATTGTAATCTCGTTGTGTCATTAGTGTACTTTGTCTTGCATTTCATGTACTTTTTCTTTTAAGTTACTGAGATGAGTTATTCTTTTGATCTAGATCTTGCTCTTCTTCCCTCTCTACCTCTCTCTTCTATATCTTCTTTTCCACTTCGTGCAATTATCTTTAGCATAGGCGCATAGTCATAGGTGTTTTTTTTTTAATTAAGTGTTTGGTTTGTTCATCATTTCACTATTTTCTTTAAGCAAAGTAAAATCACAAGTGTTTTCTAAAGGAATCTAAGATTGTTAACTTCAAAAGTCTCTTCTTCCTTGTGGATTCGACCCTTCTCGCCACCGTATTACATATTTAATCTAAGTGCGAGTTAAAAATTTTAAGTTTGATACGCGTGTTTTAAACGATGAACTTTCGTGTTATCAATTTTTGACACCGTTGTCGGGGAAGAATGCTGATTTTTGATTTAAAAACTTTATTTTCCTTGTGTCTATAGTGTACTAATAAAGTTCTCTTTTCTTATTTTTACAGAAAAAAAAGAAGGGAGAAAAAGCAACCTGAAAATCTAAAAAAAATTATCAGGAAATCTGTCACAGAAAGCTGAAACGTAGGTGCAGAGGACAGAAAGCAGAAAATCAGAGAAAATAACTGTCGCAGAAAGTAGAAATCTATAAGTAAAAGTCATGTCCTAAAGAAAGAAAGTCCAGAAAGAAAAAAAAATCAGAAAAGCCAATCAATATATATATATATATATATATATATATATATATATATATATATATATATATATATATCACAGGTAAGTTGTCCTTCTTTTTCTTAGTTTTGTGATTTAGTCATTCATTTCAAAAAAAAAATGAGGGAACGTTTTTGAAGTAAGTATCCAAATCTTTCCTCCTTCATTTTAATTTCATTTCTCTACATTCCATATCTCGTGGTTAGATAGGTTCATTAAAAAAAATCTCTTGAAATTCAATAAAAATCTTCATTGCAAGAATAGAACCCACACTTCCATGTTTTAGGTCATGCATCATTTAGGATAGAATTTTTCTTATTATTTAATTTTTTTCAATTGCATCATTGAAGATTGCGGGGGCAAGGTGAGTTCTTCCAAACTTTTTATTGAATACATACTCATGCATATTGCATAAGAACCCCTTGTTTAAACTTGTGGTGTTGCATTCATTTTAAATTATCTTAAGGGTAAAACCCATAATCACATAAGGTGGAGATTTGATCACCCTTCCTTGGCCCGCAAACCACAGTTCCTACATCTTGCATTTCCTAAGCCCAATAAAATTTAGTAGACATTGGCCCTAGGGTTCACCTTAAGATTTGGGTCCACTTAGGCCTATTATCAATTTGTAAACTGGTGTCTAGGAAAGAGGTCCAATGGCAACTGCCTTAAACGTGATTGTGGTTAATTAATTAGGACCCTACGTGAGTAGAGGGAGCCTCACACAACCCCACCTCTTACCTGACTAGTGGACAAATTTGATAGTGGACTTGGGCTGGATTTAAGTTGATTTGTGAGAAAACTAACATTGAGCTCATTTAGTGGTTGGAACCTAAGGGAGATTGTGCTTGTATCACCATCTAAGGTTGGTGCCTACGCAAGGGGTTAAAAGGCTACGCCTAAGTGGATTCGTGGTTCATTAATTAGGAGCTTGCGAAAGTAAGGGAACCTCTCACGATCCTACCTCTTACCTGGCCAACTTGAAGGTTGGTGTGTGCAAGATTGCAATTGAACTTTGGGGAATTCTCACTATTTGTGCTTCTAAGTCCAAGGAGCCCTAGGTCTTGTAGGTTAATTTGATTGAATAAGAGTTTTCAAAAAAATAAAAAATAAAAAACAAACAAAAAAAACAAACAAAAAATAAAAAACATTATTTGGGTTCATGAATGGTAGAAGATCTCAACACCCACATTTAGTTGAACCTCTCCAAGAAATTGAGAGAGTGATCCACCAAGCCCAAAACCAAGCCCATAATCCAATTCAACAAATGGCTAATCAAGGTGAATTGCCCAAGAAATTGAGAGAGTGATCCACCAAGCCCAAAACCAAGCCCATAATCCAATTCAACAAATGGCTAATCAAGGTGAATTGCCCAAGCAGATGAAGGAATACTTCATGCCTTCTAGCTACCAACCTTCCAGATGTATCCATCTTTCAGAAGTGCCAACAGCCCAATATGAGATAAAATCTTGCACTATCTAAATGCTCCCTTCATTCTATGGGCTTACAAATGAAGACCCATATAAGCATCTAGATGAGTTCCTAGAAATATGTTCCACTGTGAAAATTCAGAACTTCATATATGATGCCCTCAGGTTGACTCTTTTCCCCTTTTCTTTGAAAGACAAAGCCAAATATTGGTTAGGGACCTTAGGAAGACCCATTCGATCATGGGAGGAGATGCAAAAAGAATTATTGAAAATATTCTATCCTATAGGTCGGACCAATACAATGAGAAGAGCCATCACGGGTTTTGCTCAAACACCCGGAGAATTAATCCATGAGTCTTGGGTGAGAATGAACGAGTTGTTGAGAAAATACCCACATCATAGGCTATTAAAATGGCAAATTGTGCAAACTTTCTATGAGGGATTAACTGAACCTTACAGGAAAATGGTTGGTGCTTCGTGTGGAGGTGCTTTTATGAGCAAGAGTGAGGAAGAAGCTTACGATGTCTTTGAAATGTTGAGTGAAAATTCAATCAATCATACTTCTCGTTCCTCATATGAAAAGTCAGTAGGGCCATCTAGAAAGTTGGGATGTATGAGGTGAAAGATAGGGGAGAGGTTGAGCCTAGATTAGATGTGAATACCCTGGCTCAAAAATTAGAGAAAGTTGACCTGTTAACCCAACAAGTTGGCGAACTGATTAAGTTGAATAAACAAACTTTCAATGCCCAATCACAACCATCTTTTCACTCTCACCAAGGTCAAGTCCAGGAAGCATGTGTGCTATGTGAGAGCACAGCCCATCAGGTGGACGAATGTCCTACGGCGGCTCAATTACCCCCTTCCATCTAGGAGCAAGTCTATGCAGCCTAAGGATTCTCCAAGCCCAATAATGGCCCATTTTTAAACACATACAATTCAGGCTGGAGGAATCATCCAAACTTTTCTTGGAAATCCCAGCAGGCCCAAAACTACCAATCAAAACCCCAACCTCAGGCCCATTTTCAAACTCAAACTTTTCATAAGGGCCAAGTGTCACAACCATTACCAAATCATTCTCAGCATCCTTATGTCCAACTATCTTATGGTCAACCCTCATTTGTTCAGCCCGCATATGGGCAATCTTCATATCCTCCACCAGTTTACCAGCCTCCTATCTTACCTCCGCCAGTGGCCCAGAATGATGAAAAAATCAATCAATTACAACAACTCATCCTGGCCCAAAATCAATCTTTTCAAGCTCAAATGACGGAGATGAAGGCCCAGATTGGCCAACTTCTTGAAACCAATGTAAGGAGAGAACCGAACCAACTTCCGAGCCAACCCATACCTAATCCTAGAAATTATCCTCCAGGTTTTCAACAACAACCCCTTCCGTCTGTCCCTCAAGGATAATTTCAACAAGGCCCAAATCCTCCAAAGGGTCCACAATTTGAGAATGCTAAGGTCATCTCGGCCTTAAGAAGTGAAAAAATCCTTGAAGACCCCTTCTTGGCCCATCAATCCAATGAAGCCTCATCAAGCCAAGCCCACGATGTTATTGAAAATGAACCCTTGCCCAAGGCCACTCCCATAGTGGACAATGAGGAAGTCAAAAAAAATAAAGGGAAGATAAAATTAGATGAATCACCTGAAGCTTACAAGCCCAAGATCCCTTTCCCCACTGCCCTGGAAGCTAGAAAAGAAAAGAAGAAGCAAAACATCCAGGTCCAAAATGAGAAATTGATGAAATTGTTTAAACAAGTACACATCAACATCCCACTTCTTGATGCGATCCAACATGTGCCAACTTATGCCAAATTTTTAAAGGAAATATGCACCCAAAGGAGAGAGCAAAAAATAAACCCCAAAAGAATTCTTTTGTTAGAAGAAGTGAGTGATGTCCTATTAAATGAACTACCTCAAAAGATGAAAGATCCCGGTGCCCCCCTCATATCTTGTGTTATTGGGGGTGTCACTTTTGAAAAAGCATTGTTGGACTTAGGGGCTAGTGTAAATCTTTTGCCTACGTTAGTGTACCAAAACTTTGGGATGGGGGAGCTCAAACCAACACCAGTAATCCTCCAATTGGCAGATCGGTCCATCAGAACACCTAAGGGATTAGTGGAGGATGTCATTGTCAAAATTGACACTTGTTATTTCCCTGTGGACTTTTTAATTCTTGACATGAATTCCACCCCAGATTTGGCCCAAAGTCCCATCATACTGGGCCGACCTTTCTTGGCCACTGCCAATGCCAACATCAATTGTAAATCTGGACTTATGGATATCTCCTTCGGAGATCAAAAGATCACATTGAATGTCTTCAAAGCTTCTAAACACATGCAGGGAGAAGAAGATTGCTACTCGGTTGATGTGATTGAAGATGCTATAGAAAGTAAACCTCCTCTTGGCCAATCTGAAAGTCTCATTGAGTCTGATGATGATGAACTTATTCTAGATGACCACACCCTTGATTCCACTGAGCCTGAACCACAGTTTACCAGCATTCATGAGCCCTTACTCTCTTCCAGTCAAACCCCAACTCAACTAGAATTGAAGGCCTTGCCCGACTCTTTAAAATATGTGTTTTTAGGGCCTAAGGAAACCTTACCAGTCATCATAGCTTTTGATTTGACACCCTCTTAGGAAGATCAGCTGATTGATGTCCTTAGGAATCATAAAGAAGCCCTAGGTTGGTCCATAGTCGATCTTAAAGGAATAAGTCCATCTGTGTGCATGCACCACATTTATCTTGAAGAAAATGCCACACCAACTAGGGAAAGGCAAAGGAGATTGAATCCCAACATGAGAAAGGTAGTTAAGAAGGAGGTAAAAAAGTGGTTGGACGTAGGCATCATATATCCCATCTCTGATAGTCAATGGGTGAGCCCAACCCAAGTTATCCCAAAAAAATCTGGGCTCACCGTGGTGAGCAATGACCAGGGGAAATGGTGTCCACTAGATTACCCTCTGGGTGGAGGGTATGCATTGATTATAGGAAATTGAACTCTGCCACTAAGAAGGGCCACTTTCCTCTGCCATTCATTGACCAGATTTTGGAGAAACTAGTTGGCCAAAAATATTTCTATTTTTTAGATGGATATTCAGGATACAACCAAGTGGCCATTCACCCAAGGGATCAAGACAAAACTGCATTCACATGTCCCTATGGGACTTTTACATTTAGAAGGATGCCCTTTGGGTTATTGATAAGTGCTATATTTTACATCATAATTTACATCACATCCATCATCTTTGAGCATTATTGGAATATATTTGTGCAACATGAGCATTAATGACATTCTTACACATTATTTGAGTCTTCATGCATTTTATCATCTTTTTGAGCTTAAAAGACCATGTGAGAAATATTTAAATATTTACACAATTATTTTAGAATTAAATAGATTGATATTTTAATTTTCAGGAAAAGGTGACCTAGATCAAGGCGCTATTTAAATAACGACAGATGCAAGGGCGCGTCTTCAGCAAGAAGCGGCAGTGTCACAGGCGTCAATTCATTTGAAAGAAAAAAAGAATAAAAAAAAAGAGAGAAAATAATTAGCGCCCGAGAGGAGGTCGCTAATCATTGAAAGGACGCCCAAAGTGAAGGTCGTCAATTCCTATTTTACGAAAAATGTGGAAATAGCAAAATAAGGAAATAAGAAACTAGCGCCCGAGATGCAGTCGCTACTTCAGGAAAGGACGCCCTAGATTAAGGTGTCATTTAAAGAAAGAACGCCCCAGATGAAGTCGCTATTTCAAGTTCAACCAGATTTGGCAACTGCAGTTTCCCGATCGAAGTTTCCTTCCAATTTTCAAGCTTATCCAAGTCATATTCAAGGAAAGGAGGACTCCAAGGATGGAAAGGAGTCTAATGGATCAAGTTGCATTGCTAAAAACCTGGATTTGAGTGGATTTGGGAAGTCCACGATCGTAAGAGACCAAAAACCCTATAAAAGGATGCCATGGTCGCAGGGTTACGGAGAGAACAGTTTGGAGATCTTCCTTTGGGTTTAATTTCGAAGCCTTTCTTTTCATCTTTTGCAGTTGAGTTCTTCATCAAAGTTCTTCGTTTTTAAGTCTTCTCCAACTTATGCTTCTTGCTCAGCTTCTAATTCTTTCACGTTTTTATGCTATAATTAGTTTTTCAAAGTTCTATCTACGGATTTTACTGTTCACCCGATTTTCATACTTTCTGTTCTTCATCATTTTTCTCCATCTTCTAATCCTCATCTCTTTCTGCTGTCTTCACAAAAGTTGTGCGTTTTTGAAAGTTCTTCAACTTCTTCTTCTACCTCATCTTCCAATTCCTCACCGTTTTAAAGTTATAGTCAATTTTCTAAAGTTCAGATTTTTAGAGTTCTGCACTGTTCATCCGTGACCACCTCCTGTTCATCCTCCGTTTTCTCCATCTTCCTCTCGTTTGTAAATTCTGAAGTCTTCATCAATCTTCTTCATCTTCTCAATCTCTACAACTTTCATGTTTTCCACTTTTTCTAATTCCTTCTTATTTTAAAGTTATTCTTCCTCTAAATCACTATCTGTTTTCAATCTAGTTTTTCACTGTTTCTTCTCAAAACACACCAACACACACACACCCTTTTGCATTGTTTTCAAATTTCCTCCATCTATTTCTTTCTTCCTCTATTTTCCTCTCATATCCCAAGGCGGATCTTTATCTCTTGATCCTCTCACGACGTCGGCATCCTAGGCGGGGCGACATCCAAGGCTTGGCAAGGAGGCGACGTTGCTCTTCATCCATTGGCTCTCAAGCTCTTTTCTTTTTCATGTTCTAAGTTGTGCTTTTAATTTTCATTTATATTGTACTTGCCACCTCCTAAGGTAATAAAACTCATTTTTCGCATATTATGGTTGGCTTAATTTTCTCTCTCTATCTCCTCCAATTTCTCTTCTTAAACCCTCTCAACTTCTTTAATTAAGTTTTCCTTGTAGTTTATTTTCTTTAGTCTTAATCACACTCAAAACTCGGTTTTCAAAAGCACAAAGTGATTTTTCCAACTTGTTCAATAAGGATTATTTCTCCTCGTGGGATCGACTCCGCTTACCACTATATAATTTGATTTTTCAATCTTTTAAAGTGAGTGACTGTGAATATTTTGAAATTGTGGCACGGCTTTCTTAACGACGCTAGTCGGTGTGCATTAATTTTTGGCGCCGTTGCCGGGGAGAAAATTAAATTTTATGTTGGGAAATTCCTTGTGTTTGATTTGTATATAGTTTTCTTATTTTTTTCTGTTTTTATTTTACAGGAAAAAAATCCAAAAAAAATCAAAAAAATCAGAAAATTACAGAAAATCGGATCTGTAAATTCCCAGGAAATAATCTATCGCAGAAAGTTGAAAATCAAGAATTCTGGGATATTCAAACGTCACTAAAGGTTGGTATACGTAGGAAAAGGTCCATTTCTTGTAAAATTCTAGAAAAATTCTAAAAAAAGCTGAAAATTCTGAAAAAAAATCCAAAAAAATCATAAATCCAGAAAACATCAAAAATATGATTGTTGGCTTTATGTTTCATTAGTTTGCATGTTAATTATCATTTTTAGTTAGTTTATTGATTTTATTTAACCTCTTTCATAAAAAAATTCCATAAAAAATCAAAAAATTAAAAAAAAATAGAAAAAGAAGAAATTTTTTTTTATGTTAGCATATCTTCATCTTAGTTGCATTTTGTTCATGCATCATGTATTTTAGTTGATTTTATATTTGCTTGCATTCTTATTTAAAAAAAAATCTTTCTTTTCTCATCTATTTCTCCTCTTAAGGGCATTAGGATCCACACACCTTTCTTGGATTTGGATGGACACTCCATTGAGCACTCCGTCTCTTTGGACTTGAAATTCCATTTCTAAGACCTCCATAAGTCCCCGCACCCGTGGATTCCCTCACGGACGCCGGGCCGGTTGTACCACGAAGTACCTTGGAGTTAAAGCGCCCTTAGAAGGTTTTCCTAAAATAAAAAAAAAATTCATCATCATTCTCGTTGCATAAATCATTCATATAGGAATTAATTCCTTGCATTTAAAAAAAAATTTAAAAAAAATTTTTTTTTCATAAAAAAAGGCATTCATATAGGAGATAGTTGATTGCATCCTTTATTGCATTTGAAAAAAAAAAGAAAAAGAAAAATAAAAAAACATTATCATTCATATTGGGCCCTTTACATTGCATGCAAGGTAGGAGATCTCTCCACCCACAGTTGTTAGGACCCATTAGTGAGATTGAAAGGTTAGTGCATTTCAAAGCCCAATCCCAACCTAACCTTATGGAGAACCAAAATCAGACCCAAGCTCCTAAACAAATGAAAGATTATTTCATTCCAAATCAATATCAGCCATCCTTTTAATGGCATTCGGCAGTTTCCTTCGACCGTGGACTCCAATCTTGATGCATATCCTTATTTCCAGCAATGGATCATTACCCCAATAGAGTCCTTACTCATAATAGAGTCCTCCTTTCCACTGTGTCTTCGTAGATAAATCAAAATAAGGAAAAGGAAAGGGTAAGGTTGATGAAGGTGTTGAAAGATATGTTCTTAAGGTTCCTTTTCCATATGCATTAAAGCCGAAAGCTCAAAAGAAACCGGTCCAACAAGAAGAGATGTTGGAACTATTCAAGCAAGTTAATATCAATATTCCGCTCTTGGATGCCATTAAGCATGTACCGGCTTATGCCAAGTTTTTGAAAGAGCTTTGTACCCCAAGAAGGGAGCCGAAGGCAACCACACAAAGGATCCGTCTTTCTGAAGATGTCAGTGCTGTTCTGATGAATTCTTTGCCAAAGAAGTTGAAAGATCTAGGTGCTCCACTAATTTCATGTGATATAGGTGGGGTGACATTTGATAAAGCTTTGCTAGATCTTGGAGCTAGTGTTAATTTGTTACCCACCTGCATATATGAGCAATTTGATCTAGGAGAATTGAAGTCCACTTCTATTATCCTTCAAGTGGCGGATCGGTCTGTGAAAACACCTAAGGGCTTGTTAGAAGATGTGATTGTAAAAATTCATGAGTGTTATTTCCCAGTGGACTTTTTGATTTTGGATATGGCCCCATCCCAATTATTTTGGGACGCCCATTTTTGGCTACGGCAAAGGCAAACATTAATTGTGCAACTGGGATGATGGATATTACTTTTGGAGGAGAAAATGTTTCTTTGAATGTTTTCAAAGCCTCAAAGTACCCGGACAATGAGGAAGAATGTAATATTGTTGATATTTTTTAGGAAATAATTGAGGAATGTCCGGACGAAAATGATATTGTGTTAGAAGAGGGTAGTTTGCTTCAGGATTCACCCCTTCTTTCATCTAGACTAGAACCTCTGCCTCCGTTAAGATCTGAACCAATTCTTCCATCTCTTGATCAGCCACCCGTTTTGGAACTTAAACCTCTGCCGGATTCGTTGAAATATGCTTATCTAGGCCCAGATCATACCTTGCCTGTTATCATTACTTCTAATCTTACCTCTGCTCAGGAATCCAAACTTTTAGAAGTTCTTAAGGAGCATAGGGGGGCAATAGGGTGGTCTGTGGCAGATTTGAAGGGAATAAGTCCTGATGTTTGCATGCATTACATTTATTTAGAGGACAATGCCAAACCCAGCAGAGAAATGCAGCGGAGGCTGAATCTGAATATGAAAGAGGTGGTGAAAAAGGAAGTTGTAAAGTGGCTAGATGCTGGGATAATTTATCCCATTTCTGACAGTAAATGAGTGAGCCCGACACAAGTGGTTCCTAAGAAGTCGGGACTCACTGTGGTGACGAATGAGAAAGGAGAGGAGGTACCTATGCGATTGCAGACGGGGTGGAGAGTTTGTATTGATTATAGAAAGCTCAATTCTGTGACAAAGAAGGATCATTTCCCACTTCCGTTTGTTGATCAGATTCTGGAGAGATTGGCTGGACAGAATTATTTTTGTTTCTTGGATGGTTATTTCGGATACAATCAGGTTGCTATTTATCCGGAGGATCAGGAAAAGACCACCTTTACGTGCCCCTTTGGCACGTTTGCTTTTAGAAGAATGCCATTCGGTCTGTGCAATGCTCCTGCTACTTTTCAGCGGTGTATGATGTCGATATTTTCTGACATGGTGGGGGAGACTTTGGAAGTTTTCATGGATGATTTTTTGGTGTTTGGCGATTCTTTTGAGGGGTGCTTAGAAAATTTGACTCAGGTTTTGAAGAGGTGCATTGACGCTAATCTTGTGCTGAGTTGGGAGAGGAGCCACTTTATGGTGAGGGAAGGCATAGTTTTAGGCCATGTGATTTCGGAAAGGGGAATAGAGGTCGATAAAGCCAAAGTAGACTTGATTTCCAATCTTCCTCCCCCTACATCTGTCAAGCAAATCAGATCCTTTCTTGGCCATGCTGGATGTTATAGAAGATTCATTCACAACTTCTCTACCATTGCTCGTCCCCTCACACAATTGCTTGCTAGAGATACTCCATTCCATTTCGATGATTCTTGTCTTAAAGCATTCAATTCTCTGAAAACAGCCCTTACTCAAGCTCCAATTCTTCAATCTCCAGATTGGTCACTTCCTTTTGAGATTATGTGCGACGCTTCTGATTATGCTATTGGAGCTGTCCTAGGTCAAAGGATAGATAAGAAGCCCGTGGTAATCTACTACGCGAGTCGCACCCTTGCTGATGCACAACTGAATTACACTACCACGGAGAAGGAGCTGTTAGCTGTTGTTTTCGCCCTGGAAAAATTTCGATCATATCTTCTAGGGGCCAAAGTTATTGTTTACTCCGATCATTCAGCTTTGAAATAATTACTCTCCAAGAAGGATGCTAAGCCCCGTCTCATTAGATGGATTTTGTTGTTGCAAGAATTTGATTTGGAGATTCGAGATAAGAAGGGGTTAGCTAATGTTGTTGCTGATCATTTGTCCAGGATAGTGATTCCTAAAAGTACTCCAATGACAGATTCTTTCCCTGATGAACAAATTCTTTCCATTTCTCATTCATCCACTCCTTGGTATGCTAATATTGTTAACTACCTGGCGGTAGGACAAATTCCGGGAGGTTGGACTAGACAGGAAAAGGATCACTTCTTTTCTAAGGTAAAACACTATTGCTGGGAGGACCCTGAGTTGTTTCATGTGGATCCTGATCAGATTATAAGAAGATGTGTCCCAGAAGAAGAACAACAATCGGTATTGAATTTTTGTCATAATCTTGCTTGTGGGGGACACTTCTCTGGAAAGAAGACAGCGGCAAAAGTGCTACAAAGTGGATTTTACTGGCCCACTTTATTCAAGGATGCATATGAATTTTCTAAATCTTGTTTGAGATGTCAAGCTGTGGGGAATAATTCAAAAAAAGATATGATGCCGCTAAATCCCATTCTGGTAGTTGAAATATTTGACGTTTGGGGAATATATTTCATGGGACCATTTCCATCTTCACTTGGTAATGAATATATATTGGTGGCGGTCGATTATGTTTCCAAATGGATTGAAGCCATTGCTACTAGGACAAATGACCATAAGGTGGTGAAGAAATTTGTGAAGAAGAATATATTTTCTAGGTTTGGCTGTCCTAGGGCTTTGATTAGTGATGGGGGTTCTCATTTCACTCATTCTCAATTTCGAGCTTTGCTTCGTAAGTATGGTATTTCTCACAAACTTGCTACCCCCTATCATCCCCAAACTAGTGGTCAGGTTGAAGTATCCAATAGGGAGATTAAAAACATTCTGCATAAAACTGTTAGGCCGGATAGAAAAGACTGGTCTGAAAGACTAGATGATGTATTATGGGCCTATAGAACTGCATACAAAACTCCCATTGGTATGTCACCATATCGCTTGATCTTTGGTAAAGCCTGCCACTTTCCCGTAGAATTGGAACATAGAGCTTATTGGGCTATTAAGCAAGTTAATTTTGATCTTAATCAAGCTGGTGCCCAAAGAGCTCTACAAATTAATGAACTGGAGGAATTAAGAAACGAAGCCTATGAAAATGCAAGGATTTACAAAGCTAAAACCAAAGCATTTCATGATAAACACATTCACAGAAAGAGTTTTCAAGAAAATCAAAAGGTTTGGCTATTTAATTCAAGGCTGCGTTTGTTCCCCGGTAAGCTAAAATCCATATGGGATGGACCATTTGTTATTGTTAAAGTATTTGATCATGGTGCTGTTAAGATTTTGGATCCTAAAAATGGCCACATTTTCACTGTCAATGGCCAAAGGTTAAAACCTTACTTGGAGAATGAACAGTTAACTGCAAAAGAATCAATTGCTTTGTGTGATTTGGAGTAATTATTTGTGAGCCTTAATGCGTCTGGCTGAAGACGGAAAACTTAGGGCTTCTGGGAGGCAACCCAAGGTTTTTGTTATTTGATGCTTTTTGTTTCAGTGTATTTTAGTTGTTAGATTCAACCAAGGAGAAGAAGCTGTTGCCGTCTATTGATGGAGTTCTGCCCGCACACCAGGTTGTCTCTTTCCTACTCAGCAAATTTCATTGTTACATTGTTCTTTCATTTCAACTGTACATGCCATTGAGGACAATGTCATTCAAGTTGGGGGGAGAGGGCAGAAAATTTTCATTACATATAGTACAATCTGGTAGGGATTTGGCATGAATTTTTGCATATCATATCATTATTTTACAAATTTGTATGAAAGTGAAAAGATGAAATTCCCGACTGAGTTTTTATTGTTTCATGCTTGAATTGAAAGCAATTCTAGATTAGAAAAGACTAGGAAAAGGTTGAAGGAAAATTAAGTTCGATCTAGCCATGGAAAACTGATATAAGAATCTCTTTAAAGTTCATACGCACTATTAGAAAAAATATTCACTATGCACTCTGATGAAGCAAAATAAGATAAGCCCTTTGTTATTTTGGGAACTGTATCTGATGCTCTGCATTTCTTGAGGATGAGATCTATTTCAAGAAAAAGCTTTCTGCCAAGTTCTATAAAAAAAAGAAGAAAAAAGAAAATGCAAAGGCATATTGTTGAAGAAGAAAGAAATGATGAAATAGAAAGATCACGCCATGAAAAATGCCCCTGATCTGAGTAACCGGGCCTGCTTCACCTAAGACGTATTGAGGTTCGCGCAAAAAGGTGAAGGGTAGTGCAGCATTATCGTTGTGCAAATGAGAAAAAAAGTTTCAAAGGAACAAAAGAAAAAGACAGACAAAAGCTAGTATGCTTAAATGCTCTGATCTAAGAGGTGCAGGGTTGAAAGGTACTTACTTAGAATAACAACTGGGGGATGCAATTGTCTTAACTGCAGATTTGGAATTACACATGCACAAGTGCTATTGAACTTTGATTTGTATTCTTAAGTCATGTGCTTTAATTTCCAATCTAAGGCTAGTATGAACATTAATGATTCTGGATTCCTAATCTTCGGTTAATTCTATGAAGGGAGAGCTGGATATAAGAGTATGATCTTTGTGAACTCTTGTTGGTCCTTAATTTTGATTTAATTGCATTGCTAAGGGTCTAGCAATAAGTAAGTTGGGGGGTGTGATAAGTGCTATATTTTACATCATAATTTACATCACATCCATCATCTTTGAGCATTATTAGAATATATTTGTGCAACATGAGCATTAATGACATTCTTACACATTATTTTAGTCTTCATGCATTTTATCATCTTTTTGAGCTTAAAAGACCATGTGAGAAATATTTAAATATTTACACAATTATTTTAGAATTAAATAGATTGATATTTTAATTTTCAGGAAAAAATGACCTAGATCAAGGCGCTATTTAAATAACGACAGATGCAAGGGCGCGTCTTCAACAAGAAGCGACAGTGTCACAAGCGTCAATTCATTTGAAAGAAAAAAAGAATAAAAAAAAGAGAGAAAAGAATTAGCGCCCGAGAGGAGGTCGCTAATCATTGAAAGGACGCCCAAAGTGAAGGTCGTCAATTCCTATTTTACGAAAAATGTGGAAATAGCAAAATAAGGAAATAAGAAACTAGCGCCCGAGATGCAGTCGCTACTTCAGGAAAGGACGCCCTAGATTAAGGTGTCATTTAAAGAAAGAACGTCCCAGATGAAGTCGTTATTTCAAGTTCAACCAGATTTGGCAACTGCAGTTTCCCGATCGAAGTCTCCTTCCAATTTTCAAGCTTATCCAAGTCATATTCAAGGAAAGGAGGACTCCAAGGATGGAAAGGAGTCTAATGGATCAAGTTGCATTGCTAAAAACCTGGATTTGAGTGGATTTGGGAAGTCCACGATCGTAAGAGACCAAAAACCATATAAAAGGATGCCATGGTCGCAGGGTTACGGAGAGAATAGTTTGGAGATCTGCCTTAGGGTTTAATTTCGAAGCCTTTCTTTTCATCTTTTGCAGTTGAGTTCTTCATCAAAGTTCTTCGTTTTTAAGTCTTCTCCAACTTCTTCTTCTTTCTCAGCTTCTAATTCTTTCACGTTTTTATGCTATAATTAGTTTTTCAAAGTTCTATCTACGGATTTTACTGTTCACCCGATTTTCATACTTTCTGTTCTTCATCATTTTTCTCCATCTTCTAATCCTCATCTCTTTCTGCTGTCTTCACAAAAGTTGTGCGTTTTTAAAAGTTCTTCAACTTCTTCTTCTACCTCATCTTCCAATTCCTCACCGTTTTAAAGTTATAGCCAATTTTCTAAAGTTCAGATTTTTAGAGTTCTGCACTGTTCATCCGCGACCACCTCCTGTTCATCCTCAGTTTTCTCCATCTTCCTCTCGTTTTTAAACTCTGAAGTCTTCATCAATCTTCTTCATCTTCTCAATCTCTACAACTTTCATGTTTTCCACTTTTCCTAATTCCTTCTTATTTTAAAGTTATTCTTCCTCTAAATCACTCTCTATTTTCAATCTAGTTTTTCACTGTTTCTTCTCAAAACACACCAACACACACACACACCCTTTTGCATTGTTTTCAAATTTCCTCCATCTATTTCTTTCTTCCTCTATTTTCCTCTCATATCCCAAGGCGGATCTTCATCTCTTGATCCTCTCACGATGTCGGCATCCTAGGCGGGGCGACATCCAAGGCTTGGCAAGGAGGTGGCGTTGCTCTTCATCCATTGGCTCTCAAGCTCTTTTCTTTTTCATGTTCTAAGTTGTGCTTTTAATTTTCATTTATATTGTACTTACCACCTCCTAAGGTAATAAAACTCATTTTTCGCATATTATGGTTGGCTTAATTTTCTCTCTCTATCTCCTCCAATTTCTCTTCTTAAACCCTCTCAACTTCTTTAATTAAGTTTTCCTTGTAGTTTATTTTCTTTAGTCTTAATCACACTCAAAACTCGGTTTTCAAAAGCACAAAGTGATTTTTTCAACTTGTTCAATAAGGATTATTTCTCCTCGTGGGATCGACTCCGCTTACCACTATATAATTTGATTTTTCAATCTTTTAAAGTGAGTGACTGTGAATATTTTGAAATTGTGGCACGGCTTTCTTAACGACGCTAGTCGGTGTGCATCAGTTATGCAATGTCCCGACCACATTCCAAAGATGCATGATAGCCATCTTCTTTAATATGGTGGGAGACTTTTTAGAAATTTTCATGGATGACTTCTCTGTCTTTGGAGACTCTTTCGATACATGTTTGAACAATTTGACTAAGATCCTTAAAAGATGCATTGAGAAAGAGTTGATTCTAAGTTGGGAAAAAAGCCATTTTATGGTGAAAGAAGGGATTGTGTTGGGACACATTATACCTGAAAGAGCAATTGTGGTGGATAGAGCAAAAGTTGAATTGATTGCTAATTTACCTCCACCAACGTCTGTTAAGCAAATCAGATCTTTTTTAGGTCATGTTGGCTTCTACCGTTGATTCATCAAAGACTTCTCCAAGATTTCCCGGCCTTTGTGCAACCTTCTTGCCAAAGATGCCCCTTTCAACTTTGATGAGTCATGTCTTCAGGCCTATGAGTTTCTTAGGAGTGCTATCACCAAAGCACCTATCATCCAACCTCCAGATTGGTCTTTACCATTTGAAATAATGTGTGATGCTTCGGATTATGCTATTGGGGCAGTTTTGGGCCAAAGAATGAACAAAAGCCTAGTTGTGATTTATTATGCAAGCAAAACGTTGAATGAGGCTGTGGATGCACTTTTTGCGACACACTTCTTTTTATTCTTTAAGTCGGTTTATTTGATGTGTTTATTCGTTTATTAAGTGCGTGGGCGTGCCAGTCACAAAGTGACGATTTATTCGGGCTTCAGGGAAGCCCTTGGTGCGCCATATGACTAATCAGACAATTGATGTAGTTCGTGTCGAGACAGAAACCCGCCGTGCCGTGAAGGCCACGGCATCGTTTACATCTCCCCGGAGGGGAGAATACCCTTGATTAATCACCGAGAAAAGAGGGCCCCACAGCCTAACGAGTTGTAAATTAAATGAGATGAAGGAAACTTAGAATTGTACTGAATATTTTTAGTGTCGACAGTACAAACAGTAAAGGGGTGTCGGTCACTCACGAACCATTTCGTGTTCGGACGGGCGTCCGTTTTGGAAAACACGATGAAAGCGGGAACAAACCCATACAGATGTCTGCCAAAGAGACGGCAAGTTTAATATTTGATTCGAGAGTGGGTCGGATTAAAGAAAGGATGTTGGCCCGAGCGAGGCCGGCCTATGGCCTTGCCGGGGAACAATCCCCGGGGTCCATAGTCGGTCAGCATGGCAGTGTTAATATTCCCTCTACGGGGTCCAAGGGGAGAGGAGATCTCCGAACGTGCATGCCATGAGGTTGCAGTTTTATTTTTTTGTTAGTTTAATTCCACTTACGTGTGAGTTTTATTCCATTTATATTTTCTTTATCATTTCCTCGTTGGGTAGCGGTGCAGGAAGGCCGGAGGTCGACGCATGCAGCGACTGGGTTGAGGAGAGGTTGACACAGGAAGGGACTATCCTGAAGAGAGGTCGACACA
The DNA here is from genome assembly GCA_022559845.1 of Amorphophallus konjac. Lineage (NCBI taxonomy): Eukaryota > Viridiplantae > Streptophyta > Magnoliopsida > Alismatales > Araceae > Amorphophallus > Amorphophallus konjac. The sequence continues at coordinate 155,937,467 of CM040129.1, forward strand.
AGGGAGGCCCGAGGTCGATGCAAGAAGAGCTAAGGTAGACGCAGGCAGCAACGGGGCTGAGGGGGGAGGTCGATGCAAGCAGCTGCCTGAGGTCGACGCAGAAAGGGGCTGAGGTTAACATGGAAAAGGGTTGTCTTGAAGAGAGGTTGACGCAAGAGAGGCATGAGGTCGATGCATGTAGCGGCTGGGCCAAAGAGAGGTCGACGCAAGGAGAGCCAAGGTCGACACATGCAGTGGCTGGGCTAAGAAAGGGTCAATGCAGCATGGGGCTGCGTCGATGCAGTGGTTAGGGTCATTCTCCCCATCTCCCAATGGATTGGCTAAAGTCAAGGACTCCGCCTAGGAGGTGAGAGGCTGTGCATATGAGGCGTTTCTTCCAGTCGTGGAATGCATACAAGTTTTTTTGTTAATCTCTTCTTTTACTCATGCAATTGATGCTCATGTTCATGCTTGTCACGACGCCACAACAGTGTTCAATTTAGTTCTCTTTGTGTCTTCCACAGTTCTTTCACCTCAGTCGGAGGCGTCTTATTGTTACTTATTCCATTTGTTTGTTGCTTCCTTTTGTCTTTTAAAATGCATTATTCTGTCAAAAATTCGGTAGCATCTCCCCCTGACCCAGATGCTGAGGGGGGGTAAAGCGAGTGCCCGTCCACAAGGAGTGATGTGCCCCAAAAGTAGAGGTGCACACAGAAGCGTCAACACCTTGACAAAACCAGAGTAAACCCAAAGTCAACGAGTCAAAAAATGTCAGTTGGAGACACACAGAGAAGGAGCAAGGCCCCAACGGGTTAATTAATGGAATGGACCACCGGATTATGGCATTTGGGCAGGCCACCGTATCAAGCGAAGGTGGGTAGGGCCACCGTATTAGGTGAAGATGGCAAGGCCACCGTATCAGGCAAAAGTGGGCAGGCCACCATATCAGGCGAAGGTGGGCAAGATCACCGTATCAGGCGAAGGTGGGCAGGCCACCGTATCAGGTGAAGGTGGGCAGGGCCACCGTATCAGGTGTAGGTGGGCAGGCCACCTTATCAAGCGAAGGTGGGTAGGGCCACCGTATCCGGTGAAGATGGCAAGGCCACCGTATCAGGCGAAAGTGGGCAGGACACCGTATCAGGTGAAGGTGGGCAGGGCCACCGTATCAGGCGAAGGTGGGCAAGACCACCGCATCAGGTGAAGGTGGGAAGGGCCACCGCATCAGGTGAAGGTGGGCAGGCCACCGTATTAGGTGAAGGTGGCAAGGCCACCGTATCAGATGGAGGTGGGCGGACCACCGTATCAGGTGAAGGTGGGCAAGGCCACCGTGTTAGATGGAGGTGAGCAGACCACCGTATCAGGTGAAGGTGGCGAGGGCCACCGTATCAGGTAAAGGTGGCGAGGCCACCGTATCAGTGAGGGGAAGGCCACCGTACCAAGTGGTGGGAAGGCCACTGGATGAGGGAAGGTGGTTGATGCTGGGAGGGAGTTTGCTCCTGAGCAGGGGTTTTGACACAAAGGAAACCTGAATCTCAGTCGCGGACTGGCAGTTCCCAAGTGCTAAACCCCCCTGCGATAAGCGTTCTGAAGAAAAGAACAAGGGGGGAGGGAAACGGTAGAGAGGAAGTAAGAGTGCAGACGGTTGGCTGCCATGAGAAGAACAAACGTAAGGAAATACAGACGTGGAATCAGGAAAACATTCGCAAGCTTCCTTTGATTTTTGGCAAAAGAAATGAACCTAAAAGGGAGCACCAAGGCTGATACAATGCAAAGGGAAAACCCAAAAAAAAGGAAAAAAACAACAGGGAGAAAGGAAAACAAAATGAAAACTAGGCCACACTGACCAAATACAAAAATGGGGAGGGGGACGGAGCACATGCCCCTCTCCCTCTGAACCTCTCCTCTCTACTCTCTTCCTCACCTTCTTCTTATTTTCCTTCTCTTCTTTTCTGCGTATGTGTCTCTTTTCTTCTCTTCCTCCTCTGTGTCTCTGTCTCTTCAAACGGACCTTATATAGTGGGGTTGACCATGACCCCCCTGTTGACGTATGAAGGTTGTCGAATCCTCGGAGGATCTTGTCTCTTTGCGGCGTCTCAGCGTGGCTCACCCGTGCGGCGACAGATAGGCAGATCCAGCTGGTTCGATGGGAGTCCACTACGCACCAAGTTGAAGACCGTTGGTCAAAGGTAATGACCATTGGATCTTAGAAAAGCACCGCCTTCCTCTCTCGTCAAAAAAATGCCGGAGCCACCGTATCAGGGGCTTGACTGTGTCACCGTATCACGGAGCTAGCGGGGTCGCCGTTTCAGTGGGTTTAGGGCTGCCGTATCACTTGCAGGCAGACTCATTGTATCAAGCAGCCCTTAAGGCCTCACTGTATCAAAGCGCTTAGGGCCTCAAAGTTCCAAGGCCGCATGGATCAAAGCCCTTAGGGCCTCACCGTATCAAAGCCCTTAGGGCCTCACCGTTCCAAGGCCGCATGGAGCCTCACCATTCCAAAGCCTCACGGGGCCTCACCGTATCAAGGCCCTTAAGGCCTCACCGTTCCAGAGCCTCATGGGCCTCACCGTATCAAGGCTTTAAGACCTCAACGTTCTTCTCGTTCGTCGGGGCCTTCAAGTCCAGAACCCCTCCGTTTCTGATGCATGATTTAACCCACCTGTCCCAACATACATTGGCAGTGCATACTTTGCAGTCCGTGGTCATCGATTTTCTTCAGGAACTCAGAAATGTTGAGCCTCCCGGTGTATTCTTCACCGCCGGGGACCCAAGGGTAAACCCACGTCAGTGTGTTGATTCAGGGGCGTCCTAATCCCCCCTATTGTTTCGATGCGCTCGTGCAAGTATGAGGCGTTGCTTCTCTGCAGCCTTCTTCTCCAGCTTTATCTCTTGATGTAGAAGCGAGGAGTTTTCAGGCGTGAAATTTTACACACCCACAGAGGCCATAAAACATTACACCACAACTGAGAAGGAATTGTTGGCAGTGGTGTTTGCCCTTGAGAAATTTCGATCATACCTCTTAGGGTCCAAGGTTATTATCTATTCTGATCATTCAGCCTTGAGGTACCTCTTATCTAAAAAAGAAGCCAAGCCCCGATTGCTCCGATGGATCCTCCTCTTACAGGAATTTGACATGGAAATACGAGATAAAAAGGGGTCTGAAAATGTTGTGGCTGATCATCTCTCGAGTGTTCATGTGCACGATAGTGGCCCCATTAAAGACTATTTTCCAGATGAGCAACTCTTAGCCATTGCCTACATTAAGCCTCCTTGGTATGCGGACATTGTTAATTATCTGGCAGTTGGATTAACCCCTGATGGGTGGTCCAAGAATGAAAAAGACAGATTCTTTGCCCAGATAAAACACTACATTTGGGAGGACCCGGAATTGTTCAGGATTTGTGTTGATAATGTCATTCGAAGGTGTGTCCTGGAAAATGAACATCAAAGCATTCTCACCTTTTGCCACACCCTTGCATGTGGAGGACATTTTTCTGGAAAGAAAACTACTATAAAGGTCCTCCAAAGTGGTTTCTATTGGCCCACTCTTTTTAGAGATGCCCATACCTTTAGTCAATCTTGCCCAAAATGCCAAACCATGGGGAATATCTCTCAGAGAGACATGATGCCCTTAACACTATCCTTATGGTAGAAAATTTTGATGTTTGGGGAATTGATTTCATGGGACCCTTCCCACCATCTTATGTGCATGAGTACATTTTGGCGGCTGTTGATTATATTTCAAAATAGATTGAGACTGTAGCAACTAGAACCAATGACCACAAAGTGGTCATGAAATTTGTGCAAAAGAACATTTTCTCTAGGTTTGGATTATCTAAGGCTATAATCAGTGATGGGGGTAGTCACTTCACCAACTTCCAATTCAAAAGCTTGCTGAAAAAGTACGGGATCACCCATAGAGTGGCCACACCATATCATCCTCAAACTAGTGGGTAGGTGGAAGTTTTCAATAGAGAAATCAAAAATATTTTGCAAAAGACTGTGAGGACTGATAGGAAGGACTGGGCTGAGAGATTGGATGATGCATTATGGGAATATATAACGGCCTACAAGACTCCCATTGGAATGTCACCCTTAGATTGATCTATGGAAAAGCCTGCCACCTCCCGGTGGAACTGGAACACAAAGCTTATTAGGGGGTTAAGCAATTTAATTTAGATTTGGCCCAGGCTGAAGCACACAGATCCTTGCAATTAAGTAAGCTAGATGAGCTTCGTAGGGAATCATATGAGAACGCCAAAATCTATAAGGCCAGAATGAAGGATTTCCATGACAAACACATTTCAAGGAAAACGTTCGAGCCTAACCAAAAAATCTGGCTGTTTAACTCTAGATTGAAACTTTTTCCTAGGAAGCTCAGATCTAGATGGGATGGGCCACACATTGTGACTAAAGTATTTCCCCATGGTGCTGTTGAAGTCCTCGATCCTAAAAGCAGGAACACATTTAAAGTCAGTGGGTAAAGACTCAAACCCTACATTGAGGGCGTCTCAAATGAAATGATTGTGGATACGATTGAATTATCTAATACAAATTGAACTCTCCTGCATCTGGCTGAAGACGTTAAATTTAGCGCTCGTTGGGAGGCAACCCTATTCTTTTTTAAAAAATAAAAAATAAAAATTAAGTGATTGATTTTCTTCTTTTATCTTAGGAGCATGGAGCAGCATTTCTTGGTGGAGTCACCGCCTTTCTCAGGTTGTATCTCTCTTCTCTAGCACTTTTCATGACATTATTTCATTTCTACATCTTGTTCATGCCATTGGGGACAATGTCATCTAAGTTGGGGGGGATAACTCAAAATTTCTCCAAATATCATTTTCAAGCTCAAAATGTTTGCAATCTTTCATAACACCCCTCACAAGTGCTTCATGTTCATATTTCATGTTGAGAAATTTTTCTTAGAATGATAGGACTTAGAGTCTTACTTGTGAGAGCAGGAAGTTAAAGGGGTGAATTAATTGGTTATGTCTTTAGCATTTTTCTCAGAATACATCTAAAATTCTATTGAACTTACACACAATTGTACAATAACAAGATTGGTAGATGACAAACATTAGGATGATGGGATTTTTGCTTAACACATAGGTGATGATTGATATTATGCCCATTCATTGAAAGTAATCGTGAGGAAAAAGTTACCTGTCAAAAAAAATAAAAATATGAAAAATACCCCTGAACTTAGTAACCGAGCATGCTTCTCCTAAGGCAAGAGTTAAGGTTCGCGTCAAACGGTGAAGGAACATACAGCACCATGTATAAAAAAAAGGAATGAAAATGAATGAATAAACAGGCAGAGTGAAGCTACCTGTAATTCGAAAGCTTAATTCCAGATGTGGGCAGAATTGAAAATCATCTTAAGTGAAAAGTAGAAGACTCATTCATCTAGACTGTTTGGTAGTCACTAGTCAAGTTACATCACTTCTACACAAAGGGATATTCAATTTTGAGCGTATCCTGAGGAATGGTCTAAACACATGGGCTGATGAAATTTATTCCGAACACATACTGTTTGAACTTGTAATACTTTAAAGTCAAAATCATCATGCATACCATGAACTGTGACACATGAGTGTTTGCTAGTCCTAATTCTATAATTATTTACATTGCTAAGGGACTAGCAATGTTCAAGTTGGGGGGTGTGATAAGTGTCTATTTTTTATGATAATTCATTGCGTACACAACATTTCATGTGCATATAATTAGGCAATTATGCATATTTCATAGTTAACCTCAACTCCACGTATAAATTGGGTCTTTCACGTAAATCGATTAATTTGGTGATATTATTGAAGTTGAGGGCCATGAGTATTAATTCTCCATTACATAATCATGAGCATTTGTGATTTATGTGCACATTCTGGTAATTTTTATGGATTAAATCGTAATTATGTGCGTGCAGGACACTGAAGGCAATTGGAGGAGAAGCAGGGGGCAAAACTATCATCAAGACTAGGGCATGGTTGCCCTAGGGCGACCCCCACCATTTTGACCAAGTCAAACACAGCAGCCACATATTTTGGTTGGAGGGAAAAGAAAATTTAAAGTTTGAAATAGAGGAGATCAAGGAGAGAATTAATGAGTCTTGGGAAGAAACTCACCCATTTAAGAAACCCCAAAAAAAGAGGGCGCCTAAAACCCTAGGCTAGGGCACCCACCTCCTCTTCCTTTCTCCCATCCATCATTTGATAACACTCTATAGACGATCTAGAGGGGGGATGAATAGATCAGCCACCCAATAAGACCAACTACAACAGCCTCAAGTGCGGAATTAAAACAAACTGCTGCTAGACGGCAGAAGGATAAACGAACACGATCACAATATGCCAACTCTAGCAGATCTGAGCTTAAACAATCCTAAACATGCATCTACTACGGATGGAAGAGATGAACAAGATGCACACAAGTCAAACGAAAATCGCATAGTAGACATGGATTTTTAAGGTGGTTCGATCTCAAACCCGAGATCTACGTCCACCCCACACTCCAAACCGGAATGTGGCTTCAACTGCTGATATACAGCTTCGCTGATCCACAGCTTCGGGTCAAAACCCTACAGACCGCTAGGCGTTACAGCTTATGCCGTCTAGAGGAATCCTCCTCTGCAACCCGCAGGGGACTTACAACTTCACCCGCCCAGAGGAATCCTCCTCTGCCCGCTAAGCATCACAGCTTGCTCTGCTGACACACAGCTTGAAAATAAGGTTTCAGAAAACAAGAAAGAAACAAACGAAAAACATGAAATCCCCAAAGGGAATGTAGCTCACAATGAGCAATCTCAGCTCTGGTATCTGAACCGAGAGACTGAGGAACAAACTCTCAAAATAATTCTCTCATACTCCTTTCTCTCAACTCTCTCCTTCTCTTCTTCTCTCTTTCTTTTCTCTCTGGATCGTGCAGGCCCTTTCTGCTTCTGCTCTTATGAAGTATTTTCACGATCATCACACTTCACGATCAGTCTTCTCCAGATGGAGAAGTCTTCCTTTTATAGCAGCAGTAGATAGGTGGGCGTGTGTCCTCCACGAATTCCCGCCCTAGCGCCTTGACCACGTGGAAGCATTTCAGCTCGCTGCTTTACACGTGTCATGATCCTGGCACATCCTCCATTCTTGGATCACGTGCCCTTCTTAAACTCCTTGAGTAGATACCCTGCCAAGGTCAGACTTAATATCAGTTAGAAGCAATATGAGGATAGTAGAAAGATGCACAGAGTAGGTTCGAGAATGTATAGACTTGCTAAGTCATCAAGGCAACCGTGTGTAGACTTAATATTCATATGCATGAACTTTATGTATGTATGGAACAAAAGTTGCACAGACATGCCACCAAAGAATGTACAAACTTTGTATGCATTGTACCAAAGATGCACAGACATGCCACCGAAGAGTGTACAGACTTTGTTGTGAAGATGCACACATGCACGTACTTAATCGCATGCAGCAACAAAAGTTGCATCGACTTGAGTTATGCATGCACAGACTTAACTGAAAATGTGCACTGACTTTCTATATATGAGAGGCAGAACACGCACCGACTTGACATGAACGAAAGGAAAACATGCACTGACTTTATCAACTTGTGCATGGACTTCGTATGTGACAGATGCAAGGTGCACGGACCTTGTGTGCTAAATGACGCAGCTATACACAGACTAATGTGCATGCACGAAGTAAAACATGCACTGACTTAACCTAAGTGTGCTACAGTGCATTGCACCAACTATGTCCCTTGAACATGCATGTGCCTTGATATGCACTGACTTGAAGATATGCTGCAAGATAAAAACTTGGACAGACTCTAAGTGTGCTAAGACGTATATGCTCAAAGCAAAGTTTGTACCGACATGATCTGCACAATGCAAAGTATGCAACGACCTGAGCTACAGCAAAATGCATCAGCTTGTGCTTGCAACAAAAGCTTCACCGACTTAGACTACCACTAAATATGCATTGACCCTTACACGCACAAAAGTTGCACTGACTTAACACTTGCCGAGGCTGCGTGCAGAGAATGGAATGCATGGACCTTAATGCCCATGAGCGATGATATGCACGGACTTTATGCACGACATGAACTTTACTCATATGCACTATATAGTAGATGAAGCTAATGGTGTTTGCTATCATCAAAACCAAGGCGCACAACAATCTCCCCCTTTTTGATGATGACAACACCACACCAATGGACAATGCATATGCAGATTAATGCATCAATAAAATGCTCCCCCTGAATGTATTACTCTCTATCCCCCTTTTAACATAATCTATCCCCGTGTTTCTCCCCCTTTGACGAGAAACAGTAATTCTCCTCCTTTGACGTCAGCATAAAGGAGGAAGGTGAGAGATAAGGAGACTAGGGAGGATGAATGAGATAACATTCCATGCAATGGTTCACAAAATGAGCAAGTTATAAATCAACCCTTGGGATATAAGAGTCAACAGTGTGTTTGCTTTATTAAATCTAGGTTTAACAGTTATAGAAGTGGAGTAAAGCAACTGACTTTCGAAATAGGGCTATAGACTCCATTTATAGCAATGAACCTAAAACACATAGTCATAATAAACTGAGTCAGGACAGTACCCTAGTGATTTCAGAAACAGTGAATATCAAGGAAAGTCACTGGAATTTGTATTGAATTTAAACAGTTGACACTCAAAGACTTTTGTTATCTAAGGGTTACAGCAGTTCATTTTTCACCGTTGATTTTTCTGATTCTAAACTTAGTGAACAGATCAGTGGCATTTATACTGTTGACATTAGGTGTACACCTCGATCAGAGACAGGTACCCCTAGTTACTATGCATAAACTATTAGATCTGTTTCATGTCAAAGTCTATACAGACAGTTTGCACCTTTGACGTTAAGAGTACACCTTGATCAGAGGCCAGTACCCCTAGTTACTTAGTGAACCTACCCATGTAGATTTGATCAAGGATACAGAGTTAATCTGAATCACTTCATGACTTAAGGTATTCTCCATTTCTTTGATGGAGGCCTCAGTTTCTCAGTGTAATTCAGTCATTCCTCTGCCACTTTGTTCATTTCTTTTTTTTATGATCTTATTTCTGCTGCCCTTATGATTTTTCAGAGTGATTGTTTAAAGACAATACACACTCTAGTCTCCTGCATCTTGACTTCACTAAGTTTGTTATGTTCAGGTACAGTGAAGACCTTTCTATTCTAACCATGCGAAAATAAAGTTAAGAGCTATAAACAGTTTCAAACACCTTATTTTCTGATGGACAGTCTCTAAACTCTCCAGTCTATTAAGGTTAAACCTTCGATTCAGTCAAGAAGCAACCATGATTCTTATAAAGGAAGAGTTGCAATAACTGCAGCTTATTGTAATGAATCGATAGCAAGATTGTTATCCAATCAGAGTGATACCAAGTGATAATGATACCAATTGATAAATGGTAATTATGAAGCGTATGAGCAGCTCAAAAAGGTTTGCAAGATTAAATAGACTGATATCAATGGATCAATATATCTGAAAAAGGAGGAAAGGATATGAGAAGTTGAACAAGGATCAGACTTAACAGCACTCCCTCTGAAATCATGATGCATCAACTCAAGTTGCACAGACTCTGTATGCAGATGTTATGAAGATGCACCGACTCTGACATATGTGATATGCAAGATGCACCAACCTACATGCAACTTGAACATAGGATGCACCGACCTTCATGCTGAAAGCTTATACACCCTGGTGAAAACGTGCATCGACTATGTGTAAAGCATGCATCAACATAAAGTTTATACAAGGCAATTGATAGACTATATGCACAACCATGCATCGACTATATGCATAACAATGCATTGACTATATGCCTAACTATGCATCGACTTCAGAGATAATACGTGCAAGACGTGCAGCAACTTATATACTCAGTGCACAAGTGATTATTCTACTATCAAACAACTGTATTCACAGGTTCAAAAACAGGCAGACACAATTATTTCAAGCACTCCAAAAGACAATTCAAGAGAGAAATTAGTCATTTTCCTGCTAAAATTTACAAAGCTTCATTTCTCTTCTTAGATATCTAAATCTTTCATTTCCGAGAGGTTTAGTAAAAATATCAGCAACTTATTTTTCAGTTTCAACAAAGACTAACTCAATTTCACTCTTGCTCACTGCATCTCTAAGAAAATGGTGTTTAATTTCAATGTGCTTAGTCCTAGAGTGGTGAACATGATTTTTAGTAAGGTAGATGGCACTAGTGTTATCACATAGAAGTGGAATGCATCCCAGATTTATGTGATAATCTGAGAGCTGATGTTTAATCCATAGTACTTGGGCAGCACAGTTCCCTGCAGCAACATATTCTACCTCTGCTATGGAAAGTACCACTGTGTGTTACTTTTTAGAAGCCCAAGATACTAAGCAACCACCTAGGAATTGGCAATAGCCACTAGTGCTCTTCCTATCTATCCAACACCCAGCATAGTCTGCATCAGTGTAGGCTAGAAGCTCTAACTCACACCTAGCAGGGTACCAAAGACCAAGTTCTTGGGTGCCTGACAGATACCTAAAGATCCTTTTCACTGCACTAAGATGAGACTCCTTAGGACTAGCCTGAAATCTAGCACATAAACACACCGCAAATTGTATATCAAGCCTAGATGCAGTGAGGTACAAAAGGGATCTGATCATACCTCTATACAGCTTTTGATCCACTGGGTTACCTTTAATATCTTCATCAAGACTTGTGGAGGTACCCATTGGAGCTGCAATGTCCTTGAGGTTTTCGAGCTTATATTTCTTCAGGAGGTCCCTAATGTATTTAGACTGGGTGATGAAGGTTCCATCCTTGGTTTGAGTCACCTGCAATCCAAGAAAGAGTTTCAGCTCACCCATTGAGCTCATTTCAAACTCTTGTGTCATTAAATCGGAAAATTCCTTACACATCTTTGGGTTAGTTGAACCAAAAGTAATGTCATCCACATAAATTTGAACAATAAGTATGTCAGGTTGGCTTACCTTTGTAAATAACGTTTGGTCAATCTCACCTCTCGAGAACTTCTTCTCGGTAAGAAATTTGCTGAGCCTGTCATACCAAGCTCTAGCAGCTTGCTTCAAGCCAAAAAGAGCCTTATTCAATTTATAAACATGAGAGGGGAAATCTATGCATTCAAATCCAGGAGGCTGTCGGACATAGACATCCTCTTTTATTTCCCCATTGAGGAAAGCAAATTTAACATCCATCTGCTGGAGAGTTATTCTTAATGAGCATGCATAAGCCAAAAGTATTCTAATTGTCTCTAACCTGGCTATAGGGGCAAAAGACTCCTCAAAGTCAATTCTGAATTCCTAGTTATACCCCTGAGCAAGTCTGGCCTTATTTTTCACTACATTACCTAGCGCATTAGTTTTATTTCTAAAAACCCATTTAGTTCCAATGACAGTCCCATGATCAGGAGGTGGGACTAGGTGCCACACCTTGTTCCTGTCAAACTGATTAAGCTCCTCGTGCATGACATTGATCCAATGCACATCCTTTAGGGCACTGTCAATGGACTTGGGTTCTACATGAGTAACCAATGGATATGTATTTAACTCATGCTGAGCTCTAAAGTAGCATCTGGTCCTAGGGGGTTCATTTAAGTTACCAATGACATTACTTACTGGATGATCTCTTAAAAATCTGATATTGATAACTTGGTTACCTTGATCTTCATTTACCTCCCCCTGAACATCAGGCTCTTCTGCATTGTTTTCTTCTGGTTCTTCTTCATGATCTGATTGGTCTGCAGATAGTCCTTCATTCAATATTTCTCCATCATCTTCCTTCCTGTACAAACCTTTGTCACATTTAGTTAGGGACTCATCAAAAACTACATGTGGAGATTCTTCAACAGTTTTGGAGTTTGAATTGTACACCCTATATGCCCTAGTGGTTTCAGAATATCCTAGGAACATACTCGGATCACTTTTAGGTTGAAACTTATCAAGGTCCCTTTTATCATTAACATGGATAAAACATTTACATCCAAAGACCTTAAAGTGTGCAATTGAAGGTTTCTTACCCTTGAGGATTTCATAGGGTGTTTTCTGAGTGAACGGCCTTACCATGGCTCTATTTATTACATGGCATGCAGTATTGACTGCTTCTACCCAAAATTTCCTTGGTAGGCCACCTTCAACTAGGAGTGTACGGGCCATCTCCATAAGAGTCCGGTTCCTCCTCTCCACCACTCCATTTTGCTCTGGTGTCCTTGGTGAGAAGAACTGATGAGTAATCCCATTGACTCTGCAAAATTCATTAAATTGTGAGTTTTCAAACTCACCTCCATGATCAAATAAAATATTTTCAATTGAATTTTTATTTTTCTATTTTTTTTCAAATAGAACTCCTAAAATTCTGTGAATGCATCATTTTATGTGTAAGGAAAAAAACCCAAGTATACCTAGAGAAGTCATCAACTAAGACATATCCATATTTCCTACTTGATAAGCTGACAGATCGTGTGGGTCCAAAAAGATCCATAGGTATCAGCTCATAAGGTTTGGAGGACATGTTTTCAGTTCTGGACTTAAATGACTTCCTAGTTTGCTTGGACTGTGTGCATGCATCACAAACTTTGTTTTCCTTCTTGAATGAGATTTCAGGGAGTCCTCTAACCATGCTATGTTTATTCAATTTATGCAAAACAGCATAGCTGGCATGGCCTAATCTACGATGCCACAAAAATGCTAAATAATCTTTATTTGCAGTGAGGCAAAGATTAGAATGAGCTAAATCATCTGAATCTACCAAATAAATGTTATTCACTCTTTTTCCTAAAAATTTAACTACATCGGAATCAGGTTCAAAGATTTTGCAATAATGAGAATCAAAGACCACCTTGTGTCCTTTATCACAGAGCTGGCTGATACTAAGTAAGTTATATGCAAGACCATCAACCAGCAGGACTTCTTCAATGCAACAGGTAGTACACTTACCTATCTTACCTGACCCGATGATTTTACCCTTTGTATTTCTCCGAAGGTGACAAGACCTCCATTCTTCTCAGTCAACATGCAAAATTTGGCCTTGTCTCCTGTCATATGCCTGGAGCAGCCACTATCCAGGTACCACATATTGCTCCTGGCTGCCAGGCATACCTGCAATCATAATCAGGTAGAGAATTTTGGAACCCAAAACTGTTTGGGCTCCAAAGCAGAAACAGAACAATTTAAGCAAGACAACAATTGTTTAGGAATCCACATTTGTCTAAACATGGTTGGCTTAGTGGAATTTCTAGCATTATTTTCATTGTTTTTCTTTTTCTCAGCACCAACTGATTGAACCTCCTTCTTCTGATGCTGTAGTTTTTGTTGAGTTCTGGCACCATCTTTATTAGCAACATGATTATTTTTGTGCCAGTGCCCAGACCAATAGGTACTCAGATAATTGCGGCCCGCAGTGGTCCTAGGCTGACCAAAGAAGGCCTGTCTATTAGGACCCCATGTCCTATACTGACCAACCCAGCTAGCAACCTGAGGTTTATGCCAGTGAGTGGGAAAAGATTGATATCTAGACCTCCCCTTGACTTGATTCCATCCAGACCTATAGAATGGTTGGGGCTGTTTCTGAGGATAGGTGTAATAGGTCTGGACCTTGGGCTAGTGAGTATGGCCGGTCTGGCCCCAAGCAACATTAGGTCTCCCTTGCATTTTTGACCCACTAGACTTCTGTACAGGTTTATGTTGGGTCTTCTTCTGGACAGGTGATGGTGGTGGAGACTTGGTGGCCTTGCCCTGGGGTTCAGATTTGCTTGGAGGCTGACCCCGAACCTGAGGCTTACTTTTGGGTGAAGGGCAAGATCTGCTAGGCTCACCAACCTTCTGCTTACCCTTGTCCTTGGAACTGGACATTTTCGAATTAACATATTTAGAAACAGAGTTATCACTAACCATTTTTATGAGAGGTCCCTTCCTTTTCTCTGCCACAAATGATATGATTTTCACAGCAAAGCTCTCCGTGGTAGTTGAGTTGAATCCGAGATCTTCTTTTCTGAAATTCACCTTTGACCCTAACAGAGCATTGAGATTATCTGAACCTTGGGTCATATTTTCTATTATTTTTTCTTTTATCAACATCTTCTTTCTCTAAATTTTCAACAATTTTCTTTAATTCAGAATTCACACACAAAACAACTTCATATTTCTCATTTGAAATTTTTGCTTCATTTTCAAATGTTTGAATTCTCACACAAAACAGCTTCAAATCAACAATAACATTCTTCAACCATTCATTTTCCTTTCTAGAATCTATTAAAGCATGCTTCAAATCATCAGATTCAGCACATGAAAATTTTAAACTATCATTTTCAGATTGCAGACAGGTAATTTTATCAGACATGATTTTATCATTCATAAGAAAGTTTACTTTCTTCTTCAAATGCATGTTCTCCTTTCTAATATCATCCACTTTATCTAGCAAGTCTCTATAGGCATCCTCCCAATCAGAAATGGTATAGTGCTCAAAGGGAGAGGATACCACATCGGAATCTTCTTCTTCTTCTTTGTCACTTTTGGCCATCAGGCAGACGGGCTTTTCTTCATCCTCGCTCTCTAAGGTGGTGCTCAGTGTGCCCTCGTCCTCATCGCTCCAAGTACTAATCATGGTTTTCTTTTTCCAGCTTTCTTCCTTAGTTTCTTCTTTTGCTTCTGGAGCTCTGGACAATCTACCTTCATATGACCGGCCTTCCTGCAGTGATAGCAAACATTAGTATCAGGTTTCTTCGCAGGGTTAGACCTATACCTGCTATGTCGTCGGCCGTTGAATTGTCTTCGGCCGAAATTTTTGCCTTCCTTTCTCAAGAATCGCCTGAACTCTCGGGTCAGCAAAGCAAGTTGGTCTCCATCGATTTCTGACCCAGAGAGGCTGCTCTGCTCGCTTGATGATCCACTGTGGCTGGATCTGCTTGTTCTGCTGGAGCTAGCCTTCAACGCGATTGGTTTCATCTGGTTCTCGAGCTCCTCAGCTTTGGGCAGGTTCATCTCATATGCCATTAGATAACCTATCAGCTCGTCAACTTTCATCGTTTGAAGATCCCTTGACTCCTCGATCATTGTCGCCTTTGTGTGCTAGACAAGAGTCAGAGATTGCAGGATCTTCCTTACAATTTCATAGTCGGAATAGCTCTTTCCCAAATTCCACAGACCGTTAGTTATGATCGTCAGATGAGCATACATCTCAGTCACGGTCTCACCGGGCTTCATCCGGAATGCTTCATATTCAGAGACCAACATATTCACCTTGGTCTCTCTCACCGGTGAGGTCCCTTCGTAGATAACCTCCAGTGTGTCTCACATCTCCTTGGCGGTTTTGCAAGATGAAACTCTGGAGAATTCAGTGGGGTGAAGTGCACACTGAATAGAGTTGACGGCACTCCAGTTCAAAGTAGACTTTCAAATTTCCTCTCTCATCCAAACCTCTTCATTCTCGTGCAGTTAGAACGGTCCCTTGCTCACTACTCTCCAGATCTCGTAGTCTTTCGCCCTCAGAAAGACCTGCATTATGTTCTTCCAGTAGGCATAGTTGGAGCCGTTGAAGTACGGAGGCTTGGAGGTTGAATGTCCCTCTGCTGTCATTCCCTTAGCGTTCATGGCCGTTCCTCTTTTGGATGTTAGTCCCTGAAAAAGAGTTAGGCTCTGATACCAATTGATAACACTCTATAGACGATCTAGAAGGGGGGTGAATTAAAACAAACTGCTGCTAGACGATAGAAGGATAAACGAAAACGATCACAAAATGCCAACTCTAGCAGATCTGAGCTTAAACAATCCTAAACATGCATCTACTACGGATGGAAGAGATGAACAACATGCACACAAGTCACATGACAATCGCACAGTAGACAGGGATTTTTAAGGTGGTTCAATCTCAAACCCGAGATCTACGTCCACCCCACACGCCAAACTGGAATGTGGCTTCAACTGCTGATACACAGCTTTGGGGTCAAAACCCTACAGACCGCTGGGCGTTACAGCTTATGCCGTCCAGAGGAATCCTCCTCTGCAACCCGCTGGGGACTTACAGCTTCACCCGTCCAGAGGAATCCTCCTCTGCCCGCTAAGCATCACAGCTTGCTCTGCTGACACACAGCTTGAAAATAAGGTTTCAGAAAACAAGAAAGAAACAAACGAAAAACACGAAATCCCCAAAGGAAATGTAGCTCACAATGAGCAATCTCAGCTCTGGTATCTGAACCAAGAGACTGAGGAACAAACTCTCAAAATAATTCTCTCAGACTCCTTTCTCTCAACTCTCTCCTTCTCTTCTTCTCTCTTTCTTTTCTCTCTGGATCGTACAGGCTCTTTCTGCTTCTACTCTTCTGAAGTATTTTCATGATCATCACACTTCACGATCAATCTTCTCCAGATGGAGAAGTCTTCCTTTTATAGCAGCAGTAGATAGGTGGGCGTGTGTCCTCCACGAATTCCCGCCCTAGCGCCTTGACCACGTGGAAGCATTTCAGCTCGCTGCTTTACACGTGTCATGATCCTGGCACATCCTCCATTCTTGGATCACGTGCCCTTCTTAAACTCCTTGAGCAGATACCCTGCCAAGGTCAGACTTAATATCAGTTAGAAGCAATATGAGGATAGTAGAAAGATGCACAGAGTAGGTTCGAGAATGTATAGACTTGCTAAGTCATCAAGGCAACCGTGTGTAGACTTAATATTCATATGCACGAACTTTATGTATGTATGGAACAAAAGTTGCACAGACATGCCACCAAAGAATGTACAAACTTTGTGTGCATTGTACAAAAGATGCATAGACATGCCACCGAAGAGTGTACAGACTTTGTTGTGAAGATGCACACATGCACGGACTTAATCGCGTGCAACAACAAAAGTTGCATCGACTTGAGTTATGCATGCACAGACTTAACTGAAAAGGTGCACTGACTTTCTATATATGAGAGGCAGAACACGCACCGACTTGACATGAACGAAAGGAAAACATGCACTGACTTTATCAACTTGTGCATGGACTTCGTATGCGACAGATGCAAGGTGCACGGACCTTGTGTGCTACATGACGCAGCTATACACAGACTAATGTGCATACACAAAGTAAAACATGCACTGACTTAACCTAAGTATGCTACAGTGCATTGCACCAACTATGTTCCTTGAACATGCATGTGCCTAGATATGCACTGACTTGAAGATATGCTGCAAGACAAAAACTTGGACAGACTCTAAGTGTGCTAAGACGTATATGCTCAAAGCAAAGTTTGTACCGACGTGATCTGCACAATGCAAAGTATGCAACGACCTGAGCTACAGCAAAATGCATCAGCTTGTGCTTGCAACAAAAGCTGCACCGACTTAGACTACCACCAAATATGCACTGACCCTTACACGCACAAAAGTTGCATTGACTTAACACTTGCCGAGGCTGCGTGCAGAGAATGGAATGCATGGACCTTAATGCCCATGAGCGATGATATGCATGGACTTTATGCACGACATGAACTTTACTCATATGCACTATATAGTAGATGAAGCTAATGGTGTTTGCTATCATCAAAACCAAGGGGCACAACATCATATTCAACCTAAATCTCAGCTATCTATCTCTTTTTGATGTAATTTCCACCTTCCATTAACCCAACTTTCCCTATAAATAGCCCATGTCAAGGAGGAGAAAGGAGTTTTTCTTTTGGCATTTTTTTCTCTCCCTCTCACATCTTCACCTTAAATCACCGATTTCATCCCCCTTCTGTTCCTCTTCTCCTCTTGCTCTCTTCATGAAAGGTATTCATTTGTAAAATCTCTTCAACTTCTTCTTCTTCATCTTCCTCTAATTCTGCTTCATTTTCACGTTATATTCCAATTTTCAAAGGCCTATCTCTCACGTTTTCCTGTTCATCCGCGAACTAGTGTTTCCCTCTGTTCTTTCCCCCATTTGTACTCTTTCTACTCCTCTTTTCGTCTTGCTCACTTCATGAAAGTTCTTCATTTTTAAATTTTCTACAACTTCTCCTTATTCACCTTCAGCTAGTTCTGTTTCGTTTTCACGTTACCTTTTAATTCTCAAAGGTCTGTATGTTGCATTTTACTGTCCATCCGTGCCCGCATCCCCCTGTTCTTCACACGTTTTCTCCCTCTTATGCTCTTTTTCTCCATCTGCGTCCTTCATCAATGTTTTTGCTATCTTCATCCTCTTCAACTTCTTCTTCTTCCACATATTCTAATACTCCTTAGTTTTAGAGTTATTTTAATTCTTCTCTTGCTCTATTTTAAGTGTTCCTATTTTTTTGTTTTAAAAACTCTCTCATCTCTTTTCAATTCTCTTCTACCCATGGCTGTAATGACCCAGAATATTTATAAATTATTTTGGAATTATTTAATGATTTTTTGGAATTTATTAGGAATTAAGAAAGGCCTAAAGGAATTAATAAATAGATATTGGGTTAAATAAATCATTATTGAAGCACAAAAGGTTTAAGGACCAAGCCCATGAAGTTTGGCCCATATTCTTGAAGGTTATTTAGCATATTCACGAATTTTAAAGATAAATATCCTTTTATCGATAATTATGCGGATAAAACAAATAAAAGAGTTTGAATTAAGTTGAATTCTGCGCACAGTAGCTGTAGCGGTCTATCGTGCGACCGCCACAGACATGTAACGCACCAAGAGTCGACCGTCACGCTCTGTCAGTTCCGCGAATGGAAGAAAGAACAAAAAGATTGATTTTTGCAAGTCTATCTCTTAGGGATCGAGATGGGAGGACTAGTAAACATGTTAAGGACTCTCAGAAGTCGATCTAAGCTTTAAGGACTCTAAAATCAATCTAATCCACAAAACCCTAGCTAGAACCTATAAAAAGACCCTAGTTTTGACCTGCGCGACCCCTACATTGGCTCGCGTGAAACTAAGGTAAGGAGATAGTGTTTTGGGTAAGTTCTTTAGAACTTTTTGTTCCTTATATATAGGACTAATCTTCCTCAAAATTTCGTGCTAGGAGATCGACTACACAAGGAGCTAGAACCTTGCAAAGTTGCTGATTTCATCACGTCAACCCAGGAAACTGTACAATGGGATACTGAAGATCAGGAGATTAGAACACCTAAACAAGGTATTTAGAGTTCGGTTATTTAGAACTTTTTGTTCCCCTTAGTTTCATCTTCTTACCCTCCAAATTTCACGTCTATAGGTCAAGGGATTACGGAGTTTGAGCGACGTGAAGTTGCTGAAAACTCACAGGAAGGGAAGAACTAGGGCGTGTCTTGTAGTCCCGAATTGGAAGCTGAAAGCCCAGAAAAGGGGTAGGTTATCTCATGAATGGCAAGAACATTATGATAAGAGTAAAAGCCCTCTGGTTTTGTTTGATTTCATGCAGTATAGGCCAAGAATTTCATGTTTTAGTTCGGTCTATGGATACATGCATAACTTAACCTAAATTAAAGATAAAATATACTCTCTTATTAATTCACTACAACCTATGCATCTAGATGGCCTATTCTTCGTTCTGTCATGACTAGAGTAGTTGTATATTTTGATTCTTCTTGCACGAAAGGTTTTAAACCATAGATCGTTTACTTATTGTCAACAATGCTCTGCCGGATTATAGTTAGACCGTCGCATGACTCTAATGTTCTTACGATAAGCCGTCACACCGCCTGTTGTACTTAAATTTCTCTGTAATCTCTGACGGACTAGGATCGGAGCGTAACAACACTCTAACGACTCCACGCTGAACCGTCACAGCTATATGACGCGCCTGTCTTAGACCGCCAGAGTGCGGGGTTCTGTCAATTCGAGATAGAATTGAGAACAATCAAAGTAACTTATAAATAAGCCTAGTTATCTAAGTTTTGACCTATCTTCATGAACTTTGAGTTTATAAATTGATTCATGCATGTCTAAAGCACTTTGAGTTATTTTAAGTACATGTTAATTTCATTTGCTAAAACTATATAGTTTTATATTAAAAACATTATTTTAATGTTGTATTGATGAAATTTATCATGGTTTCACATTGTTACATATTCTTTTCTATCTATAGAGTCATTTTCTTTAAGTACATGGCATATATTCCGGTATATGACCATTAGTAGTACACTTTTGCACTATAGGAACATACTCTTGGATTTGAGGACCTCTCTATTGGATATTCATTCCAATGGACTAGGAAATCTTGTTTCAAGGTCTCCGTAATTCTCCGCGAGCCTGGGATTCCCACTAGGACGCTGAGTTGGTTGTACCATTAAAGCCCAATTGTTTAGAAAGCACTATCGATGTTTTCTAGTTTTGACTATGTAACGGCCTATTACTCGACCGTCAGGCACATATATCGGTCCAGTATATAACCGTCAGATTTACTGAGTCCAATTTATTCTTTCTAGATTCAGCCATTCTAACGGCCTAATTATAGACCGTCACGTTCATGTAACGGCCCATTATTTGACCGTCATAGTTCCTGAGTGATTTAACCCGAGGTTTGACCCAAGGGTTGATATTCCAAAGTTCCTAGATGAATTATTGATGGTCTAAGACTTGTCATATTGCTCAAGATACTTAATTTTAAATTATGAAAGTTAAGAAACATACTATTATGCTGCCGATTTATTTTCATGGCATAACCTAGTTTTAATATGTTTTTTTGAAATTATTTTCAAATAGAAGCATTCTTATGATGGATTACTTGATCATGAACCTATTGTTGAAATTGCACCCTCTTGGCCATATTTACATGTGTGGAAGTAGCTTGATTTATACTTGAAGATGTAGATCGAGCACTGATTGTGTTCAAGGGCTCTATGCTAGTTCCCTCGGCTGATTGTCGAAAATATACTATTATAAACCATGGGGTATGATGCTACTGGCGTCGCATTGCGCTGAGAGTACTTTCTTTATAAATAAGTGAAAATTCACAAGGCACGACATATATATGTATATGACTTTCTTGCTTGTTACATGATATTCCACATAAATTCACGAAGTACTTTCTATTAAGTAAAGAGTACTTACTTGCTTGTACATGACTTTCTAGTACATTCTTGTTCATGAAAGGCCACATTACATCATACTTGCTCATTATATCTCACATGATCGTCTTGTTACCTTGGTTATTTACATATGATTGATCGCATTCGCATGATTTTACCTTATTCTTTAGAGTAAAAATGCTAATTACTTTAATAGTGCCTTCATGTTGATGCGAAGATACCTACTGGGCAAGTGTGCTCATTACCTATTTTTCAATCTTTCCAGGAGATGGAAGTGATACGAATTCGGATTCGAGTTATACAAGTAGCGGGTCTGAGAGCGAATGAAAGTCGGATAAAAATGAGAGTGAAGACTTAGGAAAGTCAATCTTGTTTAGATCGAGTCTTTGTAATTTTCCTTTTTTCTTGAGTCTGATGGATTAAAGAAGGTTGAAAAGATATTGTATTGGAATATTTGATTATTAATGAAATAAAGTTGGAGTTGGATTAAATTATTGTGCAATTGCATGCTTATGTATGATTGTCTTGCGCTCTGATCATTCTTGCTTGCAAGAGGCTTACCATGCCGACTGCTCACGTTCCTCGAGTTAGTCTTCCACTGTAATAAAGGCTCGGGGTGTGACAGTTAAGTTGGTATTAGAGCCTAAGTCTCAGAATTTTGGGAAAAGAGTCACATCATAGGATAAGTCCAAGGCTTAAGGACCCATACCTACGAACTAAGGAAGAAAATTCCTCACCCATGCGAGGATCGGGTAGAGCATGAGATAAGATAGTTAATTAGTTTTAAGATAAATTTCTTTCTAATTCTATGAGAATTAATAATTTGTTATTTCTCTCAGGTACCTCATTATTGCAATGGCTCATCGCGTAGATTGGGGTGGCATGCAACAAACGGTTGCCGGCCTTACTCAGGCATTACAAACTATGGCCCAGGCAGGCGCAGGGGCAAGGGCTGGTGACTTGCATCACAATTTTCGGAGCTTAAACCCTCCACGTTTCTACGGTTCTTCTAATCCAGATAAGGTAGAAAACTGGATAGATAAAATGAATCGTATCTCCCGATGTTATCCAGTGCACAGATAAAGAAAAAGTGCGTCTCGCAACCTTTCAACTTAATAAAGATGCGCGCACATGGTGGAAGTCGGTTCCGGCACCTCCGACCGATGCACCTTATACATGGGACGGTTTTCTCACTCTATTCCGTGCTAAGTACTTTTCCGAGCATGTTAAAGAAAGAAAGGTTATGGAGTTCACCTCTCTTCGTCAAGGAATGATGACAGTTGCGGAGTATGAACTTCAATTTTCTAGGCTAGCACCCTATGCACCGCACTTAATCAGTACCGACTTATTGAAGGCTAATCGGTTTATTGACGGGTTACGACCCCATTTCATTCAGCAGCTTGGGACCTAAAACATCCGTACTTACGCGGAGATGGTCCAGCGGGCATATTTATGTGAGAGGACCTTAGAGAAGGTCGAGAAATTGAAAGGAAAAGGAGAAGAGTCTAGCCGACGATCTGATCGGCATTATAAGAAAGAAAAATTCAGCATCACGGAATCTCATAAAAGCCATGATAGTAAGAAAAGATCCAGGAGAGGGAACGGTGGAAGTTCCCAGAAGAACAAGAAAGTAAAAGAGGAGAAGGAGCAAGTCATGGCGGCTTGCACATTTTGTGAGAAGTTCGGCCATTCAGCTGAAGAATGCTGGAAGCGCCTTGGCGCTTGTCTACGTTGTGGAAGAAGGGAACATCGTATGCCAGATTGCCCCCTTATGAAGGATCAATCGTCTGGTGGTGGACGTAGGAGGCAAGCTTCCCTCAATGCTGTTCTAGAAGAAGAAGAAGCACCCAAGGATGGTGGACTTATGGAAGATACCCTTCAAATTTGTTCCCGTCCTGCATTTGTGCTATTTGATACTGGTGCCTCTCATTCTTTTATCTCCACTACTTTTACAAAAACATTATCAATTACATCAGTTTTCTTACCTTCCGATCTTGCTATTACTACACCCATAGGTTCTGGAACAAAGCTTACCGAGTATTATCTTGATAGTGAGGTGATAATGGAAGATCACAATCTCCCCGCAAACTTAGTATGCCTTGACATGAAAGGTTATGATGCCATTTTGGGAGTAGATTAGCTTATAGATCATGATGCTGATATTAACTGTAGAAATAGGATTATATCCTTTCAAAAACTTGGTCTTCCAAGATTTTCTTTCCTTGGCATCAACTATAGGAAACATCCCACTATCATATCCTCTCTTCACGCTTGCAAACTTATTTCGCAAAGATGTGAAGCTTTTCTTGCTTCTGTCATTATTATCGAGTCCAAGGAAATCATCCTAGCAGACGTTCTAATTGTAAATGAGTTCCCAGATGTGTTTCCACCCGAATTACCCGGTTTACCACCCGAAAGGGAAGTAAACTTCACCATTGAACTCATTCCAGGAGCAGCACCTGTTTCGATAACCCCTTACAGGATGTCCCCCATGGAACTTAAGGAACTAAAGAGGCAGTTGCAGGAACTATTAGATAAGAGTTTCATCAGACCTAGCACACCCCCCTGGGGTGCGCCGGTTCTTTTTGTCAAGAAGAAGGATGGCTCTCTCAGGCTATGCATAGACTACCGGCGACTGAATCAACTTACAATCAAAAACAAGTATCCATTGCCGCGTATTGATGCGCTCTTCGATCAACTTTCCGGAGCAGAGTATTTCTCCAAGATAGACCTCAGATCTGGTTATCATCAGCTTAGAATTAAAGAAGAAGATATTGATAAATTGGCTTTTTGAAGTCGTTATGGCCACTATGAATTCGTGGTGATGCCGTTCGGGTTAACAAATGCCCGAGCAACATTTATGCAACTTATGAACAAAGTTTTCCAGCCATATTTGGACCAGTTCATCGTTATTTTCATTGATGACATCCTGGTATATTCCAAGACAAAAGAGGAACATGAAGAACATCTGAGGATAGCTTTACAAACACTTAGAGAACATAAACTTTATGCCAAGCTTAACAAGTGTGAATTCTGGCTCAAGGAAGTCTCATTCTTAGGCCACATTATTTCAAAAGAAGGTATCGTTGTGGATCCTTCTAAGGTAGAAGTTGTCAGAAACTGGAGCCGGCCAACGACTGTATCAGAAGTAAGGAGCTTTCTGGGCCTAGCTGGTTATTATAGGAGGTTCATTAAGGACTTCTCAAAAATTGTTGTTCCTTTAACTAGACTCATAAGAAAAGAAAATCTTTTTATCTGGTCAAAGGAATGTGAAAAGAGTTTTCAAATTCTTAAGAACCATCTTACTACAGTTCCTATTCTATCACTACCGGTGGAGGGTGGTGGATTCGAAGTATATACGGATGCGTCTGGCATTGGCTTAGGATGCGTCCTCGTGCAAAATGGAAAGGTAATCTGTTATTCTTCAAGACAATTGAAACGTCACGAGAAAAATTATCCCGTGCATGATTTAGAATTGGTAGCTGTTACTTTCGCCTTAAAAATTTGGTGTCATTATCTCTATGGAGAGAAGTTCACGGTCTACTCAGACCATAAAAGCTTGAAATATTTGTTCTCTTAAAAGGAGTTAAATATGAGACAGAGGAGATGGTTAGAATATCTCAAGGACTTTGATTTTGCTATACAATATCATCCTGGCAAGGCTAATACTGTAGCAGATGCACTCAGCAGAAAACTAATGGGAAAACTATCAAGTCTTATGATTAGTATGACTAATCTTATTCTTCAATTTGCTCAGTTGAACTTAGATATTGACATGAAGGAAGAAGATTATTTTATAGCCAACATCTGAGCTCAACCTACATTAATAGAAGATCTAGTCAAGCTACAAGACAATGATCCTTTATTACTGGAAATTAAAGCCAATATTGAGCAAAGGCCGGATTTCTCTATTACCAATGATGGAAGGTTACTATTCGAGGATCGAATTTGTATACCGGATCATGTTGATACTAAGAAACTAATTCTGGAAGAAGCTCATAATTCCAAGTACACCATTCATCTAGGTAGTACGAAAATGTATTAAAATCTTAAAAAGAATTTCTTGTGGCCTAATATGAAGAGGGAAATAGCTGATTTCGTGTCCCGCTATCTCACTTGTCAACAAGTAAAGGCAGAGCATTTTAGACCCGCAGGTAAATTACACCCCTTGAATATTCCCGAATGGAAATGGGAGAGTATATGGATGGATTTCATCATGGGTTTACCTAAGACCAGAGGAGGACACGATGGTATATGGGTAATCATAGACCGATTGACTAAGTCTACACATTTTCTACCAATTAAAAGTCGATGGTCTGTGGATATTCTAGTAGCAATGTATATGAGGGAAATTGTCAAATTACATGGTGTCCCTGTCACTATTATATCTGATAGAGATCCTCGATTCACATCACAGTTCTGAAAGGGTCTACAACATTCAATAGGGATGATATTGAATTTTAGCATAGCATTTCATCCACAAACTGATGGTCAGACAGGAAGAACAAATCAGGTAGTAGATAATATGTTTAGGGCTTGTGCTATTGATTTTGGAGGAAGTTGGCATGATCACTTGCCTCTGGTAGAATTTACATATAACAATAGTTATCAGGCCAGCATATAGATGGCACCGTTTGAAGCTCTTTATGGAAGGAGTTGTCGTTCCCCTATCTGTTGGAATGAAGTAGCAGAAAGGTAATTTCTTGGTCCTAATATTATTAGGGATACTACGGAAAAGATAAAACTCATTCGGGAAAGACTTCAAATGGCCCAAGATAGACAGAAATCCTATGCAGACAATCGAAGGCACGACTTAGAGTTTCAAGTAGGAGATCATATATTTCTTAAAGTTTCTCCAGGTCGAGGAATTCGAAGATTTGGTATTAAGGGAAAGCTTACTCCAAGATTTATTGGTCCTTTTGAAATTCTGGAATGAATTGGTGAAGTAGGTTATCAAATTACTTTACCTCCGTAATTATCTGAGGTTCATGATGTATTTCATGTCTCGATGCTCAAGAAGTATGTACCGGATCCTTTCTATGTCATCACTTACGACAATCTGGAGATTAAGAAGGATTTGACATACGAACAAAAACCTATCAGAATACTTGAACGGGAAGTACGTCAACTTCGGAACAAGATTATTCCCGTGGTTAAAATCCCGTGGACAAAGTCAGGAGAGACATGGGAAACCGAAGAGGCTATGCGCAAAAGATTCTCAAAATTATTTGAATGTAAGTACACTCTCCACATTCCATGTATTGAATTTGGAGAATAAATTCTTTTAAGTGGGGGAGGGTGTAATGACCTAGAAAATTTATAAATTATTTTGGAATTATTTAATGATTTTCTGAAAATTTATTAGGAATTTAGACAGGCCTAAAGGAATTAATAAATAGATATTGGGTTAAATAAATCATTATTGAAGCCCAAAAGGTTTAAGGGACCAAGCCCATGAAGTTTGGCCCATATTCTAGAAGGTTATTTAGCCTATTCACGAATGTTAAAGATAAATATCTTTTTATAGATAATTATGCAGATAAAATAAATAAAAGAGTTTGAATTAAGTTGAATTCTGCGCACAGTAGCTGTAGCGGTCTATCGTGCGACCGCCACAGACATGTAACACACCAAGAGTCGACCGTCACGCTCTGTCAGTTCCGTGAATGGAAGAAAGAACAAAAAGATTAGATTTTTGCTAGTCTATCTCTTAGGGATCGAGATAGGAGGACTAGTAAACATGTTAAGGACTCTCAGAAGTTGATCTAAGCTTTAACAAGGACTCTAAAATCAATCTAATCCATAAAACCCTAGCTAGAACCTATAAATAGACCCGAGTTTTGACCTGCGCAACCCCTACATTAGCTTGCGTGGAACTAAGGTAAGGAGATAGTATTTTGGGTAAGTTCTTTAGAACTTTTTGTTCCTTATATATAGGACTAATCTTCCTCAAAATTTCGTGCTAGGAGATCAACTACACAAGGAGCTACAACCTTGCAAAGTTGCTGGTTTCATCACGTCAACCCAGGAAACTGTACAACGGGGTACTGAAGATCAATAGATTAGAACACCTAAACAAGGTATTTAGAATTTAGTTATTTAGAACTTTTTGTTCCCCTTAGTTTCATCTTCTTACCCTCCAAATTTCACGTCTATAGGTCAAGGGATTACGGAGTTTGAGCGATGTGAAGTTGCTGAAAACTCACAGGAAGGGAAGAACTAGGGCGTGTCTTGCAGTCCCGAATTGGAAGCTGAAAGCCCAGGAAAGGGGTAGGTTATCTCATGAATGGCAAGAACATTATGATAGGAGTAAAAGCCCTCTGGTTTTATTTGATTTCATGTAGTATAGGCCAAGAATTTCATGTTTTAGTTCGGTCTATTCATACATGCATAACTTAGCCTAAATTAAAGATAAAAGATACTCTCTTGTTCATTCACTGTAACCTATGCATCTAGATGGCCTATTCTTCGTTCTGTCATGACTAGAGTAGTTTTATATTTTGATTCTTCTTGCATGAAAGGTTTTAAACCATAGATCGTTTACTTATTATCAGCAGTGCTCTGACGGATTATAGTTAATCCGTCACCTGACTCTAACGGCCTTACGATAAGCCGTCACACCGCCTGTTGTACTTAAATTTCTCTGTAATCTCTGACGGACCAGGATCGGAGCGTTACAACACTCTAACGGCTCCACGCTGAACTGTCACAGCTATATGACGTGCCTGTCTTAGACCGCCAGAGTGCGGGGTTTTGTCAATTCGAGACAGAATTGAGAATAATCAAAGTAACTTATAAATAAGCCTAGTTATCTAAGTTTTGACCTATCTTCATGAACTTTGAGTTTATAAATTGATTCATGCATGTCTAAAGCACTTTGAGTTATTTTAAGTACATGTTAATTTCATTTGCTAAAACTCTATAGTTTTATATTAAAAACATGATTTTAATGTTGTATTGACGGAATTTATCATGGTTTCACATCGTTACACATTCTTTTCTGTCTATAGAGTCATTTTCTTTAAGTACATGGCATATATTCCGGTATATGACCATTAGTAGTACACTTTTGCACTATAGGAACATACTCTTGGACTTGAGGACCTCTCTATTGGATATTCCTTCCAATGGACTAGGAAATCTTATTTCAAGGCCTCCGTAATTCTCCTCGAGCCTGGGATTCCCACTAGGACACCGAGTTGGTTGTACCATTAAAGCTCAATTGTTTAGAAAGCACTATCGATGTTTTCTGATTTTGACTATGTAACGGCCTATTACTCGACCGTCAGGCACATATATCGGTCCAGTATACAACCGTCAGATTTACTGAGTCCAATTTATTCTTTCTAGATTCAGCCATTCTAACGGCCTAATTATAGACCGTCACGTTCATGTAACGGCCCATTATTTGACCGTCATAGTTCCTGAGTGATTTAACCCGAGGTTTGACCCAAGGGTTGATATTCCAAAGTTCCTAGATGGATTATTGATGGTCTAAGACTTGTCATATTGCTCAAGATACCTAATTTTAAATTATGAAAGTTAAGAAACATACTGTTATGTTGTCGATTTATTTTCATGGCATAACCTAGTTTTAATATATTTTTTTGAAATTATTTTCAAATAGAAGCATTCTTATGATGGATTACTTGATCATGAACCTATTGTTGAAATTGCACTCTCTTGGCCATATTTACATGTGTGGAAGTAGCTTGATTTATACTTGAAGATGCGGATCGAGCACTGATTGTGTTCAAGGGCTCTATGCTAGTCCCCTCGGCTGATTGCCGAAAACATACTATTATAAACCATGGGGTATGATGCTACTGGCATCGCATTGCACTGGGAGTACTTTCTTTATAAATAACTAAAAATCCACAAGGCACGACATATACATGTACATGACTTTCTTGCTTGTTACATGATATTCCACAGAAATTCACGAAGTACTTGCTATTAAGCAAAGAGTACTTACTTGCTTGTGCATGACTTTCTAGTACATTCTTGTTCATGAAAGGCCACATTATATCATACTTGCTCATTCTATATCACATGATCATCTTGTTACCTTGGTTATTTACATATGATTGATAGCATTCGCATGATTTTACCTTATTCTTTAGAGCAAAAATGCTAATTACTTTAATAGTGCCTTCATGTTGATGCGAAGATACCTACTGGACAAGTGTGCCCATTACCTATTTTCCAATCTTTTCAGGAGATGGAAGTGATATGAATTCGGATTCGAGTTATACAAGTAGCGAGTCCGAGAGCGAATGAAAGTCGTATCAAAATGAGAGTGAAGACTTAGCAAAGTCAATCTTGTTTAGATCGAGTCTCTGTAATTTTCCTTTTTTCTCGAGTCTGATGGATTAAAGAAGGTTGAAAAGATATTGTATTGGAATATTTGATTATTAATGAAATAAAGTTGGAGTTGGATTAAATTATTGTGCAATTGCATGATTATGTATGATTGTCTTGCGCTCTGATCGTTCTTGCTTGCAAGAGGCTTACCATGCCGGCTGTTCACGTTCCTCGAGCTAGTCTTCCGCTATAATAAAGGCTCGGGGTGTGACAATTGTTATCTCCCTCACCTCTAGATCACCATAGCCTCTCCTCTACCTCTCCCTTACCTCTCCATATCCCTCTCTCCATCTCCTCTTAGATCTCTCTGCTCCCTCTACGTGACACTCTCCAAAGGTGGCTCCAAAGGCGGCTCCAAAGGTGAAGGTGACTTCCTCCCGGTGTAGACGACATCTTCCGCGAGGTGGTTCGTGATCAAAGGCCAAGAGAGGACAGTGCCATCATCACCATTGCTGCCACCATCGTCACACTCCATGCTTTTCTTATTTTTATCACTTTTGTGTCACTTCACTTAATTGTAATCTCGTTGTGTCATTAGTGTACTTTATCTTGCATTTCATGTACTTTTTCTTTTAAGTTAATGAGATGAGTTATTCTTTTGATCTAGACCTTGCTCTTCTTCCCTCTCTACCTCCCTCTTCTATATCTTCTTTCCACTTCCTACCAGTGACCGTTTACGAGAAGCGGTCTACAGCTAGACTGTTTCATCCCTTGGAGCAGTCCACCCATAGACCGTCTACCGACTTTTGCGACCGACCCTTCGACCGCTCGAGACCGTTGACCGAGTAAGGCGGTGGAGCTTAGCGACCCATACCTAGACTGTTTATGACCCTCTAGCAGCTGATCGTAAGACCGCTAGCGTCCCCTTTGCGGTCCAGACTTCGACCGCGCCAATGCTTTGAACAGTAAGGCGGCGGGAGTTTAGCGGCCTATTAGTAGACCGTTTCATCCCATTTAGCGGCCAGGGGTTCGACCGCTTACGACTGTAGTAGCCCTAGGTTAGGCCGTTTCATTCCTGCAGATTCTAAACGCGATTCAATTCATTTAATTATGCGGTTAATGTTGCATATTCGCCATGTTTAACTATTTTTACAAACTGTGGTGCACTTTTATATCCGAATAGAGTTACTTTCTCTTTCCTTGTGATGGAGCCACTAGTCGTAGCCCGACGACCTCTAGTGTCGGCCCACCTGGGAGAGGTGGCGGGGTAGTCCGGTTTATGATTTTTAAGCTAGTTTCTGTGGGCCCCCTTGCTTGACAGTAGCATCCTACTGGGGGGAAAACTAGCTTGAGGCCTGGCTCAAGGCATTGAGCCTGTGTGTGCACACGTGGTCAGGGGCTTGGACTGGCACTGACGAGTGTTACCCTGACTAGTTCTTATTTTCTGGTACTGTTACGTATCTCACTTGTCGCGATCCAGACTTGTGTAGATACTTGAGACGCAGTGTAAGCCATCAGTGGATGCATCTGGTTTCTCTTTCTGGTGGTCCTTTTCTCTCTTGTCACTTGGAAATGTTGAAGTTTAATCTATTGGTAGATTTAGTTCCTGATGCTCATGTTTAAATTAAATTGGCATCATTGTTCGCTGTTATTAGATAGTTTTACAGCTTTACTAAACTGTTGTTTAATTCCGCCAATGCATGCTTTACTGCTTTCCTTTGTCTAGTGGCGAGGTAGGGATCTACGTGACCCCTACTGAGTCTTGTTGAGAGACTCACCCTTACTTTTCTAGGTGAGCAGCCTCAGCCGTCTTCCGGAGCTTACCGTGCTTTTGACGGCCGTACTTAGTGGCAGCAGTGGTCGGTCAGTAGGTTGTCAGTGGTCTTTTGTCCTTTCTTGTACCTTTTGGCTGGGGTATGCCCCGTGTAGTTGTATATTTTGACTCTTGTACAGTTGTTGGACTTGTATAAGTTGTGGAGCTGGACTATTGTATATATTATCACTCTGATATTTATTTTGCTTCCGTTTATAGCTCAAATTGTTGCTATAATGAATATTGCGCGTGTGTAATTCTAATTCGTTATGCATCCCCTCGACAAAACCCTCCAACCCTTACGGGGCCTCATCAGCCTCTTGGGTGACTTCCCCGAGTTCTTGGTATCGATTTACCGGTATCCGGATCTCCGGGTCGTTACAGTTGGTATCAGAGCGGAGTTGAGGTTATGTATAAGGAATCAAAATTTCACTAGTCCAGAACAATGCCATGTGAGTCTACTACTGCTGGCTTAGGATGTTTTCTGTGATTACTTATGGATTTTTGTCTATTGTGTGTCTTCTTTTAGTTTAAAATGCCGCCTAGAAGGAGAGCTCGTGTTCCAAGGGAGGAAAGTGGTACTTCTCCTCCTCCGGGCAATCTTCCAAGGCAAGTCCAAGTTGATCCTGCTCCTGGAGATGATGTGCCTCAAGGTGGGCGTGGCAGAGCTCTGAAGGAATTTCTGCTATTTCACCCACCAACATATGAAGGACAGGCAGACCCTGATGTAGCTAGAGTGTGGCTAGATGCAACCGAACATGTGTTTCGTTCAATGGAATGAACGGAGAATGAGAAAGTGATGCTAGTTACATTTCAACTGTAGGGAGTAGCACTCGCGTGGTGGACCACGGAGTGGGAAGTTGCCTTCCAATCTCGTCCGCTTCGCCAGATTACTTGGAAGGAAATTTTCATGTTTTTTGAGTGTACTTACAGTCCGGCCTATCTCAGAGTGGACAAGATGTATCAATTCATGGAATTGGCTTAGGGTGACATGACTGTGCTGCAATACCATAACAAGTTCATGGAATTGGGTCGATATGCGCCTCATATCCTTGCCGATGAAGGTTTGAAAATCGAGCAATTTCTGTGTGGGTTGAAAGCAGAATCAAGGCGGCCTCTGATTGCAACCCGGGCAGCAGAAATGGATGCGGCTTACCAAGCAGCTACGACATTTGAACTGGATATGACAAGATCCCGAGGGCGTACTCAAGTTGACTCAGTTCAGCCTAGTGTGCAGCATCAACAGGTTAGCCAACCAGCTGTGACAGGAGTTCAGCCTTCTGCCCCTATTGCCAGTGGCACTTCAAAATCCAAGTTTAAGAAGATGTTTAGGAAATCTAAGAAGCGGTATGACAGTCAAGCTTCTTCTGGCACTGTGCAGCAATCAGCACCTTCTTCCCTTCAGCGACAGGGATCAACAACAAGTCAGCCGAGAGCGTGTCCGAGATGTGGTGGGAGTCATCTGGGCAAACCGTGTTCACTGCCGGTGGTTTGTTTTCATTGTAATCAACCGGGACATGTGGTTCGAGACTGTCCTCAAAGGCCGAAACCTGTACAGTTCTCTTAATTTTCTCAACCACAGCCATCCCAGTTCAGACCTCCTCCACCACCATAATCTCAGTAATATTCTCAAGCCTCATCATCTCAGCAATCTTCTGCAGTGGGTAGGAAGCAAAAAGGGAAGGTCTCGCATATAACTCGTGTTGAAGCTGTGGTGTCTCATCTCGTAGAAGGTATGATTATGATTTATGGCCATGCAGCTCGTGTTCTATTTGATTCAGGTGCTTCTCATTCATTTATTTCTGAAGACTTTATTGCCTGTATTGAGGAGCCGACATCTGAAATGTATTGTGAGTTGCTAGTTGAATTACCTTCTGGAGATTTCATGTTCACTCCTCTTTATCTGGAAGAAACTCCTATTATAATTGGCAATCAGCAGTTGCCAGCTAGATTATATGCTTTGCAGCTGGTGGATTATGATATTATTCTGGGCATGGATTGGTTGGAAGAATATGGAGCCGTGGTTGACTGTAGATCGAAGAAAGTCTATTTTTAGCCACATGGGAAACCAGCATTCTACTTTCAAGGTATTCGATCTCGTTCCTCTCGCTTGATTATTTCTGCTATTCGAGCCTGTTAATTACTTAATGCAAGTTGTCAGGGATTCTTGGCTTCGGTGGTTGCTGTTGAGGCACCACAGCAGGATATCAATGATATTCCTGTGGTTTGTGAATTTCCTGATGTGTTTCCTGATGAGTTACCAGGCTTACCTCCTCAGCGAGAGATAGAAATGGTGATTGAATTGATTCCAGGTACGGCACCTTTAGCAAAGGCACCTTACCGTATGGCTCCAGCTGAATTGAAAGAATTGCGAGCACAATAGTTAGATTTGTTGGAAAAAGGCTATATCCGTCCTAACTTTTCTCCATGGAGTGCTCCAGTCTTATTTGTAAAGAAGAAAGATGGAAGCCTGAGGCTATGTATTGATTACAGGCAATTGATTCAGGTGACTATCAAGAATAAGTATCCTTTGCCCAGGATTGATGATCTGTTTGATCAACTTCAGTCAGCTACTGTCTTTTCACGGATTGATCTTCGATCTGGCTATTTCCAATTGAGGATTCGAGAATCTGATGTGGAAAAGACTACTTTTAGCACGTGATATGGTCATTATTAATTTTTGGTTATGCCATTTGGGCTAACCAATGCTCTAGCAGCGTTTATGGACCTGATGCAACGTGTGTTTCGTCCATATCTGGACCGGTTTGTGGTAATCTTTGTAGATGATATTCTAGTCTATTCTGCTTCTGAAGGAGAACATGTGCAGTATCTCAAGATTGTATTGCAAACTCTGCGAGATCACGAGCTTTATGCAAAATTCAGCAAATGTGAGTTTTGGCTTCGGGAAGTACATTTTCTCGGTCACGTGATTTCTGGTGACGGAGTTGCAGTTGATCCGGCAAATATTGAAGTTGCTCTTCAATGGCAGAGGCCAAGGGCTGTGACAGAGATCGGAATTTTTCTGGGTCTTACTGATTATTATCAAAGATTCATTCAAGATTTTACACGGATTGCCGCGCCAATGACTCATCTGACTCATAAAGATGTACCTTTTGTCTGGTCAGATCAGTGTGAGTAGAGCTTTAATGAATTGAAAAGGCCGCTCACCAATTCTACAGTGTTGGTTTTGCCTTCTGGCTCGGGTGGATTCGTGGTATGCATGGATGCTTCTTGAGTAGGTCTGGGTGCAGTGCTTATACAACATGGTAAAGTTATCGCTTATGCATCCCGACAATTGAAACATCATGAAGAGAATTATCCAACTCATGATTTAGAGCTTGCAGCGGTGATCTTTGCACTGAAAATTTGGAGACACTACTTGTATGGTGATAATTTGAGATCTTTACTGATCATCAAAGTTTGCAGTATGTATTTTCCCAAAAAGACTTGAATCTTCGGCAGTGTAGATGGATGGAGTATATGAAAGACTATGATTTCACTCTCTCCTATCAGCCAGGTAAAATGAATGTGGTGGCTGATGCTCTGAGCAGGAAAGTGCAAATCAGTCATTTGCTGGTTCGAGAATGGAAGTTGTGGGAACAGTTTCCTTGCGAGACATTCAGCATGGATATTCCTTGTGATCCGATGGTAGCTGTGTGTGCTAGTCTTGTGATGACTCTAGCTATTTATCAGCAGATCAAGGAATCTCAGCATGCAGATTCTGATTTATCCCGCATTATGATGATGCACGATATCGAGTTTGATGATTAGTTAGTAGTCAGCTTCCAAGGTATGCTGTATGTTCCAGCTGATGATGTGTTTAGAAATGCCATCTTGCGTGAAGGCCATGGATCCCGTTATGCTATTCATCCCGGCACTACAAAGATGTATAAAAATCTAAAAAGGCAGTTCTGGTGGCCAGGAATGAAAAGGGATGTAGTTGATTTCGTGTCTAAATGTTTGACATGCAAACAGGTTAAAGCTGAGCATCAAAAGCCTGGAGGAATGTTTCAACCCTTAGAAATTCTGATGTGGAAATGGGATCATGTTACAATAGATTTTGTTGTGGGTTTACCCCAGACTTCACAAGACTATGATGGAATATGGCTGTTGGTTGATCGGTTGACAAAGACAGCGAGATTATTGCCAATCAAAGTTGCTTGGAGTGTTCAGAAATTGGTCGAACTTTATGTCAAAAAGATTGTGCCATTACATGGAATTCCAATATCTATTGTGTCAGATCGTGACCCACGATTTACTTCTGGCTTCTGGCGCAGTTTTCAAAAGGCGTTGGGCACAGAGTTGGCTTTCAGTTCAGCGTATCATCCTCAATCTGATGGTCAGTCAGAAAGAACTATTCAGACTTTAGAAGATATGTTGCGATCATGCTACCTAGATTGGCAGGGTTCGTGGAGTCAGCATTTACCATTAGTGGAATTTGCATATAATAATAGTTATTACTCCAGCATCAATATGGCGCCGTATGAAGCTTTATATGGGTGTCCTTGTCGTACACCATTAAACTGGTCTGAGTCTGGTGATCGACTATTGACAGGACCGGATATGGTTCAGTAATGTGCTGATGTGGTTCGCTTGATCAGACAGAAAACGTTGACAGCTTAGAGTCGACAGAAAAGCTATGCAGATCAACGCAGGCGACCATTGCAATTTGAGCCTGAAGATATGGTGTTCGTGAAAATATCTCTGATGAAAGGCGTTATGAGATTTGGGAAGCGTGGAAAGCTCAGTCCCCGTTACATTGGTCTGTTTCCTATCTTGGAATGTGTGGGCCAAGTGGCTTATCGACTTCAGTTGCCAGCGACGATGCAAGCGATCCACGATGTGTTTCATGTTTCCCAGCTGAGAAAGTATGTTCCTGATGCATCTCACGTGCTAGGTGATTCAGTTTGGCCTGAAGTGACTATAGATTTATCTACACCAGAGTATCCAATTCGAATTGAAGATCATCATGAGCAACGATTAAGAAATAAGGTAATCCCTCTGGTTAAAGTTGTATGGCAGCATCACTCTGGCAATGAAGCTACTTAGGAACGTGAGGATAAGATGCGTCAGCAATTTCCTTTCTTATTCGAATAAGGTATAATTTCTTTCCGTTCTCTGCTTATGCTTCCTTTTAAATTTCAAGGATGAAATTTTTATTAGGAGGGAGGGACAGTAAGGCCCGTTCCTTATTGGATCCTTTCCAGTATTAAAATAAAATTTTAATCCATAAATTTAGGATATTTTTAGGGATTTAATGGGCTATTTTTATGCATTTAACCCATTTAGTTAAAGATTTGAAGAAATTAAATGGGCATATACATAATTTTGCTTCTTTGGGGGTTAAAATGTGATTTGAGGTTAAAAATAAAAAATAATAATAAAACCAATTTTTTTTTACCCAATCGGCCGACCCCCTCTCTCTTCCCTCATTCTCTTTCTCTCTCTCTCCCACGATCGCTCTCTCCCTCTCTCTCGGGGCGTGGTCCGACCGGGCCATTGCAGGAGACGCGGGAGGCACCGTTAGAAAGCCCACGACGCGAGGAGTGCGGTGACGTCAACCTCAAGATGAACTACGGAGCATGGAGATGGGACCGGGCGAGGAGAGCCGCGGGGACCCTCGGCTTGCATGTCGGCTTAGCGTCATTTTCATCGCGATCGAGGTAGGGGGATGGATGCCCGACCTCGTTAGGAGCATTTTCCCCGCCAAGCCCATCGTCGTTATGTCTTCTACAGCCTGAACATCGTCTTTTATATTTTTGGAGCATGAACATTGTTATTTATGTTTTCAATCCATCCTGGCCATTGTATTTATGTTTTCTGGGCTTATAATGACTGTATGATGGATGTGGGTTGGGGAATGGCAGGTTTAGATAGGTTTCCTGTCGATTTGGGTCGATTGGGAGAATTTTCCCGTTGAACTCCCGCGTTTTCGATTCTCTGGTAGGGTAGCGGTCCTACCAGTGACCGTTTACGGGAAGCGGTCTACAGCTAGACCGTTTCATCCCTTGCAGCAGTCCACCCATAGACCGTCTACCGACTTTTGCGACCGACCCTTCGACCGCTCGAGACCGTTGACCTAGTAAGGCGGTGGAGCTTAGTGACCCACACCTAGACCGCTTATGACCCTCTAGCAGCTGATCGTAAGACCGCTAGCGTCCCCTTCGCGGTCCAGACTTTGACTGCGCCAATGCTTTGAACAGTAAGACGACGGGAGTTTAGCGGCCTATTAGTAGACCGTTTCATCCCATTTAGCGGCCAGGGGTTCGACCGCTTACGACTGTAGCGGCCCTAGGTTATACTGTTTCATTCCTGCAGATTCTAAATGCGATTCAATTCATTTAATTATGCGGTTAATGTTGCATATTCGCCATGTTTAACTATTTTTACAAACTGTGGTGCACTTTTATATCCCAATAGAGTTACTTTCTCTTTCCTTGTGATGGAACCACTAGTCGTAACCTGAGGACCTCTAGTGTCGGCCCACGTGGGAGAGGTGGCGGGGTAGTCCCAGTTTACAGTTTTTAAGCTAGTTTCCGTGGGCCCCCTTGCTTGACAGTAGCGTCCTACTGGGGGGAAAACTAGCTAGAGGTCTGGCTCAAGGCATTGAGCCTGTGTGTGCACACGTGGTCAGGGGCTTGGACTGGCACTGATGAGTGTTACCCTGACTAGTTCTTATTTTCTAGTACTGTTATGTGTCTCACTTGTCGCGATACAGACTTGTGTAGATACTTGAGACGTAGTGTAAGCCGTCAGTGGACGCATCTGGTTTCTCTTTCTGGTGGTCCTTCTCTCTCCTGTCACTTGGAAATGTTGAAGTTTATTCTATTCGTAGATTTAGTTCCTGACGCTCGTGTTTAAATTAAATTGGCATCATTGTTCGTTGTTATTAGATAGTTTTACAGCTTTACTAAACTGTTGTTTAATTCCGCCAATGCATGCTTTGCTTCTTTCCTTTGTCTAGTGGCGAGGTAGGGATCCACGTGACCCCTACTGAGTCTTGTTGAGAGACTCACCCTTACTTTTCCAGGTGAGCAACCTCAGCCGTCTTCTGGAGCTTCCCATGCTTTTGACGGCCGTACTTAGTGCCAGTAGTGGTCGGTCAGTAGGTTTTGTCCTTTCTTGTACCTTTTGGCCGGGGTATGGCCCGTGTAGTTGTATATTTTGACTCTTGTACAGTTGTTAGACTTGTATAAGTTGTGGATCTGGACTATTGTATATATTATCACTCTGATATTTATTTTGCTTCCATTTATAGTTCAAATTGTTGCTATAATGAATATTGCGCACGTGTAATTCCAATTCGTTATGCATCCCCTCGACAAAACCCTCTAACCCTTACGGGGCCTCATCTGCCTCTTGGGTGGCTTCCCCGTGTTCTTGGTATCGGTTTACCAGTATCCGGATCTCCGGGTCGTTACATCTATGGACAGCAAAAAATTCGCTGGCAAGAACTCCGAGCCTTGTCAAGCCGAACACGAGCAACGAAGAAAGAAAGGAGGGAGTACATCAGTGCACGCATTTTGACGCACGCCAGAACAAAAATGAAGAAAACAAGCAACACATGGGAGGGCCTTTTGAACCGGTGCAAGAGGCCCATGGGGTTTGAACCAGCGCAGGGCAAGCCTCTCCTCTCTTGCTCCTGAATTAGCAGCAAGCCCATTCCCCGCTTGAACCGGCGCAGCCCCATGGGCAGTGAATCGGCGCGCCTTGCCTTCTCCTTGAAGCATGAACCGGTGCAGCCCCATGGGCAGTGAATCGGTGTGCCTCTCCTCCTCCATCCAACATGAACTGGCGTGAGAAGCCATGGCCTCCTATGCCACATGTAAACCGGCGGAACTCCCTTTGCCACTTGATACGGCGCAACTGTCCTCCCAAGCCTACCTGAATCGTCACACGAAGCAACCCTGTGGGCTAGTGAACCGGCGCACTCTCCCCCATCCAACTGATACGGCGCCAGCCTCTCCAAGGCATGAATCGGCGCGCCCCTTCTCTAAAGACCTGAATCGGTGCCTTCCAACCAAACTAAGTCATCCGGCATGAGAAACATCCCATCCCTAGCACTGGACTTTGTTTCCACGCCGGTCTAGCAGAATAGAAGAAGAGTCCCCCTTTTGGCAAGCCATTCAATGCCCATTCGACTAGCCACTGAAGGACCCCTACGTGGAATGTTTACCCACAGGTTAAACCTTAGGCTTGGCAACGGACTGGCGTAAGAATGCAAGCCCCGTCGCCTCGAGCACGAAGCATTCAATGCCCACGTGCCTGTCTCGCGCTCAGAATGACACCGCAATGGTAGCAGCCCGTCGACGTTGACCTCGGCCAACCTCGTGAAGACACGCTAGATACCGTCCTGCCCCCCTATAGGTAGCCTCGTGATAGTTCCGAGCGGGAAAAGAAAAAGAGAGATGAAGAATAGGAGGGAGCGGAGTAGTTCGAACATCTCCTCCTCCACCGCAACTCCTATAAAAGGAAGCCCAGCTGTCAAAGAAAGAGGTTGGTTGATCAAAGGGTCCACCCCCCCGACTGGCTGTTCAAAGCTTAGAGAAGAAGTGAAGAGCCATGTCTGTCTGTTTGTGCATCTGCGTCCGCGGAGTGAAGAAAAAGAAGAAGGGTGAGAGACAGAAGAGAGGGGGAGAGGTGAGGGTTTGAGGGGGGGAGGAGCCTATGCTCCGTTCCCCCCACTAATGTATTTCTCCGCTTTCCTACTTTATTTCATTTTCTTTTCACTATGATGTATGCTTCCCCGTGCTGTATGCCTCCATGGTGAATAAAAGCCTAGTCATGGCAAATGTTACGGGTT
Organism: Amorphophallus konjac; assembly: GCA_022559845.1. Lineage (NCBI taxonomy): Eukaryota > Viridiplantae > Streptophyta > Magnoliopsida > Alismatales > Araceae > Amorphophallus > Amorphophallus konjac. Next base: position 155,977,348 of record CM040129.1, read on the forward strand.
TCATTGAGGCCCCTTTGTCTCTTCTCTCTCGAGCATGTCTCTTCTATCTTTTGCCCGATTCTGGGCTTTCTGCTCTAGCTCATCCTCGACATATGATGGTATCCGTTTCTACGGTGATCACTCCAAGTCCCCCGAGGCTTACTTTTCCATAGTATGGCCCTTGGGGAGCCTCGCTTGACAAGTGAACAACAACGGCCGTCTGCCTGGCAACATATTGGACCTATGTCCTAGAATTTCAAAAAACAAGGCCCGTGGGCCATTGGGATCCCTTGAAGGCTAGCCCTTGGGTTTCCACGCTCACTTTGGGTCATGGGGTAGCTATCTCGGCTCACCCAAGAATCTTTGAGGCTATCTCGGATCCCTCCGTGGAGGAGTCTTCATTTTACACCCTACATAACCCAGGTCCGGGGGAGGTGCTGCCAAAATTCCGCTAGGAACGCAGATAAAGAAAAAAAATGCATGTTGTAACAATGCTAACCATGAGAGCAAAAACAAAAAATGAAATGAATAAAAAGACCCGTCCATGAACAGAAAATGTCTGAACCCTCATGAACTAAGAGCAAAAAGAAAGGGAGAGCTCTACATTTCTGAACCCCTACGTTGACCCCATAGCTCCATGCGTCGACTCCGCTTCGCTCCCAGCGGACCCTGCGTTGACCCCATAGCTCCCTGCGTCAACCCCCTAGTTCTCCTAGAGCCCCTTGCGTCGACCTCATGCCTGTGAAACACTATCTATGCATTGCATGCTGTATTTTCATGAACGGGTGCAAGAATATTAGGGAGCTCCATGAGTTCAGCTCAAACAAAAAAAGGACGGGCACATCTTGTGCATTGAATCATATGCATCATAGGCATAGAATAAACCCAATACATGCATAATAAACCCCCTACAATCTACTCTGCCAAATAAAAAAAAGGAGAAAGAAAAAAAATCTGTTTAAAGCATGGGGTGTATGGGACGACCCTCCTAAACACCCCTGCGTCGGCGTAGGGGGTGAGCCTACGTCGATGCAGGTCTGTTTCTCCTTCTATTGCTGGGTGTTTCGATCGATCGACCAAACCGATTCGGTCGGCCGAACCCCGTTCTAAAACAAAAAAAAAAACAACCAAAGAAGGGGTGAATCGGCGCGCACGCGAGGGCCTTCTCACGCCGTCTCACCCCCGTGCCAGTTTACCTCCACCGCTCTCTCCTTTTTCCACTGCGCCAATTCACCCTGCTATATAAACAAATATAAAAAATGGAGAGGAGCGGAAGTGATCCGGTGCCCATTAGCGCGCCAGATCATCCCCTCCCTCTCTTGCTCTCTAAATAAAAAAAAAACCAAAACAAAAGAATAATAACAAATGAATAGAAAAAACACACCCTTGCATTCTAAAAAAAAGAAAGCAAATAACCAAATGACAAAAAAAATATAAAACAAAAAGACATCCAAAGTACTAAATAATCAAACAAGGAATAATAATAACAAATGAATAAAAGAAATGTATCCATTCAAAAAAAATTAATTAATGAACCAAAAAATATATATAACGACAATGCTAACAAATGAATAAAAAAATACACCTATGCATTTAAGTGAATAAAAGAAAATCCAACAACCACATAATAACTATATCATATTGTCCGCTCCGGACCCTCGCCTCCCCACACCTAGCATGAAGGGAATATAAACGATGCATCGGTAAGTCGTGTTTGGCCCTTGGGAGTTACCCCGATATGGCCACGACTCGGCATTGCCTTGGGCCGATAGCTCATCGAATCTGACCCATTCTGATTGGGATATAATCGTGCTCTCCTTTCAAACTCGCCGTACACTCGGCGGACATTTGCACGGGTTTACTTCCGTCGTCATCGCGCTTTCAACACGGACTTCCATCCGGATAGGAAATGGCACATAAGCGACTGACATGAATTGAATGTTTACACCCCCGCCTGGGCGCATTTTAATGCGATTCGCGAATTTCACTATCTCATTTCGTTAATGTTAATTTTAGGCCATAGGGCCCCTTTTCTTGGTGATCAATCAAGGGTTTTCCCCTCTCTGAGGGGATCTAATTAACATCATGACCTTTACAGCACGACGGGTTGTTGTCCCGACAAGATATCTACAATCGTCTGGCCAGTCAGACGGCCCACACCTGTGACTTCCTTGAAGCCCGAATTAATCGTCACTTTGTGACTGGCACGTCCACGCACTAAATTAATAAAATAAACCAAATAAACTAAAGAAATAAATAAGCAGTCTGAAAAGTGAGTCCACAGGGTCCCGCGGATCCCCACCACAAAACAACGGCAGTAAACAACAGTGCTAGTAAGAACAGCAACAACAATAACAGCCACAGCGGAAGGGACAGCTGTAACAAGAATATTAAACACGGTAGTCGATGGAACCACGGCTCTATAAGCTACTCCTACCGACATGAAAAGTAAACCCTGATCTATTAGTCCAGGGACCACCGAACTAAAGGAGAACCCTTGCTATGTTGCCAGGTAGAGAATACCACGACAACTTTGTCGTGCAGGCCCATCCTCACTAACAAAGGCCCAACTCAAGATCACACGGTCCAAGGCACAGTCACAACCTCGCCGTCGTGAACCCTACACTGTCTATAGGTGAAACCTCGTTAACTCTACCGGGAACCCTCGACCTGAAAGTCAGGAAAACGTACATCGAAATCACCTGAAGAACCACGTCTCGCAGACGGGAAACTAAACCTCAAGTCACAAGAGTCACGTGTTGTGTGACGGGAGTACCTGCCCACCAGAAGCAAGGCCGGATGCGTCCATTGACGTCTTAATCTGCACCCCAGGTGTCTTCCTACTCGCCCTAAGCGGAAATTGAGACACCGTGCAAGTAACTAAGAACACAGGACAAGGGTCTAGTCAGGGTCGTGCTCGTCAGCACGCGTCTAAAGTCTCCGATCACGTGTGCACACACTAACTGACTCCGCTATGTGAGGCCCTCTAGTTGGTTTTCCCTCCGGCCCGAACTCGAGCAGACACATTGGGAGGCCAAGACCGTCGTACAAAACGGCTCCATGCCGTCAATCTGCTCTACTACTAGGGTCAAAACCATGGCTAAGAATAATCCTTCAGGCGGCCCACAACCGCCGAGTTAATTCCCTTTCCAAGGGAGACCAAGAAACATCCCAGCCCCGGGTTAGGACGTAAAACACTCAGTCATTGGCCATACTCATGGCCAACATGGAAATCCTTTCCGAGGAAGCTAACGTCATGCGGGAACAACCCTCCGCACTCATAACGGCACACAGTAACTATTTCGACTATGAAATTGTAAGGAAGATCCTGTGATCTCTGACTCCTGTGTAGCACACAAAGGCAACAGTGATCGAGGAGTCAAGGGATCTTCAGATGATGAAAGTTGACGAGCTGATAGGTTCTCTAATGGCATATGATATGAACCTTCCCAAATCTGAGGAGCTCGAGAACAAGAAGAAACCAATCGCGCTGAAGGCTAGCTCCAGTAAAACAAGCAGATCCAGCCACAGTGGATCATCAAGCGAGCAGATCAGCCTCTCTGGGTCAGAAATCGATGGAGACCAACTTGCTTTGCTGACCAGACAGTTCAGGTGATTCTTGAGAAAGGAAGGCAAAAATTTCGGCCTAAGATAATTCAGCGGCCGACGACATAGCAGGTATAGGTCTAACCCTGCAAAGAAACCTGATACTAATGTTTGCTATCACTGCAGGAAGGCCGGTCATATGAAGGCAGATTGTCCAGAGCTCCAAAAGCAAAGGGAGAAACTAAGGAAGAAAGCTGGAAAAGGAAAAGCCATGATTAGTAGTTGGAGCGATGAGGACGAGGGCACACTGAGCACCACCTCAGAGAGCGAGGATGAAGAAAAGCCCATCTGCCTGATGGCCAAAAGTGACAAAGAAGAAGAAGAAGATTCCGATGAGGTATCCTCTCCCTTTGAGCACTATATCATTTCTGATTGGGAGGATGCCTACGGAGACTTGCTAGATAAAGTGGATGATATTAGAAAGGAGAACATGCATTTGAAGAAGAAAGTAAACTTTCTTATGAATGATAAAACCATGTCTGATAAAATTGCCTGTCTACAATCTGAAAGCGATAGTTTAAAATTTTCATGTGCTGAATCTGATGATTTGAAGCATGCTTTAATAGATTCTAGAAAGAAAATGAATGGTTGAAGAATGTTATTGATGATTTAAAGCTGAGAATTCAAACGTTTGAAAATGAAGCAAAAATTTCAAATGAGAAATATGAAGCTGTTTTCTGTGTGAATTCTGAATTAAAAAAAATTGATGAAAATTCAGAGAAAGAAGATGTTGATAAAAGGAAAATAATAGAAAATATGACCCAAGATTCAGATAATCTCAATACTCTGTTAGGGTCAAAGGTGAATTTCAGAAAAGAAGGTCTCGGATTCAACTCAACTGCCACAGAGAGCTTTGCCGTGAAAACTATATCATTTGTGGCAGAAAAAAGGAAGGGACCTCTCACAAAAATGGTTAGTGATAGCTCTGATACCACTTGTTGGGGTGCAAGGCACGGATTCAGAAGGGGGGTTGAATGAATCCCCTTATAAAACTCTTGCCCAATTAAAACTTCTTTATAAAACTGAAAGCCAATGAACAATTACGGAACTAATAGGTTCACAAGTCAACGAGAGTGCTTACTGATGAACTGATTAGTGACTTAGAATCAATGTCAAAGGACTTTCAATACAGTTGTCGAACAGACAGTGTGCAATCAACAACTCTAATAGACAGAAAGAAACAGATCACGCCTAAGCATTCGCCTAACGAAATAAGAAAAGCAATCACACCACAATGGACAGAAGATTTTTAGGTGGTTCGGTCCTCCAGACCAACGTCTACCCCACACTCAAACCAGAGTATGGATTCCCGCTGATACAAAGCTTAATTGCTGGGCCTCACAGCCTGCCTACAATCGCTGAGCATCACAGCTTGCTTCCGCTGGGCAATACAGCTTAGCCATCCGCTGGGCAATACAGCTTGGCCGTCCAGAGGAACCGATCCTCTGCTACTACTGAGCAACACATCTTGCTCTGCTAACTGACAGTTTGAAAACAAAGATAAAAAGAGAAACAAGAACGATGGAATACAACAACTGAAAGCTGGAAATAAAACCCGATGAATATCGCTCACACAACTGGCCTAGATTTGATCCAAGTACCAGTGAACAGAACATTAAAGATTCTTCTCTCGATCTCACTCTCTCTTCAACTCTTCTTTCAATCTTTCTTCTCTTTCTCTTCTCTCTGGATCGTATAGGCTCTTTCTGCTTCTGCTCTTCTGAAGTATTTTCACGATCATCACACACCACTATCCATCTTCTTTAGATGGAGAGATCTTCCTTTTATAGCAGCAATAGATAGGTGGGCGTGTGTCCTCCACGAATTCCCACCCTAGCGCCTTGACCACGTGGCAGCATTTCAGCTCGCTGCTTTACACGTGTCACGATCCTGGCACATCTTCCATTCTTGGGTCACGTGCCCTTCTTAGACTCCTCGAGCAGAGATCCTGTCAAGGTCAGACTTATTATCAACTTGAATCAATCTGAAGGATAATAGAAAGATGCACCGAGTTAGTTCGAGATTTGAACTAAATGTGCACAGACTTGATGCATATAATACGGTATGCATATGTGAAAGTATGCACAATGAAAAGGAATGCACAAACTTCCTATATACATATGAGGGACTAAAAGCATGTACTGACTTGGTCAACAAATGCGTGAGCTTTGTATGCAATAGGCACAGCTATGCACAGACTTAATTATGTATATGTATATGAAACGCACATAGGGACGGACTACTCATGCACAGACATGCCACCGAGATGTGTACAGACTTGATAACGTGCAGTGAAATGTTGTACCGACTTTCAATGTACAGACAAAGTATGCACGGACTTCTTATGCGACAGATGCAATGAACATGCACCAACTTTCAATGCGTAAACAAAATATGCATCGACTATGTGTGCAACAAAAACAAGAAATACACCGACCTTCCAATAGAATCGTGCAACGACTTATGTGCTGAACAGGCGTATATGCATCGACTCTAGTATGCATGAAAGCAAGACTAGCATCGACGTTGAACAGTGAACTGCATCGACTAGAGAAGGCAAGGTCGCCGAATGTGCATGAACTTATGTATGCGAGATGCAACATGCACCGACTTGAAGAATGCACGGACTTGAATGCACAGACTGAATGTGCACGGGAACCGTGAAGTGAGCAAACCTAAAGTGCAATCTATCAGAACATGCAAGTATCAAATAATATATCACACTAAGTGTGACTTATAGTGTTGCTATCATCAAAGCCATCACCAAAATAAAATCATCATCATCATCACAACCACAGGGGCACAATAGTAACTCGATCAAGCATAACAAGGAAGCCCAGAACACACGGGGTCATCCGGACCCTCAAAATCACACGGGCATGCTAATCGAGGTACATGACACCTCCAGACACCCCAAAACACGGTCTCGGTACCCACGGGGTGTCCGAGACATCCACGGGGCCAATGGCCGACCAAAGGATCACAACCGGGTCGATGTGGACGCGCTTAAAACTCGCAGGCTCTCTTGGTTTTATTCGGTTTATTGTGTGCGTGGGCGTTCCAGTCACTGAGGTGACAATTTATTCGGGCTCCGAAGAGCCCATGGTGCGCTCGGTCTGACTTCGTCAGATGATTGTGTGGTTCGTGTCGGGACCGAATCCCGTCGCGCCACGAAGGTCACGACGTCATTTACATCCCCCATACGAGGGAATACCCTTGATTAATTGCCGAAATTAGGGGCCCCGTGGCCTAAAAGAATAATACTAATTGTGCGAGAGAGATAGGGATAAATCACATTGAGAGCTGTATTCAGACCACGAACCGTTGGTCATGTCGGTCACTCGTGGACCTTTTCGTGTTCGGACACGGGTCCGTGATGGAAATGTGACGAGAAAACCGGGACGAATCCGTTCGAATGTCTGCCGAGCTCACGGCAATTTTAATGATGATTCGGAAGGCGTCCGGGATGAGAAACAAATCCGATCCGATTAAGATGTCGACCCGAGGTTAGATCAAAGCCTGGCCATGCCAGGGTGATTTCCGAGACTCGGGCTCGACCTGAAAGGGCGACATTGTTGTGCCTTTTACCCCGGGTCACGGGGAGAGATGGGGGCTGCAGCGTGGGCTCTGGCGTCTTTTATTTGAGGTCTCCTTAATTATATGTTCTGGGATTCCCAATTTGCCGTTCATTACCTCTTTATACATTCATTCCGGGTGATTTCTCTTCTTTTATTCATGAGTGCTCCCATTGTTACTATTTGTTTATTATTTATCATTTTTTGTTTTATTAACCCCTGCCGCCTCTTTCATTACGATTAATATTATACATTTAGAGTCCTTTTGATTAGCGTAATTTTCAATGATTTATTTGCCATTTGTTAGGGCCATTATTATGTTGCATATGCATATATGTGTAGCGTACCGGCGAGGGGAAATAGGGCGTACCGCTGAGGGCAGGAAGCGTGCCGGCGAAGGGAAACAGGGCGTACCGCTGAGGGCAGGAGGGTGTACCGCTGGAGGCCAAGGAGTGTGCCGCTGGGGCTCAAGGGGTGTACCGCTGGGCAATTGAGGGTGTACCGCTGAGGGCCCAAGGAGTGTGCCGCTGGGGCTCAAGGGGGGCGTACCGCTGGGGGCTTATTGGGGCGTACCGCTGGGCAACTGAGGGTGTACCGCTGAGGGTCCAAAGGGTGTGCCGCTGGGGCTCAAGGGGGCGTACCGCTAAGGGGAGGTGGTTAGAGTGTGTCGCTGAAGGCTGCAACGGTGAGGGCCAGAAGAGGCGTACCGGCAAAGGGGTGAAGTAATGGGAACATGCCGGAAAAGGGGTCGGATGAGCAGGCCATTGGGAAACGATTAGAATGCACCGTTGGAGGGCCAATCAGGGCACAGTGATGGAGGTCCAGTCAATCCTCAATTTTTATCTTAAGGCTTTTCTTTTCTTCTTATTTTGATTTGTACGTAACTTTATATAAACTTCTCCCCTGCTTCGTTCTGTTCGGTCTCTCCGGCGCCAGTCGGAAGTTCAAGTCACCGGGCAGTTGATCGGCTCGGTTCAGCTCTCGTTGTAATGCCGGCAGTGGTTTGATTGGTTGGAAGGTTTTATCGTTGATCGTTCTTATTCGTTTGTTGCTTCCTTTTGCCTCTTTTAATGTTTTATTATTTTCTCACAAAAATTCGACAGCATCTCCCCTTGACCGGGGGCGTAAGGGAGATAAAGGGAACGCGCCCACATGGAGTGGCGGAACCCGACAACTGGAGGTGGGCCCCCGGGGGAGCAACACCTTTAAAGAACCTCGAAAAAGTGAAGGCGAACAACCGGCTGAGGCATGGCCAGGGGGGGTGCCGCTGAGGGCATGAAGGTGTGTGCCGCTGAGGGCAGCTGGGGTGTGCCGCTGAGGGCAACAGAGGTGTGCCGGCCAAGGCTAATCAGGTGTATCGGCCAAGGAGTGTGCCGGCCAGGGGTGAAAGTGTGGGTGCCGCTGAGGGCAAGTGGGGTGTGCCGGCCAGGGGCAAATGGGTGTGCCGGCCAAGGATAAATGAGGAGGTGTACCGCTGGAGGGCCCCCGTGGGTGTGCCGCTGAGGGACCAAGCCGGTGTGCTGGCGAATGGCCGGGAAGATGCATCGCTGGGGGATTAAAGCTGCTAAGTGTATGGGCTGAGGGGGGTCTCATAGGTTGTTCAAAGAAAGGAAGAGGAGGGGGCTTCAAGGCAGGGGGTGGCCTATTGGCAACCGGTCGATCGGAGAGAGAGAGAGCAAGGGTCTCCCTTCCGCCTCAAGCGGGTGGGCACCCAGAGATGGCCCTGGAAGAGGGTGGAAAGCCTATGAGGCCAAGGGTCATGGGCGAGAGATCATACCCACAGGGAGACCCCAAGCAAAACGCCGAGGAAATGGGGAGACGGAGGGAAAACAAACAACCCATCAAGGGCCGTGAAAACTAGCACAAATCACCAACAAAGAACATGGAGAAACCCGGAGAGGGTGCTTTTTATTCACGGGAGGCAAAGGGCCGAGGCCTTACATGCACATTACAAAAAGAAAATGCCCACCACAAGGCTGTGGACGGAAGAAACCAAAAGAAAGACGGAATAGGAGGGGGGGGGAGGAACAGAGTGCAGAGGAGGGCAAGATGCCCCTAACTCTTCCCCCCCATTACATCGAATCCTCTCCCTCTTACTCTCGCTTCTTCCCGGTGGCGGTGGTCGTCGGGGGAAGCTCCCGGCGAGGAGGGCCTCTTCTTCTTCTTCTCTCTTCTTCTCTTTTCTTCTACGTGTGTGTGTCTGCTGCTGTCGGAGCCTCTCCCCTCTCTGTGCTTGTCTCTCTCTCTGTCTCCCTCTGTGTGTCCCCCTCTGTCCCTGTTCGAAACGAAGGGGAGGGGTTTTTATACCCCGGACGGCGGGAGTCTTCGTGCAGGGGCGTCGAAGCGGGAAGTGGCCCGTGATCATGAGGTTTGACCTGCCTGTCCTGGCTGTCAGTGGACTAGGCCACGTGGCCCAACGATCGGCTGCCACCTCAGACGGCTCCACTGCGCGCCAAGGATGTGTAGGGCATGGGCCTCACGTCGCCCGTTGAAAGAACTTCACCGCTGTGCCGCTGGCAGGCTGAATGAGCGTGCCGCTGGAGAGCGAAAACGGCGCGCCGTTGAAGGGTTTCAGGGCGTGCCGCTGAAGCTCTGAGGGTCGTACCGCTGGGGAGCCTGCGGGGCGCGCCGCTGAAGACCCCAGTTGGGCGTGCCGTTGAGAGGCCGTGCCGCTGGGGGACCCCGAGGGGGTGTGCCGCTGAGGGGTTCTTCGGGGCGTGCCGCTGGAGACCTTTTGGGCGTGCCGCTGAAGGCCCTTAAGAGCGTGCCGTTGAAGGCCCTTTGGGGCGTGCCGCTGGAGACCTTTTGGGCGTGCCGCTGAAGGCCCTTAAGAGCGTGCCGTTGAAGGCCCTTTGGGGCGTGCCGCTGGAGGCCTTTGGGTGTGCCGGCGAGCGCCCAAAGGGGCCGTGCCGGTGAAGGCTGCTGTAGGGCGTGCCGCTGGAGGGAGCGTGCCGCTGGAGGGTCCTGCCAGGGCGTGCCGTCGAAGCCTCAAATGGGCGTGCCGCTGAAGGGTTAAATGGGCGATTTTGAGCCCATTATGAGCACGAGTTGCGGCCCACTTGATTTTCTTCGAGGCCCATGGGCTGTGGGGCCTTTTGTGATTGATTTCTCCGGGGTTTCTTCACTCGGCACCGTTGTCGATGCTGGGCCGAGCATGATATTTAGATGTGCGATTTTCGGTGTCCACAAATGCCCCCCACCCACGGGTAGCGCAGGCGAAGGATGAGTCGGGCAGTGCCCGTGGGTGTCCTCGTCTCTTCTCTCTTTGTCGATGCCGACGGGGTGTCGAGAGCCGACCTGGTTTGTTGTTTGTTGGTCTCTTTGTTAGAGTCAACGAGGCGTCGGAAACTGAAGTAGTGTGTTGGTCTCTTTGTCTCTTCATCAGTGCCGACGAGGTGTCGGGAACTGAAGTAGTGTGTTGGTCTCTTTGTCTCTTCATCAGTGCCGACGAGGTGTCGGGAACTGAAGTAGTGTGTTGGTCTCTTTGTCTCTTCATCAGTGCCGACGAGGTGTCGGGAACTGAAGTAGTGTGTTGGTCTCTTTGTCTCTTCATCAGTGCCGACGAGATGTCGGGAACTGAAGTAGTATGTTGGTCTCTTTGTCTCTTCATCAGTGCCGACGAGGTGTCGGGAACTGAAGCAGTATGTTGGTCTCTTTGTCTCTTGATCTCTTCGTCAGTGACGACAGGATGCCGGGAACTGACATGCTTTGTTGTCTCTTAGTCTCTTGGTCTCTTCGTCAGTGCCGACGAGATGCCGGGAACTGACATGCTTTGTTGTCTCTTAGTCTCTTGGTCTCTTGGTCTCTTCGTCAGTGCCGACGAGATGCCGGGAACTGACATGATTTGTTTGATCTCTTAGCATCTTGGCTGTTCTTTCTCTTTCTTCTTTTTTTTTGTACCACATTACCGATACAAGCGCCCTTTCGGGTTTTCGCCGGTACCGGCCCCCTCTTACTTTTGCCCACGCGCTCTCTCGGGTTTTCACGCGGCGGGGTACCCAATTTTGCCCGTAGCGCCCTTTCGGGTTTTCGCCACGGCCGGGTTATTACCATTTTTACCCTTGTTCCGGTGTAGGGACAAGTCCGGCGGGGTATCTCTATTTTTAACCCCATTTTATTTTATTATTTTTTTGATGAATGAGTGATATGCGTGGGTAGGATAGGGCACGAAGCCTTGCACCGGAAGATAGGGTTCATTCGTTGGCAAGAAGACAATGCCAGCGCAACGGAAGAATTCGTGTCGATTCGGACGTAGGGTCCGTAATGACCATATTGTGCGGAGCGAGCGGCTAGGGCACGAGGCCTTGCGCCAGAGAGGGACTTATTCGGTGGCAAGGGACTAATGCCAACGCAAGGGTAGAATTTGTGCCGACTCGGACGTAGGGTCCGTAATGGTAATATTGTGTGGAGCGGGTGGCTAGGGCACGAGGCCTTGCGTCAGAAAGGGACTTATTCGTTGGCAAGGGATTAATGCCAACGCGAGGATAGAGGTTCTGTCGATCCGGGCGTAGGGCCCGTGATGGCAATATTGTGTGACGCGGGTGGCTGAGACCCGGGCCACGTGCCGGGGACGGGCCCGTTTGTTGGCATGGGAATGGCACCGTCGCAAAGGTAGAGTGTGCAGGGGTAGCGTCGCCTCCATTTGCACGGGTGCATGTCCGCCCGAGACCGTGGGGACGGGACGTCCCCTCGGAAGGACCTTATTATTGTGCCTCATTTGCGCATATCTAAAATATATATATATATATATATATAAGTAGATGCATATATGTATGTATACATATATATATATATATGTATGTAAGTATGTATACATATTATTTATAATAATTTTTGTTTTCCTTTTTTTTGTTTTCTTCTTTCATCACCCCTTTTTTTCTTTTTTTTATTCTCCTTTCTATCTCTTTCTATATTTTTTCTCCCTTTTTTATTTCTTTCTATTTTCTTCTTCTCTTCTCTTCTCTTTTTTTTTTATCTTTCTTGTATTTTCTCCCCCCCTTTTCTCTTCTTTTCTCCTTTCTTTTCTTTTCTTTTTCTCTTTTTTTCTATAAAAGGGGGCGCGGGGGTGTTTCGAACGGTCACTCCGTTCGAATCCCCCCCCTCTATTCCCTCTCTTTCTTTCTCTCCGGTGACCGGGCGAACGAGCTCCCCCACCCTTCCTCTTCTTCTCCGGGCGCGACCGTCGCCGTGGGCACCACCATCGCCGGTGCCGTGGTGAGGAGACGGCCGTGGAGCCCCCCCCCATTCCTCTTTCTTCTTCCCTTCTCTTCCCTTCCTCTTTCGTCCTCTTCCCCTCCTCTTTTCTCCACCGTGGACGGCGGTCGGGGGTGGTCGCACCCCTCCCTCCTCCGTCTTTCCCTCTATCTCCTCCCTTATTCTTCTTCTTCTCCTCCTCTCCCTTCCTCTCTTCTCCTTCCATCTTCTTCCCCTTTCTTTTTTTGCTGTGGGATGCCGCCGGTTGCACTGACGGACTGAGCGTGCCGGGGAGAAGGGGTTACAGGCGTGCCGGCGGAAGCCTTCTAGGGCGTGCCGGCGAGGGACCCTCGGAGCATGCCGGGGAAGCTCCTCCTCAGGGTGTGTCGGGGAAGAGAGGCGCCAAGTGTGCCGGGGAGCGGGCAGATGTGCATGCCGGCAAAGGGCCTTCGGAGGCGTGCCGGGGAGCAACCCTGGCGGGTGTGCCGGGGAAGGCCGTTGCAGGGGGACTGTGCCGGGGAAGCCCGAGTTGGCTGTGCCGGCGAAGGCGTCTGTGGGTGTGCCGTGGGAGGCACCTGTGGGCGTGCCGGGGAAGGCACCCAGGGTAGTGTGCCGGTGAGGGCAACCGCAGGGTGTGCCGGGGAAGGCACTGGGCAGTGTGCCGGTGAGGGCCTCCAGGAGGGAGTGTACCGGCGAATGCCGCTTCAGGGCGTACCGGGGAGGGCACTAGGCAGTGTGCTATTGAAGAAGCCTTAAGCCATGGGAAGAAGACTTTTGACCGGTGGACTTCTGGTGTTGCCTCTTGGGGCCCACCATGCTTTGTTGGGGCCGTCACTCCTTGTGGACGCGCACCCATGTTTTCCCTTACGCCTGTGGCCTAGGGGAAACTCTGCCGAAATTTCGTCAGAAATTGGCTATATTTTGTTCATTTGACTTGTAGTAAAGCTTCTTTGCAGTCCTTTTGCTTGTGATTTATTCTGATCTTCTTATTTGCATATCTTTGCAGACACATGGCTGCTCCAAGTGGTTCTCCCGCCCCCGCTGCTGCTGTCGGTGCCGACCTCATTCCGCGGGGTCCAGTGCCGGCAGTGACATGGCTCAACGTGGAAGACCTGGACCGTGAGCATGGGGAGATAGCTGCTTTGGCTGAGTCATCGGGGTCTGACCGTGAAAGCATGGACGTCCGCAGACTCGTCAGGGTTGAAAGCGGCTTCACATTCGATCGGGCCACCGAGGAATATAGGAAGGATTTCCCGAAGGATAGGCACCTCGTTCGATTTCTGAAGCATTTGCGCTCTCGAGAGGGGCGAGATTATCGCGTCATAAAGGCGGCCGAGCGGGCGATCCTGCATGCCCGAGACAGTCTGCTGTATAGCGTCCCCAGGAGCATTCCGATGTATCTGGTGGGAGAAGCCCGGGAATGGAAGCCGGTCCTGGGGATCGAAGGGGTGCTGCCGGTTGAAGATAAATTGGTGCGAGCCCCTCAATTCACGCCAGCGAGGTGGGACATGTCTGCGGGGAAGGTGCATGGCGAGTCGCCCCGATTTGGTTTATTCTTGGCTCCCCTGAAATGGGGTTATAGGGAGGAGCCGTTCATATTGGATTGTTTGGCCCTTAGGTTCAAGTACGAACTATCACTGGGCTGGTTCGGGGAGCTGAAGCTTCAAGACGCCCACAGCTTCCGAGGAGGGGCGGTGGAGTTCACTGAATATGTGCTGTTCAACTACGCCCCGTTGCTGGTCCGGGTTGGCATCTACCACAGCGTATACGCCTCCCGGTATGGTTACCCCATCTCCAAGGGTCTCTGTTGCGGCATGATAGAAGTATTTAGTGCGGAGACCAATACTTTCTACACGGCGGAGGGAGAGACTTCACTTGATTTGTGGAGCCTAAGCCAGTTGAGCGGCTTGCCCATTGACGGGGAGCCTTATGAAGAAGTATGCCTCCCGGACCTGATCAAAGACGAGACTAACGGGGACGGCTATTATTCTCTGGGGTATTCATACCGGTACCTGATGAAGGCGTACCGGGAGCTGTACCAGCTGTCGCACAAGGGGAAGCAGCCCGCCCGTGGGGACAGAAAACGGGTGCGTATGGCAGTGTGGCTGGAATATTTCTACGATGGGCTGAAGCAGTAAGTAGATTTCCCCTGCGTTGGCACCGCCGTTGCTCGCAAGAAGCGTGCGAAGCCCAAGCATGATGTGAAGATCCCCTCCAAGGGGCGTCGGGGTGGACCCAACCCGATGGGCGTCGACCCGCAGACTCACTGCGCCGCCTATCTTACGTACTGGCTGTGTTCATTTGCCATGCCGTATGGGGACGAGACGGTGATTCGGCCGGATGCCATCTATCCGGCGTGCCAGATGGCATGGGTTATCAAACTTTCCCTGTGCCCGGCGGTGCTCTGTTTGATTTATAAGGCCCTGGGAGACATCAGCACGCACCAGTTCCCGAGGCAGGCCCGGTACGTGTGCCCGCTACATTTCTTCAACGCGTGGGTTTGCTCACTGTTTCCGGAGTTTGCCCCGCGAGTCCTTCAAGATTGGGGGCTGGTACCGAGGATGCTGGAATTCGCGACTGCAGAGCCGGCTTCCACTTCCATGCGGATGTATGATATTCGGGGCCGGTTGACTACGGTTCCCCGGGATGCAGCCGGTACCATTCATTTCTGGACGCTGGCCGCGCACTCAAGCCCCCTTGTGAATAATAAGAGAGAGTGCGAGGATGACCAGGTGGAGAGGTATGTCCACCCCATCAGCCAGGAAAATGTGGTGCGGCCGTTGCTGGAGCCCGAGCAGAGGGATTGGGCGCTGTCTATTCGCCCCAGCGTGTTGGTGTTCCGGAAGGGAGACAATGTGCTGCTGGAGCCGTACCACCCCTTCCGATTCGGCCGCAACTTTGGGTATGATCAGCATATCCCTGCTTATCATGCGCAATTCGGCTTGCCTTCGCGGAACGTCCGGGGAAGTTCGGCTGCCGAGCACGCCAAAAGCTGGTGGGACTTCTCCCACCGGGCATGCCAGAGTTGTGGACGCGCTTAAAACTCGCAGGCTCTCTTGGTTTTATTCGGTTTATTGTGTGCGTGGGCGTGCCAGTCACCGAGGTGACAATTTATTCGGGCTCCGAAGAGCCCATGGTGCACTCGGTCTGACTTCGTCAGATGATTGTGTGGTTCGTGTCGGGACCGAATCCCGTCGCGCCATGAAGGTCACGACGTCATTTACATCCCCCATACGAGGGAATACCCTTGATTAATTGCCGAAATTAGGGGCCCCGCGGCCTAAAAGAATAATACTAATTGTGCGAGAGAGATAGGGATAAATCACATTGAGAGCTGTATTCAGACCACGAACCGTCGGTCATGTCGGTCACTCGTGGACCTTTTCGTGTTCGGACACGGGTCCGTGATGGAAATGCGACGAGAAAACCGGGACGAATCCGTTCGAATGTCTGCCGAGCTCACGGTAATTTTAATGATGATTCGGAAGACGTCCGGGACGAGAAACAAATCCGATCCGATTAAGATGTCGACCCGAGGTTAGATCAAAGCCTGGCCATGCCAGGGTGATTTCCGAGACTCGGGCTCGACCTGAAAGGGCGACATTGTTATGCCTTTTGCCCCGGGTCACGGGGATAGATGGGGGCTGCAGCGTGGGCTCTGGCGTCTTTTATTTGAGGTCTCCTTAATTATATGTTCTGGGATTCCCGATTTGCCGTTTATTACCTCTTTATACATTCATTCCGGGTGATTTCTCTTCTTTTATTCATGAGTGCTCCCATTGTTACTATTTGTTTATTATTTATCATTTTTTTGTTTTATTAACCCCTGCCGCCTCTTTCATTACGATTAATATTATACATTTAGAGTCCTTTTGATTAGCGTAATTTTCAATGATTTATTTGCCATTTGTTAGGGCCATTATTATGTTGCATATGCATATATGTGTAGCGTACCGGCGAGGGGAAATAGGGCGTACCGCTGAGGGCAGGAAGCGTGCCGGCGAAGGGAAACAGGGCGTACCGCTGAGGGCAGGAGGGTGTACCGCTGGAGGCCAAGGAGTGTGCCGCTGGGGCTCAAGGGGTGTACCGCTGGGCAATTGAGGGTGTACCGCTGAGGGCCCAAGGAGTGTGCCGCTGGGGCTCAAGGGGGGCGTACCGCTGGGGCTTATTGGGGCGTACCGCTGGGCAACTGAGGGTGTACCGCTGAGGGTCCAAAGGGTGTGCCGCTGGGGCTCAAGGGGGCGTACCGCTAAGGGGAGGTGGTTAGAGTGTGTCGCTGAAGGCTGCAACGGTGAGGGCCAGAAGAGGCGTACCGGCAAAGGGGTGAAGTAATGGGAACATGCCGGAAAAGGGGTCGGATGAGCAGGCCATTGGGAAACGATTAGAATGCACCGTTGGAGGGCCAATCAGGGCACAGTGATGGAGGTCCAGTCAATCCTCAATTTTTATCTTAAGGCTTTTCTTTTCTTCTTATTTTGATTTGTACGTAACTTTATATAAACTTCTCCCCTGCTTCGTTCTGTTCGGTCTCTCCGGCGCCAGTCGGAAGTTCAAGTCACCGGGCAGTTGATCGGCTCGGTTCAGCTCTCGTTGTAATGCCGGCAGTGGTTTGATTGGTTGGAAGGTTTTATCGTTGATCGTTCTTATTCGTTTGTTGCTTCCTTTTGCCTCTTTTAATGTTTTATTATTTTCTCACAAAAATTCGACAGCATCTCCCCTTGACCGGGGGCGTAAGGGAGATAAAGGGAACGCGCCCACATGGAGTGGCGGAACCCGACAACTGGAGGTGGGCCCCCGGGGGAGCAACACCTTTAAAGAACCTCGAAAACGTGAAGGCGAACAACCGGCTGAGGCATGGCCAGGGGGGGGTGCCGCTGAGGGCATGAAGGTGTGTGCCGCTGAGGGCAGCTAGGGTGTGCCGCTGAGGGCAACAGAGGTGTGCCGGCCAAGGCTAATCAGGTGTATCGGCCAAGGAGTGTGCCGGCCAGGGGTGAAAGTGTGGGTGCCGCTGAGGGCAAGTGGGGTGTGCCGGCCAGGGGCAAATGGGTGTGCCGGCCAAGGATAAATGAGGAGGTGTACCGCTGGAGGGCCCCCGTGGGTGTGCCGCTGAGGGACCAAGCCGGTGTGCCGGCGAATGGCCGGGAAGATGCATCGCTGGGGGATTAAAGCTGCTAAGTGTATGGGCTGAGGGGGGTCTCATAGGTTGTTCAAAGAAAGGAAGAGGAGGGGGCTTCAAGGCAGGGGGTGGCCTATTGGCAACCGGTCGATCGGAGAGAGAGAGAGCAAGGGTCTCCCTTCCTCCTCAAGCGGGTGGGCACCCAGAGATGGCCCTGGAAGAGGGTGGAAAGCCTATGAGGCCAAGGGTCATGGGCGAGAGATCATACCCACAGGGAGACCCCAAGCAAAACGCCGAGGAAATGGGGAGACGGAGGGAAAACAAACAACCCATCAAGGGCCGTGAAAACTAGCACAAATCACCAACAAAGATCATGGAGAAACCCGGAGAGGGTGCTTTTTATTCACGGGAGGCAAAGGGCCGAGGCCTTACATGCACATTACAAAAAGAAAATGCCCACCACAAGGCTGTGGACGGAAGAAACCAAAAGAAAGACGGAATAGGAGGGGGGGGGGAGGAACAGAGTGCAGAGGAGGGCAAGATGCCCCTAACTCTTCCCCCCATTACATCGAATCCTCTCCCTCTTACTCTCGCTTCTTCCCGGTGGCGGTGGTCGTCGGGGGAAGCTCCCAGCGAGGAGGGCCTCTTCTTCTTCTTCTCTCTTCTTCTCTTTTCTTCTACGTGTGTGTGTCTGCTGCTGTCGGAGCCTCTCCCCTCTCTGTGCTTGTCTCTCTCTCTGTCTCCCTCTGTGTGTCCCCCTCTGTCCCTGTTCGAAACGAAGGGGAGGGGTTTTTATACCCCGGACGGCGGGAGTCTTCGTGCAGGGGCGTCGAAGCGGGAAGTGGCCCGTGATCATGAGGTTTGACCTGCCTGTCCTGGCTGTCAGTGGACTAGGCCACGTGGCCCAACGATCGGCTGCCACCTCAGACGGCTCCACTGCGCGCCAAGGATGTGTAGGGCATGGGCCTCACGTCGCCCATTGAAAGAACTTCACCGCTGTGCCGCTGGCAGGCTGAATGAGCGTGCCGCTAGAGAGCCAAAATGGCGCGCCGTTGAAGGGTTTCAGGGCGTGCCGCTGAAGCTCTGAGGGTCGTACCGCTGGGGAGCCTGCGGGGCGCGCCGCTGAAGACCCCAGTTGGGCGTGCAGTTGAGAGGCCGTGCCGCTGGGGGACCCCGAGGGGGTGTGCCGCTGAGGGGTTCTTCGGGGCGTGCCACTGGAGACCTTTTGGGCGTGCCGCTGAAGGCCCTTAAGAGCGTGCCGTTGAAGGCCCTTTGGGGCGTGCCGCTGGAGACCTTTTGAGCGTGCCGCTGAAGGGCCTTAAGAGCGTGCCGTTGAAGGCCGTTTGGGGCGTGCCGCTGGAGGCCTTTGGGTGTGCCGGTGAGCGCCCAAAGGGGCAGTGCCGGTGAAGGCTGCTGTAGGGCGTGCCGCTGGAGGGAGCGTGCCACTGGAGGGTCCTGCCAGGGCGTGCCGTCGAAGCCTCAAATGGGCGTGCCGCTGAAGGGTTAAATGGGCGATTTTGAGCCCATTATGAGCACGAGTTGCGGCCCACTTGATTTTCTTCGAGGCCCATGGGCTGTGGGGCCTTTTGTGATTGATTTCTTTCGGGGTTTCTTCACTCGGCACCGTTGTCGATGCTGGGCCGAGCATGACATTTAGATGTGCGATTTTCGGTGTCCACAGTCGACCGGGGGCCAAAACGGGCCAAAGGGGTATGTTTCGATCTACCAACCTGCATGGGCCGATCGACCTACGTGCAGCCAGGCTGAGCACAACCCTGGTCGGTCGACCGGCCAAGGGCTCGGTCGACTGACGAGAACGCGGTTGGGGTCCAGACCGCGTTCTCGTGAACGCGGTCGGCCGACCGACCGCGACCACGGAGAGGCCCTCCCGTGGCCAACAGCCGATCGGTCGACCGGTTCACCAAACAGGTCGACCGATTCCGGAGACGGACCTGCGGAACCCCATCCGAGGGGCCCTAAACCACGCCCCAATCACCCTGGTGATGGGGGAAAAAAGGGAATCCATTCTCCAGCCTCTAAACCACCAAGAGACGCCATTTAAACCCTAAAAATGCAATCAAAATGATGGATCCGGCTCTCATCCCAAAATCATGCATTTTAACTCCGACATGGAAGGAAACCGCCCTCGGCCTCACTACGGCCTATAAAATGCGGGGAAAAAGAATACGCGGGCTAAGGATTCATCCCCCTACCTCCACCGAAGATTTTTCACGCCGAGGACACCGCTTCCTAACGAAAACGCTTCTTGAATCACCGTCGTTCCTAAATCCGCGAATGAACACCGACGCGTCACTGCCCCATTCTTCGTCCCATCCCCGCCGTTCCTCGCCGCACGAGCCTCGCCTGCCTCTAGCTCCGTCGGCCGTCCGAAGAAGAGAGGGAGAGAAAGAGAGATCTGAGAGGAGAGAGGGAGAGAAATGAGAAGTGAGGGGAGAGGGGAGTGAAGGGTTATATTTATAAGAAATAATTTGGGGTTTTAAAAATCTAGAAAATATAAAATAGGGAAAAATCATTCCCATGATCCTCGAAAAACACACAACGCGCTTGCAATGTTCCAGAGCCCGAAAACAAATCGGTTCACCCTACACAGGGGTCCGAAGGCTCGACAGTCAAAAATATGATTAAATCGTAAAACATGATCTGGGACTCACAAAAGTGCTCCGAAACTCACGGATTCTGATCCGAAAAATCCTGGGTATTAAACATATGATAGTTGCTGGCAGAGGTGGGTTTTCTATATAATTTGGTCCATCTAAATCTGTCGAGGGCGGCTATCACAGAGTTACCTGCAAAACTATGGAAATATGCTAACTTGTTACAGTTACATCTAAGAGAGACGAGGAGACTTTCATCGATTCCCCTGGGACAATTGGACTGGGACTATGCCTGGCCAACATCTTAGAACAGCAGAGCAAGAGCGGTTGAGAGCGAGAGAGGGCAGCAGCGGCCCTCTCCATCATCGGTAAGACGGGGAGAGAGAGAGAGAACCAATGAGAGAGTGATAGAGAGAGGGGGTTGAGAGTGAGAGAGGGGATAGCGGCGACCCTCTCCAGTGTCGACAAGACTGGGGAAAGAGAGAGGGCATAGGGCATGGGAGGGGGAAGAGAGAGAGAGAGAGCTTACTGATGTCCAGCTTTGCCGTGCGATTCACCGGCCAGTATTATCTTGTGATGGGATCTGCCACCCACAAGGTTGTTGTCGACGTCTGCTCCAACGCCCGGCCATTAGCCCAACAGCCACCCCCTAAAATGCACTTGCACAGAGAAAGAGTGAGAGAGAGAGAGAGCGAGAGTTGATAATAGTAAGGGTAGATTAGTCATTTCCTTACTTCTAACCCACCTTCAGTTACAAGTTACGAGTGATCGTTAACGCTGGGGCCACGAAACGATCCTCGTCATGATTTAAGGGTTATTATAGTAAATATCATAAAGGTGAGAGTATAAGGATTATTTGCAAGATTCGAAGGTATAGGGGTAATTCTCTCCATCTTTTAATATGAGAGTTCATGTCAGATGTTGGTACGTGTACTTCATAATTAATTGAGATAGTTTATAAGTTCAAAATCTTAAAGGTTGGTTTGATAACAGAATAAGGGTCAATCATGGTTGTTTATCCGCCTTATTCAATCTTAATTGATTTTGGTAGCACCACTTGAGTAAGAAAACTTATTCGGAGTTGAGTGAGATAAGTGAGAGTTATGGGTGGATTACTTATTCCACCAAAGTGGCTGAATAAGTTAACCAGGGTGGGTAGGATAGGATTACCTGGATTTGTTATTTATTCTATTATTTTATTTATTTATTTTAAGTAAAATAAAATTTAATTATTAAACTCAATTAAGAAATAAAAATTAATTATCAAACTCAATTAAACTTAACTCTCAAATATCTTATCTGAGCTTATCTTAAGGGGACCTATACCCTAACTTATTATCAAAGCGACCCTGTTGCATTCGTGGAACGTGACATTTGTAAAAAGAAAATAGTATTTAACTTTGAACCAGATGGATTGAAATGGTTGATTTATGGGTGCTTCATCTGGTTTTAAAAAATTTTTATTTTATGATGAAGTAGACCAGAATGGCCGGCGATTCTTCTACTCCGACTAGGTAGTCCAGTCCGCTTTTTAAAATACTACTCCTAACTTTTGACGAGTGATAACTTGACACTGATTATATTAGGTTTATAGTTGTCTAGTTCCATATTGGTTGTGGATAGATTCAGTCTTAAGTCCGTAAGAAAAGAAATTTTTATATCTATACCCTTATAAAATATCATATTTATATTTATCCCCTACCTTTATTATAATATCAAAAATATCCTTGATATGCACCGTATTGTTATGATTATACCATCGCCGTAACTATCATTAGTTTAATTAGAATGAGGTGTGAGTTAAGAGGGAGAATGACTAACCTACCCTTTGATTAGCATTCCTTTCTCTCCCTAGAGTCTACGGTGCCTCATACACACACACGCACGCATACACACATTCACTCACTCTCTCCACCGGCATCAGGAGGCAACAACATGGCCGTTGAGAGAGGGAGAGAACGGGCGTGGAATAGCTGGAGTCATCACCCTGAGCATGTTGCAGCCCCGAACGTCGCAGGACCTACACTAGGGCTCAAATATGATGCAGGCCATGTTCTGGAGAATAGAGAGAATAGTGGTGATGGGGCAGAGCTCCACATTAGTAGCAACAATAGCGGGTGGCTGAGGGAGCATGTCATCGCCAGGCGCTAGTTTTCATACCACTAGTGGGTGCTAAAATCAAAGAGATCAAGGAGGAGATATTTGTCGAAGGGGTAAGGATGGATGGGAGGGGTGGGGCGGGGGGGGGGGGTGCTTACTGGAGTCTGAGGGGGTGGGGAGGGTCGAGGGGTGTGTAGATTTGGGAGGGGTGGGGAGGAGGTGTTACTCGCCAGAGCCAGAGGGGGAGAGGGGTCAGGAAAGGTCGGGGGGTTGCAAATTTGGGAGGGGGGCCTGCTCGCCGAGGCCGGAGGGGAAGAGGGGGCGAGGAGGATTCGGGGGGGGGGGGTGTAAATCTAGGACGTGGGGGCCTACTCACCGGAGCTAGAGCGGGAGAGGGGTTAGGGAGGGTCAAGGGGTTGCAGATCTGGGAGGAGGGTTGCATACTGAATCCAGAGGGGGAGAGGGAGTGGTGAGGGTTGGGGGGTGCCGATCTCGGAGGGGGGGCTACTTCTCAGAGCTGGAGGGGAAGAGGGGGCAAGGAGGGTCGAGGGGGGTTGCAGATCTGGGAGGGGTAGGGTGGGGCGGCCAGCTCGTCAGAGCTAGAGGGGTAGAGGGGGCAGGGATGGTGGGGGGGAGATTCAGGAGGGGGGCCCTGCTCACTAGAGCCAGAGGGGGAGAGGGGGTAGGGAGGGTCGGGGGGTGGGGCAAATCCGAGAGGAGGGGCCAGGAGAGGTGGGGGGGGTGCTCGTTAGAGGTGGGGGAGGGAGAAGGGAAGGTGTCGGAGGTGAGAGAGAGGGGCCGCAAGCGACACCTTTCCCTCTCTCTCTCTCTCTCTCTCTCTCTCTCTCTCTCTCTCTCTCTCTCTCTCTCTCTCTCGAAAATGTAAGAGTATTTTTGAGATTTTATATTTTTAAACGGTTTATGTGAGTGTATTCTCGGAATATTCGTCGACGTCGATGACGTGATAATTATAAGAATATAACCGCAACAATACGATGTATATCAATGGCATTTTTTATAAATATAAAAATGTGAGATAAATATAAATATGATATTTTATAGGAATATAGATGTAAAAAATCTCATAAGAAAATGAACTTCTATCCGTGATCATAAGAAAATAGACTTCTATACAATGGTACGAGAAGAAGGAGCCTAAAATGGGAGGAACTCAAACAAAAAGTCCCTCGAGAAGAGAAAGACAAAAACCAGAAGTTCATTTTATTGTCACTGTTAGAGTAACTTTCTGGTCCTGGTTAGGAGTAACTTTCTGGTCCTTTTTACCGTCGACAGCAGAGGGATCTTCGACAAGAAAGTGGCAATTGAGCGGTACAGGGGTCTCGTCCTTTTCTCGTCTGCAGTGGAGAAATCTTCGACATTATCATCTTATCTTTTATCTGGTAGGTGTTAAAACTCTTGCATCTGGTAATAAACAAGGGAAAAGCTTAATAATCGTATGGGACGGGATTGGTCACATGGGAGGTGGGTGCATTGCATCCACTCTGTGTGCCAATTCCGTTTCGAATAACATCTTTTTAAACCATCTAAGTAAAAAATAACATCTTATATAAAGTATTATCCAAACAAGAAGGTTTGCCCTTGAAATTGCTTAGCATTTTATGCAACATTCTCGATGATTATTTCTCATTATGTTTCGAAGAAAAGATCATACCCTTTCTTCGAAAGAAAAAAAGATACAGGTTAGAGACATCATTTAGCTAAGCGAGCATGGTAAATAATGAAAGCATTACATATTAAAAGTGCGGAACGTCAGAATATCCTCACCAATTTTGCGCCGGTAAATTTCACAAGTTTACTAATTGTCTCTGATCAGATTCAAATGCAACGACATGCCCTTGAAACTATATTAAACACCTACCGACATGGCAATTAATAGGAACAATTACATATGTTCATTATTTAACATCTTTTGTATCACACTGTATATCCTATTCTTTAGATCATCATTCATACCTTCTAGTGGAAGTTATTCGTTCCGGTTATGTCTCACAGGTTCCAGTACGATTAGAACGAAATGAATATTTCATTAAAATACAAATGGCATGTTAAATATAAGATTTCAGGAGAAACATATACTAGAATATGAAATATTTAAAGAGAATGTATCTAATTATTTGTATCACATGGAGAGATAAAATAAGATCACGTCATTTTCCCCCTCTCTTTACTCACTTAAGCTTTACGTAGACAAATGGTAACTGATGGCATGATGGCAAACAATGGATTATGAGGAATTGCTATATATGTTGCCATACTTTTTACCTTCCTTTTAATCATTTTCATCTCAATTGTCCGATCGCGAGCCCACGTTCAGGACAAGAAAGAGTACCAAAAAAAGAGGTGGTAAAAGATTGTTAAAATCGATATATCGTAAACGGCTTAAAATATAATGTGTTTATAATAGCAGTCCTCTCCACTCAAAAAATTGGGGTTTTGAGTTAGATGATCTAATCTGATAAATTCTAATATAGTATCGAAGTCATAGTTATGACTTAGATCACATCCTATATTTCTGATAATATACTGAACATAGACTGAATCGGATTAACACTATAATGTGATTATAATAATGGAGCCCACTGCATCCGATCCGAAAAATTCTAATAAAGATGTGGCACTACTATATATGGCTTGTATGTTCTCTTATGGGGATGGGATGAATGCATTTAACAACAGGAAGAATATCTGACTAGATAATAAAATTGCAATAGATGATGAGCAAAAAAATACAACCATCCCCAGTTAATGTGGTTCACATCATGAGCTGTCTCAGTTGCCAGATGGGAAGGACCACCACACTCTGGGCACCAGAGAACAGCTTCTAAATCTTCACATTCTCGGGGGCTCATTAGATGAGGCCCATGATTCCAGGGAACTCACAGTTCACTGTTCACCAGTGTGTACAATGCCCCCTCCCCCCAAGAACAACTCCCCCCCCACACAGGGATTTGAATGCGGTTGCACCGACGGGCATCCGGACCCAGGCGCCATCAATGGGCATTAAGACCCCTCTCCATCCCCACTCTAACCGGTCCACCCCCTCGCCCCCTCAGTTGCCTCCATAAATACTCCAACGCCCTCCTTGTTTGTTCACCACGGCAATTCAATGCTCTGAGGTATGAAACCCCCACAAGCCACGGCTCTCCTTCTTGCTTGCACCCCATCCTCCCCCTCTTTCCTTCTCCTTCTCCTCCTCCTCCTCCCATGTCTTCCCTTTTCTATTTAAGAGGAAGAAACCCACCTTCACCTCCCGTTCTGTTAGGCATCTGATGCTGCGGGAAGAAGCCACCTTTCACCACTTGTTCTAGCTTCCTCACTATCCTTCTCTCATTCTACTCTGGGGCATGCCTTTTTTCCCCTCTCTCTCTTTTTTTTTCTTCTCTTTTTCTTGGTATATGCATACTTATTTCACTGCAAATTCTGCTTCTTTTCTCTTCAGGTCTTGCCTTTTCGTATCCCACAATCGGTGGTGTGCAAGATTTTCTCGGCTTGGAAGAGGAAAAGTGCATGGTGTTGCATTATATTGTTGTCTCTAATATAATTAATGGAGCCTAATCTTGTTCTTTTTGTTCATTCTTCTTCTTGGGTGGTGGGTGGATCGAGAGAGACCCGGATGGGCGACCACGGAACAAACGGGCGCCGCACACGGGATATTGGTCCGGTTCAATTAGAAAGCAGGGCTCACAAGGCATGGGTCCTGTTATTTGATTGAGCCGTGCCAATATCACGTTGTTGTTGATCTCACATCTCGCCAGGTCGCTCCAGTGGAGGAACATACGGATCATCGATCTCTGCCAACACCTCGTCGTCTATCTTCAGCAATTCCCATTTTGGTGAGGTTCTCTAGCTCGTACATAACCACCATATACAACATGCTTTCTCCTCGTGTGTTACGACTTTTGTTCTTAATCTGCGCTAAATACTGAAGTTGGGAGCTTCCTTCCTCGACACTTTTTTGATCACTTGCTTTGTTGCTGCTCTCTCCCGCCCTGTTTTCTGCTCTAGGGATATGATAACACTTGGCTTCAGAAATCTGATGGTTATGTCCCCTTTTAGATACCGGAGTCCTAACCGGTTATTTATTTATTTATCCTGACTCCCAATATAAATTACTTCTATTGATCTACAGCAGAGGTTACATGGGAACCTTAATTTCTCCCTCTCCGCATGAAACAAAAATTTCTGAGATGGCGTAAACGCTTCGAAAGCTAACGTCGTCCCTTCCTTTCGATATCTCAGAGACCGCGACGATGGCATCTATATTTCAAAGCAGGTCTTAACGACAGAGATGTTATATCCATGGTTTGGGTTTTGGCAAATTTTTCTTGTTAGGTAAAAACATGTGGGTTTTTCTTCTTCTTTCTTCTTCTTCTTTTTTGAATACATTTCCCTGTTTATACGACGCATAGAACATAGTATTCTAAGTATGTTTTACATTATTCCATGTAAAACAAAACGACACCCCACCTTGAGCATGTAAATCACTACACCCGGGATCCTGTGGGTCCTGTGACTGACATGGGCCTAACCCACCCATCGACCAGGTTATGTTACGAAGCCATTTGGGCCATGATGCTGCCATCAGAACTGCTGAATTACTAACTTGGGACCCAATGGTCCCAGAGCTTTTAATATATATATACATATATATATATATACATATATATATATATATGATGACTGACTACAACTGCCGTTCTTATATGAGTGATTCTTGGTGTCCCTGCTCTTCCGCCGGTACGAACGAAGAGGGATCCATCCCTTCAGGACAGACAACTGCAGTAAAGATTGGGTATGGAGACCATATGATGTGACGATGGATGATATTGGGGTGGTCAGCTCAGCTGAGCCTTCCTCCGGATCGGATCCATTGCCATCAGGTTATATTGGCCTGCCAAGCTAGAGAAAGTTCAGATCTCTCGTGGTCTCTCGTCTGGTCCGAATTCAGTCTGTACGTAATCGATCAAGAACCAGCTACACATTCCTTCCCTTACCATTTGAAATGGCTCGATCTCATAATGTTGGAATGATGTTATAGCATGCAGTTGGATTTATTTATTTTTTGATAATCTGAAATCTAGCACATGCAGTTTGTCTAAGACTTTTAATCTAGACACTGAACATCTTGAATTCAAGATTTAATAGTCATTAATTAACATATTATTTTTTTACAACTAACATACAAACAAACCGGAGATGTACAGTCATAAATTGGGAGCAGTTGGAATCTTCTATGCAAAGAGGAAGCAACAAGATCGATCATTGGCCTTCTATTTTAGACAAATATTGGCCCGGTGGTTGAGCACTTGCAGGGGAAATCAGGGAGGGCACTCCGCTAAACCCCTCGCCTGCAAGGGACGGACACTACAGTGTGTGCCCACACAAGGGACGTGATTGATGTAGGGCAGTCGGCTCCCCCACACTAGCTAGCTAGGGGAGCACAGGCTAGATCCCACGACCTCCTCCCCATCAGGGAGGAGATGGGTGAACCATCGAGGCAAGACTGGATCGTTGTTGATATCTATTAAATTTAAGTAGTCATCACATATATGAAAGTATTGTAATAGTACGATGTCAACTCTTTTTACCACTCAGTATGTCACTTCAATCTTCGCTATTAGATCCCATAAGAAACCGTTGACGTAAGGTCTCAGTAGTCATCACATATACTTGATGCACATTATGTGTGACATGCTCATTATGTGAATACATCGTCGCGCTCTGCAGGTCTCTTGAAGCATGCACGTACGTACTAGTTCACATTCAAATTAGATAATATGCATCATCGTTAATTATTTCATATCCCAAACGGACGATGCGCGCTCAGATTAATTTGCATGTCTCAAAAGACATTATGTACTTCACCGTATATATCTACGTCAACGCGTATGTCGATCACACGTGCATGCATACACATCATCACGTTACGTACATGTAATTACAAGTCACATGTAATTAACTACGAAGCCTTCTCAAATATTCCATGATGATCCATTTTCAAAAGAATATAAAATTAGGGCTGTTTGAAGCTGCGCCCTGCGAAAAATGGGAAGAGCATATCCCAGAATTGTTAGGGCTGCATGGCAGTTTCACAAGCTATGTGGGCAGTTTATGAGATTTAAGTAGGGAAGGAACGTCCCCACATGGAACGCCACCATTTCAGGAGCTTCTTAAGAGACAAAAGCCCTGAAGAAGCTTTTAGGTGTAGTTTATTTGTGAAAGCCATCCCTCGACGTACTTGTAGACACAATATTTATGGGACGTTTGATAACGATTAAGTCTTCTATCGTTTATAGTTTTAATTATTCACAACTACTTTCTTGATAACGATTAAGTCTTCTATCGTTTATAGTTTTAATTATTCACAACTACTTTCGTATAGCGTGTTGTCAAACATTTGTAGGAATAATTAACTAGATAATATTTAATAAATTTTCTGAATAATAAATTAAATCCATATAATTTGATAATAATATTTTATTAAGATTTTTATTTTTTTTAGTCTCTACAAATACGGGTATTTCTCCTTTAATTAGTCTCTCAAATACAACTATTTCTTTTTTAATTTCTCAAATCCTCTAACTCTTGCGTAAAAGCCCATCTTGTTCACGTACGTTAAAATGGACGAATATGTCAGGGTATATTCCATCTCCAGAGTAACGATGGAATATCCTTGGTTATAGGGTTCCAAATCACTTGAGATCCCCACCAGACGGCCCCTCTGCGATCACCCTCAACTCCCATCCCCCACACGGTACTGACTGTCACCGTCGCGTCTGCCTCTTTGCCCACACTCCCGAGCAGTTGAGGGTGGTCCCCTAGTCTAAGTAGCAGAGCCCCAAGACCCCAGGGTCGTCGTCTTCAGACTCACCGTCGCTTTTGCACAATAGCCCCTACATCAACCCAGCATCCCTCCAACTGGCGTCTCCCATAGATGATGTTATGGTCTCTATCGAGAAGTTGCAGCTAGGGAAGTCCCTGCCAAGCTCCTGGGGTTTATAGGAAAACATCGCCATTGGCTCGCCACAGTTGTCGGTGGTCAATCGAGGCTGGCTGTTCGACTGTTGGGAGGTGTTGACGGAGAGGGTGGAGTCTGAGAAGGAGTTGAGAGCTATGATATACAAGAAGCTTAGCGAGGAGAACTCGATGGAGCGGCGTGGGGAGGAGGAAGAAGAAGACGAGGGCCTGAGACTCTCCAACACCTTCATCACCATCATTGTCTTCCCTACGCTCTGCACCCTAGCTAGTTATGGGGGGGACGGTGAGAAGGAAACATTTCTCAGTAGATTTGGGGAATGGGCACAAAGCTAGTGCCAGCGGTGGCAGAGTACAGCTCCCGTGGCCCCATAGCTCCGTTGCCTGGGCATAGCCCTATTGTTGCTCCCGTGCATCGTCGCTTGTAACCTTTGGCCAATTCTGCTACCAGAACTCTCTCTATCTCCCCCTCCACTCTCTCTCTCTCTCTCTCTTTCTCATTTCTCTCTCTCAATGGCCTCATAGGCTATGTCACCTACATGTAGCCCGACTGTTGGTCCCCTTGTTGCTGCCGATTGCTACTCATGCCCTACTAACTGCTGCCCTAAGCAGCCTTCTCTGGGGGGTAAGAGGTTTGGGAGCTCTTCGGATGAGAAGAGGAAAGGGATAATTTAGTCTTTTACTACGAGTGGGTTACCTTAACCCATGTTGAGTTTCACTCAGGTTACTGGATCGAATGACATGGACTAATAAGGATAACAACAAAGATTCAATGAACTAAAAAAGAAATAGTTACATTTGAGAGATTAAAATAAAAATATTTTTTATTTATAAGGACTAAAAAAATCTATATTTTATTTTGCCGTGCATGGCTGTATTAGTTACATAGATCATGACAACACCTAATTAATGCCTAGGGGCATATAGTGGTAGTGGAAGACAACTGAAGTAGATGATGGGAGTAGTAGGATGTGAAGGATATCATAACGATTAGCGAATCAAGAAATAAGGATACCTTAAAACAAAAGAAGGGTTACTCTCTTGTCACATCAAATTTAAGTACTCTTAGGCATTTGTAAACATTTTTAAGTTAATTAAGATATTTTACTAAAGAATGTGAAAATGAGAATGGCTAACGATTTTTGACTGTGTGAACATCAAATAAGTGTTATCAAATAGAACCTATATGGATATAATTGGTGGTAGTGGCCTAATTCTCTCTCTACTCTTTGGAGAGAGAGAAGCTCCAGTTTTTGTTGATGGTCAGTTAGGTTCGAGTGCACCCATGTCACCGGCGGTGTCTCCTGGTGGGGCTCCTGGAGGGCCCTGGGCACCTCCTCGGAGGTGTTTCCGGTGCGGGTCTCCCGGCCACCTTCGCACGATGTGCCCTCATCCTCTCCCGGGTGCGACAGTTCGAGGGAGCGGTGCCGGCGGTGTGCAAGGAAGGAGGAGGTTGTTTGCAGAGGTGGTCAGGGGTGCTTTTGTCCCTCATCCTGTTGGGAGGGAGCCTGTTCAGCTTGGGGAGCTTGCACCGGGCAGTATTGCCCCCCGTCTGGAGTGGCTCTCTCAGCGTATCTGTCTTTTACCGATTAGAGGAGCTCGATGTGGATAAGGCTAGGGCTTTCCTTGAGGAGCGTTGGGGTCAGGGCACACCTTGGGATGTCCGGTCGGTCTGCTAGAACTCGCTCTTGGCAGTGGCGGGCTCTGGGGAAGGAGGAGTGTTGGCATTTGAGCGTTTGATTTTGCGTATCCAGGCTTGGAACCTAGAGAGAAGGACCTTTGCTACTCCTGGCCGGCCGTCGTGGTGATTGAGGCTTTCTGGCATCCCCATATGGCTCTGTGATGATGTGGGGTTGGGATTTCTTGTCACTTCCTTCTCTCTAGTGGTGTCGGGCACCTTCCAATTTAGGGGGGAAGGAAGGGTCATCGTAGCAGAGGTCCTAGTCTCATTCTGTGGTGTTGTGCCGCCGATGATCTCCTTCTCGGTAAGCACGACGGTTTACGTGGTGGGGGTCTCTATTCGTCAGCAGGATCAGGGGAGGTGGCATCAGTCATCGCAGTGATTAGGGTTTGCGCAGGGTGTGTCGGAGGTGGGAGACGACGGTTGGGTGGGAGGTTTGATTTCAAACAGGTCTGCCCAAATCGCCGGCCCGCCCATTCATCCGGGGCCAGCTCAGGATGCAGCAGGAGGGCCACGTGGACCGGCCCATCGCTGAAAGGGAAGGCGCCCATCTTCGTGCCTGATAACCCTGTGGCCTAGCCCGTCTTCCCTTTGGGGGTCAAGCGACCCGTTGACTTATCCGAATCCGATCCTACGGGGTTTTTGGTCTCACAGAGACCCGACTGTAGTCGCCTCTCTCGCCCGACCTCTCTGTTGGCGGTGCATGTTCTTCCTATCATGGCTGGGGCCTCCCCCTCCGATTCTCCACCGACAGACTTGTTGCAGGTCACCGGCGGCGTCCTCCGCCGACAAGCGGTCTTCTTGGTGCCCCTTTCTATAGAGGTGTTGAGCGGGAGGAGTCTAGTTATCCCCCCCTGTCGCCGCCTTCCGGTTAGTCCTATCTACAAGCCTACCAGCGGTGCTCAGGGATGTGTCAGAGGGCCGTCGACGGGGCTTGTTCTTCCAGGTGGTCAGCGGCTACCGATGGCAGGTGGTGCATGCGGCCATCTCGGACAACTTTTACGGTGCTGGCCCTGCCGTGTAGTACGCCTGCAAGGTGGTTTCTCTGGGAGGTATGTCTGCTGGGCTGCCGCCTCTAGGCAGGGACTCTTCCGTTGAGGCCAGGGAGGGCAGCGCAGCATTGGAGGTGCAGTTATAGGCCCGCCATGGGGAGCGGTGCATTGTTGGTGATCAGTTGGGTGGAGGTGGATCCTCTCTCGTTGTCCTTGGTGCCTTTCCAGGGGCCTTTCAGTTGGGAGTCGGGCAGTTCTACAGGGCTGCAGCTGGCGGGTGGGGAGGTAAGCCTTATCCCAGCAGGGGAGGGCCGGAGGAGTAGAGCTTCCGTGAGGATGGAGGAGGTGAGGGAGATGCTGGGGAATGTGGAGAAGATGGTTGGGGAGGAGCTGCGGGAGGTGGTGTCCATTGTGGGTACTTCTGTGGTGCCAGCGAAGGAGGACATGGGTAGGGCCTTCTCTAAAATCAGAAAGAGAGGGGAAGTGAGTATTAGATCTCAGGTGAGAGAAGACTTGAAAGGAGAGGAGGGTGGGGAGGAGAGAGAGTTTCTTAATTTTTAATGAGGATCACATCTTGGAATGTGCGGGTGCTTGGGGGGTTGGAGAAGAAGAGGGGGGTGAGGGAGCTCAACAGGAGATGCAACATTGATATTCTCTCTGCTTACAAGAGACCAAATGTGAGGGAGATGGTGTTTCTTTTATGAGGGAGTTAAGGGGAGGTAGGTTATCTTTGGGAGTGGTTTCTCCGGAGTTGGGTAGTTCTTGGGGTATTGTGATTTATTGGAACCCTCATGAAGTGGAGGTGAATGTGGAGAGGCAAGTGAGAAGGTGGTTTATGTCGTTGCACTTTAGATTGTGGAGGGATGTCTTTTTTTGGGACTTCAGAGGAGTGTGTTGAGTATATTTGAGTTAGATCTAAATACTATCTTAAGTCCCTTATCTTTGGTGATAACAAAACTATATCAATCTTGACAAAATTTCGATTGTTTATAAGGAAAATAAAAATTCTGAGACTTAACAGCTAAAATAATACTTACGCACTAGAATTGAAAAGGTATAGTCACATAAATGCATTCCAGGAGCTAACTTCAAATATGCGTTAGGAATAAAGATAAATTTCACATAGGTGCTAAAACTTAAAAGCTTCACTAAAGACATTCACTTAGGCGCAACAAAGCAAGAAACTCATTCACTTAGTCACTATGATAACATAGTTGTTTAAAAGAATATATTAGCAGTTATCTTGCTAACATAGTCGTTGAAATAAGAGCTGAGCTCACATAGGCGCAGAACATTCACATAGGCACACTTAAAGTCAGATAGTCGCTAGAAACATTAATAACATAGGCACACTCTTCGCCTATCTCAACATCGACTATCTCATGAAACAAATTACATAGATGCACTTAAAACACACATTGGCGCATGAATAGTAATATTATTTGTCTCCACATAGTCACTGGACAATCGAATATCTCAAATCTTCAACACCTATCTATCATCAGAGTCACTTGAGATCAACTATTTGAATGAAGTCAAACTAAAGCAGCAATTATCTCACATCGCCATCGACTATCTACATATAAGTTAAGCTATCAGCTATGACAAAAGCTATCGCCTATGATATCACAGTAGCTAAGATAACTTAGTCGATCGTTCACAATAAAATTCATCTCTAATCGACTATCACAAAAATTCTGACGACTATCTCAACAAAGTTCAAAATTTAAATTCATTAAATGTAAATCGTGCAGACATTTATTGCTGAGAAAGAACACGAAAGCTTTGTTTCTCTTTTCATGATATATGTACTTATCTAAAGATCTGGAAAGGTTAATTCTGTTAGTCTATTTCAGGAAGAAGCAGACCAAACAGCAATACAGGACACGTATTAGGATTGAGAGAAAGAAGGAAGTATTTTAATAACTTATTGTTCAACTGTATAGAATAAACAAATCCTTCCATGCAGAGTGACAGCTATACAAAAAAGAGAAATATCTTGGAATGGTACTCTGCTACAGGACATGCATCGAAAGGACGATATCTCTTCATAGTCCAAGAAAGACACTACGTCAAAGGAAGATCTGCGGCTGTGCCTACTTGAAGAAAGAGCTTAACATTTCTTGACGAAAGGAAGATCTCTATGACACGACGACAAAAAACACAAGGAAGATTAAGAAAGCTCTGTTTGACGAATACATGCTTAAGTCTAGCGAGCATCTGAAAGGGTCTAACATTCACAAAATTGAGTCTAACAGCTACGAAAATGAACCTAACAAAATCTTTCAAGGAAGTTATAAATAACAAGGGAGATTGGATGCATACAATAACTCTTCATGCAAGCATAATCTGAGTAATCAAATCTCCAGCAAAGAGCCTACATTACAGAGTTGAGTTACAAAGAAGAAGAAGCTCCTGCAATCACTCTACTGCACCTATCTCAGCTTCTTCATTAAGCCTTCTTCGCTACTCTATTCTTTCTCTTTAGAAGGCTCTTTGAACTTTCAGTTCAACATTGTTTGTTTTCCATTCTTATTTTACCTTCTTGAACTATCTGCAACAACTGTACATGATCTGCCTATTTAAGAGGCAATCACTGTGTAATTCCACTTGAAAATGGGTACCCTTTTCCTTGAGGGGAGAGGCTCTTGCTCGAGAGCAAGAGGGACAAACAGGAGGTCAATTTCCTGTGAGTTTGGCTGATACTAGGAAAGTAGCTGGGACTCTGGTTGAATGAGTACCCATGGTGTGGCTGAACACCTAAACAAAAATAGGTAGGACTCTTTGAAGGAAGAGTGCATGTGGTGTTACTGAACACCTTAGCAAACAGAGTCAAGTGTAACTGTTTCTGGTGAGAAAAGTTAGTGGAAACCTCATTAGTTGCTGAAGACTGGATGTAGGACTGACTTGAGGGTCATGGCCGAACTAGTATAAAATTACTATGTTTACTTGTGTGATTTCTACTATCCCTTTAATCCTGTCCATACTATCACTATAATGTTTTTCATTTATGTATTGCATTCATCTTAATCACTCTATTATTACGATTAATTTTTATAACTCATTCACCCCCTCTGGGTTAAAGCCATAGGCTGGGCAACAAGTGGTATCAAAGTCTAGGCTCTCTGTAGTGTAAAAGATCCAACGATCTGAAACCAAAACATCATATATGGCTGAGATGACAGAAGGGCAATCTGTTAACCATTCTCCACTATTTGATGATTAAGACTATTCTGATTGGAAAACTCTAATGGAGTTTTTCCTAAAAAGTCAGAACTATGATTTGTGGATGATAGTTGAAGTGGGTGACCTTCTTTTTACAAGATCTAGGAAGAATGGACAACTACTGATAAGACTAATGCTTCTTTAAATGTCAGGGCCAAGTATTAGCTATGCTGCGGGCTATCAAGGACATAATTCAACAGAGTCTCGGCTTGCAAGACTGCACAAGAAATCTGGAATAAGCTGAAGATCACATTCAAAGGAACCGACAAAGTAAAAGAAATGAGAATAGACATATTGGTATCTCAACACAAGCTGTTTAAAATGATGCCCAATGAAACTACCTCTCAAATGTAATGTAGATTTATAGATATCACAAATAGGCTGATTGCACTGGGTAAGGAATACAACTCTGACGATATGGAGCGAAAAATACTCAGATCATTACCAAGCAGTTGGACACCAAAGTAACTGTCATTGAAGAGGCAAATGACCTTACTCAGATGTTGCTAGAAAAGTAAATAGGGTCACTCATGGCCCATGAGATAAACATGCAGAGACTGTGAGAAACCTCAACCAATAGAAGAAGCAATGCACTTAATGTTGAGGAGTCTGGGGCAGAATCAGAGGAAGATGAAGAAACACCTGTAGATTCTAACGAGGAAGCAACTATACTGTCTAGAAGACTACAGAGAATCATGAGAAGAAAGAAGCTGCAAAAGTAAGGTTAGACCTCCAGAAGTCAGAAGAAGAAGAAACACTTCAAAAATGAGGCTCATAAGAAAGAAGTAATTTGCTATGAGTGTAGCAGACTAAGACATCTAACAGCAGATTGTCCAAGGCTCAGAAAATAGATAGAAAAGGTTAAAGAGTGGAAGAAGTCAGACAACTTAAAGAAGTACAAGAAACGTTTCAAAAAGAAGGCCATGGCAGTAGCCTCGGATGATGAAGACTCCACATCCTGCTCCTCAGCATAAGAATCTGAAGAAGAAGTCAATCTGGCCTTGATGGCTAACAACGACGAGGAACAAGTATACATCTCTAACTCTATCTCAGAATCTGATTTGGAATATTCATTGGAAGATATACTAGAAGAATTATATGAAAAGTTCAAAATAGTAAGTAAAGAACTTCTTAAAAAGGAGCATCATAAACTTAAAGATGAAAAATGTATTCACTGTAATTCTTTAACAGTTCAAATTGATACATTAATCAATGAAAAGAAAAAGGTGGAAGAATAACTAAAAGAATGTCAAAGAGAATTAATAGAAAGTACTACTATAATATCTGAAAACATAGATTTTATTAAAAATAAAAATGATGAACTACTAATAAAAGAACTCAAAATCATCAAACTTAAAGAAAGTGAAGCTTATCTCAAGAAGAATGTAGAAATATTCACCAAAGGTGAAAAATGATTAAAAAAAGTATTAAATTTCCAGACAAAATTTTTTAGAAAAGAGGTATTGGATACAAGAAACCTAAAAATGAACCTTTATCAAACCCATATAAAAATTGTCTATTACCAAAATTTGTCAAAGCAAGAAAACCGAAAAATTATTCAATCACTCCATCTAACAAATACTCAACCATAAAATAAGATAAAAATAGTAAGAACCTGTAATGGATGCCTAAAGTTTCTTTACATGCACCAACTAACCTCAAAGGACCCAAACAGATTTGGGTACTTAAAACTCCAAAGTAAACTTTTTCTTACAGGTCTGTCTTGAAGATACAAGATGGTATCTTAATAGTGACTGTTCAAGACATATGATATGAGACATGTCATTGTTTACACAAATCACGGACAAGATTGGAGGAATCGTGACCTATGGAGATAATGGAAGAGGGCAGGTCAAAGGTATAGAAACAATTGAATATAAGACCGTCCAATACATAGAAAAAGTGTTATATGTAGAAGGGCTAAAGCACAACCTATTAAGCATCAGTTAGCTATGTGACAAAGAACATTGAATAAAATTTGAAGCTGAACATTGCACAATTCTTGAGCCTGATATTGACAAGATTATGCTCAAGGTACAGAGAGAGAAGAATATATATGTGATATACTTAGACGAACTAAAATAGTAGCAGGTGTGCCAAGCAGCCGAGGAAGAAGAAGATGCAGTATTATGGCATAGAAGGCTTGCCCTTGCAAGTCAAGGCATAATAAGAAAATTGGTTAAGTATGGTTTGGTTGAAGGACTTCCCTTAAGAAGAATTAAGGAACTACCTGTCTGTATGTCTTGTATGAAAAGAAAGCAAGTCATAAATTCCTTCCAGAGCAAGAACATAGTAACAATCAACAAGCCTCTGGAGCTAGTCCACATGGATTTATTTGGACCAATAAGGGCCACTAGTCTTGGAGGAAGGAACTTTGGCCTAGTAATAGTAGATGACTATTCTAGATTTACATGGGTGTCATTTCTGGAACAAAAAGTCAATACCTTTGAAACTTTTATCAGGTTTAGTAAGAAAATGCAGGAAGATAAAAAATACAGTATTGTGGTATTAAGAAGTGACCATGGAGGAGAATTTCAAAATTTTTAATTCTAAACATACTGTGAGCAGAATGGGATAGAACATAATTTCTCACCTCCAAGAACACCTCAGCAAAATGAATTAACTAAAAGAAAGAATCGAACTCTACTGGATATGGCTAAGACAATGCTAGATGAATATAAACTTCCAAGATACTTCTGAGTTGAAGCAATAAACACAACATGCTATGTAATTAATAGAGCTATGATTAGACTGTTGGACGCACTAGATTTTAGAGATGATTTTGTTTATTATTTGTTTTGTTTATCTGGTTTAATTCGTTTATTATTTAGTGCGCGGGCGCGCCAGCAACATACATGACAATGTGTTCGGGTTTCGAGACTAGAGTGGTCTGAAACCCAAGGTGCGCTCCATCTGACCGATCAGACGAACGTGGGTATCAGGTCGGGATTGGAAACCCATCGTGCCATAAAGGTCACGACGTTAATTATATCCCCTCGGAGAGGAGAAAACCTCTTATTAGTCGTCAAGAAATGGGGCCTTATGGCCAGAAAACTAGTTGTATGAAGAATACATTAGAAAATATTGAAATCCCCCACATGAGGGTGCAAAAGAGTCTTTAAGATTATGTTGATCGTACATTGACCATTCAATGTACGGACGAATGTCCGGTCTGAAGATGCCATAATCGTTGCGGGAAAATCGGAGTATATGCATGCCGGGACATGATGAATTTATTATTTGAAGAAACAAAGACATTCAGTTAAATCCCGGTTAGAGCGGTCGAAAATCAGTGAGTTTATCGGCCCGGTGCAAAGTCAAGCCATGAACATAATGGGAGAGGCTTGCGTGGGCATCATTAAAATTTCTGGTGTCGAAGGGCGATGGAGAGATGTTCCGGGATTAGATCCCGAGGAAACTCGATTAAACACAGCAGGCTATCGGCCCAAGAACGGGGTCAGATAATGACCACGAGGGGATGAACCCAAGGTTCGAATATGACCCGCGGAGGCCTTACCAATATCCCCATGCACGGGGTCCGGGGGTAGTGTGAGTGTTATTGTCGTGTTTGTTCATTAAACTCTTTTTTATCATGTGTTCATTGATTCTCCTTATCTGTGTATTATCATTTTTTTATGAGGATTCATACCATGGGCATCATTGTTTCATTATCTTACTATCATCCCTTCTTTTATGATTAGCATATCTTCTCTTTTTTTTTGAATGCAGGGCATTTCGGTCGACTGAAGCCATCGGTTCAGTCGACCGAAGCTGCCAGGGGTGAAGCCCCAAGGACAGAGGTTGACCTCTGCAGTAAGGTGCATTGACCTTGCAGCGGGTCGGTCGACCGAACGCAATCGGTCGGTCGATCGATCTGGCCAGAAATGCCAGAAACGAGCAAGCGCGCTCGAGATTTATGAAAACCCAATGACCGTGCAAGTGTGTGGGAATGCGAGGGATTCGATGAGAAACCCCTTATCATCCTTGCAGCTATGAATTCATGCGAATGCAACGGGAGTTCAATGAAAAACATGCATGAGGGTGCATAAGGAGGGGAGAGGGCAGACCTGCCCCAAAGCTTATGAAGATTTGGTGGAACACCAGGATGATCAATCATTTATGCATGGGAAAATCAGTGGGCTGTAGCGGGAAGGCATGCGAGCGTGCTTCAGCAAATGCATTTGAGGGATGCATGAAAGGGTGAGGCAGAGGGCTGAAGACAGGTCGACCTGTCTTGAAGACAGGCTGACCTGTCCTTGGCCAGGCAGGGCTAGAGATAGGGATTTCCTTCTTCTCTTCCTCGGGGTATCATGCAGTGCGAGAAGGTACAATTCTCGTCTGACAAAGATGCTATGCTTCTGGAGACCTATGCATATATGTGTGTGTAAGAGAGATTCCATAAAGTCTTTCACATGATGCGGGGGCATAGGGTGCACCGGTGCGGCCAATGGGGCAGGTCGATGCAGCTGAAGGCTACAGGCCGCTGGGGCTTGGATGCCTCGATGCCGCTAGAGGCGGCAGGCTTGGGTGCATCGGGGCAGCTACTGAGGGACAGGTCAAAGCAGCTGACCAAGGGGACCTTGGTGCCTCGAGGCAGCCAAAGGGACAGGTCAATGCAACTGCAAGGCAACGGGCTGCTAGGGTTTGGATGCCTCGAGGCAGCCAAAGGGGCAGGTCGATGCAAGGGGAGTTGCCATGCGGAATTCTGAAGGGCAGAAACCCACACTAGTGTAATTCAAAGAAAAGGGATTTGAGTATGCTGGATTCACTATATGCATGCGATGCTCGTGGAGCCCACAGTGGATTGGTCATAGTGCTCATGAAACCTGATAGGGAATTTTATGCAAAAGCTATACTGCAAATGTAGCTGCTCACCCCGACCCCCTTGCTCATCTCTTCTCTCATTTTTTTTATCTTTCTATCTTTCCCATTCTCATCCTTGGAAATTTCTTGAGATTCAAGGCCAACAGTGTATGTCAAGAGCTTTCCTCACCATAACCCCTGGGCAGATGCACACTCAAAGGATCTCCTTCTTCCTCTCTTTCTTTCTTTTTTTCTTTCCCTTTTTTTTAGGGGGGAAAAGGGGGGTGGCCTGCTCTGAGCCACGGGCTGGCATGCAAAGGGGTCGACCCCTGTACAGGCTACAACTTGGACAGAAAGAAGGCACGAAAGGTGTTGACTCTTGGGGTCGACACTCCCCAGCCAGCAGGTTTTTTTTGGTTTGTTCTTCTTGTTTTTTTTTTTTTTTTGCAATGCTTGATTTGGTCATCGTGCAGATTGGAAAATGCAGGACATATAGGAGAGCCATTGTGCATCTGTGACAGCGGAGATTAATGCATCATGGAAACCCCGAGCTCATAGTGCAATGCAAGATTTGGAAAGTGCAATGCAAGATGTGTGATATGTCAATGTTTTGGGGATGAAGAACCCCGCTGCCATACTATGGATTGCAGGTGTTGGAATGAAAATACAATGGTAATCACCCTATCATGCTAGTGGAAGGTAGGTTCACAATGATTATCATACTATGTAGGAGGAGGGTTGGGAATTTCCTGACAAGGGTGCAGGTAAACAAAAAGGTCGACCCCCCCCCCCCCCTTTGCTAGCAGATTCTGCTTCTCATGCCTCACTTATTTAAGTATTTACCTGCCTTATTTCAGTGGTTTCTTTTTAGAGTTGCAAATGGCCCCCACATTCCTTTGTATATCAATGTTCAGCAGTTCAAAAATTCATGGAATTTCAGCCCGTGGCAGTTCATATATCTTGGCACATACATTTGAAATAAATTTCAGTTTCTGAATTTCAGTTCCTTTTTCTTGGGGTTAAGTCGTCATGAACAATGTCTTCAACCTATTTTCTTTTATTCCAGCAACCTCCAGAGTCCAACTCAACTGTCGCATTCTTTTGCAACTTGAATTTGCATGCAGATTTCTCTCTTGCTTAAGTGGTTCATCTGTTCTCTTTCTTAGCCGGTAGCCATGTTCCTTTAGTTCAATGTATCTAACACTTATTATTCGTGTTTGGGTGTTGTTATCACGGTGAAAATTCGGCAGCATGTCCCCTTAACCCAAGGCGTTTGGGGGACAATTGGGGAACACCATCTACGGAGAGAACTCCGAGGTGACCCCGAAACATAGAGGGTGCGCCCGAAAGCAACGGCCCCATAAACCCGAGCCGACTGTAGAGGAGTCCCGAGGGCTAGCCTACTAGAAATCCTATCGACCCGGGGTGCCGCAATTCCGTTTCTGGAACGTGGTCTTGCAGATCTTTTGCAGAAGCATGATGCCATCTATGTTTACTCATTAGAGGGAATCACCCAGGGTCGACATCATAAGGGGGATGAGCCCCCGGGGATCCAAGAGTAATCAGAATTTGGGATAACAAGAAAACACTCATAAGAACAATATCCGGGATGAATCCCATGTGACTCATCCCTTCGGTTACATGGTGATGGGGGCCAGCCAGAAACCGAGGCGGGATTTGGAGGTTAAAATAAAAGAAACAAAAAAGGGATCCATAGATCAACAGAGGGAGTGGGATCAGGCAAAACAGAAGATGTATATAAGCTGTGCCATATTTATGTATACTCGTATTAAGAAAATAAGAAGCTATAGCCAGCATATACAGAAATCATGCAGTAGTGCATATGTATATATCCTTGCCACATGAATAGGCATGGTGTTCAGAAGACGAAAATCAGGAGAAAGGGGAGGTAAAATGAACTGAGATAAAAGAAGGGATAGAAAAAGAGCATCAGCACATATATACGCATGTAACCTTCATACGCATATGGAAGAGCAGTCGGGTACAACATTTATACAAACACATTGAGGACCAAAACTCCAGATTTCATTTCTTCAAAAAGAGTTACATCCGAGGGATGAACAAATAGAGATAATAGAATGGGGGAAGAAACCCACCCTCTCACAATTTCTCCCAACTCTCGTTTCTCTCTGGCTTCCACTAACCTCCAGATGTGCAGGTCCAGAGGGATCGAATGAAAAAAACAATGGAAAGGGGAGAGCACTCTAGGGGGAACTCTCACAGACAGCCCTCTCCTCTCTGGATTCCCTTTTCTACCTTGCTATTCTTGCCAGCTCTCGAGCTTTCATCCTTCCAACCTCCCAACCCCTTCAGCAACTGCGTAGGGTCCCTTCTTATAGGGACGGTTGATCCCGCTCGAAGCTCCTCCTGGTTGCTCTTCTCCTCGCTGCTCCAACTGCGGCCATCTTCACATGCTATTGGTTGGTTGTTGCTACAGCGGGCCTCGCAGGGCACGAACGGAGAGGTTTTTTCTGTTTGTGGGAGAGTCGTGCGTCTGCCTCGGTCGTCGACAAGCAGGGACCTTGCCGGAAGGAGCTGCGCGATGAGGCCCTTGGGAAGGGTGACCCTCGACGCTGGTGTGCCCGCTGGATGCCATCCTCGCCCGCTGGTCTCCGCCTTAACCCATCGGTCGAAGGTGTGAGCTTCCGCCGTTCTTCCACCGGACAGTGAGGTAGGGTGGGAAGGTTTCGTGCGTGGCTTCCCTCCGCAGAGGGGAGGGGGGGTTGGAGGAGAAGTCAACCCCGTGGGCTTCTTTTGTGTATAATTATGATAAAACCTTTTTTTAAAGCCCTTCTTCATTCTTTTTTTTTATTTTTTCTCCTGGATCATGGCACTTGGGCCTTCTCCATATAATTGGGCCCATTTGCCCCTTCTTCTAACTTCCTTTCTTTTTTTTTCTTCTTCTTATTTCTCTTTTTTTTATTATTTCTTTTATCGCCAACATAGACCAATTCTCAAAAGGACACCATATGATTTGTATAAGGGAAAGAAATCCAACATCAGTCACTTAAAGCCATTTGGATGCAAATACTATATACTCAAAAATGGCAAAGACAATCTAGGGAAGCTGGACTCAAAGAGTGATGAAGGTATTTTTCTTGGGTATATCTCTAAACCTAACTCATTTGGAGTCTTTAATAAATGAACACTTCTTATTAAACAAATTGCACACGTCAAATTTGACGAAACTAACCCCCTTGTCAAAAGAAAAGATGGGTCTGTTTGTGATGATGATGCAAATGAATTAACGAGACAAGTGGAGGATCTCTCACTTCAAAAGCAAGACCAACAAGATCCACCACTAGAGGAATTTCAACAAGAAGAGGAAGAAATAGATCAAGGACTACCAAAGGAATGGAGATACGCCAAAACTCACCCATTGGAATTGAAAATATTATTGGAGTCACAAGTAGGGGTAAGAACTAGAAGAAACTTGTTTACTTGTGATTATTTGGCGTTTATCTTGCAAGTAGAACCTAAAAATGTAAATGAAGCTCTAGGAGATGAAGCTTGGGTTCTGGCCATGCAAGAAGAGTTGAACTAATTCATCAAAAATCAAGTATGAAGTCTAGTAGAAAGACCAAAGGATCACTCTATAATTGGAACTAAGTGGGTGTTCAGGAACAGATTGGATAAGTCAGGGGTGATCACAAAGAATAAAGCTAGACTGGTGGCACATGGATACTCTCAAGACAAAGGAATTAATTATAATGAAACATTTACCCCTGTAGCGAGACTTGAGACAATTCGAATTCTTCTAATTTATGCAGTTGCACACGAACTCAAGTTATATCAGATGGATGTCAAGAGTGTATTTCTGAACGGATACATCAATGAAGAAGTGTATGTTGAGTAGCTACCTGGGTTTGAAGATTTAGACAAAGTGAATCATGTCTACAAGCTCCACAAGGCTCTCTATGGATTAAAGCAAGCTCCTCGAGCATAGTATGAGAGACTAAGCACATTTCTGGTAGGCCACGGGTTCTAAAGAGATAAAGTAGATGCCACACTATTTATTCTAAATAATCACCTAGGAACTTTGATTGTTTAGATATATATATATATATATATAGTTGATATTATATTTGGAGCTACTAATGAAAATATGTGCAAGGATTTTGAAAAGCTAATGCAGGGGGAGTTCGAAATGAGCATGATGGGTGAACTCAGCTATTTCTTAAGTCTGCAGATCAAACAACTAAATGAAGGAACACACATCTACCAAACCAAGTATTGCAAAGAGATGCTGAAGACATTTGGACTCGACAATGCCAAATCCCTGTCCACTTCGATGAGCCCAATAGCAAAACTAGATAAGGATGAATCAAGTCAAATGACAGATTAGAAAAGATATAGAGGTATACTATGATCTCTCTTATATTTGACAGCTAGCAAGCCTGATATCCTATTTAGTATATGCATGTGTGCTAGATACTAAGCAAGTGCAAAAGAATCACATCTAATCCATGTTAGAAGAATTTTTAGATATCTCTTTAAAACCTCCAATTTAGGACTGTGGTATCCAAAATCGTGTTCTTCTAATTTGATTGGCTATTCAGATGTTGACTATGCTGGATGCAAAGTAGATAGAAAAAGCACCAGCAGTACTTGCCAATTTTTTGCAT
Source organism: Amorphophallus konjac (assembly GCA_022559845.1). Taxonomy (NCBI): domain Eukaryota; kingdom Viridiplantae; phylum Streptophyta; class Magnoliopsida; order Alismatales; family Araceae; genus Amorphophallus; species Amorphophallus konjac. The sequence continues at coordinate 156,021,875 of CM040129.1, forward strand.
GATGCTTAATCTCTTGGTCATCAAGAAAGCAAAATTTCGTAGCACTGTCTACAACTGAGGCTAAATATGTTGCTGTTGGAAGCTGTTGATGCGGGACGGACTAAGGAGATGACACTATATGGTGCCACCCTCGGACTCTAGATGTGGACGCGACCAGCAACACACACCAGGGAGACACTAAGCCCGACACTACGAGCTCCTAGTGGCGAATCGTCGCTAACAGAAGTGGAAGCTCACTCGTCGTCCCAAGCGAGGGAAAGCGCGGACCGTGCGCGGTTAAGGAACCGGCGGAGGTCAAGGGTAGTCCGACTCAACTTCCGGACTCGAATCGAGTCGCGAGACGGGTCACTCTCACTCTCACAGCGGTGACATGGACACACGGGCTAGTACCTACACGCTCGGCAGTGGCCTAAGACCCTATACTAGCTAAGCAATGTAACGCCAAGGAGTTAAGACCTTTACCTCCACGCACCCGGCATGGCGAAGACACCCCGGCTGACTTACGGGCCCCCGGTTAACATAATTCACAGCGGTACAAAGAGATTCGACCCACTCCACGCAGGGAGGTAAAAGGTCACATGTGGGCCCCGGGGATCACGCAAATCAGGTTGACGGGCAGCATCTTGATGTTGTCTCGACGCGCCGAACTCCACGTTCTCGTGCTTTCCGGATGGCGCAATCAATGGGCCGTGGGGCCCACACGCTGTCCTGTCCTCCGGGTCTGGCGGGGTGGGTCCCACTATAATGGGGACCCCTGGCAGCACGCTTCCCTGGACGGCGATCAGCCGGGTACACTCACCGGAGGCCGGGTGCCCCGGTTCCCAAGTGGAGAGAGTGCTGTCCACGAGCTGATGTTGCTGTTTCAACAGCGCGCGCTCCGGCGAAAACGGCCGCTGCGATCAGACACGTCGCCGGAATGTGACGAAACCAGTGCCGTTGGAAAGAGAATTCAAAATCCTTCAATCTAGGGTCAGGGGACTCTTCTGAACCTGCGCGGACCTAGGCTTTAACTATTTTTCAATTCTTTGCTCCATAGCTCCTGAAATCTCAGATCAGCATATCAGTTTCCTTTAAATGGCCATTGACCGCCTACGTACAGTTGGATTCAGACTTCGAGCTCATCTTAAAAGTTGTAGGTAATCAAACCACGGAACTGAGACTAGTTTTAGAATTTGATTTGGAGGTGGCTACGATTTGTTATGATTTATGGGGTGACTGGTGGTCGGATCTGGGAACAGGTGGATAGAACTGTAGATGGGTCTGAGAATGATTTTTAGAAAATATGAGATGGGCGAATCAAAAATTGAGAACAATTGTGGATGAAGGGGTGGATGGATGGAACCCCCATTAAAATTGGGCGAACTAACAAAAATCAAAAAGTGGATCTAAGACATGAAACTCAAGACGGAGGTGAACCTGGACAGAACTCTGGTAGAACCGAAATGGAAGAGTGGACGAAAATCAAAAAATAGGAAACGTGATCTGAATGCTGGCCTGATTTTTGTGGGTGGAGAGAAACATCCCAGGAACAACTCCTCCAAATTTGGTAGCCAAATGAGCTCGGGGGAGACCTGTGAATTTCGAACAAGCTGCTGTGATACTGCGCAGGCAGAACTCCGTTGATGGCAATGGCGGTGCGGTGGCGGCTCGTGGCGGCGGCGGCGATCGTTGGAACCGATACACGAGGAGTCACACCTCAGAATGAAAGCCTTCACAGCATCCAAGGGGGGGAGGGAGGAGAGAGGAGGGGGGCGCACCAGCCCTTGCTCTTGGAATTAGTTTGATTCAAATGGCATTAATTTATCAAAATGGGAAAATACAAGTATTTATGTGTTACATCTCACATCTATTATCCACCATTGGATCTAGGGGAAGGGGATGGAGGGCTGGGATGAGATGTGAACATCACACAAAAATTATATAAAAAAAACAAAGGGGGGGGGGCGGCCCTTGGACCAAGGAGTAGAAGGTTGAATTGGTAGGTGAGGGTGGGTGGCCAAATGTGGACTTTCCAAGTCCCTTGTCCCCCACTTGGCCCACCCTTCTAGAAGCCTCCATGTGGAAGGTTGACTGACCCCACATGGGACCCTAGGCTGAGGTGGCTCAATGGGATGGGGCCTGGGGGGCCCGTGGGACCCGGGGTCCCAATTTTACACATAAACCCCTCGTACAATCAATATTACAAACCGAATACAAATGAAATAAACACACATTAAACATAAATAAAGTCTAACTAAATATGATAAATGGGGAGGCTCAAGGCAGAGTCTCCAGGCTGTCTCCGAGCCAGATGGACTCTGAGGTGGCTCGAGTCATGCTCCGTGTGCGGTACCGGTGGCTCGGCGTATCGCGCCGCTCTACTGCTCGGGTGTCCGCACCAATTCTCCCCGGGTGGGAGAAACTCGACCCTATCGAGTAAGGGTCTGCATCGCTCCTGTATCGCTCCAGAAGGTCCGGATCAATCCGCTGCAACTCTCCATGTGTGATCCATGTGTCCTCAGTGGCGGGCCGTCCTCTCTATCGCACTAGGTAGCGCGGATAAGATCCACTCCTGGTAACTGTCACTTGCTCGTCCAGTATACGATCTATATGCTCACGCTGCCGTAAAAAAGGGGCTGGAGGTGGAAGTGGGCACTCAGGTGTGGGATCACTCTCAAGGGGAGGAGATGTCTCAAAAGGCTTATTAGGGATCACCGCTGGGTCCCTATATGCAACAAGATCCGATACATTGAAGGTAGAGCTTATACCATATTCCTCGGGCAGGTCCACAACATACGCATTGGATCCAACGCGTTTCAACACTCTAAAGGGACCGGCTCCGCGAGCTTGCAACTTCTTAACGGTTCCAGAGGGAAACCGTTCAGGTCTTACCCTGATCATGACATATTCGCCCTCTTGGAACTCTCGGTGGTGTCTATGGGCACCGGCTAACTCCTTGTACCGTGCATTGCTGGCCTTACTGTGACGACGGACATCGTCATGCAGACTCCTAACATGCCTAACAAAAAGAAAAACACACAGATGCACACACGACCCTACACAAACCTAATGCTAGTACGACCCAATCATATGCAAGGTGGTCCAGGACATCCGAATGTGTGCCATGCATGTATTTGACATAACCGGAGGTTAATGGCATGGTGGATTCCTAGACATCCTACGATGCACCAATCATGGACATTGGGTTTGGATGTGGGAAGTCCGGGAGTTTTGGGTGGTTTAGGTGGGCATCGGCTAACTCCTTGTACCATGCATTGCTGGCCTCAATGTGACGACGGACGTCGTCATGCAGACTCCTAACATGCTTAGCAAAAGAAAAAAACACACACGGATGCACACACAACCCTACACAAACGTAATGTTAGTCCGACCCAATCATATGCAAGGTGGTCCAGGACATCCGAATGTGTGCCATGCATACACTAGAGGCAACCGGAAGTTGATGGAATGTGGACGGCATCCTAAAGTGATCCATTCATGCACGGATGGCCTTTTAGATTTGGGAGATTTGGGCGGGCCATCTTCTACATCACCCCGATATGTAGGAGTATTATGAACGGGTTTGGAGGTTGTAGATGGATCGGCCCGTGGAGAAGGGGTATGATGGTGGACTCTCTCGAAAAGGTGGAGTAAATATGGTGGGTCTCGGGATCCACAAGAGAATGTGTCGAAGGGATCAAAGAAGGTATGACCCCTTGGACTAGACTTCCACAAATCACTATCCCACATTTGGAATTCTTGGAGGTGTAAATGATCACCTTCATTCATTGTGAGAGGTGGGACGACAGTCATAGGTAGAAAGTAAGATTCCTTCCTTGGGCCAATGGGAATGAAGTCGGGCTCGACCGGCATAGGGAGGAGTAGAAGAAGGAAAGTGTGACCTACCGTGATGAATTCCCATGGAAAAGGATCAAAAGGATCAAGAAGAGTTATGGATCCAGTGATGTTGCTCTCTTTTGACCCTGGGTAGAAATCCCCAATGTAAGCCAACCCCTCGTCACCTGAGGGGATCAGGGAAATAGCTATCTCCCTAGGATGGGGGGACTTCCCTATGGGAGAGAAGGGGTCATGGAAGGGAAAGTGGTGGAGCTCGTCTGGTAGAGGTAAGAGCAAGATGAGCTCACTGGTGAAGGGACCCACCGTGCAGACAGAGGTGATAGAACCCAAGGATGGGTATATGAAGCGAAGGCACCTAGGTGGGTCGGGCCTGAGAGCCAACAGACTGGTCAGCTCCATTTGCCTACTTAATCCCTTAAGTAGGTCATTCATAGTGTCCACAAAGTAAGAGGATTGGCAAGTGGTGCTAAAAGTTGTGGTGGACACTATCTGTAGGGTTGGTTCTATGGGAGGGTAGCAAGGGAGTGTGGTATCTAGGAATAAACCCTTAGCCAACTAGCTAATGGCTCCTCAATAATTACCTCACCCTTTAGGAGCACGATGGGCTCCGTATGGAGTTCCATGGGTGAAGGCCTTGATGAATTGTCGCCCTCGGATGGGGAGTGGGCATCCTCCATGATGGGGAGAGGGCTTGGGGACTCCGTTGATGGGGCCGGGTTAAGACTACCGGCGATGACCTCCTTAGGCTCGGGTAGGAGTACATCACTATGAGTACGTGTCCTATCCACCCCATCCAACCGGCCCAAAATCATTTGCATAAGTTCAGCAACGGAGTGGGTTGGAATAGGGATATCATGGTGGACTCGCCCGTAGTCAACCGTCCTAGGATTAGGTCTTGGCTCATCTACGTGTGGGGCTCTTTGCCTCCGACTAGGACCCACTTGGTTGGAAGTGATTGGGTGGGGCCAGTTGGAGGTGACCGGTTGGGGCACGTAGACCTTCCTAAGCTCTCTCTTCATGTCCCACCATGACTCGATGGGACATTGCCTCCTAACCTCTCTCATTCTTTCGATGTAATCCCACTTTTCGACAGTCTCATGAAGAAGCTGCTCTTTGGCGAAAGAGAATTGCATTGCCTCGGACATAGTATAACAATCAAAGTAGGTGTCCATGGTGGCCTCCCACTTGAGGTAGATGCCCGGGTCATTGGAGCCAAAAAAATCTGAGGCTTCAGGCCTACAGAAGCGGAGAGGATGGTTGCCAAGCCCATGGGTGGGCCAACGATCATATCGCCTGGGCGACCGGGAGTCCATGGGAAATTGGGGAACTACATGTTACACATGCCGACACTTGGACAAGACCGACTGACTCTTATTGGACTACACACGAACTTGGAGACACAAACTGATGCAAACACCAACTAATGTATCTAGACCTAAACCCATATCCGGTACATGGCGGAGTTAATCGATCCTAAGATCACTCCCGCAAGTGTGCGGCCTTCCCGATAGGCATAGCCTAACGTTCGGACAACACATTTTAAGATACCAGATTATCGGGATGAAATGTAATTTTAAAACACCCTTTTTTTGTTTTGAAAATAATGATGATCCTAGACTTGACTTAGACTATGCAAGACTTATGCAACGACTACCCTAGACTCAACCTGGCGCTCTGATACCAAACTGATGCGGGACGGACTAAGGAGACGACACTATATGGTGCCACCCTCAGACTCTAGATGTGGACGCGACCAACAACACACACCAGGGAGACACTAAGCCCGACACTATGAGCTCCTAGTGGCGAATCGTCGCTAACAGAAGTGGAAGCTCACTCGTCGTCCCAAGCGAGGGAAAGCGCGGACCGTGCGCGGTTAAGGAACCGGCGGAGGTCAAGGGTAGTCCGACTCAACTTCCGGACTCGGATCGAGTCGCGAGACGGGTCACTCTCACTCTCACAGCGGTGACATGGACACACGGGCTAGTACCTACACGCTCGGCAGTGGCCTAAGACCGTATACTAGCTAAGCAATGTAACGCCAAGGAGTTAAGACCTTTACCTCCACGCACCCGGCGTGGCGAAGACACCCCGGCTGACTTACGGGCCCCCGGTTAACATAATTCACAGCGGTACAAAGAGATTCGACCCACTCCACGCAGGGAGGTAAAAGGTCACATGTGGGCCCCGGGGATCACGCAAATCAGGTTGACGGGCAGCATCTTGATGTCGTCTCGACGCGCCGAACTCCACGTTCTCGTGCTTTCCGGACGGCGCAATCAATGGGCCGTGGGGCCCACACGCTGTCCTGTCCTCCGGGTCTGGCGGGGTGGGTCCCACTATAATGGGGACCCCTGGCAGCACGCTTCCCTGGGTGGCGATCAGCCGGGTACACTCACCGGAGGCCGGGTGTCCCGGTTCCCAAGTGGAGAGAGTGCTGTCCACGAGCTGATGTTGCTGTTTCAACAGCGCGCGCTCCGGCGAAAACGGCCGCTGCGATCAGACACGTCACCGGAATGTGACGAAACCAGTGCCGTTGGAAAGAGAATTCGAAATCCTTCAATCTAGGGTCAGTGGACTCTTTTGAACCTGCGCGGACCTGGGCTTTAACTATTTTTAAATTCTCTGCTCCACAGCTCCCGAAATCTCAGATCAGCATATCAGTTTCCTTTAAATGGCCATTGACCGCCTACGTACAGTTGGATTCAGACTTCGAGCTCATCTTAAAAGTTGTAGGTAATCAAACCACGGAACTGAGACTAGTTTTAGAATTTGATTTGGAGGTGGCTACGATTTGTTATGATTTATGGGGTGACTGGTGGTCGGATCTGGGAACAGGTGGACAGAACTGTAGATGGGTCTGAGAATGATTTTTAGAAAATATGAGATGGGTGAATCAAAAATTGAGAAAATTTTTGGATGAAGGGGTGGATGGATGGAACCCCCATTAAAATTTGGAGAACTAACAAAAATCAAAAAGTAGATCTAAGACATGAAACTCAAGACGGAGGTGAACCTGGATAGAACTCTGGCAGAATCGAAATGGAAGAGTGAACGAAAATCAAAAAATAGGAAATATGATCTGAATGCTGGCCTGATTTTTTTGGGTAGAGAGGAACATCCCAGGAACAACTCCTCCAAATTTGGTAGCCAAATGAGCTCGGAGGAGACCTGTGAATTTCAAACAAGCTGCTGTGGTACTGCACAGGTAGAACTCCATTGATGGCGATGGCGGTGCGGTGGCGGCTCGTGGCGGCGGCGGCGATCGTCGGAACCGATACACGAGGAGTCACACCTCAGAATGGAAGCCTTCACAGCATCCAAGGGGGGGAGGGAGGAGAGAGGAGGGGGGCGCACCAGCCCTTGCTCTTGGAATTAGTTTGATTCAAATGGCATTAATTCAACAAAATGGGAAAATACAAGTATTTATGTGTTACATCTCACATCTATTATCCACCATTGGATCTAGGGGAAGGGGATGGAGGGCTGGGATGAGATGTGAACATCACACAAAAATTATATAAAAAAAATAAAGGGGGGGGGGGGGGGGCGGCCCTTGGACCAAGGAGTAGAAGGTTGAATTGGTAGGTGAGGGTGGGTGGCCAAATGTGGACTTTCCAAGTCCCTTGTCCCCCACTTGGCCCACACTTCTAGAAGCCTCCATGTGGAAGGTTGACTGACCCCACATGGGACCCTAGGCTGAGGTGGCTCAATGGGATGGGGCCTGGGGGGCCCGTGGGACCCGGGGTCCCAATTTTACACATAAACCCCTCGTACAATCAATATTACAAACCGAATACAAATGAAATAAACACACATTAAACACAAATAAAGTCTAACAAAATATGATAAATGGGGAGGCTCAAGGTGGAGTCTCCAGGTTGTCTCTGAGCCAGATGGACGCTGAGGTGGCTCGAGTCGTGCTCCGTGTGCGGTACCGGTGGCTCGGCGTATCGCGCCGCTCTACTGCTCGGGTGTCCGCACCAGCTGTTGTGCACAGTTGTTGTGGGTCAAACATCAATTGGAGGGCTATGGACTCAAGGTAAATGAGATCCTAATGTTACATTTGACTAATAACCCAATCCAACATTTAAGAACTAAGCACATAGAGGTACGCCATCACTTCATCAGAGAACATGTCGGTAACGACAATATCTTACTTAGTTTTGAAGATACTATGTATCAATTGGCTGACATTTTCACCAAGCCACTTCCAGAAGAAAGATTCACTATAATACGTAGGGAGTTGGGAATGTGTGTTTTGGAGTAAATAGATGAGCAGAAAATTGAAAGCATAATGTAAAAATAACTTCGATGAACTGTGAAGATTAGTATAAGGAGTACACGAAAGAAAACACAAGAACGCCGACTATCACAACATTCGCTTATCTCTAAATAAGATAGCCAATTACTTCAAAAGCTAACTCCTATCTCAGTATGATAGTCAATTTTCTATGAATATTGAGTGCCTATCCTATCCTTAGACCAACAATCTTATAAGCGACTATCTAGTCGAAATATCAACTTCGACTATCTGAACAATGCCTATCTAGGCTAGTAAGCTTCAACTATCTCGCAACTTAGGCGAACACCTAGAACAACTATCTTAAGATAAAAGCCTGAGAAGAGCGGCTATCTTAGATATCACCTATCATACTAGGAAACTATTTAATTAAATAGTGGAAATATAGTCAACAATCAACTGCCTATCTTTCCTCATTAAATCTTTTATTGGGCATATCATTGACAAACCAGTCAGTAATCAATCTGATGGCTTAGGACTCAATAGAATGCTTTTTCTAGGAAATCCAAAAGCCCATCTCTCTGCAAAAGATGACTATCTCTTCTACCTTTACCTATCTCTGTCTTTGAACACGAAAGACTCCTGCGTAAACCCTTCTTCTCTGTGAATACCTTCATTTCTTCTCTCAAGTGATCTCTCAGATCATCAAAAGGTCACTTTCTTCTACCCTCCTTCAACTCACGATCGTGTTGATCAGTATTCTTCTATTTAGGGTTCCTCAAACCTGCATGTTCCATTACTCCTTTTTAGAACCCTAGAAACCATGGCGGCCATAGCTACGGATGCTCAGCTCTTCGCCACTAATGCCGATAGATCACTATTTCTTAGTAAAAGCTCAGACATGATAGTGGGAAGATGTATAGACTTTGAAGAGATGGCTTGAAACAGAATGGATTTAATGGAGGATTTTGCAGTGATGAAGCTTTTGAAATTTTGGTTGCTAAGGGAAGGAACACTAGATGATGATGGTCGCGTCTTTTATTTAACATGAGGGTGGAAGGAGACAAATTGATAACTTCTGTGAAAAACACCCATATTGAGATTATGACTCATCTCTTGGCAGAAATCTTAGAATGCTCTTCAGTTGATATCGATCTTCACCATAGAGAAGAGATTGAAGTTAAAGGAAGACGCATCAGTGGAGCTGATTTCAAGGTGATAAATAATCATAATTTAGATGTCACTCAAATTGATGTTAGAGTAAGAATGCTTCACATGATCATTACTTACATTCTGATTTCGAGGTTAGAAAGTCATTCTATATGCTCAATAGAAGATTTAAATCTACTGTTCTATCTTATAGAAAAATGAGAAATCAATCTCGCATCCATTATTTTTGAAGTTACGATAAGAGGGGCTGAGGAAGCCAGAAAAATGGCCAAGACTGGGAGTAGAAAAAAATTATTCTAGTTGCATTATGGGTCACTTGTGACCAAAATTCTCAAACATTTCAGTGTCAATATCGACAATGAGAAATCAAGCCCTTATATCTTTTTGCATACCAACAACTTGAGAAGATGTTGTTTTGTTAAGGGAGTCAGTGGGTCAGGGACACACAATCTAGATTAATTGAAGAATAGTCTACTCACCAACTGCAAACTGTAGGCCAGTCTTCCCAGCCCACAGGGCCTTCAGTAGCTGAACCAGCACAGGAGCAAGGTCAAACCTCACAGGAAAGACAGCCTTGGGCAATTGAGGAGCCTCCCCATACAGGAGGAAATTGCCACAACCACTGCACTTATTGATACAACTATTCAACAAATGGCCGAAAATGAGACTGTTCTAGAGGATTGAGGGGGAGCCCTCAATTGAAAGAATTGCACATATTGAGGGGGAGCATCCTACAAAACCACAGGCTGTAGAGGAAATACATAGTGAAAGGGAGATTGCAGTAGAAGCTTCTCCTTTTATTCATGAGGAAGAACCTCTCGCACCTTGGCCTGAGATTGAAGACCAGCAACCTTCACCTCTGGGTCCTCACAAGGAGTCTATGAGGAAAGCCTCTGCCCAAGTGCCACCCACAACTTTCACTTCCACTGCCTCTAATACAGCTGAAATAACTCACCACACTTAGAAGCTTCTGTTAGGGTGCTAGGCCCGGATACAGAGGGGGGTGAATGTATCCTTCTATGTATAATGGCCAAATAAAACTTGGAAGCTAGAGATAGACACAGAATAGAACCAATTTGATTCAACTCAAATACAAACACTTGGAGCGTGCCTATCCAAGCATCTAGCAGAAGTAAATCAAGCAATCTGATGAACCAGTTGAAAATCCTTTTAAACAAAAGAGCAAATATGTAACTGGCCCCCAAATAACCAACTAGTGGAAGCAGCACAAATGAGAATAAGAAATCTCAAGATAATCTGTGAAGGGTGGTAGGAGATATGGAAGAACACACTACGAGCAAACCACTGCTCAAAGATTTTAAGGTGGTTCGGTCCTCTAGACCTACATCCACCCCTCACTCCCAACCGGAGTGAGGCTTCACTAGCAAATGCTAGAACCAAGCAGACTCAGTCTGCAAACAGTTGCTGCCACACAGCTTGACCAGGGGAACAACCTCCCCTCTTCCTCCCAACCGGAGGGACACCCAAGTGACTCCCAGCCACTTGGAAACTAGAGGTCGAAGACCTCTCTTCCTCCAGACTAGGAGGGACCACTGGACTTGCAACCACAAGCCCAGAACCGGAGGACTAGCCTCCCTTCCTCTAACCAGAGGGCAACCCACAAGTGACAACCTGTCACTTGCAACCTGGAGATCAGATCTCCCTTCTCCTAAATCAACAGGAGGAACCCGATCCCCAACAAGGCAATCGGAAGAACAAAGATGATCAGAAAACAAAGAAAAACAATAAAGGAAAATAACACAGTAATCAGAAAGCTGTAAAACGAAATGCACAATGTGGCTCTCAACGGAGCTGACTGGCCTGGATCTGATCCACGGTCCAGTGAAGACAGATCTTCAAGCAGCTTCTTCCTTCTTCTCCACGAGCTCTCTCGCTCACTCTCTTTCTCTCTTTCTTCCTCTTCTGCTCTCCAAATCTCTCACTCTCTATCTCTCTTTCTTTCTCTTCTACTCTCCTAATCTCTCACTCACCACTCTCTCTTCACGGCTTCTCTCTTCTATCTCTTCTTCATCTCTTTTCCTTCTTTTTCTCTTTTTCTGGATCGAAGGGCTTTCTGCTCTTTCAGGCTTCTGCTTCGATCAACCTTCATCTGAAGACGAAGGCTCCATTATATATCAGCAGCAGCAGGTGGGTAAGGTGCAGAACGCGTGTGCCTCCCACGCTTCATCCAGAACCTTCTTGCCACGTGCCCTTATAGCATTGGTTCCTTTAGTATCGGATCACGTGCAGCCCAGACACCAGTGTATGTTCTTCCTAGGACCTGCAAGGAGATAAAAACCATTAACACTGAGGGCCACAAGAACTAAAACTGCATGAGGTATGTGATAGCAATACGAGATGCACTTTACTGAGAACGACATGAGATACACAAGGTTATTATAGTACGAGACAAGGAGAGAAAGACACGAGGTCAGATGCAAACAGCACGAGGTAAAAAAAAGAATGACACGAAGTATCACTGTAACAAAACAAACACTACGAAGAGAACGACACGAGATACATAATAATCAAGCTAACACCACAAATAAAACGACACGAAGTCAGAAGAGAACAGCACGAGGTGAGAAGGAAGTCTCACGGAGTGAAAAAGGTAGACAGACACGCGATCAGAAGGAACCAGGACGAAGATAGAAATAAACAATCACGAGGACATAAACACAAGAATAACACGAAGACACGAATACAAAAGCAACACGAAGACATGAATACAAAAACAACACGACATAACAAACTCGCTCGAACTTACAAACGACTCGAAGACGAGGACGACACGGACTAAAACCAACTCGAAGATGAAAACAGAAATCGACACGAAGTGTGGTCACAAAGCAAAAAGGACACGGGGTCTAGGAGAAACAACATGAAGATAGAAAAACAGGAACAGCTACAACGACACGTGATAAAGTAGTGAAAGCCGGAAAAATGACTCGAGTAACTACAGTAAATGACACGAAAACATAAAAGCAAAAATAAAACGGATGACTCGAGATGAGCAACTAAATACTGAAGAAACGACACGAGGTTCACAAGAAAATGACTCGAAGTTCATCAGAATAATTCGAGCTGCTTCAGTAAACAACATGAAGACAATCAACAAACATAGTTGGAACAACACGACGTACAAAAGGACAACACGAAGTGTAGTAAACACCAACAACACGAAGTATGAAAGGAATAGTACGGACATACAAGGTACTACCTCATAGCAGTTTTCCTGTTAATCATGGAAATTTCAAATGCATAACATTACACAAGATATCTGATTAAAATGAGAATACTTAGCATAGTGATGCTCATCATCAAAACACTAGGGAAGTCACAAACAAGAAAGTTGTGAATAACAAGGCATGTTGTACAGACTTCAAATAATATGCATCAGACAACTGTGTATGGACTTGAAGACCCTTAGCCAATGTATAGACTTCAGGTGGAGACCAATGTGTAGACTTCTCGTGAAACCCCAATGTGCAGACTTGACGCTGTACAGACTTTCCAAAGAGAACGTAACGCTGTACAGACTTGAACTGAAGACCAATGTATGGACTTCAAAACAGATGCTAAGTCCAAGAGGAGTGTATAGACTTTCACGATGTATGGACTTGGTGATCTTCAAAGCACAATGTCCAGACTTTGCCACTGTATGGACTTGAGGAAACAGTGCAATGTATGGACTTGATCTCAAGAAATGTAAGCGATGTACACACTTAGCCAATGTGTAGACTTTGCCTTAGACGCTAAATGAGACGCTAAAGTCTGTATAGACTTAGCCTAAGACAATGTATGAACATATCAGCAGAGAAGCAATGCACAGAACAGAAATCAAGAACAGAAATCAAGCACAAGCCAATATATCACAGCATGACTCAAGCATACACATGCGTTCTTCACAATTCAGACATGGCACACTTATGCAATCTCCCACAGAAAAGGTCAGACATATTCAAGACAATGTGGTGACTCATTCATGTTGCTATCATTAAAACACCACATCATCAACAAAGCACAAGGGGCACAACAATCTCCCCCTTTTTGATGATGGCAACATAATGAGTCACACTGACTCATCAAACTATTCTCCCCCTTTGACATAATCAAAAAGAAGGGAAATGGTTTGATAGTCAAATGCAGCACAACAATGCAGAGAATGAGTCAAGGTTCTTTAAAATGAAGATCTCCCTTATGACAAAGAAACAGTTCTCCCCCTATCAACATGCATGATTGACTACTCTCCCCTTAGATGATAATAAACCATAACTCCCTCTGAAGCACAGGAATGGACTCTGGTTATCTAATAAATCAATCTGAAGTCAGCCATTACAAAGAATCTGAATTCTGGTGAAGATACCACAGAATCAGAACTTATTACAGAACAAGATGGAAGATTCCAATAGTGTGGAGAGAAATACATTCAGGAATCAATCTGAAATCCACCATCATAAAGATTCTGAGGTTCAGAAGGCTGCAAGTGAACAAGGTAATAATAGGAGTGGCATCTCACATTTGTATGGTCAGAAAAATACAGATGGAATCAGTCAACTGATAAGAAAGGAGTTGACTATACAGTTTTTGTTGATCATGCATAAATCTGATCATGAGGGATTTGAATGCAAGGTCACAAATGATATGAACATGATTCAGTATGACATGGAAGCTCCCCCTCAATAAGTGGAATCTATGAGATAGATGAGAAGGAGACCACAGGGGCAGACAAGGAGAAGTTCAGGTCAATGATCTAAGGAAAGAGAGCAGAAAGGTTTTCAAGGAGATATCAATCTCATAAATCCAAAACATAATTTTTCAAAGTCTTCCATTATAGGGACTTATGAATGAGCCTTTTGAACAGCATGGTTTAAACATGATGTATGCAGAGTTTATCAATAAAATTCTGTATTGATATCTAAAACCATGTTTTAATAAAAATGAACCAAGCCCTCATATTTATCTTGATTATCCTCCCTTTGTCTTACACAATCAAACTTATTGACTTCTTTCAGAATTACATGCATCAGTATTGAAATCAAGCAATTATGAAGTCATATGATTTTGTCTAGGGTTGTAGCAATTTGATTTTAGCATCAATATTCAGATATTTCAATTTGTTCAACAATTTTCATGCTACAAATTTTACGAGCAGTCTAGTTCAGTGCACATCTTGTAACTAGAGGATATACCTTGATCAGAGGCCAATATCCCTAAGCACTTAGTGTGACTAACTGTCATGCTATATATGAACAGAGATAGCATTTACACATCATGACACACTCCAATCATTTCTTGATGAGTGAGTTGTATTTCTCAGTGTGCATGCCATTGCTCTGCCTGAATTTCAATGAATTCTTAATCAGAGTTAACTAAGGCACCTCATGACACAGTCCTTTGGACATGTGTTTCTCAGTGACCAATGTCATTGCTCTGACAGATATTACCCTTTAGACATTAGTAGAAAAATTCATTTGCTTCAAATCAATAATAGTTTCATGTACTTAATCAGTTGAAGTCATGTATTCAAAGTGCAGATTTCAGAAGTTTTCACAAGACACAACATGAAACAGATGGTTAATGTTTATTAAACATGCTTCAGATATTTTTAAGAGATTTTAAAGTCAAACATTGAGTACATTAAACTTAAACCACCTGAGTTATTTCAGATATTCATAAAAACGTATAATAGAAGATTTCTAGTTCAAAAGTTTTCAGATTTATGATCGAGATAGCCCATTGAAATCTTCATGAAGGACTGATAGAATTCTGAACCAAATGATACCAATTGATAGGAGAAATACCAATTGTTAAGAGAGATTGTGAAGCTCAAAGTTTTCAGAATATGATTAAGGTTTGTCAACAAAATCAGTAAGAAGGATATGCAATGAGTTCTGACACATGTATGCATTTGACAACCTATATGCAATGCATTGACTCCCCCTCACAATATGCATTCAAACTCTCTTTTGGCATTTTCAATATAAGGAAATGCAATGCACTATATGTATGCAGGGACATGCAAAGACTCAACATTGAATGCTATGCAAGGATATGCAACTTACTCCCCCTGAAAACATGCAATGTTTGCACTGAAAACTGAACATATGAGTCCAAATGATTCATGCACAATCAGACTGTCCTATCAGCAAGGTGACCCATGGTACTAGGCGGAGCACTTGGTCTAAAAGACCACCTCACACATAGTAAGAACCTCCAGACAGACTCCCTGCCTTTTGGTACCTTACCATTTATATACCATTGAGGTCATGCATAATTATTCAACATGCAGTCCTATATGCAATTCAGAATTTCAGTGAGCTATTGCAACACACAAGTTTCAAGTCACACTCATATGCAGTTCAGATTTTTTTTTTCTTCAGAAAATTTGAAATGCAATTTATTTTCAGAGTCTATGCATAACACAATTATCAAGCAATAGCAATTAGCCTATGTATGCATCAGATACAAACAACCCTTTTTAATCTGATATTTGCACAGAACTCTCAGCAAATGCATGATCAGAAAATAATGCACATGGCAAATGATGAATGAAAATGCAAAAACAGATTTAACTTGATATGCATTAAAACTAAAAATAAGAAGAGCAAGAAGTTTACCTGAAAAGTTCAGTATGAGGTTTTCTTCTTGAGTGCCTTGGATCATTACCCCTTTTTATTTCAGTCCCAAGGTACACCTGCATAGCAATGTTATTTTACACAAACAGGTACCCAAGATGTCTTGGGTCCTGACAAAACAGTATTACTCCTAGCAGGTTTTCTCAGCACATTTCTAGGAGCAGTTTTCAGATCTGATTTATGCACATTCTTGTTAGCATGAATTCTATGTGCATAAGCATGAGATTTCTTGTTAACAGAATAAAAATTCTGTTTGCCAAAACCAGTTTGGTTTTGATATCCTGCCAGCCAACAGGTTGCAGCCCTGTGACCTGGCTTCCCACAGTTATAACATGAAAGTTTTGCAAATTATCTTACAGGGAATTTAACATGTTTAAGATTCACATTTCTACCTTGAATATGCCAACAGTCATTGACTGTATGGCCATACTTCCCACATTTGAAGCACTCATTATGCTTGCCATTGAAAACATTACTTCCAAAAATATTTCCATTTGCAGGGAGTTTAACAGTTTTAGAATTGAATTGTCTACCCTGAGCATGCCAACAATTAATGGCTCTGTGGCCATGCTTTCCACATTCAAAGCATGAAATAGAATTTCTTTTAAAAGAGCCTGACCAGCATTCAGATGTCTTGTGACCAATTTTGTTGCAGTTAAAACAGATGATATGCTGGTTTATTAAAACAGATTTGTTTTTATTAAAAACATGTTGGTTTGCAGGGAATTTAGTATGATATGAATAAAAGGTTTTCTTACCACTAGCAAACCAGCAATGAGCAATTGAGTGTCCTAATTTGCCACAATTAGAACATGTGACACTCCTTTTCTGAGGTGAAGAATTTTTATCATGAGATCTCCTAGCATTCTTATCATCCTTCTCCATCAACTTACACTCATGCATCAGATGTCCAACTTTATGACAGTAATGACAGATAATCTTCTTTTTAGATGCATGTGAGTGTGTGTGAGGACTGTGATCAGCAAACACTGATGGACCCTTTTTATTCATTTTCTGTTCTCCAGTCATTTTCTGATTTTTATCCTGTTTCTCTGTTTTCTTAGCCTTGTACTGAATTGGAGATGAAGTAGAAGGCTTTTCCTGTTCAGAAGATTTGACAAAGACAGTTTTCAGGTTGGCTCCATCAACCTTCCTCATGACTGGACTGTAACCCAGTCCTTCCTTTTTAAAATTAATCTTTGTTCCCAGCTTTTTCTGAGCAATGGGCTGTTTGTCTTTAGAGGTGGTGGCTACATCTGAACCACTTACAAAAGATGTCATAACTTTGTTCTGAAGTTCCTTCTTGTTTATCTTATTGTAGCCCAGCTCTTCCTTCCTAGGGTTGATTTTTATACCTAGTAGCTTGTCTAGGTTTTTCTGCCCATCAACAAACTTAGACAAGGAAACTTTCAAATCCTGAATTTCATTTTCTAAAGAGGAAATATGTAGCTCATAACTGGCAATCTCTTGTTCACTGCAATTCACATATTCAGTTAACACCTTGTTGGCAGTTTTATATTTTTCAATTTCATTTTCCAGATTGCTCAGTTTATCAGAATCTTCAATACAAACAGTTTTTCCTCTTTCCAAAGTAAGAAGTCTTTCAGACATGTCACTGTTTAACAGCTTCAATTTTTAATTTCCTTCATATCTTTTTGCTATTTTTCAAGATCTTTCTGTAATTCTATGTTTACAGACTTTATGACATTAAGTTTTTCAATCAGCAATTTGTTCTCCTGTTTAAGTTTCTCTGATTTTTCTTCATTTTCTTTGGAGAACCCTCTAAGAGAATCATTTTCTGATTTTAGCTTGTTTAGATCAGATTTAACACATTCAACTTCTTTCAGCAAATCGTTACTCTGAACAGACTCATGACAAGTTTGGCTAAGCTTCTTCTCAAGTTCAGAGTTTTCTTTTACATGATCTTGATTCTCAATTTTCAGCAATGAAATTTGTTTCTTTAGCATTTGAATATCAGACATGCAAGTATCATGAACATTTTTTAGTTCAGCACAGTTTTTACATGGAGAATTGAAACTGTCAGACCTACTATTCTTCTTCAATTTTTTGTATTGTTTTCTTAACTGTTCATGAGATTCAAATAATTCAGCATATGCATTCTCCAACTCTTGTAGAGAAAAATTCTCGAAGACATTTACCTCATCATCATCATCTTCTTCATTTTGATTGCTGCCTTGATCGCTGCCAATTTGATTGCTTCTGTTGACCATCATACAGCTGTCCACATCTATCTCCTGAATTCGCTTCAGTGTATCCAAAATATCTTTAGCCGAACTGCAATCAAAGAAACATGAATGGAAAGCTCTATCAGTAGCTGCCTTCATCAGATTTATAGCTATCTGATTTTCTTCATGCTTAGACTTGTGACTGTCAGTCCATTTGGACCTTTTCTTTGGTAGTTCATGAGGACCGTGTGAAATTACTTTCCACAGGTCTGGATTCACAGATTTAACATAATTCTTCAGACTAGCGAACCATGCATTAAAATGCGTACCACTGAAAATCGGTGGATGAACCATTGAAAACAAATCAAATTAATGCAATAGGAATATTGATGCACTAAAAACAAATTAGCACCGAAAACCAGAGATCGAATCTGCAGGTCGTTGGACCTTGTATGCAAACACCGCTCTGATACCAACTGTTAGGGTGCTAGGCCCGATACAGAGGGGGTGAATGTATCCTTCTATGTATAATGGCCAAATAAAACTTGGAAGCTAGAGATAGACACAGAATAGAACCAATTTGATTCAACTCAAATACAAACACTTGGAGCGTGCCTATCCAAGCATCTAGCGGAAGCAAATCAAGCAATCTGATGAACCAGTTGAAAATCTTTTAAACAAAAGAGCAAATATGTAACTGGCCCCCAAATAACCAACTAGCGGAAGCAGCACAAATGAGAATAAGAAATCTCAAGACAATCTGTGAAGGGTGGTAGGAGATATGGAAGAACACACTACAAGCAAACCACTGCTCAAAGATTTTAAGGTGGTTCGGTCCTCCAGACCTACATCCACCCCTCACTCCCAACCGGAGTGAGGCTTCACTAGCAAACGCTAGAACCAAGCAGACTCAGTCTGCAAACAGTTGCTGCCACACAGCTTGACCAGGGGAACAGCCTCCCCTCTTCCTCCCAACCTGAGGGACACCCAAGTGACTCCCAGCCACTTGGAAACTAGAGGTCGAAGACCTCTCTTCCTCCAGACCAGGAGGGACCACTGGACTTGCAACCACAAGCCCAGAACCGGAGGACTAGCCTCCCTTCCTCTAACCAGAGGGCAACCCACAAGTGACAACCTGTCACTTGCAACCTGGAGATCAGATCTCCCTTCTCTGAACCAACAGGAGGAACCCGATCCCCAACAGGGCAATCGGAAGAACAAAGATGATCAGAAAAGAAAACAAAGGAAAATAACACAGCAATCAGAAAGATGTAAAACGAAATGCACAATGTGGCTCTCAACGGAGCTGACTGGCCTGGATCTGATCCACGGTCCAGTGAAGACAGATCTTCAAGCAGCTTCTTCCTTCTTCTCCATGAGCTCTCTCGCTCACTCTCTTTCTCTCTTTCTTTCTCTTCTGCTCTCCAAATCTCTCACTCTCTATCTCTCTTTCTTTCTCTTCTTCTCTCCAAGTCTCTCACTCTCTATCTCTCTTTCTTTCTCTTCTACTCTCCTAATCTCTCACTCACTGCTCTCTCTTCACGGCTTCTCTCTTCTATCTCTTCTTCCTCTCTTTTCCTTCTTTTTCTCTTTTTCTGGATCGAAGGGCTTTCTGCTCTTCAGGCTTCTTCTTCGATCAACCTTCATCTGAAGACGAAGGCTCCATTATATACCAGCAGCACCAGGTGGGTAAGGTGCAGAACGCGTGTGCCTCATACGCTTCATCCAGAACCTCCATGTCACGTGCCCTTATAGCATTGGTTCCTTTAGTATCGGATCACGTGCAGCCCAGACACCAGTGTATGTTCTTCCTCGGACCTGCAAGGAGATAAAAACCATTAACACTGAGGGCCATAAGAACTAAAACTGCATGAGGTATGTGATAGCAATACGAGATGCACTTTATTGAGAACGACACGAGATACACAAGGTTATTATAGTACGAGACAAGGAGAGAAAGACACGAGGTCAGATGCAAACAGCACGAGGTAAAAAAAAGAACGACACGAAGTATCACTGTAACAAAACAAACACTACGAAGAGAATGACACGAGATACATAATAATAAAGCTAACACCACAAAGAAAATGACACGAAGTCAGAAGAGAACAACACGAGGTGAGAAGGAAGTCTCACGGAGTGAAAAAGGTAGACAGACACGCGATCAGAAGGAACCAGGACGAAGATAGAAATAAACAATCACGAGGACATAAACACAAGAATAACACGAAGACACGAATACAAAAGCAACACGAAGACATGAATACAAAAACAACACGACATAACAAACTCGCTCGAACTTACAAACGACTCGAAGACGAGGACGACACGGACTAAAACCAACTCGAAGATGAAAACAGAAACCGACACGAAGTGTGGTCACAAAGCAAAAAGGACACGGGGTCTAGGAGAAACAACACGAAGACAGAAAAACTGGAACAGCTACAACGACACGTGATAAAGCAGTGAAAGCCGGAAAAATGACTCGAGTAACTACAGTAAATGACACGAAAACACAAAAGCAAAAATAAAACGGATGACTCGAGATGAGCAACTAAATACTGAAGAAACGACACGAGGTTCACAAGAAAATGACTCGAAGTTCATCAGAATAATTCGAGCTGCTTCAGTAAACAACATGAAGACAATCAACAAACATAGTTGGAACAACACGACGTACAAAAGGACAACACGAAGTGTAGTAAACACCAACAACACGAAGTATGAAAGGAATAGTACGGACATACAAGGTACTACCTCATAGCAGTTTCCTGTTAATCATGGAAATTTCAAATGCATAACATTACGCAAGATATCTGATTAAAATGAGAATACTTAATATAGTGATGCTCATCATCAAAACACTAGGGAAGTCACAAACAAGAAAGTTGTGAATAACAAGGCATGTTGTACAGACTTCAAATTCCACCGACCAGTGTATGGACTTCAACAGTGAACGGCTGTACATACTTCATGTGAAAACCCAATGTACAGACTTTGAATTCGAAGACCAATGTGCAGACTTCACGCTGTACAGACTTTCCAAAGATAACGTAACACTGTACAGACTTGAACTGAAGACCAATGTATGGACTTCAAAACAGATGCTAAGGCCAAGAGAAGTGTATAGACTTTCACGATGTATGGACTTGGTGATCTTCAAAGCACAATGTCCAGACTTTGCCACTGTATGGACTTGAGGAAACAGTGCAACGTATGGACTTGATCTCAAGAAATGTAAGCGATGTACACACTTAGCCAATGTGTAGACTTTGCCTTAGACGCTAAATGAGATGCTAAAGTCTGTATAGACTTAGCCTAAGACAATGTGTGAACATATCAGCAGAGAACCAATGCACAGAACAGAAATCAAGAACAGAAATCAAGCACAAGCCAATATATCACAGCATGACTCAAGCATACACATGAGTTCTTCACAATTCAGACATGGCACACTTATGCAATCTCCCACAAAAAAGGTCAGACATATTCAAGACAATGTGGTGACTCATTCATGTTGCTATCATTAAAACACCACATCATCAACAAAGCACAAGGGGCACAACAGCTTCGAGATGAGATAGTTGATATCAAGCTTAATATTCAACAATTCTATGAATATATGAGTGATGTAGTCGAGGATGTGGAGAAGAAAATCCTAGACTCTCATGAATAAATTGAAGAAAAGATGACTGAGGTCCAAAGCGATTTTTTTGAGAGTTTAAGAACTCGCCATGAGGGTATCATTCTCATGAAGAACCAACTCCTTTCCACCTCTGGTGTTCAACAAACAATTCTGCAGTAACTTAAAGCTGGACAGGTCTCTTCAGGGCACGTCTAATTGAATTGGAGCTATATTTTGAAGACAATATTAAGAGCCAAAGAGAAGAAATTCTGTAATTTAGAAATATGGTCCAGACAAATCAAAACCTCATAATAGTGATGATGGCTCAACTACAAGGCTTAGCAGATTAGTTCTCCAAGACACCTCCTCCAATAGCTGCACTAGCAGGTCCATCACCACCAATTCCATCGCCTACATTTTCACCTTCTCCCTCTCCTCCTGCTCTTGTACCAGCTGCACCAGTAGTGCCATCTCCTCCAATTCCATCTTCTCTTCTTGCTCCAATGCCTATTCTACCTACTTCTTCAGTTCCCACTTCTTCTGCTGCATTACCATGTACAGCTATAGTTCTATATACTACTCCCGAGCCATCTATTCTTGCTGTAGAACCCTCTCCTCCTATTGCCTCTCAGAGAAAGCACTACATTTCATCTATCTATAGGCAAACTAGACCCTCCGAAGGCTCCTCCTCTGCACCTCTTCCTGACAAAGAGCCTATACCGAAATCCCAAGTTCCAACCTCAATTCTTGAGATCACGCCACCAAGAGAATCCATTCTTGCCTTGGTGGCCCATGACCTTCCAACTCCTCCTGACCAAGCACCCAGCACTGTTTCCCCTCCTTTTTGGCATTCTACCTCTATCTATCCTGAGATTGACCCCAGGCCTGTGTTGCAATATATTCCTCCTCTTCTTGGTGATGACCAAAAATATCGACCCATTCAAACCCAATTTCTTAAGTATGAGGAATACATACTCTTATTAATTTGTTAGTATGCTCTGCATCAACACTGCTCTTCGGCTTTAGGGCAAAAGTAAACTTAGGATAAATTAGCTATTGAACAAATTTGACTATCAACGCCGAATCACCATAGAGGCAATTATGCTCATTAGACACAAATCTTTCATAGTTCCTCTTGGTGAATGAAAACAACTAGCCAAAGATGCACCCTTATATGACTAGAAAATGGAGGAACAACTCGCCATAACCAAGTAGTGATTTCATTTGTAGAATAGTCTCTCCAGCATGCCTATAGAGCATTTGACGATGAGGTTACTAGAGCTCCCATATTCAATGAAGTTTATCTCCAAGTCTACAAGGAAAGAGAAAATTTTGAGCTTCCTCCGATCACCTTTGATATATTCATGGACCGGGATGCTTTGTATGAATATGAGCTCACTAAAACTGGCACCTATCCTCCACCTCCACGGGATCCTTCTCCTCCACTGGCTTCCTCACCCCCACCGGCTCCTTCTGCCCATCCATCCTTCCACTTCTCGTCCCATATGTTCCACTTCTCGCCACTATATATAGGTCGCTAAGGGTGACAAATATGTTGGTAAGGGTGACAAATATATTTTCGACGGAACATCTTTCTATCAAAAATACGTTGGAAAGTTTCGACGTATTTCCAACAAACTTTCATTCCGTCAGACATAATTTGACACATAGCGACAAATAGGATGGTAAGGGTGACAAATAGATTTTCGACGGAAATATTTTCAGTCGGAATTACGTCAAAAATTTTTGATGTATTTCTAACGACTCTATATTCTATCGGTAATAGGAACAGGTAACAAATAGCGTGCTAAGGGTGACAAATAGGTCGCTAAGGGTGACAAATAGGTTGGTAAGGGTGACAAATATATTTTCGACGGAAATATTTTCAGTCGGAATTATGTCAGAAATTTTTGACGTATTTCCGACCACTCTATATTTCATTGGAATTAATTTGACACATAGTGATAAATAGGTGACAAATAACTTGCTAAGGGTGACAAATAGGTCGTTGAGGGTGACAAATAGGTTGGTAAGGGTGACAAATAGATTTCCGACAGCAAATCTTTTCGTCAGAAATACGTCGAAACATTCCGACGTATTTTCGACCAACTTTCATTCCGTCGGAAATAATTTGACACGTAGCGACAAATACGATGCTAAGGGTGACAAATAAATTTTCAACAGAAATATTTCCAGTCAGAATTACGTCAAAAATTCTCGACGTATTTCTGACGACCCTATATTTCGTTAGAAATAAGGGTGACAAACAGGTGACAAATAGCTTGCTAAGAATGACAAATAGGTCGCTAAGGGTGACAAATATGTTGGTAAAGGGGACAAATAGATTTTCGACGAAAAAATTTTCAGTCGAAAATATGTCAGAAATTTCTGACGTATTTTCGACCAACCTACAAATCCGTCAAAAATAATTTGACACATTTATATCAAAGGTGACAAACAACGCTAAGGGTGTAATTTGTGGTGCCAAATGTTCCGACTGAAACATTTCCGTCCGAATATCCATCGGCAATCCCGACAGATTTTCTGACATAATACTTATATGTCAAAAATACTGATGCAAGTTCCGACGAAATTTAATCCGTCCGAAATTATGACGGCTATTTCGACATAAATGAATCCGTCGGAAAATTCTATCGCTAATACCGCTTTTTGTTGTAGTGTATGTTTGGAAAAGAAAATTGTTAAATGGTTGTGTACTTCTTATATTAATTATCTTTTGCATGAGCATCTCTATGCTCTAGGTACCTTTGTTCATTATACATTTTGTCCTCTTACCTTTCATAATGCCATAAGTTTTTTATATATCTATCTCCTTTGCTCTCTCCTGTTTGCTCTCTTTGCTAATTGATAAAAAGAGGGAGAAATATGCAAGCAATTGTGAAGACAAACAGATAAACGAAACTAGGGACATAAGAAGAACATGCTTGAAAGTATTTACAGTAGGCAAACAAAAATCTTTAAATGCTATCCCTTTAACACTATCAAGAAAATTTGTCATCACCAACAAGTGTTTTGTTATCACCAAAAAGAGGGAGATTGTTGAGTATATTTTGGCTAGATCCAAATACTATCTTAATTCGGGGTTCATGTTGATTGCCCTGGCCAAAGGTGGGTCGACGCACTATGCCCAGTGTGTCGACTCACCCTTCATGCCAGCAAGCCCCAATTGTTTTCTGTTTATAAAAGCATATGATAGATTGTTAGGAGTTACTATATGGCCCATGCATCAAGAAAGCCATGGCCTTGAAGAATGCAAGGTGGTGCAGACACCAGAGCGATCGAGAGGCACGAATCGGCGAGCCGTCGATACCGTACGCGGAGCACTACTCCGGCTACATCGGCTTCCATCTAGCTCGGAGACAGTCTGAAGACTCCCCCTTGAGTCTCGATATTTATAGTATTTATTGGGACTTTGTTTGTGTGTAATGTGTGTTTTATTCGGATTGTAACAGGGGTTTATTTGTAATTTGGGACCACCTGGGTCCCGCGGGCCCCCCATCCCTTCTCCCATTGATCCACCTCAGCTCTTGGGCCTATATGGGGTCAGTCAACCTTCCAATGTGGGCTTCTAGAAGGGTTGGACCAAGGGGGGGACAAAGGGTAGTAAAATTCAAAATGGGAACCAAGAAGTCAAGGGGGCGCCCCTAGCTTATTATAGTTTAATAGGTTTGAAATCTTTTTTTATTTTTTCCAAATCACATGAGGGAAATAAAATGTAGACTCCCCCTTTTACCCCTCCCCAACCCTAGATCTAGGGATAGTTAGTGTCTTTTGTTATTTCACATAAATAGCATGTATTTTCATTTGATTGGA
This sequence comes from Amorphophallus konjac, assembly GCA_022559845.1. Lineage (NCBI taxonomy): Eukaryota > Viridiplantae > Streptophyta > Magnoliopsida > Alismatales > Araceae > Amorphophallus > Amorphophallus konjac. The sequence goes on from CM040129.1 coordinate 156,047,408, forward strand.
GTAAATGAAAGAAAATTATTGGAATTTCCTCCAAAGAGCAAGGGCCGCCCCTCTCTCTCTCTCTCCCCTCTCTCCCCCTTCTGCAGTTGGGAAGGCTGTGATCCTGAGATGTGAAGCCTCCTCTATCAGTTCGTGAGATCGTCATCGCCGCCGCCGCCGTCGCACCACCGCCACCGTCGCCGGAGTTCTGTCCACTCAGGACAACCCATTGATCTCAGATTTCTTTCTCTCAACCACGAGTTCATGTGGAGCCCAAACTTTCAGGGTGAGTTCCAGGGGTCATCACCACATCCTAGAAATATCGGTGGAGCTTCTAATTTTTATTTTCCATTTTCCATTTTCGTTCTCCACCTCCTCTCAGATCTGCCAGCAGTCTGCCCAGATTTCCAGAACCCTAATAGGTCATTCATGAACCCACCTTCTCGTGACCCAAATGACTTGATATTTTTATTGGAGATTCTGTCCGTCTAATACCTTGTCCATAAAGTTTCTTGTAAATGTAGAATCTCGTTCATATTTTCTAAAAATTTCCTTCATATCCCAGCTCAGTTTTACCTACCACTGTCAAGATCCGACTACCGAGTAGTATAAAATACCTTTCCCCATCCAAACCTCCACCAAACCCTTCATAAAAATTATCCTCATTTTCCTCTTTCTCCCCTCTACAACTTTTATGAGGAGCTCATCTTCTGATTCAGAGGTCTACCTAGCGGTCAATGCCAACACTCAGGAAAGTTCATTTTTGTTCGACCAGATCTGAAACAGAGATCAGTCTGGTTCTAAAATTCCCCATCAGAAGCACAGTCACGACGAATTTTTTGGAGTGACAGAGGGTCGAAGGATTTTGAGTCAGCGTTCAAACGGCGCTAGTTTTGTGCCAATCCGACATCGGTGCTGATCGCAGCAACAAATCTCGCCGGGTCACGCGCTGTAAAACAGAGGTTGCAGATCCGTGGCCAGCACTTCCGACAAGTGGAGATCGGAGCCGCCCGGCCTCCGACCAGTGTTCCAGTCCGACCGCCGTCCAGGGAAGCGCGCCACCAGGTGTCACCATCACAGCGGGACCCACCCCGCTAGGTCCGGAGGACTAAGCAGCACGTGGGACCCACGAACCGCAGATCGCGCCGTCCGGACAGCACTAGAACGTGGATTTCGGCACTGTCGGAGCGACATCAAGATGTTGCCCGTCAACCCAATTCCCGATACTCCCGGGCCCCACATGTGACCTGTTACCTCCCTACGTAGAGTGGGTCAAAATTTTATACTGTAATAAAACTTGTTTAACCGGGAGTACGGATTTGGCCGGGGTTGTCTTTCCCACGCCGAGAGCGTGGAGGTAACGGTCTTAACTCCTTGGCGTTCATTTGCTAGTTTAGTATATGGTCATATGCCGCTGTGAGTGCGTTAGGAGTCTAGCCCATGAGTTCATGTCACCGCTGTGAGCGAGAGAGTGACCCATCCCGTGGCTCGATCCGAGCACGAAAGTGAGTCGACCACCCTTGACTCTGCCGGTTTCTCAACTGCGCGGATCCACGCTATCCCTCGCTTGGGACGACGAGTGAGATTGCATTTCTGTTAGCGACGTATAGCCCATAGGAACTCTTCGGGTCGGGTCAAAGTGTCTGTCCTATTCGTATGTTGCTGGTCGCGTCTACACATAGAGTCCGAGGTCCGCATTACTTAGAGTCGGTCCCCTTGTCCATCCCGCATCAGTTTGGTATCAGAGCGAGTCGAGTCTAGGGTAGTCTTTGCATAAGTCTTGCACGGTCTAAGTCGAGTCTAGGATCATCATTATTTTTTTAAAAAAAGTGTTTTAAAATTACATTTCATCCTGATAATCCGATATATTAAAAGGTGTTGTCCGAACGTTAGGCTACGCCTATTGGGAAGGCCGCACACTTGCGCGAGGAGATCTTCAGGTCGACCCTCCGCCACGTATCGGATATTGGCTAAGTCTAGGTGCATTAGTCTGTGTCTCCTAGACCCTGTGTCTTTGCATGCCCACCCGTCGAGGCACCCAATACTCACCACCACCACCTATGGCGGATTCCCGAGCCCATAGTTCCGAGGAGCCCTCAACGGTCGAGATGTTTTCGAGCCCTCATGGATCGTCTCGATACGCGTATGGATGGCCTTAGTACGCGTCTAGATGGCGTAGGAACGCGTCTAGAAGGGAGGATGAAAGCCCTAGAGGATCGGGCCGAAGCATCAGACCAGTCCATTTAGGGTCTTGTAGGGAGGATTGCTGTCCTTGAGAGGGCCCCAGTGGCGGCGCAACCCACGCCGACAAATGGCCAACAAGAGCCGGTTCTGCAACCTGTTGCTCCAGGGGCTCTAGGGGCAGATGTTGGGAGGCAGCAGGTGCACGAGGTGGATGACTATGCATCTGATAATGAACAAGGGGGGTTACGGTCATGATCGTCGAAACTAACGACGGAATCGTGATAATGATGACGACTGTGTTCTTAGGAGCGTGCGTGCGGACCCTCCCCTATTTGAAGGGTCTTTGGATCCGAAGGTCTATTTAGATTGGGAGACCGGCATGGACCGGTACTTCGAGTGGTTTGAGATGACGGACCACCGAAGAGTTCGGTACGCTAAGATGAAGTTGCATGGGCAGGCCCAAACTTATTGGATCAATGTGGAGAGCCTGTTAGTGCAGCGACATCAACCCCCGATCGGTACTTGGGATGACATGAAAATGAAGTTGAGGCAGAAATACCTTCCTACCACGTATCACCAACGTCTCATAGACAAATGGCAAAGTCTCTCCCAAGGGAACCGGTCCGTGACTGAGTACATCACCGAGTTTGATGAGTATTATTTGCGGTGTGGAGTTACGGAAGAGAGCACCATGACCATATCGCGCTTTCGAAGAGGTCTGCGGCCGAATTACCAATATGAACTTTTCCGCCGTAATGTGACCACTTTGGAACAGGCGTATCAGGTTGCTCTTGAATTGGAGCAATTCGAGGCCGAGTTTGAGCCTACCCATCGGTTGGGCCCCTTTCCCATTCGTAGTGTCGAGCCCCGTGGCTCTTCAGGCACATATCCGAGGGCCCCCATGGCTCGACCTCAGGAGCCCACTCGTCCCGAGCCATTCGCTCCTAGGCCTCGCCCTCCACCTCCGAGGGATATCCCTCCTCGTCCCCAACCACGCACCCACGGTCCGTCCACCGGCACCCACGGTCCGTCCACCGGCACCCGCACCCGTTGCTCGTCCTTTGTTGCCTACACCTCCTGTCCGTCGGGAGGATAAGGGGAAAGGACCCTTGATCGGGGAGCCTAGTGGATCACGGCAGCAGTGTTATCGCTGCAATGGGTTTGGCCACTTTGCCAACCAGTGTCCCGCTCGTCAGTCTCTTATCATTAGGGACACACAGGCCGGGGACGCCACCTCTTCAGATCTTGTGTTAGTCAGCTATGAAGCAGATCAGGAGCTAGCTGACGAATACTATGAGATTGAAGGTGATGGCCAGGATGCCCAGCATTCGGACGATACCCACTTGGGGTCGTCAGGTGTATTCTCACCCAGCCACAGGCCAGTGATGACTGGCGTCGGACCACCATCTTTCATACATACTGTAGGCTGGGAGGGCATGTGTGTAAGGTGATTATCGATAGTGGGAGTTGCATCAATGCAATCTCCACGGCGCAGTCTCACGTCTTGGTCTTACTCCCGTGGACCATCCTTGCCCCTATCGAGTATCATGGGTGGATTCCACCTCCATTCCGATCAGGCTGCGGTGTTTGGTCCCACTGCAGTTCCATGCCTACCGTGATGAGATCTGGTGTGATGTCCTCCCCATGGAGGTGGGCAATATCATTCTTGGTAGGCCGTGGTTATTTGACCGGGATGCCACACTCCATGGCCGGTCGAATACCTGTACCTTCGACCATGATGGCCGACGGATTACCCTCCACCCCAATCAGCCCAAGAGCCCATCAGTTAGGGGTCCTACTGGCCCTAGTACTCCGGAGGCTTCCGCCCCGGGCCCAGTACCCCATCCCCAGCCTGGGCTATGACCTTTATCTCTGGCACAGGCGAGTCCTCGACTAGGAGGTTGATGATGATTAGCTCCCGAGAAATGGAGTGGGAGGCTAGTAGGGGTTGCCCTGTGTTTGCTATTACGGTCCGAGAGGTGGAGCCGAAGTCCGAGGGTGAACTTCCACCCGATGTCATTCCTATTCTGCAAGAGTTCGCTGATATTTTTCCCGAGGAGCTTCTCTAGGGACTCCCACCCATGCGGGATATTCAGCATGCTATCGACCTGATTCTGGGCTCCTCATTGCCCAATCTTCCTCATTATCGCATGAGTCCCATGGAACACGCCGAGCTAAAAGGGCAGGTCGATGAGTTGATGCAGAGAGGGTCTATTCGGGACAACATGAGTCCGTGTGCTGTTCCCGCATTACTCGCCCCAAAGAAGGATGGCACGTGGAGAATGTGCATTGATAGTCATGCCATCAACAAAATCACCATGAAGTACAGGTTCCCTATTCCCCGCCTAGATGATATGCTAGACATGATGGCCGGTGCCACTATCTTCTCGAAGATCGATCTTAAGAGTGGCTACCACCAGGTGAGGATTAGGCCAGGTGATGAGTGGAAGACCGCATTTAAGACCAAGGATGGTCTATATGAGTGGTTGGTTATGCCCTTTGGGTTGACCAATGCCCCTAGCACCTTCATGCGACTCATGACTCAGGTCCTTCGACCTTTCACTGGAGTCTTTGTGGTTGTGTATTTTGATGATATCCTTATATATAGTCGTACTAAAGGGGACCACTTGGACCATCTAAGGCAGGTCTGTCTGCTTTTGAGGCGAGAGCAGTTGTTTGCGAACCCACAGAAGTGTGCCTTCATGACACCTCAGCTTACCTTCTTGGGTTTTATTGTGTCTAGTACTGGGGTCTCCGCCGATCCGGAGAAGGTCCGGGCCATTGTTGAGTGGCCGGAACCCCGTACGGTCCATGATGTCTGCAGCTTCCAAGGCCTCACGACATTCTATCGTCATTTCATCCACGGATTTAGCTCCGTCACTACCCCGATCACGGACTGTATTCGGAAGGGCACGTTTGTATGGACGAAGGCCGCAGCTGCTGCCTTCAAGGACATCAAGGAGCGCATGACCCAGACACCGATCCTTCGATTGCCAGATTTCTCGAAGGTGTTTGAGGTCTCTTGTGATGCGTCGGGTGTTGGGATAGGAGGAGTGTTGAGTCAGGAGGCCCACCCGGTCGCATATTTTAGTGAGAAGCTGAATGACGTGAAATTTCGATACTCCACTTATGATAAGGAATTCTACGCAGTTGTTCAGGCTCTTAGGCATTGGAGGCACTATCTGTTACATCAGGAGTTTGTCTTGTACTCCGATCATGAGGCCTTGAGGTTCCTCCATTCCCAAAAGAAGCTTAATGCGCGTCACAGCCGATGGGTTGAGTATCTCCAGCAGTACACATTTGTGCTTAAACATAAGGCTGGAGTGGAGAACAAGGTAGCTGATGCCTTGAGTCGGCGTGCTTGTCTGCTGACCACCATGAGTGCCGAGGTCATAGGGTTAGAGAAGATGAGAGAGGCCTATGGTGACTGTCCTGACTTCGGTCAGATTTATACCACTCTCCAGGCCGGACCCTCGAGAGATCATGATGATTATGTGCTCCAGGAGGGTTACCTCTTTCGAGGAGGCAGGCTTTGTGTTCCCCGAACTTCGGTTCGAGACTTCTTAGTCTGGGAGCTACATGCGGGAGGTCTAGTCAGCCACTTTGGTCAGAGCAAGACTATCGAGGCTGTTGAGCATAGATTTTATTGGCCGAGCTTGAAGTGTGATGTTGCTCATATAGTGGCTCAGTGCGTTACATGTGCTACGGCCAAAATGAAGAAGCAAAGCCCGGGCCTTTATACGCCTCTTCCCGTGCCTGATGCCCCGTGGCATGATGTTAGCATGGATTTTGTCTTGGGATTGTCACGTACCTCTAGGAAGCATGACTCGGTCTATGTGGTAGTTGACCGGTTCTCGAAGATGGCCCTTTTCATTCCCTACTCGAAGACTTCGGATGCTTTGACGGTAGCCCGCCTATTCCTTACTCATGTGGTGTGCAAGTTCGGGTTGCCTCGTACCATAGTGTCTGACCGTGATGTTAGATTCACCAGTTATTTCTGGAAGACACTGTGGCATATGTTGGGTACTCACCTCAAGTTTTCCACTGCATATCATCCCCAGACAGATGGTCAGACCGAGGTGGTCAATAGGAGTCTGGGTGACCTTTTGAGGTGTCTTGTCAGGGACCGTGTAGGGGATTGGGATCTCATATTACCACTGGCAGAATTTGCATATAATGATTCGGTTAACAGGTCTACCGGTATGAGTCCATTCGAGATTGTCACAGGTCGTAGGCCTAGGAAGCCAGTGGATCTTGTTCCCATGCCCATTCATGCACGAGCGTCTGAGTCTGCCGAGTCTTTTGCTAGGCATGTTAGGAGTTTGCATGACGACATCCGTCGTCACATTGAGGCCAGCAATGCACGGTATAAGGAGTTAGCCGATGCCCATCGACACCACCGTGAGTTCCAAGAGGGTGAATATGTCATGATCAGGGTAAGACCTGAACGGTTTCCCTCTAGAACCGTAAAGAAATTGCAAGCTCGCGGAGCCGGTCCATTTAGAGTGTTGAAACGCGTTGGATCCAATGCGTATGTTGTGGACCTGCCCGAGGAATATGGTACAAGCTCAACTTTCAATGTGTCAGATCTAGCTGCATATAGGGACCCAGCGGTGATCCCTAGTGAGCCTTTCGAGCCATCTCCCCCCATTGAGAGTGATTCCACACCTGAGTGTCCACCACCAGCCACATTTCCACGACAGCGAGAGCATATAGATCATATACTAGATGAGCAGGTGACAGTTACCAGGAGTGGATCCTACCCGCTACCTAGTGCGTTGGAGAGGGCGACCCGCCACCGAGGATACATGGATCACCTGTGGAGAGTTGCAGTGGATAGATCCGAACCTACTGGAGCGCTACCAGAGCGATGCTGACCCTCACTCGACAGGGCCGAGTTTCTCCCACCCGGGGAGGATTGGTGCGGACACCAGAGCGATCGAGAGGCACGAACCGGCGAGCCGTCGGTACCATACGGGGAGCACCACTCGGGCTACATCGGCTTCCATCTGGCTCGGAGACAATCTGGAGACTCCCCCTTGAGTCTCGATATTTATAGTATTTATTTGGACTTTGTTTGTGTGTAATGTGTGTTTTATTCGGATTGTAACAGGGGTTTATTTATAATTTGGGACCACCTGGGTCCCGCGGGCCCCCCATCCCTTCTCCCATTGATCCACCTCAGCTCTTGGGCCCATGTGAGGTCAGTCAACCTTCCAGTGTGGGCTTCTAGAAGGGTTGGACCAAGGGGGGGACAAAGGGTAGCAAAATTCAAAATGGGAACCAAGAAGTCAAGGGGGCGCCCCTAGCTTATTATAGTTTAATAGGTTTGAAATCTTTTTTTATTTGTTCCAAATCACATGGGGGAAATAAATTGTGGACTCCCCTTTTACCCCTCCCCAACCCTAGATCTAGGGATAGTTAGTGTCTTTTGTTATTTCACATAAATAGCATGTATTTTCATTTGATTGGAATAAATGAAAGAAAATTATTGGAATTTCCTCCAAAGAGCAAGGGCTGTCCATCTCTCTCTCTCCTCTCTCCCCCTTCTGCAGCTAGGAATGCTATGATCCTGAGGTGTGAAGCCTCCTCTATCAGTTCGTGAGATCGTCATCGTCGCCGCCGCCGCCTTCGTGCCGCCGTCGCACCACCGCCACCGTCGTCGGAGATCTGTCCACTCAGGATAGCCCCTTGATCTCGGATTTCTTTCGCTCAGCCACGAGTTCATCTGGAGCCCAAACTTTCAGGGTGAGTTCTAGGGGTCATCACCACGTCCTAGAAATATCGGTGGAGCCTCTAATTTTTATTTTCCATTTTTTCATTTTCGTTCTCCACCTCCTCTCAGATCTGCCAACAGTCTGCCCAAATTTCCAGAACCCTAATAGGTTGTTCATGAACCCACCTTCTTGTGACCCAAATGACTTGATATTTTTATTGGAGATTATGTCCGCCTAATACCTCGTCCACAAATTTTCTTGTAAATTTAGAATCTCGTTCATATTTGCTAAAACTTTGCTTCATATCCCAGCTCAGTTTTGCCTGCCACTGTCCAGATCCGACCACCTAGTAGTATAAAATACCTTTCTCCATCTAAACCTCCACCAAACCCTTCATAAAAATTAGCCTCGTTTTCCTCTCTCTCCCCTCTACAACTTTCATGAGGAGCTGATCTTCTGATTCGGAGGTCTACCTAGCAGTCAATGCCAACACTCAGGAAAGTTCATTTCTATCCGGCCAGATCTGAAACAGAGATCAGTCTGGTTCTAAAATTCCCCATCAGAAGCACAATCACAACGAATTTTCTGGAGTGATAGAGGGTCGAAGGATTTTGAGTCAGCGTTCCAACGGCGCTGGTTTCGTGCCGATCAGACATCGGTGCTGATCGCAGCAACAAATCTCGCCGGGTCACGCGCTGTAAAATAGAGGTTGCAGATCTGTGGCCAGCACTTCCGACAAGTGGAGATCGGAGCCGCTCGACCTCCGACCGGTGTTCCAATCCGACCGCCGTCCAGGGAAGCGCGCCACCAGGTGTCACCATCACAACGGGACCCACCCCGCCAGGTCCAGAGGACTAAGCAGCACATGGGCCCCACGAACCGTAGATCGCGCCGTCCGGACAGCACTAGAACGTGGATTTCGGCACTGTCGGAGCGACATCAAGATGCTACCCGTCAACCCAATTCTCGATACTCCCGGGCCCCACATGTGACCTATTACCTCCCTACGTGGAGTGGGTCAAAACTTTGTACTGTAGTAAAACTTGTTTAACCGGGAGTACGGATTTGGCCGGGGTTGTCTTCCCCACGTCGGGAGAGTGGAGGTAACGGTCTTAACTCCTTGGTGTTCATTTACTAGTTTAATATATGGTCATATGCCGCTGTGAGTGCATTAGGAGTCTAGCCCGTGAGTTCATGTCATCGCTGTGAGCGAGAGAGTGACCCGTCCCGTGGCTTGATCCGAGCACGGAAGTGAGTCGACCACCCTTGACTCTATCGGTTTCTCAACCGCGCGGATCCACGCTATCCCTCGCTTGGGACGACGAGTGAGCTTGCATTTCTGTTAGTGACGTATAGCCCATAGGAACTCTTCGTGTCGGGCCGAAGTGTCTCTCCTATTCGTATGTTGCTGGTCGCGTCTGCACGTAGAGTCCGAGGTCCACATTACTTAGAGTCGGTCCCCTTGTCCGTCCCGCATCACAAGGATATGAATTTGTGAATCTGTGTGCTCATCATGCAAAGGTTTGATCATGCATTTATGTAAAGTAGTTCTCGGTACAAGGCGGAGTATTTTTACTTACGCATAGTGAGAGTTTTCACCCGGACGCCATCCGGCTTTTCACCGCTCACCATTTGATATACCAAGCACGGCAAGGAGGCATTCAGCAATTAACACATGCATGAAGCTTCATCTCCATCTTTTACCATCTTTCTATTTATTCATTTATTTCATTTTGCTTCGTTCATTTCTTTATATTACTGATTTTTCTTTTGTGGTTAGTCCGAGTTTCTGGCGAAAATCCGACAGCACCTCCCCTAGACCTAGAACGTTTGGGGGGTGTGAATTGGGTGCTCGTCCACGGAGAATCCGAGACGGTCCTGTAGCGATAAGGATGCGCACGAAAGCGGCGACATCCACAACAGTGTCCTTGTGAGCTCAGGGGGGGAACGAGCGAGTCAGATCAAAACACGCATCATTTAGAAATCCAAACTCAGTGAGAAAAGTGAGAATCTGCTGACTTCAAGGCCTTAACCATTCCCCTCCTTCACTCTGATAGAGTGCAGAGAAAGGGGGGAGGGCTTAATGGCCAATGAACCGGCGGCTAGCATAAGGGCATTGTGGCAGCCAATAAAAAGTGATCTAGTGGATAGAAGAGTGATCCGACGCATGAAGAAGGTGATCCGACGGCTATGCAACTTACTGGATCAGTCTTCTGGACATTCTATGTAATCTTCGAAGGAAAGGAGATGGTGAAGCCAAAATATCATGAGGTGTTCATTTTTGGATTGCATCCCATATCTCTCACCTCTTGGAATCACAACTATAGAATCAGTTGAATTCCAACCTGAGGTTTTGAGAGGGGAAAACTTGATCACCGGATGAGAAAGAAATACAAAAAGAAAGCGTCGTGAGGTGAAGAGAGCGAGCAAGATGAAAGAAAGAGACTATAATCATCCAAGACCGGACATCCTGAACATTGCAGCATAAAAATTCTGCCAGAGAAGTGTTTTCTTTTATTTCCTATCAGAAAAGGAACAAGAATACATCAGAGAAAAAAAGAAAGAAATACAAGGAGAGAACAGGGGCAACGCTCCCCGTTCCCACTCCCTCACCTCTCTTTTCTCTCTCACTCCCCCTTTCCTGTAAATCTTCTTCTAGTATCGGGCTTCACTTGGAGTTTTGGACTTCGGAAGATGGCCAGCCCGGGGGGGGGCTTCGAAGGTTCCTCTCCTTCTTTTATACACGCAGAGGGAAAGCTTGGTTGACATATTTTTATTCTCAGCACCGCAGGGAGAGTACGAGCTCGAAGACGTGTCAAGGCCTCCCTGTTTCCCGTGTCGTAGGAGGCATGGACCGTGGCGTGCTCGCTCCTTTCGCGCCGCAGGTCTACGAGCGAGGCAGCAGAGAGCTGGTGGAGGTATGTCCCTTCCCTTCGCACTGCGGGCAACAGAGGGAGCAGAGATGGCAGGCTCTGCCAGACGAGAGGGGGTGCCGCCGGAAGAGGGGGATACACGTGCCGGATCAAGGCTTTGGCTCTGCCAGATCGAGTTCAAAAAGGGAGTGCCACTTCTGGCCACCGGATCAGGCGGATGGGGGGGGGATCACGTTCAAAAGGGCCCCGTCAGATCATATACATATGGGGTAGCCGCCGATTCAAGGGCTATAGGGGAGCGCTGGTTCAAAGGGCCATGGGGGAGCGCCGGTTCAAAGGGCTCTATTCCATTCAGGCGTGTATCAACGCACTGAGCAAGTGGCATCGACGCAACCCCTTTTTCTTCTTTTATTTTTATTTTCTTCTTCTTCTTCTTTGCCCATTCACGAAAAATAAGAAAAAGGCAAAAATGAGTTAGCATCGGGGGGAAAGGGACGCATATTAACACGCGTCTCTTTGGAGAAGTATAAATTTTTTTAGTGTTGATTTCAGCGTGTGATTTTACCGTTGGTTTTAGCATTGGTTTTAGCGCGCCTGGAGAGGTGTGAATTATTTTTTAAACGTTGATTTTAGCACGCTCAGAGAGGCGAGAATTCTTTTGGCGTTAATTTTAGCGTGTCAATAGTTCTCTACAACCCTCATAGGTGTTACCTTTAGGTTGGACTTCCTTGTACTACAGTCTCTGTGCTCTCGCACCTTACACCACTTTGAGCTAGGCGACTGGTCGCTCGGGAAGATGAATAGGGAGTTCAAACCACATTGGTGATGTGGGAGGTGAGCAAGGTATGCCCCCTATCAGTGGAGGTGTCATAAAATGAGAAAGCCTATTGGGCTTACCTCAAGGAACTATGTGAGATGCAGCCTCGTGGTGACTCGTGGCTAGAAGGGACTTCATGATATGATGTTGCTGTATTTTCTTGTTTTCTTTAGAGACATGATCAGATATGGGAGACACATTGATGTTTATTTTGATAAATATTCAATAAAAATCAGCATTTATATTTCTCTCATCGATCATTTTTTACTTTTTTTTAAATGTCACAGGAGTTGAACACGATCTACCCAGAGGCCGCGATCAAGGGCACAGTCTTTGGACCGACCGCAATCATCTCACAGAGATTAGACCTTAGATAGCTTAGAGAGTCTCATGGGAATTGAAGGTGGTCTACCCATAGGCCACGATCAGGGTCTCGGTCTTTGGGCAAACCATGATTATATCACATTAACCAAGCCTGAGACAACTTAGGAAGCAGTGGAAAGGGGGCTATAATGAGGAATGGAGGTATGAACTGATCAGACTGGACGTGGGTACCTTGTGAACCTGCCTCTTACATACTACAAAAACAAGAAACAAGTTAGATCCGTTCTTAGGCTTAGTGTGACGACCCAAGATCTAGATATCGGGATGGACCCGATACCATTCGAGTCCTGTGACCTGTGGGTTATGGGTCCTCCAGGCTTCTGCTGCGCATCTCTGACCCATGCACACAGCCAACACAGATAACTCGAGATCCGCCATCCCGACAATCCTCTGCAACTCAGCAGGCTCTGATCCTACACACATTGGGAACCACAACACCAACCGCAGATTCTCACGAACACCGCCCAGCCGGCACCCGTCCTTTTAGAACAATGCCAACGCACCCTTACATACTAGGGAAATGGGCACAACTTGTCACAGGCAACCACCTTGCCAAGACACAGGACGTGTGATGGGAATCAACACCGGGCACTAACATTTTATTTTTATTTTTGTATCTTTTTTGTTTGCATTTATATCCTTGGGTTAATTGGGTTGCAATTATAAGGCATTATAAGCCAATTTGTTAGTCTTTAGGAATCTTTAGGTTTCTATGTAAAATGCTAGTAGGTCCAGCAGGGTCCCCCACCCTCTTTCCCATTGGTCCACCTAGGATGATGGGCCATGTGGGGCTGGTTCAAAGTCTAAGATTGGACTCGGACCAAGGGGACAAGAAGAGGAAAATTTAAAATTGATTACCCCATTTTCAAAGGGGCGCCCCCCCTTTATAGTATTTAATTCTTGTTGTATTTTTTTATTTTATTTTGGTCATTTGACCACATGGGGGATTAATTATCCCATACCTTATTTGCCCCTCCCTAACCCTGGATCTGAGGATAGTTTAGGTCTTTTTTTCATTTCTATATAACCCATGTATTTTGTGAATTCCATAGCAATTAATGAAGAAAAATCTCATTTGTTGCTCCAAGCCCAAGGGCGCCCCTCTCTCCCTCTCCCCTTGCAGCTGTAAAGGTTGCCCTAATCTATGGTGTGAAGCCATATTCTGGGATTGATTCCCACCTCTACCACCTCCGCTGGATGCGACCTCCAGCCACCTCCGCCTCCGTTCGTGCCGCCGTCGAGCCGCCACAGCCCATTATTTGAAGTGCTGTCCAGGATTCCGAGATCCAGGACAGAAGCTGAAAGAAAAGGTTGGTCCTCCAAATCCGTGAGTCTTATGATCTTGAAATTTTAAGATATCATCCCCCTCCTTGTTAGCCATCTCCAATTTAAATTTCGTGTCACTCTGCCACCGTTTGATATTTTTCCCAGTATTTTAGTTCCATCCCTGACAGTCTGCCAATCAGCAGATCTGCGAGATAGTGTCTTGTTCCTCTATTTTTCCCGTCCTTTTAATCATATCCAAAAATTCTCAAAAATTTCATACGTGATCCTCACATCTCCCCTTCCACCCGTAATTTTATCAGAGTCTAGATCTACCATTCCCCTGTCGGTCAAAATTCATTTTCAGGTAGAACATGTTCTGTCCTGACTGTCTGTAACCCGATCCAACAGAAACACTTGGGGAACAGTCATTTTCATTTCTAATCCGTCAACTGGATGGGCTTGAAATAATTATATTTTGTAGCCCTTTGAGTCATCTATCCAACGGTGCCGATCTCGCCTCGATCCAACATCGGATCTGAGCACAAAAATTCTTTTCGCCGGGTCGCGCAAACCTATTTCGTGAACAGGCCAGTAAAGGCAGCAGCGAGTTAGTTCTTGCAAAATTACTTCAGCGTCGATTCAGCCGCCGCCGATCTTAGGGATCGAAGATGAGTCTTCCACCGACGTCCCAGCCAGCCGCCGTGATCAGAAGGTGACCGGAAACCGCCGTCCCATAAGCCGAGTTCGGTTGCTGTCCAGAGAGTCGGAACAGTACCGAGTCGGACCAGCAGCCCACCTTCGGTCCGAGAGCCCTTCCGGCTTGCTGCCCGTCAACCCGAGACCGCTACTCCTGGGTCCCACTGCATCCCTTTACCTCCCTACATGGAGTGGGCATAGAAATCCACTTATGTAATTAATTACATTTACTGTACCGGGAGTTACGGTCTTGGCCGGGGTCATCTTCCCCACGCCCGGAGCGTGGAGGTACACTCGCCACCCTCCTACTTTGGCATTTTGCTTATCTAGTATATTTTCATATGCCGCTGCATGAGCATGTTAGGATAACTAGCTCGATATTTGATCACCGTTGCGAGAGTGAGTGAGTGGAACCCGTCCCGTGACTCGATCCGAGCACGCGGAAATGTCGATACTCGAGACTGATTGTCGGTTCCTCAACCGCGCAAGTCCACGCGTTTCCCTCGCTTAGGGTCGTCCGCGAACTAGAGTCCCAGGTTTGCATCCCGTCCCGCATCAAATTGGTATCAAAGCTAAGTCGAGTCTAGGGTAGTCGGTCTTAAGTTGCATTTCACCCTTTACCCGGTATATCAAAAGGTGTTCCCGGAACCATAGGTTACTCCTATTGGGAAGGTTGCACACTTGCATGAGTGCGATCTTCGGATCAAACCTGCACCACGTACTGGATACTGGTTGAGTATAGGTTTGTATTCGAGTCCGTATTTTACCCCTTGTCACCATGTAGAGTGTCTAGGTGCTTTCATTAGTTTTGCATAAAAAAAGAAAAAAGAAAAAGAGTCTCTTGCATGCCCACTTATAACTATGGCCAATTTCTACGCCCAAGTCCCAACTAAAATGGTACACACCCTCATGGATAGGATGGACAAGCGTGACCGAGATATACGGGAATATTTTTGCAATGCCGAGGCTAGGCTTAACGCCGTGAAGGATAGGATGGGCGCTACCGACTGGACTATCCAAGGTTTGGTTACACGAGTCCCCGCCCTAGAGAAAGCCCCAATCAGGCCTGTCCAAGGCAAGAAGTCTGTGTCAGAGTACATTAGGGACTTTGATGAGTACCGGTTGGGATATGGAGTTGGAGAGAAGAGCACCACGACCGCATTTCAGTTTCGGAGAGGTTTGCGGCTTCACTACCAGTTTGAATTACTTTGCCACGACGTAACAACTCTGGAGCATTGTTATCAGGTCACTCTAGAGGTTGAGCCCTTCGAGTCAAGGTTTGATGCTGCCCTTCGGCATGCATCTACCTCTAAGTAGAGTGCCGAGCCGGTCGTACGGCCACATGAGCCTACGAGGCATGACACTCTTGCTCCACGGCCTCACCAACCCCAGCCGGGGAACCCTTCCCCTAGAGCTCCTTTTCCACCTACTTTACCTTCCGATCTTTATTCGAAGCCACCTCATTTGGAGCCACCTGTGTTTCTAACGGGAAAGCTAGTCATCGCCGAGCCACTACTCAGTTGGCTCAAGATGGGCTTGGTCCCTAGACCACCTTGCTATCCATCCATGGACCCTACACTGCCCTTAGTGCCAATCAACTCATTCCATATCACATTTCGATCTTGTCACCATGTTGATACATTGGATGACCTTATTAAGGGATTAGACCGGCAGTTGAAGTTGACGCATATGTTGGCCCGAGGCTTTGACCAACCCAATAGTCGTAGCTTCACACGTCCAGCCTTAGGGTCCATTACCTCCGTGTGCACCGTGGGTCATGTCACCACGGAGGTTCTCTTATTCCTCCCCATGCCGACCGAGCCTAACTTCATTCCACCTATCCTGAGGGAAGAACCATACCTTCTATATGAGACCACCGTCCCCTCTACCCTAGTGCATGAAGGTGGCCACCTGCACCTTCAAGAATTCCAAGCGTGGGACCGTGTCATGAGGGAACCTATCTCGAGGGGTCGCACATTCTTTGATCCCTTTGACCCCTTCCCTAGTAAGCCTTTTGACCCACCTATTCTACTCCACTTCTTCCAAGAAGTTCATTATCACACCACTACCCCACAGGCCAGTCCACCTACACTCAGCAAGGAGCCCGTTCAGTGGGGTAATGAATTCAGCTCTCTTGGTCCACCCAAACCACCCAAACCTCACAAATACAAAAGGTCATCCGTGCATGAGTGGTGCACTTTGGGATATCTAGGAGTCCATGATTCTACCGACATTTGGTTGCATCTTGTGTATGCATGGCACACATTCGAATGTCCTGGTCCACCATTGCATATGTATGGGTCGGTCTAATAGTAGGTTTGTTTAGGGTCATGTGTGAATCTGTGTTTTCTTTATTCGTCCAGTTTGTCAAGAGTCTATACATACATGTGTCGAGCATATTAGGAGTCGCATAGTCAGTCTCATGTCAGCTCACGATGTCAGTCCCTTTTGAGTGTGAGGCAAGTCGGGTCTAATGCGTACGTTGTAGACTTGCCATAATTTGGGATCGGCTCTACCATTCTATGCCTCGGATCCAGTCACATACAGGGACCCAGCGGTGATTCCTAGTGAGTCATTGAGCCGTCTCCTTCCTTTGAGAGTGACCCCACCCCGGAGTGTCTACCACTTGCCTCATTCCCACAGCAGCATGTGGATATCGAACATATACAGGACGAGCAGGTGACGATTACTTGGAGTGGAGCGTACTCAGTGGTACCTGGTATGGTGACAAATCCGCAGGAGCTACATGAGCAGCCGCACCCCTTACTCGATGGGGTCGAGTTCTTCCCACCCGGGGAGAATTGATGGGAATCAACACCATGCACTAACATTTTATTTTTGTATTTGTATCCTTTTTGTTTGCATTTATATCCTTGGGTTAATTGGGTTGCAATTGTAAGGCATTATAAGCCAATTTGTTAGTCTTTAGGAATCTTTGGGTTTCTATGTAAAATGCCAATAGGTCCAGCAGGGTGCCCCATCCTCTTTCCCATTGGTCCACCTAGGATCATGGGCCATGTGGGGTTGGTTCAAAGTCCAAGATTGGACTTGGACCAAGGGGACAAGAAGAGGAAAATTCAAAATTGATTACCCCATTTTCAAAGGGGCACCCCCCTTTATAGTATTTAATTCTTGTTGTATTTTTTTTTTATTTTGGTCATTTGACCACATGGGGGATTAATTATCCCATACCTTATTTGCCCCTCCCTAACCTTAGATCTGAGGATAGTTTAGGTCTTTTTTTCCATTTCTATATAGCCCATGTATTTTGTGAATTCCATAGCAATTAATGAAGAAAAATCTCATGTGTTGCTCCAAGCCCAAGGGCGCCCCTCTCTCCCTCTCCCCTTGCAGCTGTGAAGGTTGCCCTAATCTATGGTGTGTAGCCATATTCTGGGAGTGATTCCCAGCTCTACCACCTCCGATGGATGCGACTTCCAGCCACCGCCGTCGCCGCCTTCGTTCGTGCCACCGTCGAGCCGCCACATCCCATTATTTAAAGTGATGTCCAGGATTCCAAGATCCAGGACAGAAGCTAAAAGAAAAGGTTGGTCCTCCAAATCCGTGATTCTGATGATCTTAAAATTTTGAGAGATCATCCCCCTCCTTGTTAGCCATCTCCAATTTAAATTTCGTGTCAATCCGCCATCGTTTGATATTTTTCTCAGTATTTTAGTTCCACCCCTGACAGTCTGCCAATCAGTAGATCTGCGGGATAGTGTCTTGTTCTTCTATTTTTCCCGTCCTTTTAGTCATATCCAAAAATTCTCAAAAAATTCATACGTGATCCTCACATCCCCACTTCCACCCGTAATTTTATCAGAGTCTAGATCTACCATTCCCCTATCGGTCAAAATTCATTTTGAGGCAGAACCTGTTCTGTTCTGACTGTCTGTAACCCAATCCAGTAGAAACACTTGGGGAACAGTCATTTTCATTTCTAATCCGTCTACTGGATGGGCCTGAAATAATTATATTTTGTAGCCCTTTGAGTCCTCTATCCAACGGCGCCAATCTCGCCTCGATCCAACATCGAATCTGAGCACACAAATTCTTTTCGCCGGGTTACGCAAACCTATTTCGTGAACAGGCTAGCAAAGGCAGCAGCAAGTTAATTCTTGCAAAATTACTTCAGCGTCGATTCAGCCGCCGCCGATCTCAGGGATTGAAGAGGAGTCTTCCACCGACGTCCCAGCCAGCCGCCGTGATCAGAAGGTGACCGGAAACCGCCGTCCCATAAGCCGAGTTCGGTTGCTATCCATAGAGTCGGAACAGTACCGAGTCGGACCAGCAGCCCGCCTTCGGTCCGAGAGCCCTTCCGGCTTGCTACCCGTCAACCCGAGACCGCTACTCCTGGGTCCCACTGCATCCCTTTACCTCTCTACATGGAGTGGGCATAGAAATTCACTTATGTAATTAATTACATTTACTGTACCGGGAGTTACGGTCTTGGCCGGGGTCGTCTTCCCCACGCCCGGAGCGTGGAGGTACACTCGCCACCCTCCTACTTTGGCATTTTACTTATCTCGTATATTTTCATATGCCGCTGCATGAGCGTGTTAGGATAACTAGCTCGATATTTGATCACCACTTCGAGAGTGAGTGAGTGGAACCCGTCCCGTGACTCGATCCGAGCACACGGAAAAGCCGATACCCTAGACTCCTTACCGGTTCCTCAACCACACAGATCCACGCATTTCCCTCGCTTAGGGACGTCCGCGAGCTAGATTCCCAGGTTCGCGTCCTGTCCTGCATCAACGTGTCTCGCACGGACTTCATGGCACACGAAGGGCCAACCAATCCGGACATACGATGCAAGACGACGAACCTTAGCCAAACGCGATCTCCTCCAACCTAGGGAAAAACTCAATATACCTCTAACCAACGGAAGGTCTCCATGCTCGACCTGACCTCGAACCTCGCACAATCTGGGAATAGCACCTTCCAGCATCAAGAAACCCATCACTTCCGTCAGGTCAGCTCCTCTGACAACACTCGCCGAGTGTCTCGTCGGACCATGATCACAGCATCTCTTGATGCACCACCACTGCAATTTCTCGAGTCCCGAACGCCACGCCAAGAGTTGCAACACGAGCCATAATCGAGAACCGCCAATGCTCATCCTCGAGTCCCAAACTCACCGCAAAACCTTCACATCTCAAGCCAAATCCAGGGCGAACACAACTCATCCACACGCAGAAGCATGGGAGCAAGAACTTACTAGGACATCTCTACCCAATCCTGCCTCGAAATCCGTAAAGATAATCAGGACTGACACATCATCCCTGATGCCACAGAGCATAACAAGAACACCAGGCTCGACAAATCAGCAGCTCAACAGAAGATCCTCTGCTCGCCATAGCACAATTCTCAACCAGAGCACCCACTCCGACACCTCAAACCACGATCTCGACACCTCAAGAGCTAGATACATCTCAAGCTGGAGTGGCCAAAACGCCAAAAACAACTCCCTCAGAGCACACCCACGGTCACTTAACCATGAACAATCCTCGCCAGCCACCTGACCTCGCTGCAAATACCTCGAACTCACGCCTGCCGGCAACTCCGCCCAACGTAGCACAACTGGGGCCACCACCCATCGGGAAGAAATCCCTCTATCACATCCCTTGGGCCTAACATCAGCACTCCACAGAACAGCAACCACCTTTACAGCGCCAACGCAGCGCACTCAAGCTCTTACGCGAGAAACCAAGCGGAAAATAAACACAAATCCCTATGCCAGCTGCCGACTGTACTAAACCTCACGGACTCTGATCACTGTAATATCTCGAATTTCCATGTATGTCCACAACCACGCTCTGATACTAACTGTGACGACCCAAGATCTGGATACCGGGATGGACCCGATAGCATTCGAATCCTGGCCCGCCGCCCACTAGCCGGGAGGGTTCGGAAGGGCAAAAAGGAGTGTGGAGGTACAAAGAAATAGGAAATAAAGCAAGACAATTCAACAATTAATAGAAATAAATAAACAACTACGACAGAGTCCAGTCCAACTGAAGTACAATCTAAGGTAGAATAACATACCCAACGCCAAGTGAACACTCGACCAAGTAAGTTGGAGACTAAGAACCTCTGCGCAGCACCCTCAAACCTTGAGGAAGAACCGTCGCACCTGAAAAGCAGGGGCGAGCCTCCTGTCACTAGCTTAGTAGGGATCCCGCGGAAATGTGGCACTCAGCTGGGGCGCGTTCAGAACGTGCCACTCAGCTGGTGCACGTTCATAACAGAACATGGCACTCAGCTGGGGCGCGTTCATGTAGGGCTGCAGCTTAGGGACAGGTGCGAGGGGAAGACGGCTTGGTGTGTTCTCCTTGGCCCATTTGTGTCCCGGACTACCCGGGGGGTGCCGTGATCATGTTTTCGGGTGTTTGGAGGTACCGTGTTACCACGATTAGCATGCCCGTGTGCTTTGAGGTCCAGGTGACCCTGTGTGTGTTCCGGGCTTCTGTGTATTCGCTAAATCGAGTCGCCGTGAGTCGGCATGAGTGTGGAGGGCTACTCCCGCACGTCATTGGCTTTCCGAAAAGTGTTTTCCGTGTGGGCCATGAGTTAGGTGTTGTGTAGTGGACAGCGGATCTAGAGGGGAGGGGTGAATAGATCAGCCCCACTTTTCGCAATGCGGCCCTCTAAACAGCTAGTTAAAATGAATTGCAGCGGAATAGAAACTAGCTTCCAAGAATGCTATGATTCATTTAGCAAGATAAGCAAGATATATAATAATTCGATCCTAAGCATGCATCTAGAACGAATCAATCACACAAGCAAACCACACTAGACAGGATTTTTAAGGTGGTTCGGACTGAATCCTCAGCCCTACGTCCACCCCTCACCAAAACCCGGTGAGGCTTCACTTGTGCAGCGCACCAACCCGCAAATCGGAAACCACCGATTGCCTTCCTACTAACCAACGGTAGGGACGTCAACACCGCAGATCGGAAACACCTCCGATTGCCTTCCTACTAACCAACGGTAGGGACGAATCACAACTTCAATGTTTAATCAATATTGAAAGGAAAACAAATGTGAATGAACTAAGACAAGAAATTGAGTTATGAGTAGAAATGAATTGGCCCTTGTATGAAATGTTGATCAGCAACAAGGATCCTCTTGGCTTCAACTCAATCTTCTTGATTCACCCTTGATTGGATGAATGTTCTTCACGGAGTACTGTTCACGTGAACAGCACCTCTTCCTTCAATTCTTCTCTCTTGATCTTCTCTTTGAACTTGAATGAGATTGAAAGAACTTGAATGGATGAAGATGATCTCCCTTGAGAGAGAGCTTCAATGGATCCCCTTGAGATGATGAAGAGGATGGATGAAGATTTGATGAAGAGCTTCTTCCCGGAGTATCTTGATTTCCTTCTTGAAGTATACTCCTTCTAGCTTTCTTTGATCACTCTTCTTGCCCTTGATTGCTTCTTGCTTTGTAGGAGGTTGCTTGGCTTCAGATCTGAGCTTGAATCACCTTGGATGGATGAAGAACTTCCTCCCGAAACACTGTTCACGGAGGTGCTACAGTAGCTCGAAAATGGGCTCCCTTGAAGGCTTGAAGCATTAGGGTTTTCATCCCATCATGTGTTGGTTTTATAGACCTTGAATGGTCTATAGACAAGCCTCAGACCAGATCCACAATTTGTGGGTGATTAGGTGACATTTGGATTAAAGAAATCAAGGTTGAATGGCCCTTTTCGAAGTTGGAAACAAAGTCAAAAATGAAGGCTCGGGGCTGGCGGTCGACCGGAATTCATGGGCCGATCGACCGGAACCTGCTGCAGCCAGAACGTTTCGGCTCTGGCAAAATCGGTCGACCGGACGCCTGGGGGCGGTCGACCGAAACCTGTAAAAATGTCAACATTTCAGTTCTGGGAAAATCGGTCGACCGGAAAAGTAGGGGCGGTCGACCGAAATCTGTAATTCCTGGAGTGTTTAGTTTCTGGAAGAACCGGTCGACCGGAAAGGCAGGGGCGGTCGACCGAAACCTGTAAAACGTGGAATTCTTAGGCTCTGGAAAATCTGGTCGACCGGCCAAGGTGTGTAGGTCGACCGGAAATACCTATACCTGCAAAAATGAAGTGTTAGACCAATGAAACATGTTCATAAGTCAAGATATTCATGTCCTCATCAATTTCATGTATTTTGGGATTGAAATCAACATAGAATATGCTTTGAGCATTTCTAAATTTTGTTCCGGGGGCTCCGCGACCTGACCGCGTAGGTCGATCCGCGTGCGAGGGCGCAACATTGAGCTTTCATGTGCATATCTGTCATAAACACAACAGAACATATGTCAGTCATATAAGAGTGAAAAGTAACAATGACGAATAGTGTTTAGCCATTATCAAAACCAAGAATATCACAGAACACATATGACCATAGAATGATGTCGAATGACCCAAGTGACCATATGAAACTCAAATAACCACAGGGGCACAACATTCTCCCCCTTTTTGATGATGGCAACACTGTGAGTCATTATATGGCAAGGTGTATGACATATGCAACCTGTGCAGCTCAAGATCCATGATATTGAAATATGTGAATGCGGATATGTATACATGGAGGATCAAAGCATGTGAATAATGCATGTGAATGCTATGCACAATGCTATGCACAAACCCACTACATGTGAATGTAATGCACAAACCCTTATGATAGATGAAGGTTCTCTCCCCTTCTCTCCCTCTTTGACAACATACAAACACATAGCTCCTATAAAGGACGCCCACAAAGAATTTATGATACCACTTACAAAGGACTCACACAATACCACTTACAAAGGACTCACACAAAGAATTCTCCCCCTTTGCCAACAGCAAAAAGGAGTGAGAAAGTGAAATGTATGTGAGACCAGAGCTGAAAGAAATGAAGAGCAAGCCATTACATGCAAACCTGAAACATGCCGTGAGCAACATATATGGTTCAAAGCTAATGAGATCCGAATTCATCAATAGAGTTCGAAAAGCAGCTACATTCAAGATGTAATAGAAATGAACCAAAAGATGCATATCATGGCAGTGCTTAACCTTCCCTTGTCTTATATATCCATATTCCATAACCACAAAGGGAATAACACAAAAACTAGTATTGAGGCTAAACAATCATGACTAGAGCATGGAGTTGGATGATTGAAGCAAGAGGTTTCATATTTTGATTTTCAACATCTTTAGTATTTGAAGGCACATGACTCATATTTTACGAGCAATCAAGTCTAGTACATGCCTCCTAGCCGTAAGAATACACGTTGTTTAGACGCCAGTATACCTAGGTATTTGGCAAGACTGACTGTAATGCTTCAGAATGAACAGAGATAGCAAAGTCACGTCATGACATATCCAAACTCATTTCATTGATGAGAAGATATGTTTCTCAGCAATTATGCCATTGCTCTGCCTAGAGTCCAAAAGTGTTATGACAGAGATAACAGGGGCACATCATGACATATGTATTTGTCACTTGATTTGATGACATGACATGTTTCTCCGTGCAACAATATCATTGCTCTGTCAGAAGGATTTTCAAGAATTCCAGCTCATCAAGATGTTTAGAAACAATACTAAACTCTAGAGTATCACCAAGATTGCCATAAAGTCTGGATTTTCAGATTTCAGGATAGTCATGCAAAGCACAATATGCAATCGTTAGTTAAGGTCTATTAAATCCACATAACATAGATGATTTCAAAAGAAATATCAGAACTTCAAGGAAATCATTAAATCTGAACCATTGTCATTGAATGAACAATCATCAAGGCACATAATAGAAAGCTCTTACACCATATATTTGCTAGTCTCATGAGCTCATATTCAGACTGTGAGCCAAGAAATGTAGATTGCGAGAGGTTAAGAGATTCAACAAAACTCCCCCTAAGGATATGCAATGGATGCACGAAGGAGTGATGTTTGTAAGCACATGTAATGATAACAGTCAAGAGGAGAATGACCTGAAACATGCAGGGGTTGTCATGAATTTGGTAGAAGTGATGTGCATGACTCAACACATGGTTGTACACTTATTAAATGCAACAGAATGAAGATGAAATATATGCATGAATGTTGCACAAAAATAACTCCCCCTTACTATATGGCCTATATGCGACATTGACATATGGTACTAGGCGGAGGTGAAACCTCACGCATATTGAGTGCTTCGTGACAAGCATAACTTGCCCTTCCATACATCAACATTTGATATACCACGGCCATGCGAGAATGATGCTACATAAATGCATTATGAACACGAATTCAAGGTGATTATGCATCATGACATGCAATGCTACACCATAAGCAAAATAACATATTTGATATATAAACAATGCATGGACATATGCAATAACACACATCTAAATGAACCAAGATTATCGTATCAAGTTTTATTGGCCTGAGGTCGGCAAAGACCAAGCTCCCTTCTGAGTGTTGAAAACCTGTCATTACACAAGGGCTTGGTGAAGATATCAGCAATCTGATTCAATGTATCAACAAAATGCAGCTCAATGTTTTTCTTACCGACCTCATCTCTAATGAAGTGATGCCTAATCTCAATATGCTTAGTCCTAGAGTGCTGGACCGGATTTTTGGCAAGGTTGATAGCACTAGTGTTATCACACAGAATCGGGACACAACCAAGATCCACCAAGTAGTCTTGGAGTTAGTGTTTAATCCACAACACTTGGGTGCCACAGCTCCCCGCAGCAACATATTCTGCCTCCGCGGTTGAGAGGGCAACCGAGTGTTGTTTCTTGGAGGCCCAAGAAACTAAACACCCGCCTAGAAACTGGCAATAGCCACTAGTACTCTTGCGATCCAGCTTGCATCCAGCGTAGTCTGCATCAGAATAAGAGATAAGAGATAAATCACATGATGACGGATACCACAATCCTAAATCTTGAGTGCCGGCAAGATATCGAAGGATACGTTTGACGGCAGTCAAATGGGATTCTCTAGGACTAGCTTGAAATCTAGCACAAAGGCAAACACTAAACTGGATATCTGGTCGGGATGCAGTCAAGTAAAGCAAAGAACCAATCATACCTCTATAGACCTTTGCATCCACCAATTTACCATTTTCATCCGAATCCAGTGAAGTTGAGGTGCTCATAGGAGTTGCAATGATTTTGCTGTTTGCCATGTCAAATCTTTTCAACAGCTCCTTAATGTATTTGGCTTGATTTATGAAGCATCCGTCTTCTCCTTGGTTGACCTGCAAACCGAGAAAGAATTGAAGTTCTCCCATTAGGCTCATCTCAAATTTGCTAGTCATGAGGTTAGCAAATTCCTCACACATTTCAGATTTTGTAGAACCAAACACAATATCATCCACATAAATTTGAACAATCAAGATGTTCTTACCTTGCTTCTTGGTGAAGAGTGTTTGATCTACCTTACCTCGTGTGTACCCCTTTTCAATGAGGAATGAGCTTAGCCTTTCATACCAAGCTCTTGGTGCTTGCTTAAGTCCATAAAGCGCCCTGTCTAGCTTGTATACAAAATCTGCATTGTTAGAGTTCTCAAAGCCAGGGGGCTGCTCAACATAGACTTCTTCTTTGAGCAGGCCATTCAAGAAAGCACTTTTGACATCCATTTGATACAGCTTTATTCTAAGGGAGCATGCAAAGGCAAGTAAAATTCTGATGGCTTCGAGTCTAGCAACAGGGGCATAAGATTCATTAAAGTCTACCCCAAACTCTTGATTATACCCTTGAGCCACCAATCTAGCCTTGTTTCTTATTATCTTGCCATCCTCACTTAGTTTGTTCCTAAAAACCCATTTAGTGCCTATTACAGATTGTGATGAAGGTCTAGGAACAAGATGCCAAACTTTGTTTCTTTCAAACTGGTTTAACTCGTCTTGCATGGAATTTATCTAGTTTTCATCTTTTAAGGCTTCATCAATATTTTTGGGTTCATGCTGCGAGACAAGAGCAAGTTGATCTAATTCTTCCACAATCTTAAAATGTGACCTTGTTCTAGGTGGGTCATTCAAGCTGCCAAGGACATTCTCCAAGGGATGATCCTTAAGGATTCTAATGTTTGTAGAATCGTTACCTTCTCCTGGAGCTTGATTCCTTGCACTGCTTGATTCAGCTAGGTCACCGTCTTCTTTTATTTCTTCTTGTGGAGAATCACTCTTGTCCTTCATGCTTAGGAATTCCCTATCTTCATCATTTTTTCTGCAAGAATTATCATTGTTAGAATCATGATATTCATCAAAGGAAACATGGGGTGATTCTTCCACAGTTTGATTTTTAATGTTATAAATTCTATAAGCCCTAGATCTATCAGAATATCCAAGAAATATACCTTCATCGCTCTTGGGCTCGAATTTATCTAAATCTCTTTTGTCATTATTGTGAATGAAGCATTTTGAACCAAAAACTTTGATGTGATGCAGAGAGGGTATTTTACCTTTGAGCAACTCATAGGGAGTCTTTTTGGTGTGAGACCTTACCATTGACCGGTTGATAATGTAACACGCCGTATTTACCGCTTCAGCCCAAAACTTCCTCGGAAGTTACCGTTCGGCAAGCATTGTCCTTGCCATCTCTATGAGTGTTCGATTCCTTCTTTCAACAATCCCATTTTGCTCGGGGGTTCTTGGTGAAGAGAATCGGTGTGAAATGCCTTCTGACCTGCAAAGATTATAGAAATCAGTATTCTCAAATTCACCACCATGATCAGATTGAATGTTGGAAATTTTAAACTCACCGTCCTGCTTTATCTTCAAATAGAGTGCCTGAAACTCATTAAAAACATCATTTTTGTGTGTGAGGAAGAAAACCCATGTGAACCTAGAGAAATCATCCACCAAGACATATCCATATTTTCTACCACTTAAACTAGCAGTTCTGGTTAGACCAAACAAGTCCATATGAATTAGCTCGAGTGGTTTGGAAGACAAATATGAGGATCTAGCCTTGAAGGATTTTCTAGTTTGTTTACCAAGGGCACATGCATCACACAACTTGTTTTCTTGTTCAAAAGATAATTCAGGCAATCCTTTCACCATTGAATGCTTTAACAATTTATGTAGAACATTGTAGCTAGCATGTCCTAGTCTACGATGCCATAACCATGCAAGTTGAGATTTTGGTGCAGCAAGACAAAGATTTACATGAGCAGGATCATCTAAGTCAATCATGTAAACATTGTTGACTCTCTTACCAGAAAATTTTACCTTGTCAGATTTTGGTTCAAGGATCTTACATTCAAGAGAATCAAACAATACTTTGTGACCTTTATCACATAATTGACTTATGCTTAGTAGGTTATATTTCAAACCTTCAACTAACAACACGTTACAAATGGAGTTGGAGAGGTTCTTACCTACATTACCTGTTCCAATGATTTTTCCTTTGTTGTTCCCTCCAAATGTGACGTGTCCTCCTTCTTTTTCCTCCAAGAGATAAAATTTTGATTTGTCTCCCGTCATGTGTCTTGAGCTGCCGCTATCAAGGTACCACCTGTTATGCATGGCTGCAAGACACTCCTGCACAAGCAATTAAGCAATGGTGTTTGGAACCCAACCATATTTGGGTCCCTTCAAACTTTTCAGAATTTCAAAACATGAAACCATTTGTTTTGGAATCCATACCTTCTTAACATTTATGCTTTGTTTGCTTGGAGCAGGGAATTGGTTTTTCTTTTCAGCTTTGACATTCATATTTTGTTTAGAAGCTCTTTGTTGAATTTTGTAGAAGTTTGAGAAAGTTTGCTTCTTAAACCATTGAGGCCGTTGGTTGGTTTTGGATTGAAAGTGATTGTTTTGCCACCTAGGGGATTGAAACTTATAGGATTGCTGAACACATGAATCACAATTTCCCCAAAAGTATGGTGGTGGCCTATATGAGTGTGCAATGTAATTGTGGTGAAATCTGGAAGGTTGAGCATGCAATGGCCAAGGAAGTGTTGACCTATGTTGCGGGGAAGGTCGACCTTTCTTAGGCTTTTGGATAGGTTTTTTGGGAATTTCAGTTACTACCTCTTCAATCTTTTCTTTTCCTTTGGATGTTATTTTTGAGGTTGAAGCATCAGAAGAGGAAACAAATGTGACTATTTTTAACCCAATTGGCCTTTTGTTTGTAGGTTCAAAACCTAACCCTTCCTTGTTGAAGTTCATTCTAGTACCTAGCAATGCATCTAGGTTTTCTCTTCCATCCACAAATTTTTCTAAAGATTGTTGTTTATCCTTCAACTCTTTTTGTAGGTTTTCGATATTTTGAAGAAGTTGAATGTTGACTTGTTTGACAGCTTCATACTTTTCATTGCTCAATTTACTATCTTTTTCATAGCTTTGCATTTTGAGCTTCATGCCATCAATTTCATTTCTCAAATCCTCATTTTCAGTTTCCAAGTCAGCCATTTCTTTTCTTCCTTCCTCCAAATCCTCAATCATCTTCTTAAGATCTTCAATTTCAGTCTCAAGTAGAGCATTCTTATCATTCATATTATGATCATGCACAAATGAGTTAATTTTCTTTTTCAGTGATTTATTCTCCTTTTTGTACATGTTATATTTTTTCATCAGTTGTATATATGCTTCCTCCCAATCATCAACAGTATAATCTTCAAATGGAGAAGTTACCTCGGTTTCTTCGTCACCTTTGGCCATAAGGCAACGATCTCCTCTTTCCTTGTCCGAGGAGCTGGTTTCATCATCACTTTCTTCCTCGTCGCTCCAAGTGGACACCATAGCCTTGTTCTTCTTCTTGCCCTTCCATTTGTCAGCCTTTTTGTGTCTGTCAGGACAATCAGTCTTGTAATGCCCTGGTTTATTGCAAGAGTAACAAATGATTTTGTCAGGTTTCTTGAAATTTTCAGAATTAGTTTTGAAACCATTTCTCACCTTAGATCTTCCTCTCAAGAACCTCTTACCTTCTTTTCTCAGAAATTGTCCAAACTTACGGGTAAGCATAGCCACGTCATCCTCATCTCGCTCACTAGCTGAATCCTCACTTTCATCGGAGGAGCTTTGACGGCTAGGTCCTACTTTAAGAGCTAAAGACTTTTTCTTTGGTGCCTCAACCTCTTTGCTCTTAAGGTTGATCTCATAAGTCATTAGTGACCCAATGAGTTCATCTACCTTGGTGGTTGCGAGATCTCTCGACTCTTCAACCACGGTAGCCTTTGTGTGTCATACTGCAGTCAGTGATCTGAGAATCTTTCTTACAATTTTCTGTTCTGAATATTTCTTTCCCAAATCAGTCAAACTGTTAGTAAGCACAGTTAATCGAGCATACATATCTTGAATTGATTCATCAGGCTTCATGCGGAACATTTCATATTCAGAAACTAAGATGTTGGCTTTTGTTTCTCGTACCTGAGAGGTTCCTTCGTAGATTACCTCTAACTTATCCCACATTTGTTTTGCAGATGCGCAGGTAGCCACTCTTGAGAATTCTACTGGATGGAGTGAGCATTGCATAATGTGTTTAGCATTCCAGTTGACGGTTGATTGCCTTATCTGTTCTTTGGTCCACAAGTCTTCCTTTTCCGTAAGCTCATACGGACCTTTGCTGATTACTCGCCAAAGTTCGTAGTCTTGGGCACGAATGAACACCTGCATGCGATGTTTCCAATAAGGATAGTTAGTTCCACTAAAGTAAGGAGGCCTATTCACAGCATGTCCTTCGGGTAGAAAACCCTTAGACGCTGATCCACCATTTCCCTCAAGGTCGTTGGACCCCATAATGAGAGATTAGGCTCTGATACCACTTGTTGTGTAGTGGACAGCGGATCTAGAGGGGAGGGGTGAATAGATCAGCCCCACTTTTCGCAATGCGGCCCTCTAAACAGCTAGTTAAAATGAATTGCAGCGGAATAGAAACTAGCTTCCAAGAATGCTATGATTCATTTAGCAAAATAAGCAAGATATATAATAATTCGATCCTAAGCATGCATCTAGAACGAATCAATCACACAAGCAAACCACACTAGACAGGATTTTTAAGGTGGTTCGGACTGAATCCTCAGCCCTACGTCCACCCCTCACCAAAACCCGGTGAGGCTTCACTTGTGCAGCGCACCAACCCGCAAATCGGAAACCACCGATTGCCTTCCTACTAACCAACGGTAGGGACGTCAACACCGCAGATCGGAAACACCTCCGATTGCCTTCCTACTAACCAACGGTAGGGACGAATCACAACTTCAATGTTTAATCAATATTGAAAGGAAAACAAATGTGAATGAACTAAGACAAGAAATTGAGTTATGAGTAGAAATGAATTGGCCCTTGTATGAAATGTTGATCAGCAACAAGGATCCTCTTGGCTTCAACTCAATCTTCTTGATTCACCCTTGATTGGATGAATGTTCTTCACGGAGTACTGTTCACGTGAACAGCACCTCTTCCTTCAATTCTTCTCTCTTGATCTTCTCTTTGAACTTGAATGAGATTGAAAGAACTTGAATGGATGAAGATGATCTCCCTTGAGAGAGAGCTTCAATGGATCCCCTTGAGATGATGAAGAGGATGGATGAAGATTTGATGAAGAGCTTCTTCCCGGAGTATCTTGATTTCCTTCTTGAAGTATACTCCTTCTAGCTTTCTTTGATCACCCTTCTTGCCCTTGATTGCTTCTTGCTTTGTAGGAGGTTGCTTGGCTTCAGATCTGAGCTTGAATCACCTTGGATGGATGAAGAACTTCCTCCCGAAACACTGTTCACGGAGGTGCTACAGTAGCTCGAAAATGGGCTCCCTTGAAGGCTTGAAGCATTAGGGTTTTCATCCCCTCATGTGTTGGTTTTATAGACCTTGAATGGTCTATAGACAAGCCTCAGACCAGATCCACAATTTGTGGGTGATTAGGTGACATTTGGATTAAAGAAATCAAGGTTGAATGGCCCTTTTCGAAGTTGGAAACAAAGTCAAAAATGAAGGCTCGGGGCTGGCGGTCGACCGGAATTCATGGGCCGATCGACCGGAACCTGCTGCAGCCAGAACGTTTCAGCTCTGGCAAAATCGGTCGACCGGACGCCTGGGGGCGGTCGACCGAAACCTGTAAAAATGTCAACATTTCAGTTCTGGGAAAACCGGTCGACCGGAAAAGTAGGGGCGGTCGACCGAAATCTGTAATTCCTGGAGTGTTTAGTTTCTGGAAGAACCGGTCGACCGGAAAGGTAGGGGCGGTCGACCGAAACCTGTAAAACGTGGAATTCTTAGGCTCTGGAAAATCTGGTCGACCGGCCAAGGTGTGTAGGTCGACCGGAAATACCTATACCTGCAAAAATGAAGTGTTAGACCAATGAAACATGTTCATAAGTCAAGATATTCATGTCCTCATCAATTTCATGTATTTTGGGATTGAAATCAACATAGAATATGCTTTGAGCATTTCTAAATTTTGTTCCGGGGGCTCCGCGACCTGACCGCGCAGGTCGATCCGCGTGCGAGGGCGCAACATTGAGCTTTCATGTGCATATCTGTCATAAACACAACAGAACATATGTCAGTCATATAAGAGTGAAAAGCAACAATGACGAATAGTGTTTAGCCATTATCAAAACCAAGAATATCACAGAACACATATGACCATAAAATGATGTCGAATGACCCAAGTGACCATATGAAACTCAAATAACCACAGGGGCACAACATTAGGCCCTTGGACTGTGAGTCCAGTCACCCAGCCTGGGGCTGAAGGTATCTTGAGTTCTCCCTTCGAGGGAATGGTCTCGGTAGTTGTATATTGCCTCATGTGTCATCGTGCTGAAGTTTTTAGACCTTGGGATTAGGCTAGATTAACGGCACTATGCCATTGTGTACAATGGTCTTGACCCGAGTCTTGTGACTCGAGGACCGTTGGATTTAGTAGGTTAGTAGGCTGTCCAGAGTCTGGTGGCGTCGTGCCACCTGTTACTCCGCGTTACTCACGATGGGTGCATGCGTGGCTTTCCATGTTCACGTTTAGTGACCTCCCACTGGTCGTAGCCTTCTTATAGCATGCGTGTGCTGACCCACCCGGGAGTGGTGGAGTAGCTTACCCGAGAGAGATGATTTTTAGGGTGGTTACCGTAGGGCCTCCATGCGCAGCTTGAGTCCGGGCTTCGGGGGAAGAACCAGCTAGAGGATCTGACCTAGGGTGCATGGTCTGTGTGTGCACACTTAGTTGGGGGCTGTCAGACCCACGCTGACAAGCGCGACCCCAGCTAGTCCTTGTTCGTGATACTGGTTACTGTTGTGTCTCTGTCTCCGCCTGGGGCGTCGCAGCGAGACACTTGAGGCGCGGACTAAGTCATCAGTGGATGCATCCGGCTTTGCATCTGGTGGGCAGTGCTCCCGTCACGTGACATGAGTTTCTAGTGACTCGAGCTCCATTTCATGTCTGCGAGACGTGGTTTTAGTACTCGTAGTTTTCGAGTGGTTTCCCGAGGTAGAGGTCTAGGGTTCCAGTGAGCATCA
The DNA here is from genome assembly GCA_022559845.1 of Amorphophallus konjac. Taxonomy (NCBI): domain Eukaryota; kingdom Viridiplantae; phylum Streptophyta; class Magnoliopsida; order Alismatales; family Araceae; genus Amorphophallus; species Amorphophallus konjac. The sequence goes on from CM040129.1 coordinate 156,079,746, forward strand.
CCGAGGGTTCTCCCTAGGCGGTGGTAGGTCCACGACAGCGTTGTCATGACGTCTCTTCTGGTAGCGTAGCCAGAGGTTTCCCCGTTAGTTCGGTGGTCCCCCGACTATGAGATCGGGGCATGTTTTCCAGTACAGTAGGAGTAGCTGTAGTGCCGAGTTTTTACCGGCCACCAGTTTACTATTCCTGCTGTAGTTACTGCTTTTCGTTACCGCCGTTGTTTACGGTTGGGGTTCCGCGGGATCCCTACTGAGCCAGTGACAGGAGGCTCACTCTTGCTTTTCAGGTGCGGCGGTTCTTCCTTGAGGTTTGAAGGTCCTGTGCAGAGGTTCTTAGTCGCCAGCTTGCCAGGCCAAGTGCTCACTTGGCGTTGGGTACGTTCTGCTGCCTTAGACTTTACTTTTGTTAGACTGGACTCTGTCGTAGTTGTTTATTTATTTCTGTTAATTGTTGAATTATCCTACTTTATTTCCTATTTCTTTGTACCTCCACACTCCTTTTAGCCCTTCCGAGCCCTCTCGTCTCGTGGGCGGCGGGCCAAGATTCGAATAGTATTGGGTCCATCCCGGTATCCGGATCTTGGGTGATACTTAGCCCCTTGCCTTAAGAAAGAGAAGTATCACAATCATGTCCTTGATAGTGGTCAAGGGGCCAAGTCTTATTAAATAAGCGAAATAATGAAAATAAGATATAATAATATGAGATGCAAATGATGATGATGACCTTCTTTTCTTCTTCTTTTTTTTTAAATTTTCAACTATTTTTTGATTTTGACAATATCTGATTTTTTTTATTTTGAAAGTATCTGATTTTTTTGGGTTTTTTTAAAAATATATGATTTTTTTGGTTTCTTTGAAAATATATGATTTTTTGTTTTTTTGGGTTTTGAAAAATATCAAGATCAGACCAAGTCAATTCTAACCATGCAGTAGGGACCTTTGTTCCTTCCCCTTTCACTAAAGATTTTCTCGAGTGCAACATACATTAAGGGTAGCGCATAGTAGCCAACGACCTTTAATTAACGATGACCCTATTAGGGCCATACTTGGGATGCAACCTAGTCCTTAGAGGGAGAAAGAGAAGAATTCTTGGGAGTTAAGTCATGTGTAGGTATAGAGGGTTTAGGGTTCAATTTCCCTTCCATAGCACTATCCCTTTAGAGATTCGGTCTGTTACGTCGGGACTTTATGTCTTTTCTTATCGAAGTTACTTTATTTGAGGCACGCATATGATCGGACTCAAAATATATCGTGGGAAAACTATGCCGCTACTTTTTCCATGTCTCTTTTCATTACATAATTTTTCTTTTCTTTTGCTTTTACTTTCCCTTTTGTGGCGAGATCTTGATAGACTTTCTCGTACTTGTAGGTCTTAATAAAGTACCCCTATTTGAGGCCTCCTCTCGTCAGGAGTGCCTAGGTTAGTTATCTCACCTATTCTACCTCTTGCCCCTGCATTTGGTCGAGTAAAGAAGAGAAAAGACTTTCGCATATACCCAGATATGGCCGAAGTAGCAATGGCATTGCTCAAAGGAGTTGGCCACAGTTTGCCATGTAGTGTGTGTAAGCCACACCCGAGGTCACCCTCATTGATTGGGGAGAGAATTTCAGATCTCCAGTGCGAAGCTATCACTGACTTGACTCTACATGTAATGACACTTAAGATACAGCCCATTCCATGGATGAGAGAATTCCTTGCCCTCAGCGTTGACTAAATCATATGCGTTCCCAGGGTATACCTCCTTGATGACGTAAGGACCTTCCAAGTTTGGCTGCTACGTAGATGATGCGGGACGGGACGCGACTCGAGGCCAATTGATATGCAAACCTTAGACTCGAGGCAAACTCACGATCGTCCCTAACGAGGGAAGCATGCGGACGTGCGCGGTTGAAAAACTGGCAAAGAGCTAGGGAGGTCAACTCACACTTTCGTGCCCGGATCGGGCCACGAGACGGTCTCGGTCTCTCTCGCAATGGTGATTGAAAAGATATAACGAGGTAGATTTTTCTATTGGACTGGGGACGTTTGGGAGTTTTGGGTGGGCCAGGAGAGTTGAATGCACCTTTCTCATCACCCCTATATGTAAGTATATCTTGCCAGTGAACGGGCTTGATGGGTGTAGATGGCCCGGCCCGTGGGGAAGGGGTGTGATAGTGGACTCCCTCGAAGAAGTGGAGTAGATGTGGTGGGTCAAGGGGTTCACTAGGGAAGGGGTCGAAGGGATCAAAGAAACTGTGACCCTTTGAGACGGGTTCCCTCATGTCACGGTCCCATGTTTGGAATTGAAGGTGTAAATGGCCACCTTCATGCACTAGGGTAGATGGGACGGTAGTATCATGTAGAAGGTATGGTTCCTCCCTCAGGGTAAGTGTAATGAAATTACGCTCATCAGGAATGGGGAGGAGCAAAAGGATCTCCGTGGTGACATGACCCACGGTGCACATGGAGGTAATGGACCCTAAGGCTGGATGTGTGAAGCTACGACTATTGGGTTGGTCGAAGCCTGGGGCCAACATGTTCGTCAACTTCCATTGCCAGTCTAATCCCTTAAGAAGGTCATCCAATGTATCAACATGGTGACAAGACCGGAATGTGGTATGGAATGAGTTGACTGGCACTAATGGTAGTGTGAGGTCCATGGATGGGTAGCAAGGCGGTCTAGGGACCAAGCCTATCTTTAGCCAACTAAGTAGTGGCTCGGTGATGAATAGCTTTCCCATTAGAAACACGGGTGATTTTGGCTGAGGTGGCTCCGAATAAAGATTGGGAGGTGAGGGTGGTGGCAATGGAGCTCTCATGGGTGGGGAAGGAATGTCCTCCTTGAGGGGAAGAGGTTCTTGGGGTGGCACCAGGTTGAGGCTACCGGCTACGACCTCCCTATACTCGGGAAGGAGTCCGTCAATCTGGGTACACATCCTATCCACCTTATCTGACATGATTTTGAAAAGTTTGGTAATGGTGTGGTTTGGAGTAGGGGTATCGGGATGGACTCGCCCATAATCACTCGGCCTAGTATTGGGCTTAGGCTCATCTACATGTGGGGCTCTTTGCCTCCGAATATGACCCACTTGGTTGGACGTGATTGGGTGGGATCGGTTGGAGGTGACTGGGCCAGGTAGGTAGACCCTTCTAAGCTTGCCTTTCATCTCACGCCATGACTCTATAGGCCATTGCCTCCTAATTTCCCTCAAGTATTCTATGTCCCTCCATTTTTCGGCGGCTTCGTAAAAAAACCGCCTTGTGGCAAAGTCGACTTGCATGGCATCGGACATAATGTAACACTCAAAGTATTTGTCCATAGCGGCTTCCCACTCTAGGTAGTCACTCGGGACTTTGGAGCCATAGAAGTTTGGGGCTTCGGGCCTATAGAGGTGGTGGGGTTGGATTCCCCATCCTTGGGTGTGTCGCCACCATTCATATGACGTGGGCTTTTTGGGATCCATGGGACACGGGGAGCTATAGGATGGCCATGCCGACACTTGGTGACAAGACACTAGACACGACCCTAAGCAACAATGCAAAGTTGGAATGCAGACTCGACTACAAACCTAGACTCAACCAGTATCCAGTACGTGGCGGAGGTTTGATCCGAAGATCGCACTCACGCAAGTGTGCTACCTTCCCGATAGGCGTAACCTCTCATTCCGGGAACACCTTTTGATATATCGGGTATAGGAATGCAATGCAACACCTTGGACCGACTAACCGACAACCCTAGACTCGACTTAGCTCTGATACCAATTTGATGCGGGACAGGACGCGAACCTGGGACTCTAGCTCGCGGACGTCCCTAAGCGAGGGAAATGTGTGGATCTGCGCGGTTGAGGAACCGGCAATGAGTCACGGGTATCGGCTTTTCCGCGTGTTCTAATCGAGACACGGGACAAGTTCCACTCACTCACTCTCGCAGCGGTGATACAAATTTGACGAGCTAGTTATCCTATCACTCTAGCAGCGGCATATGAAAATATACGAGATAAGCAAAATGCCAAAGTAGGAGGGTGGCGAGTGTACCTCCACGCTCTGGGCGTGGGGAAGACGACCCCGACCAAGACCGTAACTCCCGGTACAGTAAATGTAATTAATTACAAAAGTGAATTTCTATGCTCACTCCATGTAGGGAGGTAAATGGCTACAATATATAATTATTTCATGTCCATCCAGTAGAAGGATTGGAAATGAAAATGACTGTTCCCCAGGTATTTCTGCTGGCTCGGATTACAGACAATCAGGACAGAACAGGATCTGCCTGAGACTAAATTTTGACCGACATAAAAACGATGGATCTAGACTTTGGGAAAATTATGGGTGGAAGAGGGGGATGTGATGAACACATATGATTTTTTTGGGAATTTTCGGAGATGGCTAAGGGGGCATGAAAAATACAACAATAAGACATTGTCCCGCAGATCTGCAAACTGGCAGATTGCTGGGGCGAAAATTAAATAACTAGGAAAAATAGTAAACAAAGGAGGAATGACACAAAATTTGAACTGGCGATGGAGGATGACAGGAAGAACAAACCCTCAAAATTTGAGGTCGAACAGATCTCCTGATTTGGAGATAAAATTTTGGCTTCAAGCTTCTATCTAGGGGTGGACAGAACTCCGACGAGGTGGCAGTGGTGGTGCGATGGCGGCTCAATGGCGGCGACAGCGGCAGTGCTAAGCGTCTCACTCAGAGAGGGGGTGATTTAGAGGCTTCACACCTCTGAAGATCAGAGCTATCACAGCTCCATGGGGGAAGAGAGAGAGGGGTGCGCCCTTAGGCCTTCTTGAGCAAAAAATGGGATTTTCTTCATTAATTGCTATGGATTTCACAAAATACAAGGGTTTTATAATACAAGAAAAAAGTCCTAAACTACCATCAGATCTAGGGTTAGGGAGGGGCAAATAAGGTATGGGATAATTAATCCCCCATGTGGTCAAAACCCAAAATAAAAAATACAAAAGGAGGGGGGACGCACCTTGGACCAAGGAGGCCAAGTTGGATTTCCCTTCTTGGTCAACCTTCTACCATGGACCAAAGACCGGCCCATGTGGACCCTAGAACCTAGGTGGACCAATGGGAAAGAGGGTGGGGGACCCTGCTGGACCTACTGGCATTTTACATAGAAACCCAAAGGCCTTTTTGTAAAAAAATCCAAAGATTCCTAAGGACTAACATAGTGGCTTATAATGCCTTACAATTGCAAACCCAATTAGCCAAGGATATAAATGTAAACAAAAGGACACAAATACAAAAGTAAAATATTAGTGCCCAGTGTTGATTCTCATTATTAGACCTGGAACCTCCAGGTTTAACAAATATGTATTTCACTACCATATCACTCATTTGAATTTTTTTTTCAATTACCTTATTTTGAAAATGTCTTGAGATTCTCTTTTGACATGTTGTTACATGATCGGCCACAGTTAAGCGCTTCTCATCTAAGAGTTCTAGCTGGACTAGCAACGTCTCTTGACGTTCATCGAGACTAAATTCCTTGTCTAGCTGCACCCTTAGGGAAGAGACCAGAATCCCATATGGAACTACCGCTTCCATACCATAAGTGAGAGAATAGGGGGTTTGCCCCGTAGGTGTACGAAGAAAAGATCAATAGTCCCATAGAGCCTCCACCAATCTTTCCAGCCAATCAACAAATTTATGCGATTTACAAGTTTTCTTTAAGATTTTAAGAAGGGTTTTATTAGTGACTTCGGTCTAACTGTTGCCTTAGGGATAATATGGTGATGAGTGATGCAATGTAATATTAAATTTCTTACAGAGGTCTTGGAGCACTTGTGCGACGATCTGAGGCCCATTGTCGGTGACGATGTTGCTTGGCACTCCAAACCGTGAAATGGTATTCTTCATGATAAAGCGGCAAACTATGGTAGCTTTGATCTCCACGAATGCTTCAGCTTCAGCCCACTTGGTGAAGTACTCAGTGGCGGTTAAGATAAAATGTCACGTCCCGATACAGAATATCGAAACGTGGCAGTTACAACTTTCACGATAATTAAAGTATGCTAAAGAAATTGAACACCAACAAAGACATTCATAACCATCACATTTTAATACTCAAATAATCATAAGGTTCACATACACATCAACCACAATATTATTGTTAAACTCCCAACTCCACCATTAACACTATCAACTGTAACAAGACCAAGACATAAAAAAATAAGGAAAAATTACAAGACTCTTATTCTAATATAAAGGATTGACCCCAATAAGGCATGCTCTAGACACTCTTGCCCATCCTCAGTTGATTGGTCTTCTTCATCGGAACTACCTAAAAAATATGGTAAAACACTGGATGAGCGAAAGCCCAATAAGAATTACATCTCTATAATCATGCTACTTTAAGTTATTAATATGTTAAATGAATGCAAGTGTAACTATATATAAATAGGTTCATGATGACACAAAGAATAATGAACATAAGTAAATAATGTCAATACAAATGGCATGATATGATTGTAGCACGCAGGTTCATAGCAAGTACACAATAGAGAGTATGAACATGACATTAGATTGGCCATTGAAATTTTCAAGTATTTATCCTTTCCGGGTCAAGTACAACAAGTCACTATTGTAGCAATTCATGTCAAGAGTGGAATGTCCTAGATCAATCTAGCAAGTCAAACACTTCGGTGCAATACCACACCGTGGTCAATAATAGCTCCCATGGGCACAAGTATTTTCGGGTGCTCCTCCCAAGATCAGACCGAGCCATATTAATGCCAGACATTAAGGTTGTTGCACCGAGGTCCCAAGTAAATATCTTTGACATCCACTTATTTAATGGCCAAGAGTTCAAGAATTAAGCTTTAGTAGGAAAGGTTAAAAGAACAAGGAGTCATGAGGTCGATATAGATTCCAAGGTTTAAGACGATCAGAGGCGTTCCAGCTACCGAGATCGAGAAACCATGATGTGAGAATCTAGGATAATTGGCGTCTGTTCAGAGCGCCGCAAAATTAGAAATTCACATCTTATCTTAAGCTGCCAATTCTTGGGAATAGAACAGGCACAGAGAATTCACATCAACTTAGGTTGACGCAAGTTCAAGATTTTAGCGTCAGCTGGTTCAGCTGCCAATTAAATGGCGTCTACACAGGATGCCACTAATTCCTGACTTTCACATAACCCCTTTTTGGGCTCCATAAAGGCTGGGGGTCACGTTTCTTTAGAGTTGCGTGATTGAAAAATAGGTTTAGGGTTTTTAGGGTACAACCTACCCAGTGATCGAAGAGAGAATCCTTTGATGTCGGAGTCTTACGGAGGCCTTGGTGAAAGGGATTCCAATCTGGCGAGAGGAGTTCCCGACGGAGGGTCCTTCTTTCTCCAAGAATTGATGTGTGTATTGTAGAAATCCATCAAAAACAGGGACCATGTCTTGGCCGTGAGACATTAGTGCCAACATCCACGGTATTGGATAAAAAGCTCGTGCTGGAAACAGTAAGGAAAATTCCCGTCCGATATAGTGGGCGTTACTTTTAAAATAACATCTGTCAGAAGGACGTTACATTTGAAATTAATGTCTTTCCGAGAAGGCATATAATCTTAATTTGCGTCGTGAACCAAGTCACTAATTCAATATATTTTCAAGATAATTATAAATTAGATATTGAAATAACATCATTGGGGTTGATGCCAATTAAATAATGACTCTTTGGAGAGGTGCAAATTCATCATATGGCGTCAATCTAACGGACGTTAGTTAAGTTAATCATCTACAGTCTTGATCTAATCAGGCTTAACTCTTACTGTTCATTTCTTTGAGTATGAGCAGTAACCATAATGCAAAATAAGGTTATTTTACGAGATTAAAGGCAGGAAAAGTAAGAGCATTTTTATAGAATCATGATACTCAGTAAACCATTATTTTTTTACTGGTTTAAATCATTCGTGGTAGATTTTTAAACATTCAGAGTAATTTCCTGGAAAACATAAGTTAGTATCATCACAGAAGGCGCACATTAATTCGCCTCTTAGGGTCCATCGTAATTCATGAATTTACAACTTTCTGAACGGATGCAGACCAATATGGGTCATCTGCTCTTGTCGCAAATTCTTTCATAATAGTAACAATACCAGATCATGTTCTAAACCAAAATTCTCTTTACAAACATGATAAAACATGATGTTATTGGTCTAGAGTTGAAGGAGACATGCAGTCCTAACTATCATGAAGATTAATTTGGTTTTGCTCGAGAGATCACCTACCTTTTTGGATGAAGAAGAACGACTATGCAACCCTAGTAGTAGAACTCCCACGAACGACCTTTCACGCTCCCCGCTCGCCCGTTCTCGAACACCCGTGCCATGAGTCGCAACAATAGGGTTTTACTGGATCAAGGGGTCTATTTATAGATCCTCCAAACCCTAGAGTTCCTTTCTAATACCAACATCGATCTAAACGGGATAGGAATCCTAATCTAAAACCTTCCCTACTAAGGACTCCTAGCCACCTCTGCCAGCCTCCTCTTAGGGTTCCCTTCGAACACCCTAAGGCCACTACAGTGCCCTAAGCCCAATAGCGCCTAACATTGCCTCTGGCCTATTAGTCTATCCATTATCCCTAATTAATATTTATTTTTAGTTTTATTCTAAAGCTCAATTACTTATTTATTTCCCATTAAGGTCTGAGTCTATTAAGGGATTTATTTTATTTATTCATCTCTTTTTTAAACGGGTTATTACATCCTCCGCCTCTTAAGAGAATTTGGTCTACAAATTCACATGTTACTACAAAAATGCAATGTAAAAGATGAATATGAAAACAAGCCTAGATATTTCTTCTAAATCGAATCTTCCAGTTTCTATGTAGCTTCTTCTTGGCCATGTCGGCTCCACAAAATCTTTACTACCGATATTACGCTATTCCTTAGCTGTTGAAACTTTCGGTCCAAGATCTTAACAAGCCTCTCTTCATAAGAAAAATCCTTTTGGAACACAAGATCATCATGTTGTATTATGTGAGATGGATCATACACATACTTCCGTAGCATTGATATGTGAAAGACATCGTGAATTCTGGCAAACTATGGGAGTAAAGCCAGTCTATATGCTACTTCCTCGATTCTCTCGAGAATCTCAAAGCGGCCTATGAACCTCAGGGTTAATTTTCCTTAAACTCCAAATCTGTGGATTCCCTTGTAGGGTGATTCCTTCAGGAAAATATGGTCTCCGATTTAAAATCGCAAGTCTCTTCTCCTGCTATCAGCATAACTGTAACGACCCAAGATCTGGATACCAGGAATTACCCGATATCATTCGAATCCTAGCCCGCCACCCACGAGCCGGAAGGATCGAAAGGATTAATTAGGTGTTGTGGAGATACATTGAAATTTAAAATAATGCAAGAAATAACTACATAATTAATTATTTAAATAATAGAAAATAAATTACATTTTCTATTAACAAATTAACTATAGAATCTAGTCCATAAAGTATAGTCTACGGGGAAAGAAATGTACTCAATCGCTGGGTACGCCCCTGGCTCTGGCAAGCTGGCAACTACGAACCTCCGCGCTACACGTCCAAACCTCGAGGAAGAACCGCGCACAACACCTGAAAAGAAATGGATGAGCCTCATCTCATTGCCTCAATAGAGGTCTCGCGGATCCCCACCATAAAATAACGGCAATAAATAGCAGCGATAACAAAAATAACAACAACAATAGCAGTAGTGAGCATAAAAACAATAGAAACTGAAGAAGGTGGTGGAAACATACCACTCTAAGAAACTCCTAACGGCAATAGAAAGAAAACCCTGATCTCACAATCGGGACCGCCGAACCACTGATAAAACCACGGCTACACTACTGAAGGAAAAATCACAACATCCCTGTCGTGAAGGCCCGCCCTCACAGATGAAGGCCCATCTAAGACCACGCGGTCTAAGGGTACAGCCACGACCTCACCGTCGTGAACCCTACAGTGTCTATGGGTGAAATATCAATGACTCTACTGGGAAACCTAGACTTCAACGTCAGAAAAGTACACAGAAACCACCCGCATAACCACATCCACAATGATGGGAAACCAAAACCTAAAGTCAAGAGAGAGTCATGTGTTGTGTGATGGGAGAACATGCTGATAAGTGCTATATTTTATATCATAATTTGCATCATATTTATCATCTTTAAGCATTAAATAAATAAAGTTGTGCAACATGAGTAGTTAATTTCATTCTCACAACTAATTTGAGTCTGCATGTATTTTATCATCTTTTTTAGCCAAAATGACCATGTGAGAAATATTCAAGAATTTGCACAAATATTTTTGATGAAATATGTTATTATTTAAATTTTTTGCATTTTCAGGAAATAGCGAACGGTGCATCAGAGGCCATTTTGTGAAGATTTTTTATGGAAAAAGAAATAGCTACTGAGTAAACGGGCGCGATTTTGATTGAGAAAAAGGAAAAAGAAGAATTAGCAACTGCTTATACGGATGCTATTTCATTTGATGAAAATAGAGAAAAAGAAGAAAAGCTAAAAAATAAGAAGAATTAGCGACCGTTGAAGCAGACGCAATTTCTTTGGGAAAAGAATGTGCGACCGTTTGCTGGGCGCTATTTTATAAAAAGAAATAGAGACCGCTTGCGCGGGCGCTAAATTTATGAGAGAAGAATAAGTGACCATGAGAGCGGGTGCCCATTCAATTATGCAGAAAATCAAGAAAAATAGAAAAAAAGAAATTACGCCCGCCCATGGAGTCGCCAATTCTGTGATTTATGGAAAAAAGAGAAAATATCAAAATAAGGAAACAAGAATGAGTGACCACTGTGATAGCTGCTATTTAAATTTGCGCCCACAGGGTTGGACGTCATTTCTTTCGAAGCAGAGACAAAAATGGCAAGGTCTCTTTGAAGCAATCTAGCCCACGTTCGACGTTATCCTTTCATGTTTTGATCAAGGAGGACTCTATCTTGGGGAAGAGACCTAATTTGGGCAACTAATCTATGCTGCAACACCGGATTTTGAGTTAATCTGCAAGTCGTCGATCATGAAGCTTCTCTAAACCCTATAAAAGTGCACCAAGAGCAGACCGTGGGAGGAGTTAGCCTTTCTTCTAAGCCCGTTTTCACACTTTTCTAGTCATTTTCTTAAATTTCTTTCTTCTGCAAAGTTCTTCATTTTTAAGGTATCTGCAATTTATTCTTTTTCCACTTCTTCTAATTCTCTTCTGTGTTTCAGTTATTTAAAGTTTCTTAAAGTTCAGTTCTACATTTTTACTGCTCACCTAGTTTTACACAACTCTGCTCTTCCTCCGTTTTCTTTCTCTTCTGCTCTTCTTTTCATCTAAGTCTCTTCATCAAACTTCTTCTTTTTTCAAAGATCGAAATTTTCTTCTTCTTCATTGTCCTCTAATTCCTCTTCGTTTTCAAGTTATAATCTCTTTTTTAAGATGCTATCTTTCCATTTTTCACTGTTCATCCATGCAGATATCTTCTGTTCTTCCTCAATTTTCACCCTCTTCCTTAGATTTTCTCTCTCTTCACTTTTCATAAAACTTCTTCCACTTCCTCTGATCTACAACTTTCTCTTCTTCCACCTTTGCTAATTCTTTCTAGATTTAAAGTTATTCATCTTTTTCTCACCCTCTATTTTCAATTTGATTTTTACTGTGTTTTTCTATTCTCTCCACCATAGCTTCTTCAATCTTCTTCTACTTCTATATATTTTTCTTCACACATCCCAAGGTGGATCTTCTTCCTACGGTGCTCTAAAGGCGACGTCTACTTCCAAAGTGGGGTGATCTCTTCCAAGGCTCGGCAAGGAGATGGCGACGCTATTCTTCACCATCTTGGCTCTTATTTCTTCCCTTGCTCTTTTATTTCCAAGTTATAATTTTTATTTTCATAGAGTTATGATTGCCACTTTCATAGTAATAAAAATTCAATTTTTTTGCAATTGTGTTCTTTTATTCTCTCTCTCTCCTTCCAAATTCTCTTCTCAACTCTCTCAAATTCTTTAGATAGGTTTATTTCCATGAAATTTTATTTTCCTTTAGTATAAACTCACTCCAAATTCAGATTTTTCAAATATAAGGATTTTTCAACTTGTTTAAATAAGAATTTTTCTTATCCGTGAGATCGACCCGTTCTTGCCACTCTACTTGAATTTTAAATCTTTTTAGTGAGTGAGTGCAGTTATTTTTGAAATTATGGCACGACTTTTGACGACAAATTTTGTGCACATCAATTTTTGGCGCCGTTGCCGGGGAAGAAAATATTTTTTTTATGGTTGGATATTCTTGTGTTTGATTTGTATATAGTTTTACTAATCTTTTTGTTTTTATTTTGCAGGAAAAAAAATCAAAAAATCAAAGAAAAAGAAAATTTAGACCTGAAATTCATAGAAAATCATTTGTTGCAGAAAGTCTGGAAGCGTCGCTAAAAGTCTGCATTTGTCACTACAGGAATCTGAAAATCTGAAAAATCCAGGAAAATCAAGCGTCGCTAAAGGTCAGTTAACGTAGATACATATTCTGTTTTTCTAATTTCTAAAAAATTTCAAAAAAAATCAAAAAAATTCTTAAAAAATCCATAAAATTTAAAAAAAAAAAATCAAAAAATCAGAAAAATACAGACATCATCCTCTTCTCCTCTTTCTCCCTTCTTAAGGGTAATTTAGGCACACCCCCCTTAGAATTGGAAGGACCCTCCATTGAGCATTCCGTCTCTTTGGATTGAAATATCCTTTTCCAAGACCTCTATAAGTCCCCGCACCCATGGATTCCCTTATGGACGTCGGGCCGGTTGTACCAAGAAACACCTTGAAGTTAGCTTACCCTTAGAAGTAAAAAAATAATAACAACAAAACAAAACAAAAAAAATCATCCTTTGGCATACATAATTCATATAGTTGTTGTACTTGCATCATTTTGAAAAAAAAATCATGTTGCATGCATTATTCATATAGTTGTTGTTTGCATTGCATTGAAAATAATAAAAAAATATAACAACAAAACAAAAAAATCTTAAAAAATGGGTGAGAAATTCATGTTTTTGAGTTGGGCTTGCATATTCAATAAGACATACCTTTTGGCCCATTTTTCTTGATACATTCCTTGGGCTATGAATCCAAATTCTTTCAAGTCACCTTTTTCTCACCTATGGGCCAAGCTGGCCCATTATGGTCCAACTCAATCTTTCTCATTCACCCAACTTGGCCCGACCTACTACGAAAGCCCATACTCTTAGTCGGCCCACAAAGAAAGCCCATCACTCATAGGGGCCCAACTTCATTCCTTTAACCAAGATCATATCCAATCCACTCAATTCTTTCATGGGCCCTTTAATTCATCTCGACCCCAAGAACAAGCTCAAATTGTTCAAGGACTCTCCACCCCTTCTCATGATTCTTATTGAGGAGGATAATATAATAATTCTTGGGATTCATATCAAGGTCCGGCCCAAAATCCTCCGAATCAATTCTTGCAAAAATGGGCGCCATCTTCAAATCACTTTCATGATCAAGCCCACTATAGAGGATAACCCACATACTCTCCCCTACCTCACTATTCAACTTTTCTTATCCTTCGAACTCTACTTCTCAGTCTACCCATATATCTCCTCAATGCCCAACTCTCAATCAGGAGGAGAGATTGAATCAATGTCATCAATTCATCATGGCTCAAATTCAATCCAACGAAGCCCGACTAGATCAACTTAGTGAAACCATCAAGGGCATGGAATTAGATCAGTTGCCTAGCTACTCCAATGACAATTCTGATTACTAACTTCCACAATTTGACAATACTGAAAGCTTTTATGAGCAACCCATGGTTTCCCATGAACACAATACTCAAATCACTCACGATTTAGATCATGTGGAAAATATGGAGGATTCTTATCAGGAAGTTTTTGAGGGAGTTAGTTATAGCTGTGATGATGATGAAACAGATAAGCTTCAAGAGCTGGAGCGTCATTGCCCTTATGTAGAGAGTTCTAAAGAAGTTGATGATCTCAAGTTGGGGAGAGAAGAAGAGGAAGGCGATGTGCATCAAAATGATCAAATTTCACCAATTTCCCTTCCCGAATTCTAAGAGATCAGGTTTCAAGAAGAAGAAGACGAAGAGGTGACGATAGAGAAGGATTTGAGTGGTGTTATGAACCAGTTGTCCTGGGTAGATGAAGAGGTGGGTAACTTCCATGATCTTACTCTCGATGGGGCATCCTTAAATCATAAGGAGGATTACTTTGTGATTAATAATCTTGATGATTTAATAAAGATGAATTCTAAATATCCTCCTCCTTTTGATGAGTTTGGTGAAGGGGCATGGTTGAAAATATTTACCTTTAATCTACCTACGCCATTATTGGATAAGTTGTTTGATAATCTTCATTCGATTAATGAATTTGATGAAGGGGTCTTATTATAGAATTTCACATTTGATTTGGCCCCCGAGTCCAATCCAATAAAGTCTGAATCATTCGATGAATTAGATTCTGAGCTCATGCTTCCTTCCAATTTGATTCCCCTAAAAGTTAAACCTCTTCAGAATGACATTCTAGGACCTAAGGGGGATATGCCAGCTATATTCACCTTTGATTTGACTCCCCATCAGGAAGACCAGTTGATTAGTGCTCTTAATACACCAGAGGCTATCATTAAGGGGAGTGTGGTAGATTTGAAAGATATTAGTTCGCCGGTTTGCATGCATCATAGTTTAAGTAATACCAATCTCATTCCAAAGCCACCGGCACATGAGCGGGCTGACATGGAGGAAGTAGCCAATAAATGGGTAGTCAAGTTGGTAGATACAGGACAAGGAGACCAGTGGATAGATACTGGGCAGAGGTTCCACCCAGATCTTACTAAGTTAATGGCCATTGATTTGCATATGCCCCCAAAGGAAGAAAATTGGTTCACATATACTTCTAATGTTCAACTTAATAATGTACGAAACCAACATACTTTCAGCCCATGCATGTACATGCAAAATCTTATCTTCTCATGGCATAAATGCTGGAAATTGAAAGCATATAAGATAACGTGGTGGCTCATTCTTACCTCAACTCTATGGTTATGGAGCTTGCACCTTCTATGCATGCGTCTGGCTGAAGACGGAAAACTTAGTGCTTCTCGGAGGCAACCCAAGATTTTTTATTATTTAATGTTTTGTTTTAGTGTGTTTTTTAGTGGTTAGGTACGAGCCAAGGTGAGGAAGTTATCGCCACCATCTCAAACAAGGTTTCACCCCGCATAACAGGTTGTCTCTTTCCTACTCAACAACATTGCCTGTTACATTGTTATATTGCTTTCTATTACATATGCCATTGAGGACAGTGTCATTCAAGTTGGGAGGGAGTGGAAAAAATTTCATGATGCATATAGTAGAACCTGACATGAGTTCTTGCTTAATGTTCTGCATTTATTGTCTGTCATGCATTTCTGCATAAAATTAAAAAATGATGAAATCCCCATTTTGAGTTTCTTGATTCATGCTTAAATTGAAAGTGATTCTGGAATAGGAAAGACTAGGGAGAAGGATGATGGAAAATTTCTTCGATCTAGCCATGGAAAATTGATGTAAGAATCTCTTTAAAGTCCTTTAGCACTTCAAAAGAAAAGAAATCACATTACACGCTAATGAAATAAGCGGGACAAGCCTTCTGCTATTTTGGATATGTTGTCTGATACTCTGCACTTCTTAAAGAGAAAATTTCTGCCAAGTCATTTATCAAATAAGTGTAAAAGCACAATGAAAAGAAAAAAGAAAAAAAAGAAGAGAGAAAAAGAACACCATGCAAAATGCCCCTAGTCTTGGTAACCGGGCCTACTTCACCTAACAAGTGTTGATGTTCGCGTCAAACGGAAAAGGGAACCTAGATCTGTATAACTAGGCCTGCTTCTCCTAAGGCAAGAGTCGAGGTTCATGTTAGGCAGTGAAGGGTAGTGCAGCATCATGTGTGTAAAAAAATACAAAGATCCCAAAGGGATAAAGTAATAAGGCAGACAAAAAGCTAATATGCTTAATATTCTGATTATGAGGTATAGGGTTGAAAGGCACTTGTTTGGAATATCAAATGAGGGACGCAATTATCTACGCTGTGGATTTGGTAGTTACACATGCACAAGTGCTATTGAACTTTGATTTGAATTCTTGATCATGTACTTTAATTTTCAAACATAAGACTAGTGTGTATTAATGCTTCCGGATTCCTAATCTTTGGTTGATTCTATAAAGGAAGAGCTAGATATGAAAGTATGGACTTCGTAAACTCTTGTTGGTCCTAAATTTTAAAATATTTACATTGCTAAGGGACTAGCAATGAGTAAGTTGGGGGGGTGCGATAAGTGCTATATTTTATATCATAATTTGCATCACATTTATTATCTTTGAGCATTAAATGAATAAAGTTGTGCAACATGAGCAGTTAATTTCATTCTCACAACTAATTTGAGTCTACATGCATTTTATCATCTTTTTGAGCCAAAATGACCATGTGAGAAATATTCAAGAATTTACATAAATATTTTTGAAGAAATATGATATTATTTAAAATTTCTACATTTTCAAGAAATAACGACTGGTGCATCAGACGCTATTTTGTGAAGATTTTTTTATGGAAAAAGAAATAGCGACTTAGCAAACGGGCGCGGTTTTGATGGAGAAAAAGAAAAAAAAAGAAGAATTAGCGACTGCTTATACGGACGCTATTTCATTTGATGAAAATTCAGAAAAAGAAGAAAAGTTGAAAAATAAGAAGAATTAGCGACCGTTGAAGCAGACTCAGTTTCTTTGGGAAAAGAATGTGCGACCGTTTGCTGGGCGCTATCTTATAAAAAGAAATAGCGACCGCTTGCGCAGGCGCAAAATTTATGGGAAAAGAATAAGCGACCATGAGAGCGGGCGCCCATTCAATTATGCAGAAAATCAAGAAAAATAGAAAAAAAGAAATTGCGCCTGCCCATGGAGTCGCCAATTCTGTGATTTATGGAAAAAAGGAAATATATCAAAATAAGGAAACAAGAATGAACGACCACTGTGATAGCCGCTATTTAAATTTGCGCCCACAGGGTTGGACTCCATTTCTTTTGAAGCAGAGACAAAAACGGCAAGGTCTCTTTGAAGCAATCTTGCCCACGTTCGATGTTGCCCTTCCATGTTTTGATCAAGGAGGACTCTATCTTGGGGAAAAGGTCTAATTTGATCAACTAATCTATGCTGCAACACCGGATTTTGAGTTAATCTGCAAGTCGTCGATCGTGAAGCTTCCCTAAACCCTATAAAAGGGCACCAAGAGCAGACCGTAGGAGGAGTTAGCTTTTCTTCTAAGCCCATTTTCATACTTTTCTAGTCATTTTCTTATATTTCTTTCTTCTTCAAAGTTCTTCGTTTTTAAGGTATCTACAATTTCTTCTTCTTCTTCTTCTTCTTCTTCTTCTAATTCTCTTCCATTTTAAAGTTATTTCAAGTTTTTCAAAGTTCAGTTCTGTGTTTTTACTGTTCACCCGATTTTACACAATTCTCCTCTTCCTCCGTTTTCTTTCTCTTCTGCTCTTCTTTTCATCTAAGTCTCTTCATCAAACTTCTTATTTTTTCAAAGATCTAAATTTTCTTCTTCTTCATTATCCTCTAATTCCTCTTCATTTTCAAGTTATAATCTCTTTTTTAAGGTGATATCTTCCCATTTTTCACTGTTCATCCGCGTAGATACCTTCTGTTCTTCCTCGATTTTCACCCTCTTCCTTAGGTTTTCTCTCTCTAAACTCTTCACGAAACTTATTCTTATTTCTTTGATCTACAACTTTCTCTTATTTCACCTCTTCTAATTCTTTCTAGATTTAATGTTATTCATCTTTTTCTCACCCTCTATTTTCAATTTGATTTTTACTGTGTTTTTCTTTTCTCTCCACCATAGCTTCTTCAATCTTCTTCTTCTTCTATATATTTTTCTTCACACATCCCAAGGCAGATCTTCTTCCTATGGTGCTCTAAAGGCGGCGTCTACTTCCAAAGCGGGGTGATCTCTTCCAAGGCTCGACAAGGAGACGGCGGTGCTATTCTTCACCATCTTGGCTCTTATTTCTTCCCTTGTTCTTTTATTTCCAAGTTGTAATTTTTATTTGTTGTGACTCCTATATGTTGATGATGTTGACATGTAACTATACTTCATATGGCAACACATTATTTTGATGAATTGGCAACACTGTTTATGTTTTGATGATATCACTTTATCAGATTGTCTGTGTGTTATATGCATTTTATCTTGTCTTCACACTGAACACACACTCAAAGTCTCAAAGTCCATACATCCACAATGCATTGGCTAAGTCTATACACTGCTGAACGTTATGTTCTTCAAAGTCTGTACATTGGTCTGCATAGGCTAAGTATATACGACGTCAGTTCATGCATTGTCTTAGGCAAAGTCTATACAGCCTTTTGCTTCGCCAAAGTCTGTACTTTGGTCTTCGATTTCAATGTCCATACATTGGGCTTTTACATGAGGTCTATACATTGGACTGTTCTTCAAAGTCTGCACATCAGTCTGTTATAGTAAGTCTGTACATTGGCTTCACATATTCAAGTCTGTACAGCCGTTTGCATTGGACTTAAAGTCTAGACATTGCACTGTTGCATACATTGTCTTCGTGATGTTTTTCTCCTTGACTTCGTGTCAAGTACTGTTTCGTCTTCGTGTTGTTTTCACTCCGTGTCGATTTCAGTTTTCGTCTTCGTGTTGTTTTCAACCCGTGTCAATTACTGTTTCGTCTTCGTGTTATTTTCAACTCGTGACGGTTTCTATTCTGTCTTCGTGTTGGTTTCTCGCTTTAGACTTCGTGTCTTTCTCGCTTTGACCACACTCCGTGTCGATTTCAGTTTTCGTCTTCGTGTTGTTTTCAACTCGTGTCGGTTACTGTTTCGTCTCCGTGTTGTTTCATGTCTTCGTGTCGTGTTTCATACACCTCGTGTCTTTGTCGCTTTGTGACTTCACATCGTGTCGTTTTCATCGTCTTCATGTCGTTTTTGTTCTATTGCGTGCAGGACATCGCAGCACCTCGTGTTGCTTTCTGTGCCACTTCGTGTCATTCTCGTTTCACTTCGTGCTGTCTCTGCGTCTGAGTCTTCGTTGCTATTTCTATCTTCGTGTTGTTTTTCCTAAAACCTCGTGTCCTTCTTGTTCTGTAACTACACTTCGTATCAATTTTGTCTTTCGTCTTCGAGTTGGTGTCAGTCCAGTGTCTTCGTTAGTGTCTCAGGCTTTTGGTCAAGTCTGTACATAGCTTTCACTTATATGAAGTCTATACAACGCAGTGCTTCTGATAAAGTCTATACAGAGTTGTTCTTCAACCTGATCATCCGATACTCTGTTTTGACAGGGACTCTCTACTGAGATTGCTGACATGGCTCGTGATCCCAGGAGGACAAGGTGACCAGATGCTGCCACGTGGATGGAAGCATCTCAAGTCTGGAGAATTCCTTGGGCGGGAAAACGTGGAAGCCACGCGCCCTTATCCAGCTGCTGCTGTTATAAATATCAGTCCTCATCTTCTATAGAGGATGATCGAAGTTGGCGAAGTATATACATCCAGTATGAAACAAGCAGCCACCGAGATCCACTGTGAGAGGAAGAAAAGCAGAGAAGAAGAAAAGGAGAGAAGAAGAAGAAGAGAGATGAGTTGAGAGAGTTATCGTGAGAGTTTGTGAATCAGTCTCTTGGTCCAGTTACCAGAGCTGATACTGCTCAACCTTGAGCTACAGTCGTTTTTGGCTTTCTTCCATTCGATTGTATGTTTCGTTTGCTTTTCAGTCTTTGTTATTTTCCTTTGAAAACTCTTGTTCGATCAAGCTGTTAGTCAGCGGTTTCAAGCTGTGAGGCAGCGGGTTGCAGAGGCGTTCCTCTGGTCGGCTAAGCTGTAATGCCCAGCAGAGTAAGCTGTGATGCTCAGCTGTTGCAGAGGGTGTTCCTCTGGTCGGGATAAGCTGTAAGCCCCAGCCGTTGTTGGCAAGCTGTAAAGCCCAGCGGTTTGAAGCTGTGTATCAGCAGTAATCCACATTCGAGTTGAATGTGGGGTGGACGTAGGTCGGATTGACCGAACCACCTAAAAGCCGTGTGCCTCTTGTGTGTTTCTTTCAGCGCATTGGTTGTGTTCGTCTACTGCTCTTCTAATTCTGCATTTGATTCTAGGCATAATTTTTTAAATAGCCAGTTGATCTATTCACCCCCGCCTCTAGATCCACATCCTGTGGTGATAGAGCCTTCCATCTAACTCCAACACTTGGTATCAGAGCTAGACTCTTCTACAGGGACTTATTGCCCGAAGAGGATAAGCAAAGATGGACGGAAGAGGGATGATAGCTGAAGGGCAATCTACATCCAAGCCCCCGTACTTTGATGGAACCAACTACGCATACTGGAAGCATCGTATGCAGGTATTTTTGAGGGCTAAAGATTATGAAATTTGGAAAGTAGTTAGCAAGGGACCCTTCGAGCTGTCTCCAAATGAAGACGTATGGACCAAGGAAGAAATCAGAAGGTCCACGCTCAACTGGAGTGCAATCAATGCAATCCAGTGCTCTCTGCATCCCACCGAGTTCTCATGAATATCGGCCTGCTCCTCAGCGAAGGAAATGTGGGATGCACTTGAAGTCATCTATGAGGGGACTTCACAAGTCAGAGAGACTAAGACCAATCTACTGGTTTCAGAATACGAAGCCTTCAGGATGAAGCCTAATGAGACCATCAAGGAAATGTATGCTCGGCTGACTATTATCACAAATGGTCTCAGAGGCTTCGGGAAAAAATATTCTGAGTATGAAGTAGTCAGGAAGATATTGCGATCCTTCACTCCAATTTGGCACACCAAGGCCACAGTAATGGAAGAGTCAAGAGATCTGCATAATACTAAGGCAGATGAGCTGATCGGATCTATAATGGCTTATGAGATGAATATGCCAAAGATAGAGGAGGCTGACAGAAAGAGGAAGCCTATAGCTCTGAAGGTTGGTGCTAGCAGATCCAGTCGATCCAGCCCCAACGGATCATCAACAGAAGAGAGCTTTTCTGAAGAAGAAGTGGCAAATGCTGATATTGCCATGATTACTAGGGAATTCCGGAGATTTCTCAAGAAGGAAGGAAGAAGATTCAGCCGAAGAAATCCCAACAGTGGCCGCCGAGACACAAGGTACAAATCAAATCCTGTAAAGAAAGCTGAAAATAATGTTTGCTATCAATGCAGGAAGGCGGGTCACTTTAAAGCTGAATGTCCGACAAATCAGAACCTCAAGGACAAGTCCAAGAAGAAGAACACAAAAGGGAAAGCTATGGTGAGTACCTGGAGTGATGAGGATGAGGGATCCTTGAGCGTCACTTCGGACAGCGAAGTTGAAGCTGAGAAGCCAATTTGCCTCATGGCAACCAGCTCAGAACATAGAGAGGAAGAATCTAATGAGGTATCCTCTCGCTATGAAAATTTTACCATTACTGATTGGATGGTTGCTTATGATGAACTTACAGATAGAGTAGATGAGGTCAGAAAAGAAAGCAGGCATCTACGAAGAAAAATTAAAATCATGCAAAACGATACTTCATTGTCTGATTAAATTACCTGCTTAGAAACTGAGAACAGTAATCTGAAACTCACATGTTCTGAATTTGAAGAAATCAATAAAGAACTGAAAATGTCTAAGGAAGAAAATGTGAGATTAGACAATGAAATTGATGCATGGAAACTAAAAATTCAGAATTATGAAAATGAGATAAAAATTGTTTCTGAAAAATATGAAGCTGTCCTCAATGTGAATAATGAGTTGAAAAAATCTATTGATGAAGTTCAGAAAGACAATGAGGATAAGCTAAAAACAATTGAGAAAATGACCCAAGGATCTGAAAATTTAGATGCATTATTGGGGTCAAAGGTAAACTTCAGAAGAGAGGGCCTAGGATTCAACTCTTGTGCAACCAAAAGCTTTGGAATGAAAACTATTTCCTTTGTTGCACAAAAGGAGAAAGGACCTCTGATCAACATGAATTCTAATAATGCTGTAAAGAAAAATTTGAATCTGAAAAGGCTAAATGCAGAGGAGAAGGGTAAACAGAAAGTAGGTGAGCCTAGTAGAATTGGGACTTCCAAACCTAGCTCTAGTGCTCAACCCAAGGTTAAGGGTCAGCCTGTTCAGGTAAACAAACCCTATGTCAATGTCAAAAGGTCTTCACCACCATCATCACATAAAAGGACCCAACCAAAACCTATGAATAGGTCAGCAGGGTCAAGGGTGTAGGGAAGACAAAATATTTTCAGAAGTCAGCCCAACCAATTCAATCCATCTAGAGTTCAGTTCTACTACCCCACACAGCCAATCTATTCTAATGGGCGTGGGTAGACTAGAACTCAAGGGATGTATACAGGGTATGTTCATCAACCTACACACTTTTACAGACCCTATGTCAGAAATTGGGAAAATGGGTATGGTAGTCGGATGCCTAGAAATTACCATCATTTCCACAGCCAGCCCAGGAACTACCATGGCCAAAACTTTATGAATGCAACTTGGCCGAAGCATTGGCACAATAACAAAAATTCTGTGAATAATTCTGTTGGTGCATATAAGAAGAAAGTCAACAAGAAAAAGTAAAACAAAAAGAAATCTGGAAAATCCACTGAACATAACTGCTTCAAACAAATGTGGATTCCCAAAACCATGCTTTCTTTCTTTACTTGCACTTCATCTGCATTGGAGCCCAATCAGACTTGGGTTCCAAACTCTTTGCCCTAATTGTGTATGCAGGTATGTCTGGCAGCCAAGAGCAACTTGTGGTACTTGGACAGTGACTGCTCCAGGCATATGACAGGAGATAAGGCCAAGTTTTGCATGCTAACTGAAAAGCTAGGAGGCCTTGTCACCTTTGGAAGCAACACAAAGGGTAGGATCATTGGATCAGGTAAGGTAGGTAAGTGTTCTACCTGCTGCATTGATGATGTTTTGCTGGTTGAAGGGTTAGCTTACAATTTACTTAGTATCAGCCAGTTGTGTGATAAGGGTCATAAGGTTTTATTTGACTCTCAATGCTGCAAGGTTTTTGAACCTGATTCAGAAATTATAAAATTCTCTGGAAAAAGAATAAATAACACATACATGATAGATCTAGATGATATTCAGCATTCTAACCTATGTCTTACTGCCAATAGAGAAGATTTAGCATTTTTATGGCATCGTAGGTTAGGCCATGCTAGTTATACCATT
Source organism: Amorphophallus konjac (assembly GCA_022559845.1). Taxonomy (NCBI): domain Eukaryota; kingdom Viridiplantae; phylum Streptophyta; class Magnoliopsida; order Alismatales; family Araceae; genus Amorphophallus; species Amorphophallus konjac. Next base: position 156,102,941 of record CM040129.1, read on the forward strand.
TTGCATAAACTAAACAAGCATAGCATGGCTAGAGGACTTCCTGAAATTTCCTTCAAGAAAGAAAATAAATTCTGTGATGCATGCACTCAATCAAAGATAACTAGAAAGTCATTTAAGTCTAGAATTGAAAATCTGTCTTCCAAACCCTATGAGCTGATACACATGGATCTCTTTGGGCCAACCAGATCTGTCAGCTTATCAGGAAGGAGGTATGGGTTTGTCATGGTAGATGACTTTTCTAGGTATACTTGGGTTTATTTCTTATCTAATAAGAGTGATGCTTTCTCAGAATTTCAGGAGTTCTATGTTAAAGTAAATCAGAAAATTGAAAATATTTTGACTGATCATGGAGGTGAGTTTGAAAACTCACAGTTTGATGAACTCTGCAGGTCAAATGGAATCAACCATAGGTACTCCTCACCAAGGACACCTGAGCAGAATGGGGTTGTGGAGAGAAGGAACAGAACCCTAGTGGAGATGGGTCGTACACTTCTTACTGAAGGTGGTCTACCAAGGAAATTTTGGGTTGAAGCAGTAAACACTGCCTGTTATGTAATTAACAGAGTCATGGTAAGACCTTCTACCCAGCAAACACCATATGAGATCTTAAAGGGTAAGAAACCTTCTATTGCTCATTTCAAAGTTTTTGGCTGCAAATGTTTTATTCATATAAATGATAAAAGAGACCTTGATAAATTTGAACCTAAAGGTGAACCAGGAATCTTTCTTGGTTATTCTAAAAACACACGAGCATATAGAGTGTACAATCTGAACTCTAAAACTATTGAAGAATCTCCACACATAATTTTTGATGAATCCTTGGTAAATTCTAACGTTGGTCAATGCAGGAATGAAGACAATGGTGGAATCTTGAAGGAAGGAGATCCTGAAGACAATTCAGAGGATGAAGAAGGACATACAGAACTTAATGAAGAGGAGTCTACAGTTCAGGGGGAGGTAAATCAAAGACATGACAATTCAATTGTGAACATTAGATATCTTAAAGATCATCCTGTAGATAATATAATTGGAAATCTGCATGACCCCCCTAGGACTAGAGGTCTCCTTAGAATTCAACATGAACTAAATGCATATGCTCTTGTCTCTCAAATTGAACCCAAGTCCATTGACTGTGCCCTCAAGGATATGCATTGGACTAATGCCATGCATGAGGAGCTCAATCAGTTCGACAGGAACAAGGTATGGAACTTGGTCCCACCTCCTGATCATGGAATAGTCATAGGGACTAGGTGGGTCTTCAGGAATAAATCTGATGAATTAGGAAATATTGTTAAAAATAAAGCCAGACTTGTTGCTCAGGGGTACAACCAGGAGTTTGGTATTGGCTTTGAAGAGTCATTTGCCCCTGTAGCCAGATTAGAAGCCGTTAGAATTTTATTAGCTTATGCATGTTCCCTAGGTATAATCCTCCAGCAGATGGATGTAAAATCTGCATTCTTGAATGGGGAAATTAATGAGGATGTCTATGTTAGACAGCCCCCTGGATTTGAATGTCTAGATTTCCCTAATCATGTTTACAAATTAAATAAAGCTCTCTATGGTCTTAAGCAAGCTCCCAGAGCTTGGTACGACAGGTTGAGCAAGTTCCTCACTGATCAAAATTTCACTAGAGGAGTAGTTGATCAGACCTTGTTTACAAAGATGAGTCACTCTGAAATTCTTATTGTACAGATTTATGTGGATGATATCATTTTTGGGTCAACTAACCCCAAATTGTGTGAGAAATTTTCTGAAACAATGACTAATGAGTTTGAAATGAGCTCAATGGGTGAGCTCAAATTGTTTCTTGGACTGCAGGTCACACAAACAAAGGAAGGAATGTTTATTACTCAGTCCAAGTACACAAGGGATCTACTCAAGAAATACAAGATGGATAACCTTAAAGAGATAGCTTCTCCAATGGGTACTTCTACAAGCTTGGATGAAGACACTAAAGGTAACCCATTTGACCAGAAATTATACAGAGGTATGATCGGATCCCTTCTCTACTTAACAGCATCTAGGCCTGATATTCAATTCGCTGTAGGATTATGTGCTAGGTTTCAGGCCAGTCCTAAGGAAAATCATTTTAAAGCTGTGAAAAAGATTTTTAGATATCTGCTAGGCACCCAGGAGCTAGGATTATGGTATCCTGCTAGGTGTGAGTTAGAGCTTCTAGCCTACACTGATGCTGATTATGCTGGGTGTCGAGTAGATAGAAAAAGCACTAGTGGCTACTGTCAATTCCTTGGTGGCTGTCTAGTATCTTGGGCATCTAAAAAGCAACACACTATAGCCTTGTCTACAGCTGAAGCTGAATATGTTGCAGCATGTAATTGTGCTGCTCAAGTACTTTGGATTAAGCACCAACTAGATGATTATCAGATAAAATTGGAATGTATTCCAATTCTATGTGATAATACTAGTGCCATATGCCTTGCTAAAAATCCTGTTCATCATTCTAGGACTAAGCACATAGAAATAAAACATCACTTTCTAAGAGATGTTGTGAACAAAAAGGAAATTGAACTGGACTTCATTGAAACAGACAAACAAGTTGCTGATATCTTTACTAAGCCACTTGGAAATGAAAATTTTAAATTTTTTAGAAGAGAACTTGGCTTGTGTAAATTTCAGCATAATGAATGAACTCTCTGTTGACTTGAATAAAACTTTTGAGCTGCTTTGAGTAAATTTCTGATTTGGACTTGCTGTTGATAGATTGAATAAACATTGTGCAACAGACTTGTGATAATGCATGACTCTCATATCCTTTATTGCACTCATGATCATCATTGCATACATATGTCTAGATGCATGATATGTCTATATTTCTGCATGGGTCATACTACATGATAAGATAGTCTGATTAAGCATGAACTTCAAAAATCATCTGATTTGTCATCTTTTGCAAAATCGCATGCATATAGTCAGGGGGAGTCTTGTCAGAATTTCGAGGTGAATTGCTGCGTCTATTCAATCCTTGACTCTGAATGGTTGAGTCTGACAACATGGCAATCTTTGAGTCAGTTCTAATATTAAGCAATAGAAAACAGATTTCTTCTTTCATAGGAACCTTAATTGCTTAAAGACTGACTTAATGGTTTAAAATTTATAATCTTTAGAGTTGAAAGACTACAATCAGTAATAAGGATGCTGAAAATTGATAAAGCTCTCAACCCTTATCTTATTTCATGTCAGACAAAGTTGATTATATCTGAAATCTGAAAACTCATCTGAAATCATGTTAGAGAAGCTAAGTATGTGTATTGTCCTTAAACAAGTCATTCTGAAACAAATAAAAGGCAGCTAAGAAAGATATCGCAAAACATTGAAAATCATTTGAGAAATAGCATTGACAGAGCAATGAATGGTAAATCACTGAGAAACTAAGTGATCCATCAAAGAAGTGGACACCACTCATGTCATGAGGTGTATCAGCTATCTCTGTATAAAATGATCAAAACAGTAGGTTGTTTTTCACTGAGTACCTGGGGGTAACTGACATTTAATAAACGTGTACCCTCATACAAAAAGGTGTCAATCAATTCTATTGAATTTGATCATAGGCAAGATGGTCCATCATGTTGAGTATCTAGGGGTATTGGCGTCTGATAAACGTATACCCTTACGCAAAAAGACTTTTGGTACCTGAATGCCCTAAATGAAACAATATTGAAAATGCTGTTCCTTAAAAGAAATTTCATGGATGTCAATTGTTTAATTTCAATACATGCCCTGGCTTCTCTTAACACATTTTACTGAGTCTATTAAAGTAAGATATTTTGAAACTGAGGTTTATTGTTTTATCATGAACATCAACCTTATCCAATGAATGTAGTGCATGAACTTTCATTTTTATAACTTTTAAACCAGAAATTTTGTTTTCTAAGCCATCTCTAGGATCATATGACTGAAGGTTCTGTACTTTAATTGCCTAATTTTTTGAACTACTTGCCAAGAATGCCAGTCAGCTAAACTTTCTTTCTCTTCACTTGTCTTCACTTTCCCTCCTATTTGTTGATGGCAAAGGGGGAGAATATTGTCTGAATATTAGATTCAGGGGGAGTGTATTCAGGGGGAGTGTATTACATCATGGCATGGCAAAGAGGGAAATTCTTTTTAGCAGGGAGTTGCTTACATTTTGTAGCATGCAGCATGTCATTCATAGCATCTACATGCATCTGCATAACAATATGAATAATAAATCATGTCTTTCATCAAAAATGCATCTGTATGACAGGATGTTGCTAATCTACATAATAGGGGGTTGCCATCATCAAAAAGGGGGAGATTGTTGTGACTCCTATATGTTGATGATGTTGACATGTAACTATACTTCATATGGCAACACATTGTTTTGATGAATTGGCAACACTGTTTATGTTTTGATGATATCACTTTATCAGATTGTCTGTGTGTTATATGCATTTTATCTTGTCTTCACACTGAACACACACTCAAAGTCTCAAAGTCCATACATCCATAATGCATTTGCTAAGTCTATACACTGCTGAATGTTATGTTCTTCAAAGTCTGTACATTGGTCTGCATAGGCTAAGTATATACAACGTCAGTTCATGCATTGTCTTAGGCAAAGTCTATATAGCCTTTTGCTTCGCCAAAGTCTGTACTTTGGTCTTTGATTTCAATGTCCATACATTGGGCTTTTACATGAGGTCTATACATTGTTGTTTGCAGTGCAAGTCCATACATTGGACTGTTCTTCAAAGTCTGCACATCAGTCTGTTATAGTAAGTCTGTACATTGGCTTCACATATTCAAGTCTGTACAGCCGTTTGCATTGGACTTAAAGTCTAGACATTGCACTGTTGCATACATTGTCTTCGTGATGTTTTTCTCCTTGACTTCGTGTCAAGTACTGTTTCATCTTCGTGTTGTTTTCACTCCGTGTCGATTTCAGTTTTCGTCTTCGTGTTGTTTTCAACCCGTGTCAATTACTATTTCATCTTCGTGTTGTTTTCAACTCGTGACGGTTTCTATTCTGTCTTCGTGTTGGTTTCTCGCTTTAGACTTCATGTCTTTCTCGCTTTGACCACACTCCGTGTCGATTTCAGTTTTCGTCTTCGTGTTGTTTTCAACTCGTGTCGGTTACTGTTTCGTCTCCGTGTTGTTTCATATCTTCGTGTCGTGTTTCATACACCTCGTGTCTTTGTCGCTTTGTGACTTCACCTCGTGTCGTTTTCATCGTCTTCGTGTCATTTTTGTTCTATTGCGTGCAGGACATCGCAGCACCTCGTGTTGCTTTCTGTGCCACTTCGTGTCATTCTCGTTTCACTTCGTGCTGTCTCTGCGTCTGAGCCTTCGTTGCTATTTCTGTCTTCGTGTTGTTTTTCCTAAAACCTCGTGTCCTTCTTGTTCTGTAACTACACTTCGTATCAGTTTTGTCTTTCGTCTTCGAGTTGGTGTCAGTCCAGTGTCTTTGTTAGTGTCTCAGGCTTTTGGTCAAGTCTGTATATAGCTTTCACTTATATGAAGTCTATACAACGTAGTGCTTCTGATAAAGTCTATACAGAGTTGTTCTTCAACCTGATCATCCGATACTCTGTTTTGACAGGGACTCTCTACTGAGATTGCTGACATGGCTCGTGATCCCAGGAGGACAAGGTGACCAGATGCTGCCACGTGGATGGAAGCATCTCGAGTCTGGTGAATTCCTTGGGCGGGAAAACGTGGAAGCCACGCGCCCTTATCCAGCTGCTGCTGTTATAAATATCAGTCCTCATCTTCTATAGAGGCTGATCGAAGTTGGCGAAGTATATACATCCAGTCTGAAACAAGCAGCCACCGAGATCCACTGTGAGAGAAAGAAAAGCAGAGAAGAAGAAAAGGAGAGAAGAAGAAGAAGAGAGATGAGTTGAGAGAGTTATCGTGAGAGTTTGTGAATCAGTCTCTTGGTCCAGTTACCAGAGCTGATACTGCTCAACCTTGAGCTACAATCATTTTTGGCTTTCTTCCATTCGATTGTATGTTTCGTTTGCTTTTCAGTCTTTGTTATTTTCCTTTGAAAACTCTTGTTCGATCAAGCTGTTAGTCAGCGGTTTCAAGCTGTGAGGCAGCGGGTTGCAGAGGCGTTCCTCTGGTCGGCTAAGCTGTAATGCCCAGCAGAGTAAGCTGTGATGCTCAGCTGTTGCAGAGGGTGTTCCTCTGGTCAGGATAAGCTGTAAGCCCCAACCGTTGTTGGCAAGCTGTAAAGCCCAGCGGTTTGAAGCTGTGTATCAGCAGTAATCCACATTCGAGTTGAATGTGGGGTGGACGTAGGTCGGATTGACCGAACCACCTAAAAGCCGTGTGCCTCTTGTGTGTTTCTTTCAGCGCATTGGTTGTGTTCGTCTACTGCTCTTCTAATTCCGCATTTGATTCTAGGCATAATTTTTTAAATAGCCAGTTGATCTATTCACCCCCCCCTCTAGATCCACATCCTGTGGTGATAGAGCCTTCCATCTAACTCCAACATTATTTTCATAGAGTTGTGATTGCCACTTTCATAGTAATAAAAATTCAATCTTTTTTGCACTTGTGTTCTTTCATTCTCTCTCTCCTTCCAAATTATCTTCTCAACCCTCTCAAATTCTTTAGATAGGTTTATTTCCATGCAATTTTATTTTCCTTTAGTATAAACTCACTCCAAATTCGGATTTTTCAAATATAAGGATTTTTCAACTTGCTTAAATAAGAGCTTTTCTTCTATGTGAGATCGACCCGTTCTTGCCACTCTACTTGAATTTTAAATCTTTTTAGAGAGTGAGTGCGGTTATTTTTGAAATTGTGGCACGACTTTTGACGACGAGTTTTGTGCACATCACCTGTCCACTAGAAGAATGATCAGATGCATCCACTGACGACTTAGTCCGCACCTTAAGTGTCTCCCTGCTCGCCCTAGGTAGAAATTGAGACACCGCACAAGTAACCAAAGACAAGGGTCTAGTCAGGGTCATACTCATCAGCACACGTCCGTAGTCCCCGACCACTTGTGCACACACTGACTAACTATGCTACGTCAGGCCCTCTAGCTGATTTTTCTTCTAGCCCGAACTCGAGCCGCCACAGTGTGAGGCCCTACGGTAACTAGCCTAAAACTCTCTCTCTAGGTCTAACTCTCCACCTTGTTGTGTCCCCTGTGGTTCTGGAGTTTTGATAATGATAAATATTATGTCTCATTATGTTTATATGTACATCCTTGATGATGTAATTCTGATGTATTATGAGAAAATGTCAGAACATGTTTAAGAATGACTCACGTGTCATGAAAAGGAAGTCAACCCAAGTCAAAGTCAACTCATTGTCAGGTAAGGTCAATGCATAGTCAGATCAGGTAATGTTCTGCCCAATCTCAGAACTGTGCATATGTTAATGCTTATACAGAAATGTTGGTGAATGTGTTAAGGTCAATGCTAGTCTTCATATGTGTTAGAAAAGTCCATGCATTTCACTGTTCTCATGAACATTTGAGGTCGGTGCTATTTTATGTCTCAAGGACTGGGTCGATGCATTTCATGCTCATACATATATAGGTCCGTGCAATTCCATGCACTTGTGTGTCTCATGTTGCGTCTCATGCACACCTAGGGTTAGTGCAAGTTTGTATTTTATATTTGCATATCATGCTACGTCTAATGCATGATAGGTCGGTGCAAGCGTTGGCTCGCATGCGGTCAGTGCTATTTTATGGTCTTGCATCTCATATTGCATCTCATGTGTATATGTGTCTCAGTGCATGAACTGCGTCTCATTCTGCGTCTCAATGCATGCCTGCGTCTCATGGTTCGTCTAAGGCATATACGTAGTCCGTGCAATCTTTTTGTCTAGCACAAGCAAGGCCGGTGCAATTCTTCATTTTGACCTGTACATATAGAAGGTCGGTGCATTTGTGTTAAGTTCAAGTCATGCAGGTCTTACACTATGCACACTAGGGTCAATGCATATGTGCACACGGTGCATGCTTTGGGTTAATGCATAATAAGGACAGCACACTCCTTGCCTCGGTGCATAACTGCGTCGGTGCAAGTTTTGTCTTGCATATTCAACCTCGGTGCATGCTTTGGCTCGCACAAGACGGTGCATATTAACATCGGTGCATACTTTGCCTCATGCAGGTCGATGCACGTTTCTGTTGATAAAGCATACAAGGTCGATGCACCTTTCTGATTTTAAAGCATACAAGGTCGTTGCAATAATAAAGTCGGTGCAAGCTTTCAATACTGAAAACACAAATGAGGCCGGTGCAAGTTTTCAATCGGTGCATACTTCCATGCACAAGCGTAGTCGGTGCAAGGTGTTAGTCGGTGCAATCTTTTCGCCAAGAAACATCGGTGCTATGTTCTACTTGACAACGTCTGCAGAAAGGAACTTAATCACAGAGCAGCACATGTAAAACAAGGTCTGTGCAACTTTGTTAACAAGGCTTGAGCATACAGAACAAGCACACTTAGGTCTGTGCACTTGCAATGTCCGTGCACGTTTGGCTCCAATGCATCAAGGCCTGAGGATACAACAATCTAGTCTGTGCATATCTTGCCTCGGTGCTAGTTGCACCTTGTGCATTCCAAGGGACTTAATTACATCAAAAGGCTTGAGGTTGGTGCCAACCGCATTTCACATACAAGAAGAGTCGACATTTGTTCCCTGGTCGTGGCTTCCTGGAGCAGATAGAACAAGGTTGGGCGATCGGTTTAGCTATGATGAGCACGTAATCCCAGAAGACTGATATTCTGACACGTGGATTCCTTGCAAAAGGGGGTACAAGCCCTACACACGCCCAAGGCGTGAGCTCGTGGGAGTCCAGGTCTGAAGCCCTATAAAAAGACATCCTCTGCGATCAAAGGAGACGTACCCAAGCGAATAGAAGAAAGGGTGTGCCGCCAGAGAAAAGAGCAGAAGAAAGAAGAGTGAGCCTGACACTGAAAAGAAGAAAAAGAAGAAGAAGAAGAAGAAGAAGGAGTCGCCAGAGGGCGAGAGAGCTGCGAAGTGAAAAGAGAGAGCCAGAGACTGAGAAGAGAAGAGGAGAGAGCTTTTCCTGAAGATCTATTTAGTCTGTTCATGGATCAAATCCAGAACGACTATGCTCATTGGAGCTTACTATTTTTGCTTTTCCTTTTGATTTTTTCGGTTTTCCTTTTTGCATTTTCATCTTTGTTCTTCCGATCCTCTGGTTTGAGGTCGAGGTTCCTCCTGTGGTCTCAGGAGAAGGGAGACTTGTTCTCTGGTTTGCAAGTAGTGGTGTGCTACTTGTGGGTTTCCCTCCGATTTGGAGGAAGGGAGGATTGGTCCTCCGGTTTGCAAGTGACTGAGTGTCACTTGTGGTTTCCCTCCGGTTTGGAGGAAGAGAGACTTGGGGTCTCTGGTTGCTAGTGACTGGGTGTCACTGGTGGTTCCCCTCCGGGTTGGAGGAAGAGAGGAGTGTGTTCCTCTGGGTCAAGCTGTTAGGCAACGTCTGTTGCAGACTGAGTCTGTTGTTCTTGCGTTTGCAAGGGAAGCCTCACTCCGATTTGGAGTGAGGGGTGGATGTAGGAAGACTGGTGTCTGGCCGAACCACCTAAAAAATCCTTTGAGCTGTGGTTTAATTTGTGTGATTGTTCCCTATCTTCTACCTCCTTCACAGGTTTTGGTTGACTGTTTCCTTGAGCGCTATATGTTTTGCCGAGTGTGTCTGTTTAGTGCTGTTTCCATCTGTCGTGATAACATGCCATTTGGTGTTTGAAGGTTTGGTAGATTATTCAACGATGTATCTGTCTGTGTGCATGTTTAGCATTTGAGATTGTGTCTGGCAAAATTATGGTTCAGTGAGAGCTAGACATTTTGCATGGGTTTTTATTTGTCAACTGGTCAGTGGTTAATTTGATTAAGCCATCTGTGTTTTTAATTCCACAATAGTTTTAACGGGGATTCATTCACCCCCCCTCTGAATACGTGCCTTGCACCCCAACAAGTGGTATCAGAGCGGGTTGCTATCTTATCGGATCCAACGATCCGCAGTAGATCCTGCAACCGTTTTGGTGCATTTCTGAACATATCTATTTCGATGCATTGAATTATTTGCTGAATTGTGTTGATGGCTCACCCACCGGTTTTCAATGGCTCTAATTTTGATTCGTGGCTTAATAGTCTACATAATTATGTAAAACTGATTAATCCTGATCTGTGGAAATTAATTTCACACGGTCCTCACAGATTACCAACGAAAGAGTCCAAATGGACTAACAGTCACAGATCAGAGCTTGAAGAAAATCAGAAAGTTTTCAATCTAATGAAAGCAGCTACTGACAAGGCCCTACATTCTTGCTTTCATGACTGCAGGTCCGGTAAGGACATTCTGGATAAGTTGAAGCTAGTTCACAGGAGAAATGAGAACAGCTACATGATGGCTAACGGAAGTAATCAAAGTGGCAGCCAAAATGAAGAAGATGACGATGATGAGGTGAACCCTTTTGAGAAGTATACTATAGATGACTGGGAGAATGTATATGTTGACTTGTTAGAGTCACATGACAAGTTGAGAAAATAATATAAAAAATTGAAAAAGGGTACTGGGTTGAATAGCTCAAATTCGTCTTCCTGTGAAAAATGTATGGAATTGAAACAATCTCATGATGCTTGTTTGTCTGATAATCAAAAGCTTAAGAAACAAATTGGATTGCTAAAAATTGGAAATAAAGAACTAGCGAATGAGATATCTGAACTTGAAGAAAAACTCAGCTCAACTAATGATGATCAGATTCTCGTTAGTAATCATGTGCAGTATGGGAAATTGCTGGAAGATCTTGAATGTGTTAACTCAGATCTAAACAAGCTGAAATCTGAAAATGAATCTGTCAGAAAAACCTCTAGGGAAAGTGAAGAAAAATTTGAAAAATTCAAACAAGAGAACAACCTGCTTGCCGAAAAATTTGATGCCATCAAAGTTGTAAACATGGAATTACAGAAGAATGTGGAAAAACAGCAGAGAGATCTAAAAGAATTTGAAATCAGAAAGAAGCATGAGGTCAATTCAGAAGATCAGGTTTTAATAAATGAATTAGTGCAAAATGATAAGCTTAAAGCTGAAATTGAAAAATTGAAACTGTTAAACACTACTATGTCTGAAAAGCTTCTTACCTTGGAAAAAGGAAAGTCTGTCTGCATTGAAGAATCTGAAAAACTGAGCAATCTAGAACAAGATGTTGAGAAATATAAAACGGTAAACAAGGTGCTGAGTGAATGCGTTAATTACAGTGAACACGAGATTGCCAGTTATGAGATACATATTGCAACTCTAGAAAATGAAATTCATGATTTGAAAAACTCTTTGTTAAAATTTGTAAATGGACAAGAAAACCTAGACAAACTGTTTGGTGTTAAGGTAAATTTTCAGAAGGAAGGGTTGGGCTATAACCCTACAAAGAAAAAGAGTTTTGAAAACAAAATACAAACATCTTTCGTTTCTAGTGTTGCTTCTCACAGTTCACCGAACCCACTTGTTTTTCAGTTTAATGTTCAGAAGTCTTTAAAACATGCTGGAAAATAAAAGAACAAAAATGGTTCTGCCACCTCTTTGCATGTTACCTATAAATCATCCACATATACACATGCATACAAAAGAAAACTTCATGCCATTACTGTCATAGATTCGGCCATTTGATGCATGAATGTAAATTGATGAAAGAGGATGATCTGAACGCCAACATAATGCATGCCAAGAAATCACATGATGAAGATCCTTCATTTCAGAAAAGGAAAACTGAATGCCTTCAGTGTGGTAAATTAGGACACACGATTGCACAATGCTGGTTTGCAAGAGATAAGAAAAATTCACAGTCATATCATGCTAAATTCCCTGCAAACCAACATGGTTTCAATAAGAACAAATCTGTTTCAATGAACCAACACATCACATGCTTCAACTGTAACAAGCCTAGTCACAAGGCTACTGAATGCTAGTTAGGCTCTCATAGGAGAAACTCTTTTGTTTGCTCTCACTGTGGAAAGCATGGCCATACAGTCAAGGACTGTTGGCATATCCAGGGTAAGAATGTGAATTTCAAACATGCTAGATTCCCTGCAAAAGGACATGAACTTGATAGGAATAAACTTACATTTAAAAGAAAGATTCCTACATGTTTTGAATGTGGAAAACATGGCCACCGAGGCTCTGACTGCTGGATGGCACGATATGGAAAATAGTATGTTCATGCAAATAATAGAAATCTTCATGTTAATGCACATAGATTCCATGCTTATGATAATGTGCATAAAAAGAACTCAAGATATGCTATTTCATGTCATTACTATGGAGCCTTTGGCACTCCATGAGTGATTGTAATGTAATGAAATCTGATGACTTACATGCTCAAAGATTGTGGAAAGCACCTATCAAAGGTGTTACTAACCATGTAGGACCCAAGATGTCTTGGGTACCTAGAAACATAAAATAAGATATGTGCTTTGCAGGTATGTCTTGGGAATGAGGAATAAAAGGGGGTCAAATAAACCAAGGCATCCAAAGTTTGGTAAAACCCCACCTCTGCTGGTAGACATTTGAGCTTTTGATAACTTTATTTAGATAGTTGCATATCATGTTTGATTTGTTAATCAAAATTTCATGCATATAGTTTCTCATTTGCATCTATGCTTGGCATTAAAATCTCTCAATGAAAATGATGTGTTATTTGTGCAACAGTTTAACTGAAATTGGTGCTTGCATACTGAAATATGAATTGATTGAAACTGACTGAAAATGAATTACACATCATAAAACTGAAAAGTTGAATTGAATGAATTTGTTGCTTGCACGATGTCTCATGCTTAAAATGTTCACCTGCACATTTGACATGCACATGTATTCACAATTGCATATAAGTAGCATATTGTCAGCTTAAGATGCATATAGAACTGCATCTACATTGGATTGTCATGCATGACTCTTGGTATATAAATAGTGAGATAGTAAAGGGCAGATGAATTCTGTCTGGAAGTTCTTGCTATGTGTGAGGTGGTCTTTAGACCAAGTCCTCCGCCTGGTATCATAGGTCAATGTTGCACGAAGAGCAGTCTAAATGTTCATGAGCATATGTCATAAAAAATTCCATACATAAATTTCATTACATACATTGTTCTTAGATCTCAGTCATACAATGCATGGTGTCAGGGGGAATTGTATACCAAGGAAACAATGTGATCATTGCATATATTTCATGCAGTTAGCTCACTGCACTTGCATTTACTGGTTAGAAGTGTCGACACCTTGAGTCGATATTAATTGACAAATGTTCTGTATTTTGCTGATAAAACCCCTCAACCAGAACAATCTAGTCATTGTATGTGATACATTCATGTGATTTTGTTTACATACCTTGATTGCTAGCTCATGCATACATGCAAGGGGAGCACATATCATATTCTTGAAATTGCATGTCTGTTATCTGAACCTTGCATCACATTTTCATAATTGTCTATCCTGGTAAACTGAAATTCCTATTTCCAGTTTGAGTTGGTATCATGGCTTGATTAACTCTCTGTGCTGTACGTAAAATCAATCTCAGCTCCTTCGTTCAACTGCCATCAGCTTTTATCACTTATTCAATATGCTGAATTGATTGCTCCTGAAAAAGCTTCTGCCTTCCCTGGAAATTTCAGGAAGATTTCTTTGTGCATATCTTGATCATAAATCTGAAAAACAAACTTTAAAAGGAAACTTCTATTGTATAGGACTATGAATGTCTAAAGTTTTTCAGCCGATTGAAGTTTCATGTATTTCTTGTGTTTGCATATGAACTTTTCTTAAAAATATCTGAGTTAGTCTTAATAAACTCTAACCAATTTCTTCTTCATGTTGTGTCTTTTAGACTCTTCTGAAATCTGAAAACTTTGTTCTCATAACTCTTCTTGACTGAGATGCTCGAAGTATGTATTGCTTGTAAACATATGAGAATCTGAAAATGTCTAAGGGTAAATCTAGTCAGTGCAATTTCTTTGGTCACTGAGAAACACATCTCACTCATCAAAGAAATGAGTTGAGGTATGTCATGAAGTGCCATAGTTAACTCTGCTTAAAACTTGATTGAAAAATCTGGCAGAGCAATGACATGCACACTGAGAAACACATCTCACTCATCAAAGAATTGAGTTGCAGTGTGTCATGAAGTGTAAATGCTATCTCTATTCTTATGAGGCCTTACAGTTAGTCCTTCCAAGTGCTTAGGGATACATGCGTCTAAACAACGTACATCTTCTAGTTACAAGGATGTACTAAACTTAATTGCTCCTAAACTCTGAAAATGATTGTAAAAGAAAAATTCTATAAAACCCTGACAGAAATAAATATTTTTCTTATGTGTTTAACCTCAATACTATTGATTGCATCTCTTAAGGGAGTCATTGAAATTAAGTAAGTAAGATAGGAGAAGGTGAAACAAGACTTTCAATGTGAAAGAATGGTTCACTTTTATTAAAAAATGATCTCAGATATGAGTACAGAAAACAAATAGACAAACTTTGCATACATCATATTCTAACCCGGCTGGTTAATAAAGATTCATTCATAAGTCTCTATGATGGAAGAGTCTGAAATACCTGTCTAATCAGCTTTATGAAATTGATATCCCATTGAAAACCTTTCTCATTCATTCTGAATGCTTGCTTTCTCAAATTGGACTCCACTATCTCAGACCTGATTGATTGATATATTTGCATACAACACTATATGTTGACCTCTTTATGTCATTGCTTTATCTATCCATAATTACCCCAGTGCTTCATTCCAATCACACTGTCCGTCCAAGGGGGAGAGTTCTTGCATGTCCCTGTGGTTCAATGATCATTCATTTCTTTCCACCCCTCCTGCTCTGTCAAACAAGAGAGTATCTTGTCAGGGGGAGTTTTAGATGCCAATCACTCAGTTTGTATGTTCAATATCCTCTCCTTCAACAGTCATGATAATTCCAATTATTTTGATGTTGTCAAAGGGGGAGAACTTTTGTGAGTCATTTTGTCACTCTTGGTCAGTCATCATTTGCATCGTCAATTGTTAATTCTTGTTAGATGTTGCACTCATGGTGCTTTACATGCTCATTTCTGACTGATGACTGAGCTATTCTATGGTGAATGTTCATGCATTTCACTGTTCTCATGAACATTTCACTCATATTTTATACTGGTATTTCATAATCATCATGGTGAATCTATTGTAATGACTCATAATATTGCCATTATCAAAAAAGGGGAGATTGTTGTGTCCCATGTGATTCTGGAGTTTTAATAATGATAAATATTATGTCTCATTGTGTTTATATGTACATCCTTGATGATGTAATTCTGATGTATTATGAGAAAATGTCAGAACAGGTTTAAGAATAACTCACGTGTCATGAAAAGGAAGTCAACCCAAGTCAAAGTCAACTCATTGTCAGGTAAGGTCAATGCACAGTCAGATCAGGTAATGTTTTGCCCAATCTCAGAACTGTGCATATGTTAATGCTTATACAGAAATGTTGGTGAATGTGTTAAGGTCAATGCTAGTCTTCATATGTGTTAGAAAAGTCCATGCATTTCACTGTTCTCATGAACATTTGAAGTCGGTGCTATTTTGTGTCTCAAGGACTGGGTCGGTGCATTCCATGCTCATACATATATAGGTCCGTGCAATTCCATGCACTTGTGTGTCTCATGTTGCATCTCATACACACCTAGGGTTAGTGCAAGTTTGTGTTTTATATTTGCGTCTCATGCTACGTCTAATGCATGACAGGTCGGTGCAAGCGTTGGCTCGCATGCGGTCAGTGCTATTTTATGGTCTTGCGTCTCATATTGCGTCTCATGTGTATATGTGTCTCAGTGCATGAACTGCGGCTCATTCTGCTTCTCAATACATGCCTGCGTCTCATGATTCGTCTAAGGCATATACATAGTTCGTGCAATCTTTTTGTCTAGCACAAGCAAGGCCGGTGCAATTCTTCATTTTGACCTGTACATATAGAAGGTCGGTGCATTTGTGTTAAGTTCAAGTCATGCAGGTCTTGCACTACGCACACTAGGGTCAATGCATATGTGCACTCAGTGCATGCTTTGGGTTAATGCATAATAAGGACAGCACACTCCTTGCCTCGGTGCATAACTGCGTTGGTGCAAGTTTTGTCTTGCATATTCAACCTCTGTGCATGCTTTGGCTTGCACAAGACGGTGCATATTAACATCGGTGCATACTTTGCCTCATGCAGGTCGATGCACGTTTCTATTGATAAAGTATACAAGGTCGATGCACCTTTCTGATGTTAAAGCATACAAGGTCGTTGCAATGATAAAGTCGGTGCAAGCTTTCAATACTGAAAACACAAATGAGGTCAGTGCAAGTTTTCATTCGGTGGATACTTCAACGCACAAGCGTAGTCGGTGCAAGGTGTTAGTCGGTGCAATCTCTTCACCAAGCAACATCGGTGCTATGTTCTCCTTGACAATGTCTGCAGCAAGGAACTTAATCATAGAGCAGCACATGTAAAACAAGGTCTGTGCAACTTCGTTAACAAGGCCTGAGCATACAGAACAAGCACACTTAGGTCTGTGCACTTTTGCAATGTCCGTGCACGTTTGGCTCCAATGCATCAAGGCCCGAGGATACAACAATCTAGTCTGTGCATATCTTGCCTCGGTGCTAGTTGCACCTTGTGCATTCCAAGGGACTTAATTAAATCAAAAGGGTTGAGGTCGGTGCCAGCCGCATTTCACATACAAGAAGAGTCGACATTTGTTCCCTGGTCGTGGCTTCCTGGAGCAGACAGAACAAGGTTGGGCGATCGGTTTAGCTATGATGAGAACGTGATCCCAGAAGACTGATATTCTGACACGTGGATTCCTTGGAAAAGGGGGCACAAGCCCTACACACGCCCAAGGCGTGAGCTCGTGGGAGTCCACGTCTGAAGCCCTATAAAAAGACATCCTCTGCGATCAAAGGAGACGTACCCAAGCGAATAGAAGAAAGGGTGTGCAACCAAAGAAAAGAGCAGAAGAAAGAAGAGTGAGCCTGATACTGAAAAGAAGAAGAAGAAGAAGAAGAAGAAGAAGAAGAAGAAGAAGAAGAAGAAGAAGAAGAAGAAGAAGAAGAAGGAGTCGCTAGAGAGCGAGAGAACTGCGAAGTGAGAAGAGAGAGCCAGAGACTGAGAAGAGAAGAGGAGAGGAGAGTGCTTTTCTTGAAGATCTGTTTAGTCTGTTCGTGGATCAAATACAGAACGACTATGCTCAATGGAGCTTACTATTTTTGCTTTTCCTTTTGATTTTTTTGGTTTTTCTTTTTGCATTTCTATAGTCGGGGTTCCTCCTATGGTCTCAGGAGAAGGGAGACTTATTCTCTGGTTTGCAAGTAGTGGTATGCTACTTGTGGGTTTCCCTCTGGTTTGGAGGAAGGGAGGATTGGTCCTCCGGTTTGCAAGTGACTGGGTGTCACTTGTGGTTTCTCTCCGGTTTGGAGGAAGAGAGACTTGGGTCTCTGGTTGCTAGTGACTGGGTGTCACTGGTGGTTCCCCTCCAGGTTGGAGGAAGAGAGGAGTGTGTTCCTCTGGGTCAAGCTGTTAGGCAGCGTCTGTTATAGATTGAGTCTGCTGTTCTTGCATTTGCAAGGGAAGACTCACTCCGATTTGGAGTGAGGGGTGGATGTAGGCAGACTGGTGTCTGGCCGAACCACCTAAAAAATCCTGTGAGCTGTGGTTTAATTTGTGTGATTGTTCCCTATCTTCTACCTCCTTCACAGGTTTTGGTTGACTGTTTCCTTGAGCGCTATATGGTTTGCCGAGTGTGTCTGTTTAGTGCTGTTTCCATCTGTCGTGATAACATGCCATTTGGTGTTTGAAGGTTTGGTAGATTATTCAATGATGTATCTGTCTGTGTGCACATTTAGCATTTGAGATTGTGTCTGGTAGAATTATGGTTCAGTGAGAGCTTGACATTCTGCATGGGTTTTTATGTGTCAGCTAGTCAGTGCTTAATTTGATTAAGCCATCTGTGTTTTTAATTTCGCAATATTTTTAACAGGGATTCATTTACCCCCCCCCTCTGAATCCGTGCCTTGCACCCCAACACACCTCTCCCAGGTGGGTCAGCACCCGCATACCTAGGCAAGCTATGACTAGTGAGAGTAGTCATTCGATGTGGAAACTCTCCGTAGAGAGGAAACATTGAAACACCAATGGCTACGCACGCACCCATCGTGAGTATCACAGAGTACAAGGTGGCTCGGTGCCACCAAACTCAGGGTAGCTAATTAGACCTACTAATATAACGGACATTGAGTCACGCGACTTAGTCCAAGACTATTGTACAGTACAGTTCCATGCCATCAAATCATCCTAGTCCGAGAGTCAAAAACCACAATCACGAGAACTCATGAGGTGGCTCACAATCCACCAGGTTCATTCCCTCTCTAAGGGAGACTAAGAAGCCCCCAACACCCCTGGCTTGGTCACAGAACTCACGGTTGTTGGCCATTCTCATGGCCCACATTGTAACGGCCCAAGATCTGGGTACCGGAAAGGAACCGGTGTGACCCGAATCCTGGCCGCCACCCACGAGCTAGGATTCGGGTCGCACCGGTTCCTTTCCGGTACCCGGATCTTAAGTCATTACACACATGAAAACTACTTTCCGAGGAAACTAACACAGTGTACAATCAACCCTCTGCCTGTACTAGAGTATACGGTGACTCGGACTAGCATAACGAAGAAGACCGGAACACACGGGGTCACCCAGACCCTCAAAACCACACGGGCATGTTAATCAAGATATTATGATTCTTCCAGACACCCAAAAATATGAACTCGGTCCCCACAAGGTGTCCGGGACATCCACGGGGCAAAGGTCAACCAATGGGTCTCAACCGGATCGACCAGAGACCAAAACGGGTGAAGAAACTACATTTCGGTCAACCAGCCCATTGGGTTGATCGACCTACACAGGGTTCGGTCGACCAAACCATGACCTGGCCACCCCTAACTTGGGTCGATCGATTGAACCAGCTGGGTCTTTCGACCGAACCAGGGCAGTTCGCCCTCCATGGAGAATGCCTAACCGGTCAACCGAATTTCCCCGTCGATCGACCGATTTCGGCGACACACCTACGAAACCCCATCTGAGGAGCCCCAATCCGCACCCCAATAACCTCAGGTGATGGTAAAAACATGAGGGAATCACTCCCTGGCCTCTAAACTATCTAGAGGCGCCATTCAAACTATGAAAATGTGATCTAATCGACGAATCCATAGCTCACCCCAAAATCATGCATTTTAACCTCGACATGAAGGAAAACCACTCTCGACCTCGCCTCAGCCTATAAACCATGGGAAAATGAAATGCATGGGCCAAGGATCCATCCCCCTGCCTCACACAACGAGATCCTGCACCGAGGACGCCGATTCCACGCAAAAATGGCACTCGAACCGACGTCGGCTTCACAAATCCACAGACGAAGCACGCCGTGCCACCGCCCCGTTCCTCGCTCCATCCTCGTCACTCGTCTCCCCACGTCACCTTTGCCTCGCTTGCCTCAAGCTCCGTCGGCCGCCCAGAGAAGAGAGGGAGAGAAACCGGAGGAGAGAGTGAGAGAATGAGAGAATGAGGGGAGAGGGGGGTGTCTAGGGGTTTATATAGGAATTATTCTTGGGGTTCAAAAATCCAAAAAATAGAAAAAAATGGAGAAAAACCATTCCCTCGATCCTTGAAAAATGCACAACGCGCCTGTAATGTCCCGAAACCCGAAAACACAATGGTTCACCTTACACGGGGATCCGAAGGCCCGATAACCAAAAATCTGATTAATTTACAAAACATGATCTGGGACCCACAAAAATGCTCTGAAACCCATGGATTCCTGATCCAAAAATCCTGTGTTATTACAACCTTCCCCCCTTACAAAAATTTTGTCCTCAACATTTGAAGGAACCTTCATCTCACAAGGGAAGAATGACTTATTCAGCTGGCAACGCTCCCAGAGCTCCAGCCAAACCTCAGTTCTCGTGAAACTACCCCTCCCAAGGGACATAGCCAGACTGTTACCATGAATAAAAACATCTCGCTCCACATTCACCATCCACACTAATTCCCAGAGCGAGCATTGCATACAAAAGGATAGAATTTTTGCACCATCTCAGCTACATTGGGACTCTACCCATGGCATCATCGCCACCTTCTCGCATACCGAGGAGACGGGGCTCGCACCATGAAACCTGCCACCATTGGAATTCCCACACTCGGAGGACCAATCACACATCAAGTTTTCTACCTGCTGACTGACCTCACGCCCTTCACAAGGGACATCCATCCCTAAGCCTCAATCATCTCACACAATCATCACAACTGACCACCACATTTCTATCGGCTTCCACACCACGAACACTCTCATATCCGGCAAGCCGAATACCAATAACACCATTGGACCAACTCTGGTTCCCACATGAACCTCCTATGAACCCAGATTCAACTCGGGAAAAGGTATATCATGATCTGCCACCCAAGGCCACTCCTGCACACGGCTCTTGCCATTCTCAATTCACCTTAACTAACATCTCTAGCAGCGAAAATCCATTTGCCAGCCACCAACTATTCGTCAACAAGAAATTCTTACTCGCTCGACTTCCTCTTTCCTACTCCTTCACCAGGCCCAATGAGCTCACTCTAAATCTCGATGGCCCATCCGTTGACTCTTACACTGACCATTGTTACTTCTCGAGTCGGTCCTCACTCGGACATCACATTTGATTCTGATCCTCACACCAACTCTACCCTCTCAGGGGAGCATGGCGAAACCAAAGGGCAAAATTCCACAATCCTTGGTCCACACTAACTCTAGACTCAGACTTACAGGGAATTCCTCCCATGCTAGCCTCAAGACCAAAGCTCCAATTCGACGACATCCCTCCTGGAACCTCCATACTCATGCACTGTCCATCATACAGTCTCATCGAATCCTTCATTTTAATTACTCCAAATGGACACTTGCCAACTTTGGCTCCGCTCTCACCACAGAGCCACAAGACATAACCTTAGCAATCCATAGCACACATATCCAAGATAGACAAGCGCCATCTTTCTACTATAGAAGTTTGGTCAACAACACACCAATCTACACAGATCTCTAGACACTGCCGATCCTTGCCCCAACTGGGTCCTTCTTGCATCATTCCTGTTGTGTATGTGATTTTGATGATGTCTAACCATGACTCATTAATTAGTTTCTCAATCATAAAATATGTGCAATTTATTCAGATTTTTTGAGGAAATTAAGAATGAATGGTTTTCCATGAAAATTAGACTAAGTGTCAATTTTGTAGGTCGATAGGATCAAGCCCAGGTCGACAGAATAGCTAATGGGCAAGTTCCCAGAATAACTAGAAACAGAACCAAGTAATCATCTGGTCGACAGGAGCAAAAGTCCAGGTCGATAGAATCAAAAGCTCAATCTTCATCCAGAAGGGCATCCTAATCATGTCGACAGACTCCCAGAGTCCATTGAAGCCCGGTCGATAAAACTTGTCATCCAGAACTTGCTGCAAAGAACAAAACGTGAGGCCCAGGTCGACAGATCCTTTGATCTAGTTGATAGACTATTCATCCAAAACCCGATGTAAAGAGCAAAATGTGACATTCAGGTTGACAAATCCTTTGATCTGGTTGACAAAACTGTAAAGGTGAATCACGTGCAAATTCACGAGGTGGGTCATCTGGTACATGTGGACCAGAAACCAATCATTAGAGGACAATTCCCACATCGTACCTCAACTTCTAGAAAGTGCCAAGGATAGAGAATATTCCTAGAAGTCCAAAAAGGTGGACCACTGGACTAGAAAAAGGGGGTTCCCTATACCGAGCAATATAAAAAGGGTCATTCTCTTTTTATAAGTAAGAAGAATTCCTCTAGTTGGCGATCTGAGAAAAGAATTCAGAGAGAACCTGCGAAGAAAGAGAGAGAGTGGGAGAGAAAGATGTTGGGAAAATCCTGATCGCAAAGGCTACTGAGAAGGAAGAAGAGGTTAAAAGAGCTAAAGCAGAGCATCTAAAGTTCATCTAAAGCGCTTCTTCGGAAGCTACATTGTCACCTTGAGTTTTTCATTTTTTGTTTCTTGTTTTGAGCAACTCATTTTTACAGTGTTTTTGTGATTGTGCTAGATGTACCAGCACGGGCTCAGAGTAGTCTGAGCACAGTTGTGTGTGTTTGTGTGTGTGTGGACGTGTGGGCATTAAGCCTTTGGTTTTGTGTGTATGTGAGGGGCCTATCCTCGTAGCAAGCTGTGTATCAGCAGATTGTGTGGGGAATTATCCCCATGTGTGTTGCTGCTTAGAAGCTAGTAATCCTCACCTAGTTTGGTGAGAGGTGGACGTAGGTTGTCACTGAGGTGCAACTGAACCACCTTAAAAATCTCTATCTAGCATGGTTTATTCTCATTGATCTCGCTAGAAGCTTGTGTAGGTTCGTTCCAACACTTGTAGATCTTTACACCATCACATACACACTCTATTGAACACCTAGGCTTGATTTGTGCTCTTGCTGAGACTTTCAGCAAACACTTGGTGTCAGATCAATTACCTACTTATTTCAGTTTTACTCTGCGATTTTAAGGGGTAGATATATTCACCCCCCCTCTAGATCCGCCATCTTTATCCTATCATTTGGTATCAGAGCGGGTTTCTCCATCATGTGGTCCAACGACCTGGAGAGATCACCTGGGACAGATGCTCGAGACTTTCTAGCCGAAGGGAACTCTGTCAATAGACCTCCATTCTTTAATGGATCTATACTGGAAAAATCGTACGCAGGTCTTCCTTAGAGTGCAAGACCATGAGATATGGAGGGTGGTCAGTAGAGGTCCATTCCAGCTTCCTTACGATGAAGATATATGGACTAGAGAGCAAATCTGACAATCCACTGTGAACTGGGGTGCAATGAACATAATGCAATGCTCAATTCATCCGATTGAATATTCAAGAGTATCTATGTGTAAGTCAGTCAAAGAAATGTGGGACAAACTTGACCTCATTTATGAAGGTACGTTAGAGGTAAGAGAAACAAAAGCTAATATGTTAATCTCTGACTATGAGATGTTTAGAATGAGACCAGATGAACCAATCTATGAGATGTATGCTAGGCTGACCCGATTGACTAATAGTTTAAAAGCTCTTGGCAAAGAATACTTAGACAGTGAGATTGTTAGGAAAATCTTTAGGTCACTTCCTTCTGCGTGGCACACTAAAGCCACTGTTATTGAAGATTCTAAAAATTTGTCCATTATGACTATAGATGAATTAATAGGATCACTAATGACCTATGAGTTGAATCTGAAAAGAAAGGAAGAGGACATGAAAAAGAAGAAGCATGTGGCTCTCAAAGCATCACCTAACAGCAAGGAGTCAAGTGATGAAAGTGAGACATCCAACAGTGAAGAAGACCCTAGTGAGTATGCTTTCCTCACTAGAAAGTTTAGAAATTTTCTCAAAAAGGAAGGTAAAAGTCAAAGGAAGGAGTGGCCACATGTAAATAGAAATTCCAATTTCTAACCTGATTTCAATAAAAAAGGCTGACAACGTGATTTGTTATCAATATAGGAAACCAGTGCATATGAGGGTGAGGGTCTGAAATTGATAAAGAATGTTAGCAAAGGGAAAGGGAAAAAGCCAAAAGCAATGATATGTACATGGAGCGATGAAGAAGTGGAGGAGGAAAGTTCAGCTGAAGAAAATGAAGAGAATATATGTCTGATGGCCAATAGCGATGATGATAAGAAGGTAACATTTGAAAACTTTATTGTCCATGATTGGCAGGATGCATAGGCTGAATTACTTGACAAGTGTGATAACTTTAGAAAGGAGAATAAAATGCTCAAAAAGAAAATAAATTCGATTGTCCTTGATAACATCTTATTAGAAAAGAATAAAATCTTCAAAAATGAAATTGAGAGACTAAGGAAACATGTAGATGAGATGGAGTCTACAAAAAATGAATCTGAGAACTTAAAACAGGAAAATGAAGAACTTAAGAAGAAATTAGATGATCTTAAAATGAAATTTGAAGAAGTTGAGAAAGAGAATAAGCTAACCAGTGAAAAATATGAAGCTATTCAAAACATAAATGTTGAATTGCAATAGGACATTGAGAAAGTTGAGAAAGAGTTTCACCATAAACAAGCTACCCTTGAAAAGTTTGTGAAAGGGAAAGAGAACTTGGATGCCATGTCAGGAGTTAAGGTTAACTTCAATAAGGAAGGCTTGGGTTTGTTCTCGGTTATGTTGAAAGGTACTTGCAAGGGTTACTTCAAGTCGACTAGAGGCCTTCCCCAAGGTGACCCTTTGGCCCCGGCACTTTTTATTCTAGCCGAGGAAGTTCTTAGCAGAGGGCTCTCTTCTCTAGCAGAGCACCATCCTATTTGTAGGTTTAAGGTCCCTTCTTCCTGCCCCACTCTTTCTCATCTCTTATTTGCAGAAGACACTCTTATATTCACCAATGCGTCATCTGCTGCTATAAACAAGCTCATGTCTTTCCTACAGAGATATGAAGAGGCCTCTGGACAAAAAATCAGTACTCTTAAGAGCTCCTTTATCATGGCGTCATCGACCCCTCCAACCTATATATCCAAGGTAGCTCATCATACTGGATTTTGACATGAACCTGTTAAATTCACCTACTTGGGAGCCCCCATCTATGTTGGCCGTGCTAAGGCGAGCTACTTTGACTCCATTATCTCTAAAATCCAAGCCCGTGCGTCATCCTGGATGGGTCATCTCCTATCTTTTAGGGGTAAAATCACTCTCATCAAGCATGTCCTGCTCTCGATGCCCATTCACATTCTTGCTGCCTCGGCTCCGTCGCTTCAGATTTTACACAAAATTGAGTCTATTCTCTCATGGTTCCTGTGGTGCTCTGATACTTTGGTTAAAAAACACCATTGGCTCTCTTGGAAATCGCTCTGCCAACCCAGGGACAAAGGAGGGGTGGGCTTCCATTCCCTACCCCTCCTAGCGAAGGCTTTCTCCCTTAAGCATTGCTGGAAACTTTGCACGTCTACCTCTCTTTGGTGCTCCTATATCAAAGGCAAATACTATCCTGGTGGCTATTTTGATTCAGCTGTTAGAGAGCTGAGATCTAGAATGTGGCGCACCCTTCTTCGTACCAGGCAATCTTTTCAAATCTATGGTAATGGCTCCGTAAAATTCTTCCTCTAAAACTGGTCAGGCATGGGAGTGCTCATCCAGCACGTTGACATGGAGGCCTGGGCTGCCTTCCCTCACAAAGACATCTCTTTTGCAGACGCTTTGATACTTGACGTCACTTTCATTGACGGCCTTGGTCACCTGCTCCCTCCAGACATTCTGTATGCTTACATTGGCAACCTGTCTCCGATTGGAGATAAAACATGATGCAGGTATCTTTGGATGCCCCATCCTCATGGAAACTTCAATATCTCCTATGCATATAAAGTCCTCGTTATGCCTAGTAAGAATTGCTAGAGAGAGAGAGAGTATGCGGAATTGGCTTCTGTATCTTTCTATTGAACAATACACTAATATATACAGAGTTCCCCTGAATACTTGACAGGGTAGTTACAGAGTTCCCCCTGAATGCTTGACAGGGTAGTTACAAGAAGTGGCTACGTGAAGTGGCCACGTTATCAAGCCCAGTCATGAGTATGGTCAAGGAGACGGAGGAGCATCCTGCACGTCTGTAGTGGTGATCGTGCGCGAGGAAGTCTCCGGGTCATGAGCTGGAGCACCGTTAATACTCCCCCTCAAGCTCAACGGTAGTTCAACGAGGTTGAGCTTGGATGCCAGAGCAGCAAATCGTTGACGAGACAACGCTTTGGTGAAGATGTCAGCAACTTGATCATGGGTGGACAAGTATTTAACAAATAGTTGTCCACGAGAAACACGTTCCCGAACAAAGTGATAGTCGATCTCAATGTGTTTGGTACGTGCATGAAAGACCGGATTGGCGACAAGATACGTAGCACCAATATTATCACACCAAAGTGTGGGAGGAGAAGTGAGGCGAATGCCGACCTCGCGAAGAAGAGATTGGACCCAAATTAATTCCGAGGTAGCATTAGCAATTGCTTTATATTCCGCCTCGGTGCTAGATCGAGCAACTGTTGGTTGCTTGCGCGAGCTCCAGGAAATCAGATTTGGTCCAAGATAAATGGCATAACCACCGGTGGATCGGCGATCGAGAGAACAGCCGGCCCAATCAGCATCCGCAAAGGCTTGAAGGGACATGGAACAGCGGCGGTGAAAAAGAAGACCATGATGCCGCGTGTTCTGTAAATAACGTAGAATCCGTTTGACAGAAGCCCAATGAGCCTGTGTGGGAGAGTGCATAAATTGACAAACCCGGTTTACTGAGAAAGCAATGTCGGGCCTTGTGATAGTGGCATATTGCAGAGCCCCTACCGTACTCCGATACAAAGTAGGATTGTCCATTAGAGTGTCCAAATCTGGGGAGGAAGGCACAGCAACGGGTGTTGAAATGGGCTTGCAGGTGGCCATATTTGCACGCTGTAGAATATCTGAAATATATTTGGTTTGATGAAGAAGCATGCCCGACGGATGGGGAGTCAGTTGAATGCCCAAAAAATAGCTCGCATCACCAAGATGGCGTAAAGCAAATTCAGAGCTTAGATCTTGAACTAATGCAGTGATATCTGAAGAATGTTGTCCTGTGATCAGAATATCGTCAACATAAATCAGGACGAAAATAGTAGAGCGCCCATGCACTCTATAGAAGAGTGAGACATCAGTCTTGGATCCCTTGAAACCAAGAGTGAGAAGCCTGTTGCTGAGGCAGGAGAACCAAGCCCGCGGCGACTGCCGTAGTCCATAAAGTGATCGATGTAATCGGCAGACATGATCTGGATAGTGAGGATGAAGAAAGCCGGGTGGTTGTTCCATAAATACAGTCTCATCAAGAAAGCTGTGCAAAAAAGCATTGGAGACGTCCAGTTGATGAATGGACCAGCCAAGGGATAAAGCAATTGATAATATAATACGAACAGTAGTGATTTTAACAACGGGACTAAACGTTTCATGAAAATCTATCCCAGGAATTTGCCGAAATCCCTTAGCCACAAGACGAGCTTTATGACGATCTATAGAACCATCTGCTTTGCGTTTAAGTTTAAAATCCCACTTGCAACTGATAATATTCGCATTAGCTGGTCGGGGAACCAAGGTCCATGTGCGATTTTGGAGGAGTGCATTGAACTCAGTTGACATAGCAGATCTCCATGCAGGGGACTTAGAAGCTTGAGTAAAGCATGTCAGTTCCTGATCAGTATGAGACTGGCAGAGCATTGTGCAGGGTGGACAGCGGTCATTATGGGAAGTGGGAGAAGGCAGCGACTGAGGGGAAATAGGAGAGGTGTCATCATAGATAGAAGCCAGGGAACGCAGCTTTGGGGGCGGTGCACTGTCAGAAGGAGATAGAGGAGTAGAGGGTGCTATGTTGGCTGGCTGTCCGGGTGATACAGGGAAGGTGGATGCAGCAGAACAAGGCTCCCCCTGAGTTGGGGATGTTGGCAGCAAAGGAGATATGGACGATGGAGGGGTAGGTGCAGCCCCAAGTATGCCAGCCCCAGGAAGAAAAACACCAGAATTAGATGGAGAATTGGCGGGTAGGGCGGAAGCTGGGAGCTCCTTAAAGGGAAAGCGTCCCTCATCAAAAACCACATGGCGAGCAATATAGATCCGGCCAGTAGGAATATGTAAACACTTATAACCATGATGTGCAGAACTATATCCCAAAAAAACACACAACGCTGAACGGTAATCAAATTTTCTTGTGTTATATGGGCGAAGCCATGGATAACAAGCACAGCCAAATACCCGAAGAAATTTATAGTCTGGCTTGAGATTAAAAAGAACCTCCAAAGGACACTTCTGGCCAAGCAGAGGGGTGGGCAGCCGATTAATAAGGTACACTGCTGTAGTCACCGCCGAATCCCAGTGGCATAGGGGAACAGAAGCATAGTGAAGAAGAGCCAAGGCGGTTTCAATGATATGACGATGTTTTCTCTCAGCAGCACCATTCTGTTCATGAGTATGTGGACAAGAAAGTCGGTGTAGTATCCCACAAGCACGAAGATGTTTGTGAAGAGATCGGTATTCACCACCCCAGTCTGTTTGTAGTGCCTTTATAGAAGTAGAGAAAAATCGTTCCACATGCGTTTGAAAGGAAATAAAGATATCCAGCACATCTGACTTTCTTGCAATAGGATAAATCCAAGTATATTTACTAAAGTCATCAACAAAGTGAACATAATAAAGATAACCGGAGGGCGACGGCATGGGGGCAGGACCCCAAACATCCGAGAAGATTAACTCCAAAGGTTTAGTAGACCTCGTCGCCGATAAAGGAAGAGGGACACGGTGACTTTTAGCATATAGACATGACTCACAGACTGTACTAGATGACTGAGAAGACACTGGTAAATGGAAAGAAGAAAGGACTCTAGAAACTGTCCGAAACGCTGGATGTCCCAAGCGATCATGCCATCGGGTTGCAGGAACTCGTTGGCCGAGGAGAGCTGATGGCGATGCTGGATGCTGGAGCAATAGTTGATAGAGTCCATCCTTAACTGGTCCTTGGAGCATTGGAGTGCCCGTGCGTCGATCCTTAACAAGAACATAATCAGGATGAAATTCAAAAATGGCATTGTTATCTTTACTAAATTGCCGGACGGACAATAAGTTCTTCGCCAAGGTGGGAACATGGAGAATGCCTTTAAGAGAAATAGGACCATTCGATGTAGCATAAGAATTGTCACCAGTATGAGAGATAGTCAGACCTGTCCCATTGCCGATGAGAACCTGATCGGAGCCTTGGTAAGTGCTTGGGGTAGCCAGTTGTTGGATGTCGGGTGTGACATGATGTGTCGCCCCCGAGTCAGGATACCACGCAGACACATCTGGCGACAGGTGACCAGCAGGGCTGTAAGAAGGAGCGCCAATGTGGAATGCCGTAGGAGCCGCGGCAGGTAAGGGCGGTGGAGGGACAGAGGATCGAGAGTTGCTGGCAAGATCAGGACAGTCAGGAGCACGGTGTTCAAACTGGCGGCATAATTGGCATCGCGGCTGTTGTGCCCGACCACGGCCACGGCCGCGGCCGATGCCAGTCCGAGGAGTCCGCTGTCCATCTCGCTGAGAATCACCGACAGACGCTATGTTGGCGGCAGGAGCAACTTCACCGTTGGTCTGCTGATGATTAAGCCAAGCTTCATGGGCAATCAGCATGCCATGTAGCTCTTCAAGTGAAAAGGAATCAAGGCGTGTGGTCACTGCTGGAACAAAAGAATCAAACTGGGACCCGAGTCCATTGAGAACATGAAGGATTAAATCTGAATCCTGCACTGGATGACCGATCGCCTTGAGCTTATCAGCAAGAAGCTTGACCTCTTGGATATAGTTAGTAACAGTAGAGGAGCCACGACGTAAGCCATGCAATTGGGCCTTGAGCTGGAGGATGCGGGCACGAGATGTGGAGGCAAAGGATCTAGCAAGGGCATCCCATACCTCTTTTGCAGTGTTAAGATGAACAATGAGAGGTAAGATGGACTCCGAGACAGAAGCGATCAAACATGAGAGCAAATACTGATCACGCTGTGCCCAGGAGATGTGTGCTGGGTTAATGGTAGGGGGTGCTGTACCTTCCACCAGCTCAAGTAACCCATGACTCCGGAGGAAGGGAAGAAACTGAGCGCGCCACAAGAGGTAATTATCTGTGGTGAGTTTAAGGGGAAGAAAGGTCATAACATTAGAGGGAAGACTGAAAGGGTGTGATGTAGGAAGCATAGATATCATCTCGGTGGCAGCAGAGGAGATGGTGGCTGAAGGCGAGGTTATGGCTGCAGCATGAGCAGGGGCGTCCGAACGCGAGGAAGATGATGAGGCCATGTCGCGAGACAAAAAGCTCTGATACCAAGTAAGAATTGCTAGAGAGAGAGAGAGTATGTGGAATTGGCTTCTGTATCTTTCTATTGAACAATACACTAATATATACAGAGTTCCCCTGAATACTTGACAGGGTAGTTACAGAGTTCCCCCTGAATGCTTGACAGGGTAGTTACAAGAAGTGGCTACGTGAAGTGGCCACGTTATCAAGCCCAGTCATGAGTATGGTCAAGGAGACGGAGGAGCATCCTGCACGTCTGTAGTGGTGATCGTGCGCGAGGAAGTCTCCGGGTCATGAGCTGGAGCACCGTTAATATGCCTCGGCCGACATGCCTTTGGGCCGGTCATGTAATGGTATCAGCCCGGAATTGTTCTGGCATAGAAATATTCCGATTAAATACTCCTTCTTGGCCCTACGCCTCATCCAAAACAGGCTCCCGGTTGATGTCACAGTCCAGATTCTTGGCATTCAAATGGCGTCGGCCTACTCTTGCTGCTCTCACCCAGCTGTTGAGACTATCAAGCATATCTTCTTAGACAGTCCTGTGGCGTCAGCCATTTGGGCTCATTTTGAGGTTCTCTTCAACACATTCTTGTCACAGTCATCGGTGACCACATATCTATCTGGGTGGCTTTAGGATGCCGGCGGCAAGAGACGCATTCACTTACTCAGGCGGCTCTTTCCTACTTACGTTTGCTGAGAACTCTGGTCCCTTCGCAATCACGCACGTTATGATAATACTCGCCCCTGGCCTCCGGCTGCCATTTATCGGATTGTCTTTCAGCTGCATCTTATTTTATCCATTGCTAGCTCTTCTCCGGATAGCCATACAGATTTGGAGCTGCTCTCATATTTCAAGCTTAAACATGTCCTCTCCCGCACCAGATACCAGGTTGCCACATGGCTGCCCCCAACGTCCAACTGTTTCAAGCTCAACACTAATGGTGCTTCGCGAGGTAACCCGGGTGTCGCAGGAGGTGGCATTGTCTTGAGGGACCACCGTGGCAAATTGATCGTGGCTGGCTCCTACCGTTATGGCCATGTTAACAGTCTTGCTGCATAATTTCTTGCGGTGCTCGACGGGATTAGACTTTTCCATGCTCTCAATCTCTAGATTCACTACATTGAGGTGGACTCGCAAGTGCCTTTCAACATGTTAACCAATAGGTCTAATATTCCTTGGAAATTTCTGGACCTCTGTGAGGAGCTTTGGGACCTTCTGGACCGGTTCTCTCCCATTATTCAACATATTTTCAGAGAGGGGAACCAAGTAGCCGATTTCTTCTCCAACCTTGCATGTGACAATGGCTCACAGCAAATCTTCTTCGCTGAAGAAGACATTCCCAAGAAGGCCAAGGGTCTGTTCAGACATGACCGCTTATGGATTGGCTCTATTAGGGAGATTACCTAATGTCCCTCATACTTCTTTGTTTTCTGGCTTCCGTCCTTGTTTTCTTCTATTTGCGGCTTGGGGGTCTGTCCCCACGCTATATAGGGGTATGCCCCGGTGATAGTGTATACCTGATTCATCTAATTCAATTTCATTCCCTTGGTGGTGCCTAGTGGAGCGGGTTCGCTCCTCCCCTTTGGGGAGGGGTACGCTCTCCGGGTGCCCCCCAGGTCATTTAAAAATAAAAAAAGGCTTAGGTTTTAATCCCACAAATAAAAAGGAGTTTGATCTAAAGACTGTGTCTTTCACACCTGAACAAATTATTGTAAAAAGTGTTCCCTAGAGAAAAATAAATAGCTCAAAACATAATCAAAAGATCAATTTGAAAACTCTTAAGAAACAGAACAATTAAAACACTGGAATGTACAGACAGGTCGACCGGAAGGCTCAATCAGGTCGACAAGATCACTATCTATACACCAAACAGAAGAAAATCACTTGGCCCGGTCGACATACATACTTCAACCCGGTCAACATGATAATAAATAAAACTCATGACAAAACCCGGAGGCACCGGACTAGTCGACCGAGCCTCTACACTCAGGTCGACAGGTACCCAACCAGGTACTGAAATATATACCTGGCCAGGTTGGCAGAACCACCACACTCCAGTTGACCATTACTCTAACAAAAAATGGAGAAGAAATTTTAGAAATCAAAACTTAAGGAAAAATCCAACTAATTTTCATGCCTTTCATAGAATACCAACATGCTATACTTGTGGAAGGATAGGACATCCTAGTTCGCAATGTTGGTTCAATATGAATTCAACTCCTGTGAAACAAATGTGGATTCCCAAATCTATTTTGTTAGAATTGAATAAGCAATGTAGGCCCAAATTCATTTGGGTTTTAAAATCCCTTGTGTGATCCTTATTTTGCAGGAATGCCTTATAGCCATACATAATCGATGGTACTTGAACGGCGGTTGTTCAAGACATATGACGGGAGATAAAGGTAAGTTCTGCCTGTTGGTAGAAACAGAAGCTGGGCAAGTGACCTTTGGAGGAAAGAACAAAGGTAGAATTATTTGATCAGACAAGATAGGTAAGAATACTTCAAATTCTATTGATAATGTTCTTTTGGTGGAAGGTCTTGAATACAACCTCCTTAATATAAGACATTTATGTGACAAAGGGCACAAAGTTTTGTTTGATGCTCATGAATGCAAGATATTTGAAGTCAATTCTGATTGAATAAAATCCATAGGGAGAAGAGTGAATAATGTCTACATGGTAGACCTAGATGACTTCTCAAATGAAAACCTATGTTTAGCTACAAATAAAGATGATTATGCATGGTTGTGGCATCGTAGATTAGGTCATACAAGCTACAATGTTTTACATAAATTTATTAAATTTCATCTAGTCAAAGGTCTGGCAAAACTTTCTTTCAAAATGTATAATAAGATATGTGAGGCATGCATCCAAGGAAAACAAACTAGAAAATATTTCAAAACAAGAAATGAATCTTTATCATCTATGCCTCTAGAGCTACTCCATATGGATCTTTTCGGACCCACTAGCTAGGATTGCTAGCCTCAGTGGTAAAAGATTTGAATTTGTTATTGTTGATGATTTTTCTAGGTTTACATGGATTTACTTTTTGGCTCATAAAAATGATGCCTTCCATAAATTTCTAAGCTTGTTCAGAAGAATAAAATAAGAAGGTAAGTTTAAGCTTTGTTCAATTATGTCTGATCATGGAGGTGAATTTGATAACTCTGATTTTGATGAATTTTGCAGTGAGCAAGAAATCACCCACAAGTTCTCGTCTCCTAGAACTCCAGAGCAAAATGGCATTGTGGAGAGGAAGAGCAAGACATTAGTGGAGATGGCAAGAACAATGCTAGTGGAAAGCCAGTTGCCAAGAAGATTTTGGGCTGAAGCAGTCAACACCTCATGCTACATCTTAAATAGAGCCATGGTAAGACATTTTCATAAGATAACCCCATATGAGCTTCCTAAAGGTAAAAAGCCCAATCTAGCTTACTTTAAAGCCTTTGGTTCCAAATGTTTTGTTCATAACAATGCTAGAAGAGAATTACACAAATTTGAGGCTAAAAGTGAGCTAGGCATCTTTCTGGGATATTCTGAACATTCTAGAGCATATAGGGTTTTCTATATGAAAACTCAAACAATTGAAGGGTCTCCTCATATCACTTTTTATGAACTAACTAATAATTCTGATAATTTTGATTCCCACAAGAAAGAAGAGGCTGATGGGGAGTTTCTAGAAGTCAAGGAGGATCCAGAACAACAAAAAGAATAATTAGAACTAAACAATGAACATGGCTGGTCAACCGAACCTGTTGCTAGGTTGACCGAATCTAGTGTGTCCTCTATAAACTTAAAATTCCTGAAAGATCATCCACTGGAAAATATCGTTGGTAACTTGCATGATCCTCCTAGAATAAGGTCATTTCATAGGACCATAGAGGAACAAGATCACATGGCTCTAGTTTCACAAATTGAACCCAAAAGTATTTAAGAAGTGCTAAAAGTTGAATCTTCGATTAACACCATGCATGAGGAACTTAATTAATTTGATAGAAATAAAGTTTGGACTCTAATTCCCAGGCCTTCAAATTATATTGTTATTAGGACTAAGTGGGTATTTAGGAATAAGCTTAGTGAAAATTGAATAATTGTTAGAAATAAAACTAGGTTGGTTTCCAAAGGATACAATCAGGAATTCGAGATAGACTTTGAAGAGTCTTATGCTCCCGTTGCAAGACTAGAAGCAATAAGAATCCTCTTAGCATTTGCATGCTCCAATAAAATCAAACTCCAACAAATGGATGTTAAGAGTGCATTCTTAAATGGGCTAATAAAAGAGGAAGTTTATGTTGAACAACCTCCTAGATTTGAGAGTATTGATCATCCTAACCATGTTCTTAAATTGCATAAAGCCTTGTATTAATTGAAACAGGCTCCAAGGTCCCGGTATGATAGGCTAAGCACATTTCTGGTCAGTAAGGGCTACAGTCGAGGTATGATTGATCAAACTTTATTTACCAAGCTCTCTCATAGTCATATCATTATAGTTCAGGTTTATGTTGATGACATTGTGTTTGGTTCAACTAATCCTTAATTATGTACTAAATTTGCTAAATTAATGGCCGAAGAGTTTGAGATGAGTCTAATGGATGAAGTCCATTTTTTTCTTGAATTGCAAATTACACAGTTAACTGAGGGATTCTTCATCAATCAGTCCAATTATGCTTTGGAGATTTTGAAGAAGTTCAAGATGGAGGGTACCAAGCCCATATCCACACCCATGGGGACAAATACCGCACTTGATGCGGATGAGAGAGGTAAAAATGTAGACCCCAAGCTATATAGAGGAATGATCGGATCTTTACTCTATCTTACTACCTCTAGACTAGATATCCAGTTTAGTGTGTGTCTGTGTGCTAGATTTCAAGCTAATCCTAAGGAATCAAATATGACAACTGTAAAAAGAATTCTTTGATATCATGATAATACACATGACTTAGGATTATGGTTCCCTGCATCATGTGAGCTTAAGTTAGTTTCATATTTAGATGTTGATTATGTTAGATGCAAGATTGATAGAAAAAGCACTAGTGGATATTACCAGTTTTTGGGAGATTGCCTGGTTTCTTGGGCCTCCAAGAAATAGCACTATGTTGCACTCGCCACTGTAGAGGCAGAGTATGTTGCTGCAAGGAGCTGTAGAACCCAGGTGCTATGGATCAGGCACCAACTCCAAGACTACAATGTAGATCTTGGATGTGTCCCGATACTGTGTGATAACACAAGTGTCATTAATCTCACAAAAAACCCAATCCAACATTCAAGAACCAAGCATATTGAAATAACACACCACTTTCTAAGAGATGAGATGAATAAGAAAAATTTTGAGTTGCATTTTATTGAAACAAAACCCAAATTGCTGACATCTTCACAAAACCTCTAAGCAAAGAAAGATTCACAAGCTTAAGAAGAGAGCTGGGTCTGTGCAGACCTCAAGAAAATTTTGATTGAAAAATGAAACAAAAGTCTCAACAAAAGTCCTTTTAAAAAAAGTCTAGTTGTTGCATGGAATATCCTCCATCTCATCACTTTTCTGTCTACCATGAGGTCCAAGGATGTTAGAGTGAGGGAGATTTAGCTCAAATTTTAATGACTCGGTACTTCTATTTATAGGCCTTCCTTTTAAGGAAGAGTTGATAGTTTGATTAGAACCTGTTAAATCATGTATATATGAGAGTCTTGCTGAGGGGGAGTCATATCTTTCAAAAAATTCATCATACCTGGTCGTTTTGTTCATATCTCTTCCCAAAATCATCTTTCTGATTAGTTCTTTTGTCGACAGAAGTCCAAGTTTTTGCAATATGCTGTCAACAGAATCAATCAATAAACTCTGTTTGAACTTCCAATCACACAGGTTTGTCGACCTGATGCTTAGTCTATGTCAACTAAACAACAACTTTTCTTCTGTTTAAGCCCTGTTCTTTTCAATTTCAGACCATTCATGATTATCTGGTATATTAAATGGTGATTTGTAAAAGGATAGATTAAGTCTGTCCGAAAACCATCACCATGAGTGAGACTTCACTCTGCCCTGTACCAAAAATTAGTAAACTCAAGTGTTTCACTTTACCCTTGGCTATGAGTTTTCTTCATGATGCTACTTCTCAAGGGGAGTCTAATATCTTATAGCAAACTTCATAGGTTCAGGGGGAATTCAAATAAAGATCACTTTTTCAAGAGCTTCAGGGTCATATCAAGACCTCCCTGAACAAACAAATGGTTTAGGGTTAATAATCCAATGAGTCTGAAATTAAAAGAGTCTGAAAATGATTTTATGCGGGCTTAATAGTTTTAAAACAAGCCTAGAAAGATTGTGTCCTGAATCATCTCAAAAATCTAACAATTAAGAGTAGAGTGGCCACTCTGGTTGAAGAACTTCAAATTATGTATTGGCCTTAAACATTAAAAAGTTCTGATTAAATATAGGGACAGAACCTTCAGTGAAATAAAAAGCTTAAAAGACAGAGCAATGACTATGACTCACAGAGTAACCAGATGCACCTCACCTGAGACGTGAGGTGGTTTGAGTAAAAAGGTGTTGTATAAGCTAACTCTATTCAAAACTTGAAAAAGAAAAAGAAAGAGTGAATGCAGAGCAATGATTTGGCAGGCTGAATAACTAGGTCAATTCACCTGAGACGTGTTTGGCCTCACGTAAAAAGGTCTTGCCATGATTATCTCTGCTCAATGAAGATTGAGGCAAAATGGTTAACACATTGAGTAACTGGGGAATCGGGCATCTAATAATGAGGCAGGAGTATTCTTAATCTTTAGTTCAAGTTGTGAGCATAGTTGCTTGACCTTTTGTGATAACAAAAATTCGGCGAATGAGGGGACCCCTTGGCCGCTTGTATCTTCAGAGTAGAGACCAAGCGGAGGCGGTACTTCCATGCCCTTAACCTCAGGCTCAGAAAATTGATAGGGTTGTTCACCCCTGAACATGATGTTATGATTAGTTGGGGTAGGGCATCCCCATCTTCTCCCGGATCGGTAGCATGGTGGGAAGTGGAGGCTTCGGCCTGATTTGCCTCCGCCGACGCGAAGCATATTTCTTCATC
Source organism: Amorphophallus konjac (assembly GCA_022559845.1). Taxonomy (NCBI): domain Eukaryota; kingdom Viridiplantae; phylum Streptophyta; class Magnoliopsida; order Alismatales; family Araceae; genus Amorphophallus; species Amorphophallus konjac. Next base: position 156,139,912 of record CM040129.1, read on the forward strand.
TTCTTCTTCAAAAATCCAAGCCATGTCAAACAGAGCCGATAGTGTATTGCAAGAGACAATAATGCCCTTTCTTTTGTTCTTTAACTTCTTCTTTTTCCTCCCCTTTATGGTGGGCATTTGCCCCTGCGGAAGTTAATTCGGGGCGCTTGGCTTTTCCTCTTCAGCTTTGGCTTCCTCCGTCAGCTTGAGAGATTCTAGATGCTCCCAGGGGACATATTCTTTCAACTACACATGCTGAATCTTGGGCTATTCATATTAATCTAGCCCGTTTATAATGGCCTACAGCTGTTCGACTGTTGGACTGGCTTCTTTGTGTACCCGCAATGTACGGGGCTTGCTGCTTTTTGTTGTTAGTGGGCCTTCTAACAACCATGCGAGGGGTTGTTTCATGCCAGATGGGGGTCACGACAGGCGGAGCTATCTGAGGTGTGATGTCGCGAATCTGGACCCCTGAAGTAGGGTGAGATGCTGGCCTTCTTCTAATTTTTGTCGGCATCATCTACCAATTTTCTTGCTCCCTCACGGGTGTCAGAATATAGGCTTCGTAAGTGTGCTGGGTGCAATCCTCAGACACTTCTTCAAGCAATTTTTGATATAAAGATATCATATTAGCTCCTGCCCACAAAGTGGGCATCTCATGTGGGCGTGGAGGGTCGACTTTGTACTCCCCCATCTGCAACTCCCCCTTCTTGATTAGTGCTTCAATGATGTCTTTGAAGATGTAGCACTTTTCAATGGAATGCCCGAGCATTTGATGATACGGGCAGAAGCAAGTATCATCCTTTCTCTTGAGGTCATTCGGTCTCTTTGGCTCTGGAAGGATGACCTTATTATACTTTTTGGCCCATTCGAACAAGACTCGAGTCTTGTCCCTGGGAAATGAATAGAGCTTCTTCATCTTTTCCCGCAGGGAAGGACCTTCCCGTTGTTTAACAAGCTTGGTCGGAGGAGGGTTAGCTGCCCCTTTGTCCTTTCCTTTCTACTGCTCAAAGGCTTTGAAGTCAACTGTGTGAACTTCTTTAGGTGTCAACTGCTTGTCAGTTGGCCTGGCCTTCTGGCTTGAGGTAGCAGGGGCCAAGGAATATCTTGAGAGGAAGGTCTCAATTTCTGCCAAAACATTGTTCAACCGGTCGAAGGATTTGATTTCAATACCTATCATCCTTTCAAGCACTTCTTTTCTCAGATTCAAATCTGAATAGCATCTTCCTTGTGCGGCAGGTGCCTGCATCTCATACTGAGATTTCTCCATCTCTTTATATAGTCCAGGGTGGACTCATCATTCCTTTACCTGGTTGAGTATAATTCTACCATTGTCACCTCCCTCTCGGCGATGTGGAATCTCTCTTTGAACTTTCTTTGCATAGCAGGCCAATCAACAATAGACCCAGCCGGCAAACTTGAATACCGTTAAAATGTGAGCCCTGTCAACGAGGACCCAAAGAACTTCAACGGATATGACTCATCGATGGCCAAGTCACCCATCACATTAATATAGTAGGCAATGTGCTCTCTCGGAGATTCTTGCCCATTAAACTTGTCAAATTTTAGGGGCTTATTAATGCAAGCAGGTAAATTTTTAACAGCATGGTGGGTTGGGTACGGTACCCTGTATACATTAAACAAAGTAGAGTCACTAGTGCCCCTTTCTGCTAGCTTCATTTCAATCATCTGTTCTACCATCAGCTTGTTCATCACCGTCGAGTCAACCGGGCTTGGGTAGAAGTGCGCTTGTTGCATATGAGGCGTTGCCAACACCGTTTCCTGAGGAATAGGAGTGAGCCCTTGATATTGAGGGGCTTAAGGCGGTATCGGAACCACATATGGTGGCTATTGAGGAGGAGTGCCCCCGGTAGAGTTGGGTGTCGGCTGAGATGTTGCCGTTTGCGGTGAAGCTTCAACCGCACCAACACTAAACGATGACGTCTCATGTGGCACTTCGGTCATCTTGCATGCTGAAGTGTGAATACTCTTCTCATTCAACTGCCTTTTTAACATTTCAATTTCTTGTTGATACTTTTACAACAGCATTAGCAAAGCAGGGTCGTGCATGGAGGGGATGGGGACTCCGCCTCCCTCTTCAATTGGAGCCTCTCCAGATGATACAGATGACATTCCGCCGACATCTTCCGTTGTGACCACATAAGCAGTCACAACCATACTTGAGCTAGTTTCACCAACGAGGGTCTGTAACACCTTGTTTGTAGCTTTCTTTCTTTTGGTGAGAGGGCCTGGCCTCTCAGCTAGGTTGGCTATTTCTTCGGGTTCTGTGGGCAAGGCCTCATAGCGATTGGCCACTCCAGCCATATTGCAGGTGTACACCAGTCGGACTCACTTTAAAATCGATGGATGAAAATCATCATCTATGTGGTCTTTTTTATCTTTTTATCTTTCATCGGTTTATTAAGTGCGAGGGTATGCCAGTCACCTAGGTGACGATTTATTCGGGTTCCGAGACTAGAGTGGTCCGGAACCCGGGATGCACTTCGTTTGACTAACCAGATGATTGTGGGTATCGGGTCGAGACTAGAGACCCGCCGTGCCATAAAGGTCATGGCATTAATTACATCCCCCGGAGAAAAACCTTTGATTGATTGCCAAGATATGGAGCCTCATGGCCTAAATATCAATTTTTATGAAAAGCATGCATAGTGTATTGAAAAAACATGGAAAACTCCCATATCGGGGTGTAAAAGGGTATTTGAAATTATATCGGTCATATGTCAATCATTTCATGTTGGGACAGATGTCTGGGTTGAAAACATTGTGAACATGTCAGTAAAATCAGAGCATATGTATGCCGAGACACAACAAGTTTATTGTTTGAAGAAATAGAGGAATTTGGTTAAATCCCGGTCAGAACGATTTAAAGTTAGCAGAGTATCGGCCCAATGCAAAGTATGGCTAGGGTCATGATGGGGTGATCCCTGGGGACCAAGCATGCCTTGCAAGGGCACATTCAATGTTCCCCCTCATACGGGGTCGAAGGGGAGGAATGGAGAGATATTGCTTCTTTTTGTTCGATAAGATCTGATGACCTCCAAGGATTTTTTGTTAAAAAAAAGAGGGCTACGGAGCCTTTGAGTTCAGACCTTCTGGCATTTATTCTTTTGGGGTTGAATAATTGCATTCAATGCAATTTCTTTTATTGCAAAGGGGGGAGCAAAACCCTTGAGTTTAGGTCTGTTGGTCTGAACATGGGTAGGTCGACCTACTGCTCAGAGCAGGTCGACCTGCCCTTGAGCAGGTCAGAGGGCCTAGCAACCCTTTATGATTTTTTTTGTCTTTTGATTCTCTTCTTTCTTGTGTCTTTTAAAGAAAAATATTCAGAGCAATTGGGCATGTTTAAATATGCTTGTGCAGGAGATTTCAATGAAAGTCACATGCAACTTCCATGTGAGGAATTATATGCCTAGGGGGTCTGCAGGGGCCTAAGGGTCTAGGTCTGTTGACCTGGGAGGAGTGGGCCGACCCACTCCTGAGAATGGGTCGACACATCCTCAGGGCAGGTCATCAGACCTGGACACCCTTGATGTCAGTTCATTTTTGTTTGATCTTTCTCAATTCTTTTGAGTATGATTCTTTTTATCTGGCCATGTGCCCCCATCTTATCATTCGTTTCATTTTATTTGAATTTCACCCTTCCCGACCATCAGATTTATCTGTTGGCTTTGTGGGGTTCTGAATATCATTCCAAGAGGAGGATCCATTAGCACCTTCCTCCGGATTAGTGTATTGATTATCTTGACTCAATCCTTTGCTGGCCATCTGATTCATCTACTGAGATAGCAGACATAGTTGTATGCTTATTTGCCTTCGGTTCCTTCACATCTCCCCATCCCAACTTTTTTTTATCATATTCACCTCACCTCTTTGTTTGGGATTTCATGAAAATTCAGTTCTGTTTTCATACATTCTTTGTTTCATTCATTCTTTTTCTTCTCTTTATAGGCCCATTTATTTCAGCTTGAGAACCTCTTTAATTTCTCCCAAAAAGGACAATTTCAAGGCATGCAGCAGCCACTGGGACGATATAGGCCATTTTTTTTAATAGGTAGAGTAAGTCCAGCGGTTGGGAGAGTGCACCCCTTCCCGGAAGGAAAGAGCGTTCTCACTCCACCAACACGAGCCTACACCACAACTTTATTCCAATAGAAAGAAAAGTGCATACAATATCTTCGGGGCATACCCCTATTATACATATAGTTAAGAAAGAGAAAAAACCATCTATCACTAGTGAAAATATCGAAAGCTAGGCAGCCCAGCCTTATCCAACACCACTACGCCTCTAGTCGGCAACGACAAATCCGCAGGAGTCACAAAAATTCTATTCTGACCCAAGGTACAAGCATAAGTGGCCAGAGAGTCTGCCACCTTGTTTCCCTCCCTATAAGCGTGATGCACTAGAAAATTGCGCAGGAGTTTGAGAATCCAATGCTACCACACCAAAATCTCCCAGCTAGGTGCCTCTTTGGTTTAAGTTACCTGAACAAGAAGTGCCGAGTCTGAAAAAATGGCCGATAATCAGAAACCATGTTGTACAGTAATGTGAAGTCCATCATACAACTCCCTGGTCTCCGCAATTAAGATATTACCAAGCCCATAAAAAATGCAAATCCAATGTGAAAATTACCATAGGTGTCCTTGATACAACCCCCACCCCCACAGATACCTGGGCTGCCTTTTGAAGCACCATCCACATGTAACGTAAAATTTTCCTTTGCCAATGTCCGCATGACCACAATAGGCATTTTAATCTCCACCCTGGGCCATAAATTATATTGATGTAATATGGTAGCCTCCTCTTGATGTGGCACAGCCCAAAGGTGCTAATGAGAGACTCTTTGACCCTAGGACTTAGACCCGTAAGCATACAAGCACTTTCAATGATCTCACACACGGCACACACGAGATCACCCGGTGGGGCCGGGAATGGTGGTGAGGGTCCGAGGTGGGACCCAAGTATTCTAAAGACTAGGTGGGCTTAGGCTAACCCCTAAGGGTCTGGGAATTCCCAATTTAGTGGGCCAACGGCACGCCGGGGCGTGGGGTTGGGTGGTTCTCACTCACAATCCGCGGTGGGCACTCAAATCGAGCAATTACGGGTCCGAGCACTCTCTCACCGGCCGACGAGCATAAGAAGCAATACTACACTAGCAAAGCATGGAACACAAGGTAGGGACCAGTCACTCACCTTATCAGTGTGAAGACACCGATCCCGGCCGAAGACGAGGGCGAGCGGGGAGGCGTGGGTACGCACCCGCACGCTGCGTCGATGTCGCTTGACCTGAAAATATATAGGGTACAACACTATGCCTCACGCAGGACGGTGGAATAAGGGGTTGGGATTAATGAACTACAGTCAAACACTACCTCCACACAGGGACGGGCTGTAAGCCGGCCAGGCGGGGTGGGGAAAATAAGAGAGAAAAGCCGACTTGCCGAGTTGCACCGATTATGCTAGCTTCAGGAACAACTGGACATGTTGCTGATGTTGGCGCCGCCACGGGCTCAGCGGAGCTCAGAATTCGCCGAAACCACTGCCAAAACTTTCTGCACTGACCAGGGATGACGCTTGAATTTTGGGTGAGCTTCGTGAAGTCATTGCTGGCCGGGGCAGAGTCTGGAACCAGACTGAGTGGTTCTGTCTCTGTCTGGTGCAGAACTGATGAGGTCGGTTGCAGATGATGCCACGGAGGCTACCAAACTCTGATTGAGACGAAATTGGCGTTGACGTGACCGTTGCTGGAGCAACTTCGAGAAGGAACTGACGGGACTCCAAAAGAATGTCGGAGAAGAAACTTCTGATCATAAGAGTAGGTGGTGGTTGGGTGGTGGGGCTTGGATTGGTGGAAGCAACCTTGGGGCTGGGGTGGGTTTATGGGGGTGGTGGGTAGTTGAGGAGGTCTTTGAATGAGGGAGGGGAGTTAGGTGGTAGGTGGGAGAAGGAGGAGAGAGAGAGGGGTTCGCCCCCTTCTTGAAGAGAGAGAGAGAGAGAGAGAGAGATAATGGGAGAGAGAGAGAGAAAAGCTTTGGTGGAGGAGAGTGAGATTTGGAAAAAAGAGTGCTATTAAAATTCATTCATCAAAAGTTGAGTACATGAGGAGAGATGGGGCCTATATATAGGCATCCATTCTTTACATGACCAAAGTACCCTTGACAATTAGATAAAAGACCAAGCATATCCTAGACTCACTCCTATGGGCCCATAACTAAGGTACTTGGGCCCAAATAAGGATAACAAGGGAAATGACTAAGATAACATGACTCAATAAAGGAAAGTACATAAGATATGACTCAAAGAAAAGGAAAATAACATGTGAACACATAGCCGAGCTTCATCCAAATGATGCAGGCGATCAAAGTGAGCACTGTGAGATGCCCTCATCAAATCCCCCGGGGTGGGGAGAACTCGACCCCGTCGAGTATGGGTCCGCCTGACTGTGGTAGTGCTCCAAAATGTCCGGGTCAAGGCGTAGCAAGTCTTCCCGGCTCACCCAAGTGTCCTCGGTCGGGGGACGGCCCTTCCACCTCACTAGGTAACGCTGGTATACCCTGTAGACCTGTAAACGGTCGGATACGGAGCGGATAGTGTGATATTTGAATTCGTATCCGATTAATAATCGAATTATCCGATTAGTAATCGAATTATCCGTCGGATACTTTATTCGGATAACGATCGGATAAATACGAATTCGAATTCGGTTCGAATTTTAAACGGATAATTATTAAGCCTACTTAGGGGTGAGTTGTGTTAGCCGTGTGAGAGCATCATATATTGTTTTCTCAAAAAAATAAAGAGAGAGTGAAAGTTTTTTTTATTTTGAGAGATGTTATCAAAAGATTAGACTTCATCTTAAAAAATAGGAGATAACTTACGAAGTGGGTGTAAGTGAATTTCTTATTTTTAAATTATATTTTGAGACCAAAAAAGATAAAAAAGAACAATCAAACATTATATTAAGATTTAAGCTAATTATATATAGAATATGTATATCATTAGATTTTTATCTAAGGGTTCATATTCGGTCGGATAATATCGGACACGGATATCTCAATATTTGAATTCGTATCCGATTAATAATCGGATATCCGATATCCGATTAAATTATCCGTCGGATATTTTATTCGGATAATTATTCGATTAAACGAATACGAATTCGAATTCGGTTCGAATTTTAAACGGATAATTGCCATGCCTAATACCCTGTTCCTGGTAATGGTACTCTGCTCATCCAGTATTACCTCCACTTGCTCATGTCGGCCTCTCAAGCTAGGAGGTAGAGTCACACCATGGGTGTCTCTCTCAAGGGAGGGTAAAGGCTCAAGCTCCTCACTAGGTTCCACCGCGGGGCCCTTGTAGGGTACCAGGTCTGCCACATTGAAAGTAGGGTGTACCCCAAAACCCTCAGGTAGGTCCAGCTCATAAGCGTTACTACCTAATCGTCTCAGAATTCGAAAGGGTCCCGACCCTCGTGCCCTCAACTTGGAGGCAGGCCCCGGAAGGAGCCGCTCCGTCCTCACCATCACCGAGTCTCCCACTTGGAACTCGCAGTGGCACCAATGAGCATATGCCCGCCTTTTGTAAGCCTCATTACTTTTCCCTATATGCTTGCGGATGTCATCATGCAACTCTTTGATATGCTGTGCAAAGGACTCAGCTGAGACTAACACTCTAGCATGTGGGGGAAGGGGAATAAGATCTGAGGGTTTTCTAGGCCTATAACCATGTACTACCTCAAATGGACTCTTGCCTATGGACCTATTGACGGAATCATTGTAGGAAAACTCGGCCTGAGATAAGAGGAGATCCCAATTCCCAGGGTGGTCCCCTACTAGACAACGGAGCAAGTTCCCAAGGCTTCGGTTGACGACCTCAGTCTGGCCATCGGTTTGAGGATGGTAAGCGGTGGAGAATTTGAGGAGGGTTCCCATCAAATGCCAGAGAGTTTTCCAAAAGTAACTGGTGAATTTCACATCTCGATCAGACACAATGGTTTTGGGTAGTCCATGGAGTCGGACCACCTCATCAAAGAACAATCGGGCGACCCTAGAAGCATCCGAAGTCTTGGCACATGGGATAAAGTGGGCCATCCTAGAGAACCTGTCAACAACGACAAAGATGGAATCATGTTTGCGTAAGGTCCTAGGTAGGCCAAGGATAAAATCCATGCTCAAATCCTCCCAAGGTCAATCTGGGATGGGTAGGGGTGTGTAAAGCCCAGTGTTTTGCCTCACTTGTTTTGCTGAGGCACAAATGCGACATTGTCCCACAATGTGGGCCACATCCTTCTTGAGACTGGGCCAATGGAATTGCCTCTCAATTAGCTCTATGGTCTTTTGGACCCCAAAGTGACCAGCTAGGCCACCACTGTGTAACTCCCAAACTAAGAAGTCTCGAAGTGAAGTCAGGGGTATGCATAGCCTAGCTCCCTTGAAAAGATACCCCTCTTGGAGTATGAATCCCTCATGTTCCTTGTGGGGCTGAGTGGAGAGGGTGTTGTAGTGAGTTCCAAAGTCAGGGCAATTTGGGTATTCCCCTTTGATTCTCTCAAACCCGGTGACTTCCACCTGGATAGTGGAAAGTAAGGCTACCCGCCTACTAAGCGCATCGGCGGCGCGATTCTCACTACCCATCTTGTACTTGAGGACAAAGGTATAGGCTTGAATGTATTCTACCCAATGGGCATGGCGGGCATTGAGCTTTTGTTGGGTGTTGAGGTACTTCAAAGCCTCGTGGTCTGAGAAGATCACAAACTCCTTGGGAAGGAGATAGTGCCTTCAATGCTGAAGGGATTGAACCACAACGTAAAGCTCTTTGTCATATGTGGAGTACCTAGTCCTAGCCTCACAAAGTTTCTCACTAAAATAGGCTACTGGGTGACCCTCTTGGCTAAGAATGCCTCCAATCCCTACCCCGGATGCATCACAAGTGACCTCGAAGACCTTTGAGAAGTTGGGTAGGCACAAGACCGGGGCTTGGGTCATCTTTTCTTTAAGCTCTAGGAATGCTTTGGAGGCTGCCCTAGTCCACATAAAAGTGCCCTTCTTGAGACAATCCGTGATAGGAGCGGTGATAGTGCTAAACCCACGGATGAATCTCCTATAGAAAGTGGCTAGCCCGTGAAAGCTTCGGGCCTCATGGAGGGTCTTGGGCTCGGGCCACTCAAGAATGGCTTGGACCTTCTCGGGGTCCATGGATACCCCTTGGGATGAGTCAATAAATCCTAGGAAGGTTAGTTGGTTGGTCAAGAAATGACACTTCCCAGGATTGGTAAAGAGACTTTCTTTCCTAAGAACGGTGCAAACTTGTTTGAGATGATCTAGGTGGGCTTCCTTGGTTTGGCTATATATGAGAATGTCATCAAAGTAGACGACAAGGAAGATGCCAATGAAGGGCCGGAGGACCTCGGTCATGAGGTGCATAAATGTGCTAGGTGCATTGGAAAGGCCGAAAGGCATGACAAGCTATTCATAGAGACCGTCCTTAGTTTTAAAGGCGGTTTTCCACTCGTCCCCGGGCCTAATGCGAACTTGGTGGTAGCCACTTTTGAGATCGATCTTAGAGAAGATGGTGGCTCTAGCAAGCATGTCTAGCATGTCATCTAGCCGAGGGATGGGAAACCTATATTTGACCGTGATTTTGTTGATGGCCCGGCTATCCACACACATGCGCCAAGTTCCGTCTTTTTTGGGTGTGAGGAGGGCCGGGATGGCACATGGGCTTTTGATAATGCGGAGGAAGCCCTTCTTGATGAGCTCCTCAATTTGCCCCCTAAGTTTAGCATGCTCGGTGGGGTTGAGGCGATAGTGAGGTAGGTTGGGTAAGGTAGCTCCGGGCACAAAGTCGATGGCATGTTGCACATCGCGCATGGGTGGTAGCTTATCCGGTAGCTCATCGGGGAACACATCATGGAAGTCCTCAAGGATTTGTTGAATTTCTATTGGGTGTGGGTCGGTTAGGGTGGATTCCCCAAGGCAAATAACAATGGCATACACTTGTCCCCCTTGGTTGACTTCTTCCTCAAGTTCTTTCCTAGTGATGAGGTGTAGGTTCCTAGTAGTCCTAATGGTCAAATTAGGACTTGATGGGGTGGGGTTTGGTGGGTTTTGAATAGTGGGAGGGGTAGGGGATCCCTCAAGGGAGGGAGATGCCTTCTTGGGAAGGGAACGGGGTGGAGAGGGGTTGAGTTGGATTCTCTTCCCCTCATCAGTGAAAATGCAAGTGTTAGTCCTTCCAAGGAAGGTGGCATCTACATCGTAGATCCAAGGCCGTCCTAGGAGTATACTTCCAACTTCCATTGGTAGAATGTCACACCAAACTTGGCCTTGGTAGGATTGAAATGTGATAGGGACAAGGCAACGAGTGCTAATAGGTACGGATGTGGCATCAATCCAAGCTACCCGATATGGGTGTGGGTGTGGGGAGATGGTAAGGCCCAAAAGTTTGATGGTGTCGGGTGACACCACATTCACACTACTCCCGTTGTCCAAGATGACCTTCCTAGCATGACTCCCTATCCGGATGTAGGTATGGAAGATGGTGTTTCTTCTCCAATCATGTTCTTGAGTTTGAGTGAGGGTGCACCTAACCACTCCAAGGTGAGAGTTGGTAGATGGAGGGGTTTGTTCTTGATTGGTCTCCATGTAGTGGGTCTCATACTCCTCCTCCCAATCGGGAGAGGCCTCATACACCTCAACCTCTTCTATAACTTCATCTTGGGGCAAGGGGGTTGTCTCCTCAATGAGCAAGCTAGATGCGCCCTTGGTGGGGCATTGATTGGCGAAGTGTCCATACCCAAGGCACCTAAAGCATTGCTGCCCACTTTGGTGGTTTGGGGCAGCCCTAGTGTGAGGGAGAGTGGGTGTCGGATTTGGTCTATTGGGAGTGGGGTTGGGGGGCCCACTTGTGGGGTGAGGAGGAGGGGTGCCACTAGGTGGGGCTACCCAGGTGGGAGGAGTTCCCATGGGGGTGGGGAGGAGTCCTCGTTGAGGAGGTGGGGGGTTGGTCTGAGGTACCATGGATTTTGGGTCCATTTCCCGAGGGGGAAACATTCGGGTGTATCGAGAGAATTTCTTGACATCTCGGGCCACTTGGTAAGCTTGCTCTAGAGTGGCTACTTGACGCATGAATAGCTCCTTTTTTATGTGGAATTGTAGCCCATTCCTAAAGCGGGATAGTGTGACGGCGGGGTCCTCTTGGACTCCACACTTAAGAAGGTAGTAGTCAACTTTCTCAATGTACTCCATAACGGTCCTCCCTTCTTGCGTCAAGGCTTGCCACTCATCTAGGAGGTTTTGATGGTAGGAGGGAGGGACATATTTGAGTTTGAGTTGTTCCTTCATGGCCCCCATGTGGTGATGGGAGCTTCCCTCCTAACTATCCTTAATGTCTCAATGTTTATCCAATGAGTCTTAGCTAATTTGGTAAGTTGCATTTTTGCAAGCCGGACTCTCATATCCTCGGTCATTGGGTACCAATCAAAATATTGGTCCATAGCCGCCTCCCAATCTAAATAGATGCTTGGGTGATGAGATCCATCAAAGGTGGGGGCATCTACTTTCACAAGTCTCATAAGGTGGTCATCCGTGTTGTCCCGGGGGGGTCTTTCATTCCTCCTTGGAGGTGGGTCTCTTTCCAATTCGGGAGGAGGGTCAAGGTTGAGCTCTCCTATGGCTGGTTCCTCATGTGGGGGAGGTGCCCTCCTATCACCTACCCTTGGGGCGGGCCTATTCTCCTCAAGTTGCTCAAGCCGGGTTGTTATGTCATCAAGCCGTCCTAAGATACTAGCCATACCCTCCACTAGGAATCTCATGTGATCGGGAAGCTCATGCTCGTTGTTGGCGGGATTCCCTTGGGGAATGGGATTCATTGTGGAATTGGAAGAGAATGGATTGGTTTGATAATGAGTTCCACTACGAGTGGTCATGCAAAGTTGGGTGGGCTATGAACGGGTGTGCGAATGCACCTATGAATGACTTAGTGTGAAGACGACCCAAGACTAGACTTGTAAGAACAAGCCTATGACCGCTCTAATACCACTTGATGTGGCACAGCCCAAAGGTGCTAATGAGAGACTCTTTGACCCTAGGACTTAGACCCGCAAGCATACAAGCACTTTCAATGATCTCACGTTAGCGGCTCACGCACACGGCACACACGAGATCACCCGGTGGGGCCCGGGGATGGTGGTGAGGGTCCGAGGTGGGACCCAAGTATTCTAAAAACTAGGTGGGCTTAGGCTGACCCCTAAGGGTCTGGGAATTCCCAATTTAGTGGGCAGATGGCACGCCGGGGGGTGGGGTTGGGTGGTTCTCACTCACAATCCGCGGTGGGCACTCAAATCGAGCAATTACGGGTCCGAGCACTCTCTCACCGGCCGACGAGCATAAGAAGCAATACTACACTAGCAAAGCATGGAACACAAGGTAGGGACCAGTCACTCACCTTATCGGTGTGAAGACACCGATCTCGGCCGAAGACGAGGGCGAGCGGGGAGGCGTGGGTACGCACCCGCACGCCGCGTCGATGTCGCTTGACCTGAAAATATATAGGGTACAACACTACGCCTCACGCAGGAGGGTGGAATAAGGGGTTTGGATTAATGAACTACAGTCAAACACTACCTCCACACAGGAAGGGGCTGTAAGCCAGCCAGGCGGGGTGGGGAAAATAAGAGAGAAAAGCCGACTTGCCGAGTTGCACCGATTCTGCTAGCTTCAGGAACAACTAGACATGTTGCTGATGTTGGCGCTGCCACGGGATCAGCGGAGCTCAGAATTCGACGAAACCACTGCCAAAACTTTCTGCACTAACCAGGGATGACGCTTGAATTTTGAGTGAGCTTCGTGAAGTCGTTGCTGGCCGGGGCAGAGTCTGGAACCGGACTGAGTGGTTCTATCTCTGTCTGGTGTAGAACTAATGAGGTCGGTTGCAGATGATGCCATGGAGGCTACCGAACTCCGATTGAGACGAAATTGGCGTTGACGTGACCGTGGCTGGAGCAGCTTCGAGCAGGAACTGACGGAACTCCAAAAGGAGGTCGGAGAAGAAACTTTTGATCAGAAGAGTAGGTGGTGGTTGGGTGGTGGGGCTTGGATTGGTGGAAGCAACCTTGGGGCTGGGGTGGGTTTATGGGGGTGGTGGGTAGTTGGGGAGGTCTTTGAATGAGGGAGGGGAGTTAGGTAGTAGGTGGGAGAAGGAGGAGAGAGAGAGGGGTTCGCCCCCTTCTTGAAGAGAGAGATATATATATATATATATAATGGGAGAGAGAGAGAGAGAAAAGCTTTGGTGGAGGAGAGTGAGATTTGGAAAAAAGAGTGCTATTCAAATTCATTCATCAAAAGTTGAGTACATGAGGAGAGATGGGGCCTATATATAGGCATCCATTCTTTACATGACCAAAGTACCCTTGACAATTAGACAAAAAACCAAGCATATCCTAGACTCACTCCTATGGGCCCATAACTAAGGTACTTGGGCCCAAATAAGCATAACAAGAAAAATGACTAAGATAACATGACTCAATAAAGGAAAGTACATAAGATATGACTCAAAGAAAAGGAAAATAACATGTGAACACATAGCCGGGCTTCATCCAAATGATGCAGGCGATCCGAGCCAAAGTGAGCGCTTTGAGATGCCCTCATCACCTCTGCTGAAATGTGTCTAGAAAAAGTCATACTGTCCAAAGCCAATTGAATCCGCACACAAATAATCCACTGGATCCGCTCTGCACTCACTTTCTTCCCTTCAAACCAAGCCGCACATCTAGCCTTCCATATCTCCCACATCATAAGCACAAAAACATAGAGACCCACAAACTGAAAAGCTGATTTAATGTTAGCATTGGATAAAGTGCGCCAACACCGTGTAGTGATGTGGTTACTGAGACTCCTCCTGTTGCCAACCAAAGGAACCAGCCAATGCCACATAGCCATAGCCAAATCCCCAGTGATGAACAAGTGATTCAGATCCTCATAGTTAGGTCTTCTACAGCAATCACACTTGGAGACAACTGATATCCCGCAGTCCACGATCCTGCTATAGGCCATTAGGATTCGGGTTAGACACCCTGGGCAAAGGGTGAGTCGACGCACTGTGCTCAGTGCGTCGATGCACTCTTTATGCCAGAGGGGCACAACTGCAGTAGGCTAGGGGTCCTGGCAATGGATGAGTCGACGCACTATATATAGTGCGTTGATGCAGCCCTTGTGCCAGCAAGCCTTATGCTCCACCTATTGAAGGTTGTTTGTGTTGGCCTTGTGCATTAAGGAAAGCTTGTAATTCTAGGAAGAACATGGTGATTTTTTGGCTATATGCTGATGGCACATAGAACACTTAGGGCCACTTTGGTAACGGGTTAGGTTAGGGGTGGGTGGCTTACCCAGGGTGGCCCACCTGACCCCTAACCCTAGCCTGGGTGGATTAACACATTCCACATATTTGCTAGGAATGAGTTAATCCACTTTAACCCTATCCGACCCAGGTTAAGAAAAAAATATCAAACAAGGATTAACCCACCCAACCCCGGTTAACTCACCCTAACCCAGCTTAACCCATTACCAAAGTGGCCCTTAATGTTTCTTCAAAAGACCCAAAGGAATTGTCATGTGAATCTCCCCCCCCCCCCATGCTGGAGGTGTCTGACGAAATGCTCCAAAGGCCTGCTAGGGGACATTCTATGAAAGTCATCGTGCACATGGAGTGTTTTGATCTCATGACCATGAGGAGATGGTTGGGCAAAGTATGCCATGCATGTGCCATGTTTATTTTTCTTTTGGCCCTTTTCTTTGTTGCATGTAAATTTGACATATTTGCATGGAGTGGTGAGGGAGAGGGCAGAACTGCCCGAGGACCCTGCAAGTTCATGAAATGCATGCAATGTGTGAACTCCTTAGGAGATGATTCAATGGGAATTTTCTTCTCATGGTGGCATGGACATCCTTTTTTTAGAGGTTGTCATGCATGCATTCATGGTTCCCTCTTCTTTCTTCTCTTCTTCTTCTCCTTCTATTTTTATGTAGGGTTGATTGGCCACAAGAAGGAAAGGGAGAGGGGGTCGACCCACCTGGTGAAGGGGGTCGACCCCTGTGCACATTTCTGCACAAGGGCGGCCCCAAACAAAAACTGCCCAAACCTTTAAAATCTGATTTTTTTTTGAAGAGCATAAGATGCTCAAAAATAACATGCAATGCCATATGCAAAGGCTTATGCAGAAGAAGTCTTATCTGATTTTTTTAAGAGCATCAACTGCTCATGAATAAGAAAATGCATGCCATATGCAAATACTAATGTTTTGATATTGGAACTTTTTTTCCTGCACACCTTGTTTTATTTTCTTTATCTCATTCCTTCTGCTTTCCAACAGTTTTCTGAAATTGTGGTTGTTGCATTACCTTATGCTGCCATGCATCGGTCCATACTAAATTTTTTTGTTCCATGATTTGTTCATGACATTATTGAGTTCAGTCCATTTGTCATTGTCTTTTTATATTATCAATCTTTGAATTGTCCGGCAAAAATCCGACAGCACCTCCCCTAGACCCGGAGCTTTGGGGGGTGTTTAATCAGGTACGCATCCACGGAGGAACTCTGAGATGCCCCCAAAATGAGAAGGGTGCTGTGGACGCACTAAAATTCTCTTATTCAAGTAGTTCGTCTATTAAGTGCGTGGGCGTGCCAGTCACTGAGTGACAATTTATTCGGGCTCCAAAGAGCCCATGGTGCGCTCGATCTGACTTCGTCAGACGATTGTGTAGTTCGTGTCGGGACCAAAACCCTCCGCGCCATAAAGGTCACGGCGTCATTTACATCCCCCATATGAGGGAACACCCTTGATTAATCACCGGGATTCAGGGCCTCATGGCCAGGGAATTAATTGCATGAAAGGTCTATTACGAGATATTGAAATCCTCGCGCGAGGGCGAAAAAAAAATATTCGAGATCATGTCGGTCGTGTACTGACCGTTTAATGTTCGGACGAATGTCCGGCTCGAGAAAATCACGATTGTCGCGAGAAAACTGGAACGCATGTATGCCTAGGTACGGCAAATTTATTGTTCGGAAGAGTGGAAAACGTTCGGCCAAGCCTCGGTTGGAGCGGTCAAAAACCGGTAAATCCTGTAGACACGCCAAAATTGACGCTTTGTTGATCAAATCTCATGTCACTATATTAACGCCCCAAAGTGAACTTCAATATTTCCATAAAATAAAGATTTTCTATTTTTGTGTGTTTTCTTCACTTTTATTTTACATTTTTTATGATTTACGACTTTGCCTAGGGCGTGTTTTAATTAACGGCCTTGCCTTAGGCGCGTTCTAAAGAAAGGACGACCAATAGTAAGGGCGTCAATTCCTGGTGTTATGCGAGTCCTACTACGATTTGAAAATCAATGATTAACGTCCTTCCGCAGGGCGTGTTTTATTTAACGCCTCTCCTTCAGGCGTCTTTTCACTTTTTTTAAATAAAGAAGGCTTTTATTACCAAAAATGAATCCAGGAAATGATGCCTTTGTTCAGGTCGTGAATTTGATTAACGCCTTTAAGCAGGTCGTCAATTTAAAATTGACGCCCTTCTGTAGGTCGTGTCTTACCCCTTCGTGTCTTGCTTAAACTCACCTTTCCTGAAGAGTTCCCTGCCTTTCTTGGTCACATTGCTCGATTTGGGAACTAGAGTCCTTGACCTTGATGATCACTGCCTATTCTTATCTTTCCAAATCTGTGGTTATCTTGATTGAAACCCTATAAAAGGATTCCCTAGTCAAATCTTGCGTGAGGTTACGGTGTTAGCAAGGTCGCTGGAGTCATTAGTCGTTAATCACAGAAAGCGCAGAGAAGAGTTTCTCTTTTCATCCGCGTGATCTCTTCGTCATCTTCCCTCTGCTTCCTGCTGCTCCAGTGGTTTTCCCCTTTACTGTTTACAGGAACAGCAGGGTTCTCTCTCCTCTGTTTGTGTTTGTCTTCATCGTATCATCAACGTCCATCGTTTTCTTCTTTTGCATTAGTATTGCATCTCCTCTCCTCTCCCTAATTCTCTAGGGGTTTCAAAAACCAAACAAAAAGGTGCGCATGCTATATTCTTCTTTCATCATCATACTATTTATTTGGATTGATACTACACTCACTCTCGGCTGATCCACTTTTCTTTTATTTGTTTGTTCTTTGTTTAAGGTAATCAAAAGGAAGAACCCCCTTCGTCGGCCGGCCGATAGAAGGTGGAGGAAGGAACTCACATCCATCCCGCGTCTTATTATCACCAGGTATTCGCGGTCATCTTTTTCTTATTGAGGTAACCCCTCTGGCGATCACTCTCCTTATTAGCACCACGTGCTTTCTTCTTTCCCTCCCTATTATTATTATCATCTTTTGATCTTCTTCTCCTTGAGTGGATTAATCATAATCTACAAATTGGCGATCACGGTGGGACAACCACTATTTTTCTTTTGATTACCATCTCCTTTTGGCACCCACGTGTGCCCTTTCCCCTTTGGCACCCACGCGTGCCCCTTCCCCTTTGGTACCCTCCGTACCCCTCCTTTGTGCCCCACGGGCACCCTCCACTGTGCACACTGCACACTCCCCGGGATCAGCCAGTTTGTGATTATTTGATTTTTTTTCCTAAATTAGCGCCTTTCACAGAGGCGCGTTTTATTTTAACGCCTTCATCCAGGGCGTCTGTTTGCGGCTTAACGTCTTCCATGAAGGCGTCTTTTATCATATCTGCTGTCTCTTTGTTCTGTCTGATAATTCGCGCCCTCCTCTCGGGCGTCCTTTTATCTGGCAGCGCCTCGATCCAAGGCGTGTTTTTCCTCGACCGTGTGCACCACTGACATTTGATGCCCTCTTGTATAGGCGTCCTTTTCACATTCCGCACCTCACACCAAGGCACATTTTTGCACTGTCCGTGGGCCCCTCACAGCGATTCACGACAGCCACGCTGTCGTCTCTTTTGTTGGTAGCAACCGCTGCCAGGTCGTCTCTTTCCTGTGGGTTTACAGAACCCTCTTGTCTGTGGTTTTTCATGCTGGATTCATGCTTATATTGATTGTTTGATCATATTACTGTGGTTGGCTTGTTTTATTCTGCATTTTGTGATATTTTGGTTGAGAGACCTCCTCTCTCTACATTAGGATTCCACACACCTCTCTTGGAATCGGGACGACCCTCCATTGAGCATTCCGTCTCTTTGGACCGAAAATCCCTTTTCCAAGACCTCTGTAAGTCCCCGCACCCGTGGATTCCCTCACGGATGCTGGGCTGGTTGTACCCTTGAAGTACCCGGAGTTTAGAGAGCCTATTCGTTGGTGAGGAGAGAGAGAACCTAGTAAACCCGGAGGTTATACTCAAATCCAAACTAGGTCTCACTTTGCAAAAGGAGTGAATTTTTCTGCAATTAATCTGCTCTAATCTCAAACACAACACTCAAATCTTGCGTTAACCTCAACTTGTTTGCATAAACCTGGTTGAATTAACTTGCTTAAACTTGTTTGGATTGAGTGATTTTCTCTTGTGTGATAGTTCCTTTATAAAAGGATCTCTTCTTAAACATGAAACTCCGTTCAGGTAAAATCATCAACATGACAAACTATGGATATTCCTATGATGATGTGGAAGAAAACATTTTTGGTCAATCATATGAGGATCCCCACCAAGATTCTATCTATCATGAGGGAAATTACCCTCCTCTTCAGCATCATTATCCTCAAGTTCATGTGGTTGATACCACTACTCAAGAGGTTGTGCCCTCTTCTCAGGCTTTACCCTCTAACACTTTGGGGAACCCTTCCCTATCTTTCAATGTCACTGACTTGATTAATGCCCTATCTCAATTAGATGACTCCCAGCGGCAGGCAGTTCAGGCCGCTTTGAAAGGGAAGTCCGTTCCCTCTTCATCCTCTAATCCCCCTCCGGCCGAGAGCGGCCATCACCTCACTAATGACCAGGCGGTCTTGCACAAACCCCCCTCTTGTCCACCAACGCCCAGTGTGGCCATGCCGGCCCAACAGGTGAGGTATTCCGCGGCTAGGCCTCCTTTCCTTCAACCTCCCCAAATCCTAAGAACGCCTATACCTAATTCTTTCATTCAGAATCCGGCCCCAGTCGAGTCCGACACTAATGTTCTGCTGCTCCAGAAGTTGGCCAGCATGGAAGAGCAACTTAAGAAAGTCACTGCAGCCAAGAATGCCCCGGAGATTTCTCTCCCCACACTCCCAGTTTTCCATCTGCCGCCTTCTGAGATGCCGAATTTTTGGCGATATAATGGAACTGGCAATCCTTTTATTCATTTGAAGGACTTTATGTACGAGACCTCCTTTTGGCAAGACAACAAGGCCTCTTTGGCTTATCTATTCAGGAGATCTCTAGAGGGGCCAGCCCTTGAATGGTTTTACTCATTAGACCCTGCTGATGCCAGCAATTTTGATGTGGTTCAGAAAAAGTTCTTGCAGAAGTATAGGGATCGGGTCGGACCCTCCCTTTCAGTCACAGACCTAGTTGCAGAAAAAATGAAGCCCGAGGAGGACTTCATAACATTTGCTGACAGATGGCGATCGATGGATGAGAAGTTAAAAGATACTTTGTCGGAACAAGAGCAGGTGAAGATGATTATTTCCAACGCAACCCTCCAGTTCCGGCATATACTAGCTATGAACAGGTTGACAACCATGGAGGAGCTCTATGAAAGAGCTCGTTATATTCAAACCCAGATGAAGGACTCGCCCATCATGGGCATGTTTGAACCAAAACCTAAGCTGTTCAAGAAAAATACAAATGTCAACAGCAGTGGCCCCACGACTGAGGGCACCATTGCCAATGAGCAGGTTGGCGTAGTTGGCCACCCCCACTACCAATCTAACCCACGACCTCCGCCACCTCCACAACAAGGCACTCTCTTCAACTCGCCACCACAACACCAATTCGCACCTCAACCTTCCTTTGCTCCACCATAAAACCAAGCGCCCCGCACTGACCCTCCAGCTCCGCAACAATACCACCAAGTACCGCCACCCACTAACTATGGACCGCAACAACAACAACAAAGGAGACCACTTGGCCCCAAAAGGGCCCATTATCCTCCACTGTCAGAAAGTCTCCCGGATATCTTCAATGCCTTAATGGCCGCCAACTTGCTCATGCTACCAAAGGAAAGGGCATCGTGGCCCGCTAATGTTGACACGTCCCGCTATTGTGTCTTCCACCGCTCCCCTGGTCATAATATTGATCGTTGCTTCCACTTCAAGGACTACATTTATGATTTGAATGACCAGGGTGGCATCAATTGGGACGAGATGAGACAGTTTATCGCCACTATGAAAAAAAGAAGGCCTCCTCGGCAACAGCAGGCTCAGCAGCCGCAGCAACCAGCTCAGCAAGTACAGCAGCAAGCTCCAGCGCCTCAGTAGGATATGGGGATTGTCCACAATCCACTGCCGGAGCACCCGCCGAACCAGCATGTAAACCCTGTCACGTCTCTCCATGAAGTAGAGAGAGGGCAGGGCTGGCACGAAGAGAACGCCTCTGTCGGGGCATTTCATCACAATTCCAATCAACCTCCGCGCCTCCTGCGCACCCTTCCTTCTTCTTCTACCCCCCAAATAAGCCGATCCCTTCAGCGACCCGCTAATCCACCTGCACCCACCAATTCTCCATCCTTGCCAACCCGACCTCTCCTTACCCGCTTACCGCCCCTGCAGCCTACCACACAGCAAACTCCGCCGTCCATCACCAACCCTTCGCCTTTGCCATCCAGGCCGCTCCTTATCCGCCCATCGCCAACACCCGCTACACCCGCTACCACCACTCCTCCATCAGCAAGGATCCCTCCACCATCAGTTCCTCCACCTTTTGTGCCCAGATCTCTCCTCATCCCACTCGCTAAATCTCGGGCACCCCTTCCTACTCCTATGCCTCCTACGGGGGCTTCTTTGTTGAACTCCTCACTGGTACTCCCTACGGGAGCTTCCCCTTCTTCAAACACCCCTCCACCACTTCTTAACACCAACGTACCTTCTTCTTCTTCCAATCCTCCCCCCACACTTGTCTCGACAGAGGCACGGCAAAATGTGGCGCCGCTCCGCAGTGGACGGATGTTCCACCGTATTTTTCCACAGAGGGAGCTAGAGCCCGTGCAGGGGCCGTAAGAGCAAGAACAAGAACAAGAGTCAGTGCCAGGAACTCAGTATGATTTGTTAAAGCACTTGGACCGAACTCCAGCAAGAATTTCAATCCTAAAATTAATCAAAAGGTCCACCACTCACCAGCTAGCTCTGAAAGAGTATCTGCAAAAAGTTATGGTCAATGAAGACATCCCTGTTGAGCAGATAACTACAGTTTTGACGCCCACTAGCAGTCAGCCGGCTATCATTTTTCATGAGCATGAACTAGCACCACTCCCAGCAAGGAAATACGTTCTATGCATCACAGTTGACATCAATAAGGTGGCTGTAAAACAATGCTTGGTGGACACTGGGGCATCCATCAATTTCTTGCCCCCTAGCACCTTGAAATTATGTGGCATTCCAGAGAACCAGATGCGGCCATCTACCATGACAGTCACTACATATGACAACACTAAGAAGCCTCCTCTAGGCATGGTAACACTGAAAGTCAGTTTGGGTCCAGCCACCATCACAGTAGATTTCCATATTTTGGACATGGATCCGACATTTAACGGCATTCTGGGCCGCCCCTACATTCAACAACTCGATGCGGTTCCCTCTACAAATCATCAGTGCCTCAAATTTCCACATAAGGGCCGCATTATCAAAGTTACCAGTATGCCTATTCTGCCGAAGGATTACATACACTTGGCTTCGTTAGTTCCTTCTATTTGGCCTGCCAACAAGCCATTACTATCAGTGCTTAACATCACCAATCCACGACCAATGCCAGAAACAGTTACAACAGTTTCTATGACACCCCTACCTTCCAAGGGGAAGAAGAAAAGCATGATGAACACCCCTGGCTGGAAAATTCTAATGAAAATGGGGTATCAAAACGGCAAAGGTCTGGGTGCCAGTCGTCAAGGCAGGACTAGGCCTATTAAGCCTTAGAAATTGATTGCACGAGGTGGCCTGGGCTACAAAGGGCCGGGCAAAAATGAAGATGAACCATGGGCGGTTATGACATCCACCTTGAAGACAGATCGCCAGCCGCTTACTTGGACATTGAAGACACATTTTGTCACAGGAGGCGTTCAGAAGCATGAGCAGACTACAATAATCACTTCCACGCTAGACTGTCAAGATGTTCATGCTAGACAGTTTGCTCGTCATATTGCCCCGTTGGCCACATATAAAGCCCTGGAGTCCTTAAGGCCTGATAAAAGAAGGAAGATGGATGATCCAGAGTGTGATTGGTACAGGTGGTTCGACATGCATGATATTACTATTTCTTTGGGCCGTCTCTTCATGCCAACTGATCCGGAATGGCCGCCATTGATACATGAGTTGATTGAAAAGCCGGCCGTGATTACAGACAAGAGGCAGTTGATGAGTGACTACACCGACACTGGAGAGCCAGATGTTCCATATGAAGAAGGTTTCACGACAGACAGGCTGTGGGCCGGCCTCTTTTCCCTCACTTCCATGCATCCGTCTCTTCTTGCTTCTTTATATTCCCACTTGTGCGGTCGCGTGCCGAGACCGCCACCGATTATAATCAAGTTTTCTCCAAATGCAATCCAAGTTTCTCTCCCGATTCCTCCATTGCTCCTCGAGCAATTCTCCAAACTCCCCATTACACCCCCGCGCGGGTCATCCCTGATTCAATCTTTCTCCAAACTTTCAATCTCTACTCCTCCTGCTATTTCCCCTTCACATTACTTTCTTCTAGAAAAAGAAAATAAAAATGAGGAAAAAGACAAAAATGAAAAAAAAACGCCAAATTTCCAACTTTCCAATCCTCCATTTCTATTGAAGAGACCTCCTGTCTCCTTCCTGAGTGTGTCCCGACCCAGGGGCCACTCCTCCAAGATTCATTGATTAATCTTTTCTCCCCCTCTGGTGAGGGGTCTTCATCTGTACCTCCTTCTGTATCCACTTTTTCACCTCCTTCTTTTCCTTCTAATGAGCAAGCTAGTTGCTCCTCCTCTTCT
This sequence comes from Amorphophallus konjac, assembly GCA_022559845.1. Classification (NCBI taxonomy): domain Eukaryota; kingdom Viridiplantae; phylum Streptophyta; class Magnoliopsida; order Alismatales; family Araceae; genus Amorphophallus; species Amorphophallus konjac. Next base: position 156,163,005 of record CM040129.1, read on the forward strand.
TCTAATAAAAGTCATGGGGTAAATTTTCATAAGAAGTCCAAGGATAAGCAGATTCCCCGTAGGTTTCTGTTAGAGTTGGCCAGAAGGTGCCAAGCTTGTTTAACTCTTCCTGAATTTGTAGAGAATCCGATTATCCTACCAGAGTTAGAATATGAGGATACTAATGTTTCTTATGAGGGTTTTGGTGTCTATGAAATCATGAATGATGAAGACCCTATTGAAGAGGGGGATGAAAGTTATGAAGAATATGAGGACGAGGCTGATGCCTTTGCCAGTGGCATGAGAAGATTCGACGAACCATCAGCCTCTGTAGAAGAGCCTGCCAAAGAAGTTAATTTGGGTACCAAGGAAGACCCTAGGATTGTCCTCATCAGCAAGAATTTGCCGCCCTCCGAAGAGGAGGCGCTTATTTTGGTACTTCAAGAATACAAGGACACGTTTGCATAGAGTTATGAGGATATGCCTGGATTAGACCCTGCACTCGTTGAACATCGGCTTACACTTAAGCCAGGGTCGGTCCCGGTCAAGCAACGGTTGAGACGTTTCCACCCTAACATGGCTTTAAAGATGAAAGAAGAGGTCGACAAGCTCCATAAGGCTAGATTTGTTAGAGTTATCCTCTATCCCAACTGGGTGGCTAACATCGTCCCGGTCATGAAGAAAGATGGGAAGGTTCGAATTTGCATAGACTTCCGGGACCTCAACCGTGCGTGTCCTAAAGATGACTTCCCCCCTCCCTCATATTGATGTTCTGATTGATAATACAACAGGATTTGAGACTCTCTCTTTCATGGATGATTTTTTAGGTTACAATCAAATTCGTTTGGCTGAGGAAGATCAAGAGAAAACATCATTCACTACACCATGGGGTACATATTGTTATGTGGTCATGCCCTTTGGACTCAAGAATGCTGGAGCCACTTATCAGAGGGCTATGATGGTGATTTTTCATGACATGATTCATATTTATATTGAGGTGTATGTGGATGACCTGGTTGTGAAATCGAGGACAAGGATTAAGCATCCTGGGGTTCTAGCTAAAGTCTTGCAAAGATCACGAGAATATCAATTGAAGATGAACCCCAAGAAGTGCGTATTTCGCGTTTCTTCAGGGAAGTTGCTTGGATTCATTGTCAGCAAAAGGGGAATCGAAGTTGATCCCAACAAGGCGAAGGCCATTAGAGATATGCCTCCCCCCAAGAATTTGAAGGAAGTTCGAGGATTGATCGGGAGATTGCAATTTATTCGCCCCTTTGTCTCCCAGCACTCACAACGATGCAGGCCGTTTTACGAGCTTACTAAGCTTGGAGTCAAGTTTAATTGGGATGACAAGTGTCAGGCAGCCTTTGACGGATTGAAGGATTATTTGGCCAATCCTCCTGTCCTGAGGCCGTCGATTCCAGGCAAACCACTTATTCTCTATGTTTCTGTCCTGGATGACTCTGTGGGTGCTGTCCTAGCTCAAGTGGATGAAGAAGGTAAGGAGAGGGCAGCATACTATTTGTCTAAACTTCTAAACCCGTGTGAGCAGAGGTACTCAGCCATGGAGAAGACTTGCGCTGCTTTAGTCTGGGTAGTTCAGAAGTTAAAACACTATTTCCTAGCTCACGAGGTTCACCTCATTGCTCGCATGAATCCGATTAAATTCCTTCTTGAAAAATCTATCCTCACTGATCGATTAGCACGTTGGCAAAGTTTCCTTTCTCAATTTGACATCACTTACATTCAACAGAAAGCTATCAAAGGTTACGCCATTGCCGAACATCTTGCTCACCACCCTCTACCCCGATTTGATCCTGTCAATTCGGAGTTTCCAGATGAAGAACTGATGTCCATTAATCGACCCCACGATTTTATGTGGACATTACATTTTGATGGAGCTCTAAATTCCCAAGGAAGAGGGATCGGCATGGTTCTTTTAACACCGGAAGGGGTCACCATCCCATTTGCTGCTCGGCTCACTTTCCCTGTCACGAACAATAGAGCTGAGTATGAGGCTCTTTTGGCCGGTCTTCAAACCGCTCATCAATATGGTGTTACTCACTTACGAATTGTGGGTGACAGTCAGCTTATTCTGCGCCAGGTGCTTGTCAAGTGCCGCACTATCAATCCTAAGCTCAAGCCCTACCAGGAACTTGCTTCAGCTTATGCCAAACTCTTCACCAAGTTAATCTTCGTTCATGTCCCTCGTAGCCAGAACATCTTAGCCGACGCTCTTGCTTCTTTGGCCTCTGCTCTAGTCTTCCCTCCTGAGCGAGATTTTCACGTTCCTCTGATTCATCAGCGTGACACTCCAGCTATTAAGGATCGTGCATTCCTCGACATTAAGGATAAGGTGCTCGAGAAGGTCAGGCAGAAGGAAGCTCTTAAAGGCAAAGAGGTCATGCTTTTGGATTGGCAAGAAGAATTGGCTGACAAAGAGAAACCTTGGTATTATGAGATTGCCAGATATTGCAATGATCAGTCCTATCCCGAGGAAGCCACTGTGGAAGAGAAGAAAGCAATTAGAAGAGTGGCTCAGCGTTATGTTTTGGTTGGAGGTGTGCTCTACAGAAGAGGGCTCACATGTGTTTTATTAAGATGCCTCGACGATGATGAGTCTTGGAAGGTTGTGGAAGAGGCGCATTCTGGAGTGTGTGGTGGTCATGTGAACAGCCAGATGCTAGCTAAGAAGATCCTTAGGCTAGGCTTCTATTGGCCAACTCTAGAAGAGGATTGTTCCATCTATGTTCGAAGGTGTGTTAAGTGCCAACTGTACGCCGACAAAATTCATTCTCCTGCTTCCTCACTCCATCCCATGTCCTCACCATGGCCTTTCTCCATGTGGGCTTTTGATATCATTGGACCTCTTGGTGACTCGAACCTCCTGACCAAGCAAAAGTCATTCATCCTGACGGCAACGGAATACTTCACCAAGTGGGTGGAAGCAGAAGCTTACGTGGAGATTAAAGCGTCAACAGTCTGCAAATTCGTAATGAAGAACATCATCGCAAGGTTCGGCATCCCGAGTACCATCGTCACCGACAATGGACCTCAATTTATCTCTCAAGTGCTCAAGGATCTCTGCAACAGGTATAACATTGCACTGCATCATTCTTCTCCCTATTATCCGCAGGGCAATGGCCAAGCAGAGGCAACTAATAAAACTTTGATCAAAATTGTTAAGAAGACGTGTGAGGCTAATAAATTTTCGGATTGGCCAGACAAGCTAGTCGAAGCTCTCTGGGCCTATCGCACTTCTATTCGTACCCCCACTGGGCAAACCCCTTTCGCCCTTACTTATGGAATGGAGGCGGTAGTCCCTTATGAGATTCTCATTCCATCTTTGCGAGTACAATTGGATAAGAAACTCCTTATTGATGAGCGTCGCGATTCGCTCCTTGCTCAATTGGAACTCCTAGATGAGAAGCGTCTGGTCGCCGCTGAGCATGCGCGTGTTTATCAAAATAGACTCTCACGTTTTTATCAAAAGAAAGTAATTGAGAGAAAATTCAAAGTCGGTGAGATGGTAATCAAGAGAATTTTCGTAAAACCTGGTGGACCCCGCTCAAAACTCCAACCAAATTAGGAAGGACCTTTTGTTATAAAAGTTGTTTATCCTGGCAACGCTTACAAATTAATTAATGCTGAGGGAGAAGAGCTAACTCACCCTTGGAATGGTTTGTATCTTAAGAAATACTACCCTTGATTCCAAAATCCAAAAAAAAAATATTTCCAAAATCCAAAAAATATATATATTTCCAAAATCCAAAAATATATATGTTTCCAAAATCCCAAAAAAAATACATACATTTCCAAAATTCAAAAAAAAATAGAATTTCCAAAATCCAAAAAAATGAATATTGAAAATTTTCAAAAGGGTTGCCATGGCACACAAGGGCTCAAGGTCTGAAAGGTCAAAATTCAGAATTCATTCATCAGTCTTGTTAACTCAAAATGGGGTCGACACCCGCACACATTACACACCTAAACCGTGAACTCAAGTGGTGCAAAATCCGATGGGAAGTCAAAAACTTGACTAAAGGTGAAGACGATGCCCATTCTTTTTTTTTTCCATTCGGCCCATAAGGGAGGAAAGGAAGTCTCGGGGTAGATCCACCAAGCCTATCCGCCGCCCTAGTAGGTGGAAGTCAGGGCCCAAAAGGGAACAAATGCCACAAAAGCCCAAGTACAATTAGGTTTATTTTTCAGCAATGCAAATCAGTTCCAAAGTGAAAATCAAATCATGAAAAGAAAAGCATGTCAAGAGGGCAAAGTCCCCGCAAGAAAAACCTTGGGCGTATGCATGCAATAAAAGAGGCAAAAGGTAACAAAGTTTCCCTATGCCGAAGACCGAACCCCAACAGGCATAAGGTAAGGAGAAGTGGTTTTATCTAGAGCTTCTCAGAATCTCTTATGGGCTTCCTTATATCTTCGTTTTCTTTGTGGTAAGTCATAAACCAGCAGAATGGTCAAGGCTGACCTAGGAGATTGCACCATGCGAAATCTTGGGTATAAGTTAACTATTACCACGTCGCCCCCCTTTTTGATTAATCAAGAAAGACCAATGAATTTTAAATGGTGACCGTGTAGGATTAAGAGCCCGGGTGGCTTTGTCAACCCAAAGAAAAAGAACTAACGCCTTTGATTAAGGCGCTTTTTATTGAATTCACACCTTCCTGAAGGTCGTCATTTTTTTAATAACGCCCTTGTGAGGGCCGTCTTTTCAACAAAATTCAAAAACATTTTGAAATTAATGCCGTTACCTAGGGCGTCTTTTGTTTGAATAACGACCTAATCTAAGGCGCGTCTTTCAAAAAATAAAAGAAAAAAAATGAAAAAAAGAAGAGGAAAAGAAAAGAAAAGAGGAATGGGGTTTATTCTTCATGTGCATGCTTGCATTATTGCATAGGGCATCTTGATTATTGTTTGCATACGTGTGCTTGCGCGTTGCACCTCTCTTTATTGGTTATTTCATTTGCCTTATTTAAAGGCTTGGCCCCTTGACCCGCTATCCAGGTCAAAAGTAAAGGCACCCCTTGCTTATTGAGCAAGGGGCCAAGTCGAACAGATGAATTAACATGTTTATTCAAGTGTGAACCACAGCTACAAGTACAGGGCAAAGTAAAGCGAACACAAAGAACGTGGAAAAGAAGCGAAGTACACAACCACAAGTACACAACTACACAAGTGCTCAGGTAACAAAAAATCTCAATCTCATATATATATACATCATGAATATCTGAGTACAGGTGTGAGGGTGGAGGAGTACAAGTAAGTCTCTCAGCTCTCGCCTCCACCCTCCTCTCTCCCACTCTCTACCTCCCACTACAAGAAAAAGTGGCTATAGCGACCGAATTAGCGACCGATTTAATAGGTCGCTAGTCGGTCCCAAATAGAGACCAATTCGGAGACCGAAATAATCGGTCGCATAACCGAGACCGTTTCAGCGACCGCATGTATATCGGTCGCTAATCGGTCTCTATTATTGCGACCGAATTAACTTCGGTCTCCAGTCGGTCGCTGATGCCGTTATACTTCCTACTACGACCCCCGCCCGCCCGAGCCCTCCCGCCCGAGCCCCCCCCCTCCCGCCCGAGCCCCCCCTCCCGAGCCCCCTTCCCCTGCGGCCCCCTCTCCGCCCTAGCCCCCCTCCCCGCTCCCGCCCGAGCCCCCTCCGCCGGAGCCACCCCTCCGCCCGAGCCCTCCCGCCCGAGCCCCCCTCCTCCGCCGGAGCCCCCCTCCCCGTGCTGCCTCCCGCCCGAGCCCCCCTCCGCCGGAGCCCGTCGCCGCGCCGCTCGCGTCGAGTCGCCGTCGCCGCTCGCCCTGCCGTCGTCGCCCTCCGCAGGTACCTCTCTCTCTCTCTCTCTCTCTCTCTCTCTCTCTCTCCCTTCCCCCTCCGTCACCGGCCTGCTCCCCTCCCCCGCCGGCCTACTCCCCTCCCCCCTGCGGCCCCGTCGCCGGCTTGCTCCCCTCCCCTCCCCCCTGCGGCCTGCGCCCCCGTCCCCCTCAGATCTCCTTCCCATCCCCATGCCCCTCCCCCTCCGGCCTGACCCCTCTGATCCCCCTCCCCTTCCCGGGATTCCAACAAACTTGATGCCAACAGTTTTATGGACAATATATTTGGACGATGTGAAATGCTGTTCTGCATTACTGGGATTCAATTTTAGTGTTTGTAATTTTAGCTTATAATGAATAAAATGTGACCGTACGGTCACTACTTCTTGCTCAGTTTGTTGGCAAATCATTGTGTGACATTTTGTTAATTTCTTTTTATGGTACGTATGTTATTTAGTCTCAAGTCATTAGCCAACTGTTACCATGCAAAAAATTCATACAATAACTTAAATTTAGCCCATAAGCTACCTCCCGGTTCAGGAAAGGCTTTTATTATGATAACAAACCATGTCTGTTCTTCCTTGTGGATTGTTTTCCTTTTATGTGCTAGCCATCAAAAGCTCCTCTTCGGCATTAACTTCCTTCAAAGTGGACCCTTTTTCACCCCCCTTAATGATGATGGATGTAGGAAAAAAATCTAGTTCACTAATGGCATTTGTCATGGACTTGTATATCAGGTTTGTACCGGGGCAAAGAGTGAACAACAATCAAAACTTGCAGCACGGAAGGTATGAACACCTTTCTAGTTTCTTCACAATGTTTTGTTGTTTCTTGCTCACCTCATGCATATCTAATCCGGTACATCTTATTGCCAGTATGCTCGCATCATTCAGAAGTTGGGATTTCCTGCTAAGTTCAAGGTAGCTATGATGATGACACACACTGACACATGCAGTCTGCTGATATTCTGTTTTTATTTGCTTGCTAGTTGCTACTTAAGGATATCTTTGTTAACCTGCCATTCTCTTGCTTTAGGATTTCAAGATTCAGAATATCGTTGGTTCATGCGATGTAAAATTTCCCATCAGACTGGAGGGTCTGGCTTATGCCCATGGTGCTTTCTCAAGTGTAAGTTACCTCTGACATTTCGTTTTGTGCATTATATTACTCTTGCATCCACATTTCAAAATTATGTAACTGTTGTCACCTTGAGAACCAAACAGGGAAATGAACATCTATCTAACACATTATCTGGCTGCAAGATTATATTATCAATTGAAATTCTCAGTATACCCTGGCCATCCATAAATCCCCCGCCAAAAAGAGAAACAAGTCTCAATCTCTCTTAAATCAACTCTGGGATACCTCTCCCTTTTATATGCAAATTTTTTTTAAGGTTGCTAGGATTTTCTATTTCTTGGCTTTCCGAGTGGGCTATGCATTTGAATGCAGTTGCATGTTGGCTTCTGACAGTATGAACCAGAGCTGTTTCCTGGCCTGATCTATCGGATGAAGCAACCAAAGATTGTATTATTGATCTTTGTTTCCGGCAAGATTGTTCTTACAGGAGCAAAGGTGAAGGAATTCCTGAATATGATTGATGGTTGTCATCAAGTTTGTTATGTTAGTTCTGACTTGCCAATTCTTGGCATGTGGCAGGTGAGAGAGGAGACATACACGGCTTTTGAGAACATATATCCGGTGCTTTCAGAGTTTAGGAAAGTCCAGCAATGGTATGCATACTTTCTTGCATGGAACTTATTCTTATTAGAAAATTATTTTGTAGCAAGAAATGAAAACAACATAATATAAATCTGAATTCCTCTTGTTGCCTTAATATCTTGCTTTTGCAGACTGTTGATGATCATGTTCACGCTTTTGGTTTCTTTTAAGAGGTGCGACTCACCCATGTAGCTGGAGGCATTGAATTGTCCGGCTTTGAAAATACCATAGCACCATAAAATGATCTTTTTAGAAAGGTAAGTGTTAGATGACTTATTTATTGCTAACATCTGTTCCGTACTCCAAGTCCAAGATAGTATATCCTCTCCTTACGAAACATGTTTGATGCATCACGTAAATCCATCAACGGTCACATTAGTCCATCTACACCATCATCATACACATGTAGTCCAATCACATGTGACTTTATAAAATAAATAAAACACAATTGAACACCGCACAGATTATAAAATAAAAGCTGAGGAGTTGTTAGAACATTTAAAATGATTATAAAAAAGTGAAAATTTCAATGAATGATTAGAATCTCCAAAATCTGTCCTCCAACATCCGTTCCGAACGCACCCTAAACTTTGGGAAGAAGGATTGTGACGGCCGCTTCCCACGGGCCCGAGACACTGCACCCAGTAGACAGGACTCCACGTCCCAAACAATTAAGGCATTCTACATCAAATTGCAACAATGGGAACGAATGCCGCCAGGCTCAATAACAGAAAAGATTTGATTGCTCCTCCAGCCCTACCAGTGAAGGTGATTATGGAATAACGTTTCTGCTTCTCTTCAACAACCTGTCATGGAGGTCACGATCAAACTTGCCTGCCGGTTGCTAGCTCTTGGCATCTTCCATGTCATAGCTGTCTGTGATCACTGACATGTCTTGCACACGAGCGTATTATACCATACTTCTTTATGTTCTCTCTTTGTCAACCTGGATGAACATGATATTGCAACATGGTAGCAGAACCCAGAATGGCACTGGCTACTTTCACTACCATGTAAATACTGTTCTCCATATCCATACTTTTGAGGAAATAATCTTGATGCACCCTCATTTGTATAACCACAACTGAGAATTTTCTGATTTTAATCAATGCAGTTTGATTTATGTAATAAAAACCAAAAACGTTTTTAGACCCAGGAAAATGGACACAATCGATCCATGTCTACTTAATGAACACACGAACATCAGTACACAAGAAAGTGATTTCTTGTTTCGACAATAGACCACACTGGAAAAGATTACTCCGTGGTTGTCAGTGATGCTTCATCATTGGCTTCTCTTCATGTCGTAGAGAACGCAGGCATCAGCTGCTGTTTTCATCTGAAACAGGCAGGAAACATAATAAGACTCGTGCAAAAGAAACGAGAAACATGAAGTGATCTCATGATATCAAGAAACTAAATGCAGCATCCACTGATTATAAAGCAAAGGCAGTTCTAGATAGCTGCATGGAACTGCTGACTTAGTACACAGTAAGTTATCCCGTCAGTAATCCATGAAGTTGGTGTTGCATTTCAACCTAGACGTACCAGACAACAATGTGCAAGAAGTTTCTTGATACTCAAGCCTATATCTCTTCTAGCCAGTACGACAGTTAAACCCATTGCAAAGAGACTGGCGAATAGAGAATGTTGATATTCAACCTCTTTTCTCCATAAACGCTTTTGTCAATGCTCAGTCTGGCACTGGGCTTTAATATACCAGGAGCAACAATGTGTACAGGATCTTACATGAGGTGAACCAACCTAAAATTTGCAAGAATCTTTATCTTGGCAGCAAAATGAACGGGTAAAGGATATGTAAAGAGGCAAAATATGACCTGTATGATGTTAACTACTTGCTTGATGGCCCACCCCACCAAGGCAAACACGAGGGGTACCAAAAGAGGTGACCTCTGTTTCACGTTCTCCACAAAAACCTGGAACAAGAGTAATGTAAACAAAGTGAAGATATTGACAGCGGTTGTTCAAGGCATGAGTGCTTCTGAGGGAAACATTGATGTTAGGCTGGCTGCAACTCGAGCTCTGCATAATTCTTTGGGATTTGCTCAGGCAAACTTCGGGAATGATATGGAGAGGGATTATATCATGAGAGTCATTTGTGAAGCTACTCTGTCCCCTGAGGTGAAGATACGGCAGGCTGCATTCGAATGCTTGGTCTCCATATCCTCCATGTATTATGAGAAGCTTGCATCGTATATGCAGGACATATTTAACATCACTGCAAAAGCTGTGAGGGAAGATGAGGAACCTGTTGCTCTACAAGCTATTGAATTCTGGAGCTCAATATGCGATGAAGAGATTGACATCTTAGATGAATATGGAGGGGATTTTTCTGCTGATTCTGACACCCCTTGCTTTTATTTTATCAAGCAGGCACTACCTGCGCTTGTCCCTATGCTGTTGGAGACACTCCTTAAGCAAGAAGACGACCAAGATCAGGATGAAGGAGTTTGGAATCTTGCAATGGCTGGAGGAACATGCTTGGGTTTGGTTGCACGGACCGTGGGAGATGACATTGTGCCTCTTGTTATGCCATTCATAGAAGAAAACATTAACAAACCTGAATGGAGGCAGCGAGAAGCAGCAACTTATGCATTTGGTTCTAAAATCTGAAATACCGGTCGGATGGCCGTGCCGGTCATTCCAATACGACCGGGGAGATGAAAGTGACTTGTCAGAACTGACGGAATCCAAATCGGATGCCCGGTTTGAGCTCGGCGCTCAAACTTCATTTTTAAAATACACTTATTTCAAATGAACTGTTAGGACGGGTCCGGGGGTCTAAAATCTGAAATACCGGTCGGATGGCCGTGCCGGTCATTCCAATACGACCGGGGAGATGAAAGTGACTTGTCAGAACTGACGGAATCCAAATCGGATGCCCGGTTTGAGCTCGGCGCTCAAACTTCATTTTTAAAATACACTTAGTTCAAATGAACTGTTAGGACGGGGCATTTGGTTCTAAAATCTGAAATACCGGTCGGATGGCCGTGCCGATCATTCCAATACGACCGGGGAGATGAAAGTGACTTGTCAGAACTGACGGAATCCAAATCGGATGCCCGGTTTGAGCTCGGCGCTCAAACTTCATTTTTAAAATACACTTAGTTCAAATGAACTGTTAGGACGGGTCCGGGGGTCTAAAATTCGAATTACCGGTCGGATGGCCGTGCCGATCATTCCAATACGACCGGGGAGATGAAAGTGACTTGTCAGAACTGACGGAATCCAAATCGGATGCCCGGTTTGAGCTCGGCGCTCAAACTTCATTTTTAAAATACACTTAGTTCAAATGAACTGTTAGGACGGGGCATTTGGTTGTAAAATCTGAAATACCGGTCGGATGGCCGTGCCGATCATTCCAATACGACCGGGGAGATGAAAGTGACTTGTCAGAACTGACGGAATCCAAATCGGATGCCCGGTTTGAGCTCGGCGCTCAAACTTCATTTTTAAAATACACTTAGTTCAAATGAACTGTTAGGACGGGTCCGGGGGTCTAAAATTCGAAATACCGGTCGGATGGCCGTGCCGATCATTCCAATACGACCGGGGAGATGAAAGTGACTTGTCAGAACTGACGGAATCCAAATCGGATGCCCGGTTTGAGCTCGGCGCTCAAACTTCATTTTTAAAATACAAGATGAAATTTGAACTTATATTGTGTGTGTGTATTTATATATATGAAAATGAGCTGGCTTAAACTATTGGCATACTCTTGTTAATGCTTGATTTCTTTATTAAGTCTTGTTAATGCTTGATTTCTTTATTAAGGATTTGATTATAATTTTTTTAAATGATATACAGGATCATCCGTCGCGAGATGTTGGACGAGACGACGACCAGGATGATGTTGGACGAGACGACGACCAGGATGAGACATATGTGGAGGATTTGTGATTTTATTTTAGTTGTGTATGTTGTCATTTTATTATTATGGATGTATGATTAATTTGTGATTTTATTTTAATTGTGTGTAATTTGAGGTTCGTGGAGATTGTGATCCGTGTAGTTGATTTATTATTGTTTTATGAAATTGTTATTTATCAGGTGTTTGTATGTGATGAATTTGAGATTTGTCGATATTGTTGTCTGTGTAGTTGATTTTATATTTATGTTATGAATTTGTTATTTATCAGGTAATTTATTTATCAGTTTAAATAAATTTTTAAAAAAAAAATAATGCAAAATTAGCGACCGCATGGAGACTGAATTGCGACCGAATAGCGACTATACGTTATATTTCTTTTATTAAATAATTATACTTGGCGACCGACTGGCGACCGAATTGAGACCGAATAAATCCGATAGGTTAATTTTATTTTTAAAAATACAACATAATTAGAGACCGAATAGCGACCGAATTGAGACCGACTTAATTAGCGACCGATCAGGCGACCGATTATAATCGGTCTCTGGTAACGACTGATACTGCGACCGAATTATGTCGGTCACTATATAGCGACCGACATATTCGGTCGCTAGATAGTCTCTGTTCGGTCGCAATGCAGATTTGCGACCGATCTACAACTGAATAGCGACCGCTAGGTCGGTCGCTATCCGCGATTTTTCTTGTAGTGTCCTCCTCGCCGTCCCGAGGAGGCGCTGGTGGAGAGGGCATGGGCCCCCGTGAAGAAGATGGAAGTCAGACCTGGCCCCCTACCTCGCTCCTCTCTCGAAGAGAAGAACCCGCCACAAAGGTGGAGCTAGTGAAGGAGTACCCCGCAGCACGAGCTCGCTCACGCCCTCGCTGGAGACGCTCCTCAGCAACTCGTAGCCACTCCTGAGAAAGGATCAGCTGCGTCCTCAGGTCTGTCAGCTCACGATCACGCGCCGCCACCAGCTCCTGGTACTGGGCATGCTCCGCCTGCTGAAGCTCAAGGTGCCGGGCACGCTCCGCCTGGTACTCCTCCCGCTCACGAGCACGCTCCTCGCGCTCCTGGGCACGCTCCCGTCGCTCCAGCTCAAGGGCCACCCGCAGCTCTGCCACGTCCTGAGGCAGCTCCTCCCGTCGCCTCAGGGACTGCTCCAGCTCTGTAATCCGCTGCTCGCGGATCGCCAGCTCTGTCCCGGCCAGGGCAGCCTGGGTACGTGCCGCCTGTAACTATCTGGTCTGCAAACAGGTGAACAAATCATCAGTTCCATTGTGCAATAATTCATGAAATAAGCAATACATGACGGAAAGTAAATCACTCACCTGGGCAGTCATCGCCTGCTGTCCCTCGCAGACGCAAGTGAGAGCGGCTCGAAGCTCCTCAGTCTGAAAAATGAATTTCGTCAGTACACAATGAAATATATAATCAATAATTGAATGAGGCTTGAGTTTTGGAATTTACCCGTGAGGCGAGGTCGCGCTCTGCAACCTCGGCCCGTGTGACCGCTCCCGCTAGCTGCTCTGCTAGTGCGGTCACCTCTGCACTGGGTCCCCTCGAGCTGGAGGCTTCCCCTGCATCTCTCCCTACGGCTCCCTGCTGGGCACGCTGCATTCATTGAAATCATCAGTGGCTAATCATCAATAATTCAACAAATCTGCTCGTGTAGCGGCTAGCTGGTCCTCCAGGCTGTGTAGATGGGCCTATGCATCCATTGCCGCTATGTCCCGTGCATCCTGCATTCATAACACATTAGTCGCATGATAGATATACATAAGCATAAGCATTTAAGAATAATTGCATTCATACATACCCCTAGGACCCTCATCTGGGGTCGGCCGGCGTAAACCTCCAAGTAACGCCGGAGGTACTCGGAGCTGTCAGTTGCCCGGGAGGTGACTCGAGTCCCGCCTCGCCGCCAGTCGGCGTACTGCTCCTCGAACCGCACCCTCCAATCGGTCACCTTTGTGCGACCGCGCGTCTTCTTCCTGATCCCTCGTGGCTCCCCAACCTCTATCCACTCCTGGTGTAGGCCCAGGGTCCTCATCACCAGCCTAAGCCGTAACGGCTCGATCTCGCTCAAGCAGTGAACCCAAAGCTCATGCTCAAAGCGAGGTCACCCCGATACAACCCAGGGCTGGCCCTCATCTGTCATCTCTGCATATGGTCTCCACTGCACCTGCATCCATAAACATGCATGTCATCAGCATCCCATCATAATCATAATAAAATCAAATAAACAAAAAAATGCATTCATTCATGCATACCAGCGAGGGAGGGAAGTCACGGAACTCTCTCCATAGCACCCACAACTCATAGCCAAGTGGGGTCCAGAACACCACCGGCAGCCAGCGTCGTGCTAAAGGGAAAGCTCTCTCACCTCCAGGACGTGGGTCGACGCGCCCCATCGGCATGTAAAGGTGGCTCCAAACCTGCATCCATGCATTGCATTAGTGAGGCATTTACACGCATAATAAAAAGAAAAGAAAGAGGAAAAATGCATACCTGAAGAAAAGGTGAGAAGCCACTGACGGTCGTCTCTCGCCCTGTCCCCGTGGACAGGTCGGCTAGTAGGTACTCCAGCAGCGCCGCTCCCCAGGCGTAACTGCCGACTCCCTCCAAGTCCTCGAGGATCCCTAGGAATCGGCAGTTGATGACGTCGCCCTTCGTGCCGAGCAATAGCCTCCCGAGCAGCAGCAGTAGGAACCTCCTCAGGTCTCGGTCCGCTCTCTCCCTGTTGGCTGGGTCCTGGCAATAGACTGCCCTAGCCCCCTCAGTCAACCTCTGTGAAAACTGCTCTAGGGTCTCGCCGGACCTATGTCTAGCATCCCCTAAGCCCATCACTGTAGTAAGGTCGGTGCGTAGTCCTACACTCGCTGGGTGTCTCGTAGACCATCTCCAACCCTAAAAGCCTCTGGGTAAGCTCACTATAGTCAGGGTAGGTGATCCCGCTCACTGCCTTGCCGTCTACCCTCAGTCCCGTGATCCTAGCTACATCCTCTAGGGTAGGAACCATGTGACCCCAAGGCATCAGGAATGCCCGGCTAGACCTATCCCATCGCTCCCTCAGAACCTGAATAAGTGGTAGGTCTGGCCTAACTGGCTCTATGGATAGGAAGGCCCCGAACCCCATAGCATCAACCCTGGCTCGCTGGAACTCGGGGAGGCCGTGGTATGCTGCTCGGACCATGACCCAGGAGATCCGTTTCCTCATCAACCCCTGCATGCATTAAGAAAAAATTTTTGGCTTAATTGTTCAATTATTCATGCTAAATTTCACTTATTTGCCTTGGTTCGATATTTTGATATTTGATTTAAATAACGACCATCCCCAGGTCGTGGCTTGTTTAATTGGCGCCCTTGAGAGGGGCGTGAGCGTAGAATTAACGACCTACCCTAGGTCATTGTTCATCTAAGAAACGCCTCTGTGGTTGGGCGTGGTTTTGTGGTTAATTTCGAATTTCCTAAATCTTTTTCGATTGACGCCCGTCATTTGGTCGTCTTTTGCTTAAGTAACGCCCCTGTGTGGGACGTTTTTCAAATTGGGTTTTTGGCGCCTAAATACTTTCGTTCAGGAATTATTGAATTGACGACCGCTGGTTGGGTCGTCTTTTGTTGAATTAACGCCCCGGTGGGGGGCATTGTTTTCAGGGTTTTCAAAAAAATAATAAATAAAAATGACAGCATGCGAAACAATTCATGGAAAAAATATTTGAAATAATTGGAGCATGGAAATAATTGGAATTTAACAGGATGATATGAAAAATGATAAAGTTTAAATGGACGACATGTTGCAGGGCGTGTTTTCATGGGGTTAATTATTTTTCAGAAAATAAAACGAATTAACATCTTTGGGTTGGGCGTCTCATGCTTAAATCACGCCCTCACTTGGGGCGTCTTCTTTCTGAGTTGCAGATTTTTACCCCGAGGGCTATGGAAATTACAGAAAAAATGGAAATAAAAATAAAAAATGGAAATTGGTTTAGGGGCTTACCTTCTGGTGTTTTGGTCCAGCGGGTTGGGGCCGTGGCTGACGTGGCCGCCGGAGTTGGCCGGGGCGAGGGGTGGCCGCCGCCGTGGCCGGTGGCCCTCCGTCATCTTCATTTTCCTCCTCACCGCCTTCTTCCTCACCGCCATCCTCTCCTTCACCATTGCCTTCTTCGTCTTCACCAGCGCCTTCTTCTTCATCTCGTCCTTCGGCCTCATCGCCGTCCGCCGCCGCTGGAACCTCCTCGGCCGCCGACGGTTCTTCCTCGACCACCACGAGGGGAGCTTCTTCCTCGGCGTGGGCGTCTTCACCCAGATCCACGACCTCAGGCGCGGCCACCCTCTGCCGTTTGAGTCCTCCTCCGGCCATCGTCTAAGGTTTAGAGAGGGAGGATGAGAGGATGAGAGAGGATGAGAGAGAGAGGGGGAACGGGGGGCTTCGGTTAGGGTTTGCAGGAAAAGGGGGGGAAATGAACGGAAGGAGGAAGAAGAAAGGGGGAAGAGGGGTTTTAGTATTCGAAAATAAGTAACGCCCTGAGGAAGGGCGTGTATTCTGAAAGTCACGACCACAGGTGAGGGCGTGTTTTGCTAATGGACGACGTTTCTTGAGGCGTTATTTTGTTTTGCATGGGGAATGATAACCATCGTCAGACGTATTCAATAGAGATTGATTGATGAGATGTGAGTAATGATTACAGTTTATGATTAACGTCTGAGATTGAGGCGTTACTTATATGAAACGTGGCTTTGATTGAGGCATTACTTTGGGAATTTCAACGAATATATTTTTGGAATTTGAATCAATTAACGTCGTTTTCTAAGTCGTTATTCAGTTAGCGCCCATTGGTGGAGGCGTCAAATTTGGGAAATGGATCGTTGAAGGCGACATTGGCTGAGGCGTCACTTTGTGAATCCACGACATTTCTTGAGTCGTTATTTGCAACAGAATTACAGATTATGGGAAGATTTGATCAGAAATGTTGTGTTATGGCTCAATCAGAAAATTATCATTGATTTATTGAAAGAGAGATTGCATTGCATTTAATGAGCCATTTTGGGCCTCAAGTTTCTTAAAGCATTTACATAAGGCTTCCATTGATCTCTGTCTTCTTCAAAGCTTTCCACAGGTTGATGTGTCTTGTTGATTTTCCACAGAGCTTGGATAGTGGTGCATTCTTCTCCATCCTCATTGCTGCCAAGGTCCCATGTCTTGATCGGAGGGAGATGAGATGGATCTTCGAATACTTGCCGTGGAAGCCCGAGTTGAGGAAGGCACCGGTGTGAGTTATACAAGATAAATTCTGAAGCGCCTATGAGTCGAAGGTCCGTCCCGGGAGAAAATCTTGCACAGAGTTCTTGAGTCTTGAGTATTCCCGGGGCGCAAGTAAAGAGGTTCTTTGGCATTACTTTGAGGTGTTCTCTCCATTCCGCTCTCTTCTTAATCTGAGGAATCCGGTTCGTCACCCTATTGCTTATCCCAAGTGAACCGGTCATGTAAGAGAGTGGGCTCTTTGAGAAGATTCTTGAGGATTGTTGGGCCTCATCACATGGATCGAACTTGAAGTGGAGATCTACCCAACTAGAGAGAGCTAGCATGCATCCGTAGATGGGCCTTCCCATCGCCGCCGAGGTAAGCCCACTATAGAGATAGGCTAGGATAGCCGGTCCAACTCTCTCTCCTTCCCATAAGCTCACTATTGCGCTTAATTGGGCCTCCTCTAGGAAATCCTCCGTGGATGGGAATAAGAGTGCTCCTGCTAAGCATACCACGAAGGCCTTGGTCACCCATTCGATCTCTTCTTCTTCTTTAGCTTGATCCGCTCTCTTGTACACCCATGAGGCAAGCTTTAGAAGATTAATTCCTTTAGTGACCTTGATTTGGTTCACTAAGTTTGGGCTAGGTATCAATGTGGTTAATAGTTCATGTAAGGAGATTGGTTTTGGCACGATGGCCATCTTCTCTTCATCCCCTTGCTTCATCCTCTTCAAGCCCAAGATCAACTCTAATTCTGCCAATAGGATGGTGGCTTCAAAGGTTGAGAATAGGAAGGTGTGAGTGGAAGGGTGCCATATTTCAGTTAGAGCTCCTATGGCAGCCCAATCTAAGTGGATTTGGTCATAGTGTTTTGCATGGGTTATTAGGCCTAGAAGATGCCATCTAGAGAGAAAGACCCTCATATCTGAAGAAAACTTGGAGAGAATAAGAGGTAGCCACTTAATTTTGATGAATCTCCGGGCTCCTGGGATATTAGGATATTCCTGTGGAAAAGAAAGGAAACAGAAAGGACAAGCAGAGAAGTGGATGAGAAGAATTGGAATAGCAGAACCGAAGAAAGATAAAACAGAAGGGACATCAACCAGTTAAACTTACCTGATTTAATGCAATACGGTTGCTGATGTGCCCGTTGATCTCAGATAATCTGGGAGTTGAAATCTTGGATCTCTTGATGGCTCTCTCCATCTTCGGTCTGCAGGAAGGGCTTGGACAGTTGCAGTACCTGTAGAAGGAACGGAAGAAGCAGAAGAAGCAGGATTCGATGAATTTGTTTTGATTGATCTAGAGAGGTTCCTTCCTTTTTATGGAGGTCTGAAGGGTCTTAAGGCTGTTCGGAGTTGAAAGATTGATTGCCATTAGGATTGGGTTTTGCTTTTGATTTGGAATCGGAAGCGGGTGGTTAATTAACATCTTCTGTTGGGGCGTTAATTGTTGAATTGACGACTGGACAGAGGTCATGTTTTATTTAGCGCCCCTTGATGGGTCGTCTTCTTCTTGAACTCTCGGTGCATTTAACGCCTTTGTGAAGGGCGTGTTTTATGTTTTGACGCCCTGATGTCAGGCGTCTTTCATGATTTTGACGCCATTCCCTCCAGTCGTGATTTTTATTGGCTTACATATTTGGTTCCTTTATGTGCTTTCATGAACTTAAGTGCTATTCTTTTAATCGAGTTATTATGATTAAGCACTTATGATCATTAAAATTGAAGAATATTGATGATCATTTTATTATGTTTAGAGAGGACTGATGAGTTTTCAAGTGCAGAAAGATTGCAGGTTTCAAGATGCTTGGATCGCTCGTAGGAGCAACATCATTCTGTTTTTGTATTTTCTTTTCTGTAAGCATTGTTACTATATGATATTCCTACGCTATTATAGCATATCAAGGACCTTGTGGTTCTGATGAACCTGGAAGTTGAGTTCCCCTTCATCAAAAACAGTGATGCTTCCAGGAGAGTCTTGATCACACGGATAGGCCGTTGAGTCATTAAAGGTCTGGGACGACGGTTCCACCTTTTGGGTTGAGGCGCGGACAAACGGGCTTCGGCTTAGTGTCAGCTCAGAGATCTGGATTCTTGACCAAATCTAGATGGCTTAACAATATTATCCTTGATTATTTTTTATTTTTAGTTTATTTTAAGTTTTTCTTTTAGCCCAGCATGCATCATGTAGGACTTTGAGCTTCGTGCTGAAGATCTTCATATTATGGCAATAATGAAGGTCACTCGCTCTCGATTGAGTTGACATGAGATATTCCACTCCAAATCGAGTACTTTATTCTTTCTGAAGTCGCTCAGGCTAGTTCTTTGAAAATGTCCCTTTGCTGGGTCTCTATCTCAATTCTCTTTATTTTTCCTGCAAATCCACCTTGGTTGTAGTACGTCCACATTGGCTGGTAACCGCTCTCCAATGGTGTCTCCCTGTCGTGCCCATGCGCACATTTTTTTACTTAGTTTATTCTCCTTTATCCAGCAAATCGATGCTTCCTTGGAATTACCCGGAGTTGTTTCACTCAGAATCTTGGAAAGATTTCCACTGCTTAGTGTCTGAGGCGTGTCACATCACACCTTGGCGTCTACTTATCAGTTCGTTCCATTTCATTCCGCTTGTTGCACTTTCTCTCCATTTTTGTCTCACTCCCTTGCAAAGCAGACGCCAAGGCGGGGCAGCTGTAGACACGCCAAAATTGACGCTTTGTTGATCAAATCTCATGTCACTATATTAACGCCCCAAAGTGAACTTCAATATTTCCATAAAATAAAGATTTTCTATTTTTGTGTGTTTTCTTCGCTTTTTTTTTGCATTTTTTGTGATTCACGACTTTGCCTAGGGCGTGTTTTAATTAACGGCCTTGCCTTAGGCGCGTTCTAAAGAAAGGACGACCAATAGTAAGGGCGTCAATTCCTGGTGTTATGCGAGTCCTACTACGATTTGAAAATCAATGATTAACGTCCTTCCGCAGGGCGTGTTTTATTTAACGCCTCTCCTTCAGGCGTCTTTTCACTTTTTTTAAATAAAGAAGGCTTTTATTACCAAAAATGAATCCAGGAAATGATGCCTTTGTTCAGGTCGTGAATTTGATTAACACCTTTAAGCAAGTCGTCAATTTAAAATTGACGCCCTTCTGTAGGTCGTGTCTTACCCCTTCGTGTCTTGCTTAAACTCACCTTTCCTGAAGAGTTCCCTGCCTTTCTTGGTCACATTGCTCGATCTGGGAACTAGAGTCCTTGACCTTGATGATCACTGCCTATTCTTATCTTCCCAAATCTGTGGTTATCTTGATTGAAACCCTATAAAAGGATTCCCTAGTCAAATCTTGCGTGAGGTTACGGTGTTAGCAAGGTCGCTGGAGTCATTAGTCGTTAATCAGAGAAAGCGCAGAGAAGAGTTTCTCTTTTCATCCGCGTGATCTCTTCGTCATCTTCCCTATGCTTCCTGCTGCTCCGGTGGTTTTCCCCTTTACTGTTTACAGGAACAGTAGGGTTCTCTCTCCTCTGTTTGTGTTTGTCTTCATCGTATCATCAACGTCCATCGTTTTCTTCTTTTGCATTAGTATTGCATCTCCTCTCCTCTCCCTAATTCTCTAGGGGTTTCAAAAACCAAACAAAAAGGTGCGCATGCTATATTCTTCTTTCATCATCATACTATTTATTTGGATTGATACTACACTCACTCTCGGCTGATCCACTTTTCTTTTATTTGTTTGTTCTTTGTTTAAGGTAATCAAAAGGAAGAACCCCCTTCGTCGGCCGGCCGATAGAAGGTGGAGGAAGGAACTCACATCCATCCCGTGTCTTATTATCACCAGGTATTCGCGGTCATCTTTTTCTTATTGAGGTAACCCCTCTGGCGATCACTCTCCTTATTAGCACCACGTGCTTTCTTCTTTCCCTCCCTATTATTATTATCATCTTTTGATCTTCTTCTCCTTGAGTGGATTAATCATAATCTACAAATCTGTTGGCCCGGTGCAAGAGCAAGCTGCGACCATACTGCGGTGGGCCCCCCCGCGGTCGAAACAAGACTTGCATGAGCGTCATTAATATTTCCGGTGCCATGGGACAACGAGGGAATATCCCTTGAATCGGTTGAAAAGCCCTGTGTCTAGGGAAGTGGAAGTTCGAAACGTGTCGGTCATTCGGGAGACCGTTGTAGATCTCTAATTTAGAATAATCCACTTAAGAAAAATATCAAAGAAAAGACATGCAATAATCATTAATATGGAGGAAAATATATGCACGAGGTGCACAAGGGGAGTGTGTGATCGCCAGAGACGCTAGGTCTCAAAAATATAATCAATAAGAACATGGGAGGAATGATCGCGAAAAGTACCTCAAAAGATGCGGGGATGTGAGTGCTTCCTTTCTCTTCAAATCGGCCGGCCGATGAAGAGAGTTCTTGCTTTTATTACCCTTGCAAAAAAGACAAACACCAATAAAAAAATATGGATTAGAATATGGTGTGTAGCATCAAATTCTTAATAAAAGGATGAGCATGGTAACATGTGAAAAACACACCTTAAGGGTGTTAGCCCTTAAACCCCTATGTAAAAGGGTGTGGGAAAAATGAATGAGGAATGCATGCAAGTAAGGGGAAAGAGTGCAATAGATGCACTATGGGGAGATTCTCAACGTAGTTGAGAGATATTAAAAATAATCAAATATGAGCATGCATGCATATAATAAACACAAAACAATAGAGAATAGAGGGGAGAGAAGAAAAATCTGTTGAGCTTGGCTTTGATATTCAATGGGGAGAAGTCTTCCAAGGGATGGAGAGGTGAACCGTGAAGAAGCCCCTCCTTAGCCAAGAACAGCACCTGCGTAAGAAAAGAAGAAGAAAACAAAAAAAAAACAGAAGAAAGAAAAACAGCAGAAGAAGAAGAACCGAGGAAGGAGAAAGAGGAATCCAACCTAACAACAGAGCCAATGGCTCTATTAAATAGGATAAGAGGGGATAAACATGGGCAAGAGTCTAATAAGGGGAAGGATAAGAATGGGCAAGAGCCCAACCAAGGCAGGGGTCTAACGAAGCAAGGACTCTCTGGGGAAAGGGCTGCGAAGCCAGAAGATGAAACACGCCTCTGGTCGGGGCGTCAATTCAAGAATTGACGACCTGTCATAGGGCGTCTTTTCAAAACACGCCCTGGGTCAGGGCGTTTCTTCCTGGATTAATTTTAGAAATAAACATTTCTTTTATTTGGAAATTGTGAAAGACGCCTCAGGGAGAGGCGTGAATTGAAAAATGCCCCATGGTAGGGCGTGATTCAACATTTTTTAAATATTTATTCTTTTTCAAAAATTGGATAATTCCAGGAATTGACGCCCTTTCCAGCGGTCGTCACTTCTTTAAGAAACGCCCCAGGTCAGGTCGTGATTCAAAAAAAGCGCCCTTTCCAAAGGCGTTAATTTCAAAAAAATCATAAAAGGGGAGATAAATGCCCAAAAAATGGGAAAAAAGAAAAAATAGGGTAAATTAGGGAAAAATCAAGAAAAGTGAGAAAAACCACTCAAACAAGCTAATTTGAGGGTCAAATGGGGCATCGCACGGCAATATGAAATATACTCAAAATAATGTCAATTTTAGCGTGTCTACAGCTGCCCCGCCTTGGCGTCTGCTTTGCAAGGGAGCGTAACAAACTGAAAAGTAGATGCCAAGGTGTGATGAGACACGCAATCAACATCACTTGATAAGAAATGAAATCAAAAGCTCGAGATAAAGCAAATCTCGGGAAATCCAACGAAATCAACAATGTTTGGATAAAAGGGGAGACGTGCACGCGGTGCACGAAGGAGATAAAATAAAATGATCAACTTCCAGCACGGTGGAAGTACCTCAGGTCACAAACCTGTAGATTTCACCATTGGGGAGCGGTTACCAGCTAATGTGGACGTGCTGTAGCCAAGGTGGATCAAAGGAAGGGAGATAAAATAAGATGATAAAAATCCAAACAAGGAGCTTTCGAGAAAATCACCCAAAACAGCAACAAAACGAACTGAAGATTCAATCCGGCATGGAATATCTCATATCTGGAAAGATTAAGATCAACTTCAACCCTCAAAGTCAGCTCATCAGAATGATTTTTCAACAATTGTTTCAAATTTCTACATGAATGCATGCTGGGTTTAAAAGGAAAAATTAAATCAATTGAAAATATAAGATAATCAAGGATAATATTGCTAAGCTGCCAAGACTGGGTCAAGAAACCGATTTCACGAGCTGATACTAAGCCGAAGCCCGTTTATCCACGCACCAACTCATAAAAAGGAACCATCGTCCCCAGTCTCGGACGGCTCAACGGCCTATCCGTATGACTGAGATGCCTCTGGAATCGTCATCGTTTTTGATGAAGGGGAACTCAAATTCTAGATTTACCAAAGTCACAAGGTCCTTGATATAATCTAGTAGCATATGTAACATATAGTAAAATGCATACAGGGAGATGGTGATATCAATAAGCATGGGAACTGAGAAATGAGCTGCAAGCACCGTGGGACTTTTGAGTGATGATGCCCTGCCGGCGGGACCAAGAGCCTCTTCCTGCGCTAAAAAATTCATTAGCCAAGATATAACAAGCAATGAATAAGGCATTTAAGCGTAGCAAGCATAGCATGAATCAAAGCATCAATAGCATGTCACAACATAGTAACCATTATGAGTTGAATCATGATATTGCAAAGCATCATTGTTTGTTATTTTGTCATGAGGATGACAATCTGGCTAATCAAGTTTTGGAGTTAAATAATCAGGATCTGATAATGCCCATCGGCGGAGTAATCAGATGAAACGAGCAGGAGTTGATTGAAAGATTTGGAGATGAATAATCATGAGATATGATAATTAGAATGATATAGGGAGATGATGCCCCTGGGTGGCATGTCATGAGAATATTGAGAAGAATCAATAGATTGATAGCAATAAGTAGAGAGAGGACCCATCCCGTGCTTTTGGTCTCTGCAAAGCTGTTCCTGCAAAACACCATCAGAAAATACAATGCAAATTTTTAGATTTTGGAAATATGCAAATTTTTATGAGTTTTGGAATATGCAAATTTTTATGAGATTTGAAAATATTTGAATTTTTATGGAGATTTTTTGAAAATTATTTTGAATTTTTGTTGGGATTTTGATCGGGAAATATTCAATTTTTTTTTTAGATTTTGGCTTAGACATTGTTAATGCAGCATCAAAGGGTTGTTTTGAACCACTGGCTAGGGGTCCTTGTTCCTTCCCTTTTCACTAAAACTGCCCAAAGCTGGACGTGCATTGAAAGTGGCATCCTATAACCGACCGTCTTTGATCAACGGTACCCCTACCAAGGCCATACCCGAGAAATATTCGGTCTTAGAGGGAAAAGAGAAGAACAATTGTGACAAGCTTTGTGCAGGATGGGAGATATCGGGACTTGAATTCCTTCCAAGGTGTTCCCTTCAAAGAGGTAGTCTGTTGTGCCGGGGCTTTGTGCCTTTGATTTTTAGACCCTTGACATGCATACGACCAGGGTTTTCCCTGCGGGGACTTTGCCACTCTTGTCATGCCATAATTCACAATCTTGCTTTTATCGAAATTCTGACTTGATTTTCATAATAGCCCTTTTGGCGAGATGTATATCATGAAATTCATATTTAGTTTGGGTCAAGACTGCCCCTATTTGAGACTCCTCTCGTATTGGGGATTACCAAGGTTGGTCATCTCATCCGTCAACCTCTTGCCCCTGCACGTGGCCGAGTAAAGAAGAGAGAAGACTTTCAGATATACTCATGGCATGGCCAGAATAGCAACGGTGTTTAACCAAAGGAGCCGGCTAAGGACGCCGTGAAGTGTGTGAGGTGCCCAGCTGAGGGTTGATCTTAACAAGCAGGGAGAGAATGTTGAATTCCCAGCGCGGGGTTCTTATTAACCAAGGTGCTGCATAAGCAAGCCTAAAGACTCTTTTTAACAATGATTTAATTTAACAAAAGCCTAAGATAAAGATCTAAAACACCACTCTTAATCTTGTTAGGAAGCACTTCATTTTGAAAATCATGCGTGAAGTAATGAGGTAATGATATCATATAAATGCTTACTTACGCCAATATGTTACCTTGCAACCTTTGTTAAAGTAGCTGCCGCGAGAGGTTGATCATCGTGGGATAGTCCTCTTAGGCAGATAAAGGATTGGAAGCAAAGGATTGAAAGTGGCTTAACAAGAAGGAGTGGTGCCAAGACCAGACTCAGACGAATAAGGAAAAAAAGGAAAAGAGGCGAGGGCTAGAACTCCCTCACTAAGGCGCGGAGACCCTGATCACATGGAACAGTCTACAGAAGGAGAGGAGAATTAGAAGGAGGAATGAGGACTAAAGCCTCGAAAGTAGTGGGAGAAAGGGCAGATGCCCAAGGCAGTGGATGTGGAAGAAGTTGGGTCGGACCCAGAATCAAGAGGAATTAGAAGAAGAAATTGGTAGATAGAAAGAGGCGGATCCGGAGGGTCCGGAGGCAGAGGAGAATCATGAGAGGAAAAATCCGAAGGCTCCGGAGGGATGACAAAAGAAGGGACGCGATGCCCTGAGACGAAATAGGGAAAAAGATGATGGAAAAGGAAGAAAAAAATGAAGGATGTGATGTTCAGGAAGATTAGAAAGATGAATCGGAAGAAAGATGGAGGGTCCGGAGGTTCCGGAGGAATGAAATCAGGAGGGTCACGATGCCCTGGAAGATGATAGAGAGAATAAGACGGAGAATTCGGAGGTTCCAGAGGAAGCAAATGGAAAGGGGCACGATGCCTGGGGAAAAAATGGAGACAATCAGGTGGAGAATCCGGAGGTTCCGGGGGAAGAATATAGAAAGGGGCGCGATACCCAAGAGAGAGGAATGAAGGAGGATCAGGAGAAAAATCCGGAGGTTCCGGAGGAAGCAAATGGAAAGGGGCACGATGCCCGGGGAAAAGATGGAGACAATCAGGTGGAGAATTCGGAGGTTCCGGAGGAAGAATATAGAAAGGGGCGCGATACCCAAGAGAGAAGAATGAAGGAGGATCAGGAGGAAAATTCGGAGGTTCCGGAGGTAGCAAATGAGAAGGGGCGCGATGCCCAAGGGGAAAATCCGGAGGTTCCGGAGGAGGAAGGTGGAAAGGGGCGCGATGCCCGAGAGAAAGGTTCGGAGGTTCCGGAGAATGGAAAGGGGCGCGATGCCCGAGGGGAAAGTCCGGAGGTTCCGGAGGAATAGAATCAGAAAGGGCGAGATGCCCAAAGAGGAGGGATAAAATTCCTGGAGGTTCCAAGGAGATAGCAGGAAAAGGGACGCGATGCCCCAGGGATAGTGGATAAAAAGATGAAGATGAATAAGATGGGAAGTGCGAAATATCCGGAGGTGCCGGAAGGCGGGGAAGATACGGGTTTGGAAACCCGGGAAGCAGGAGGTGCAAATGCATGCAATGGGATGGATGCGATGAATGCATGAAATGCAAAGAATATGAAGAATGTGAAGGGCGAGAGGATAAGATCCTCCTCCTAACCCTGGGAATGGCCCATGAAGAAAAAGTGATAGAGATGGATGAATAGAAAGTGGAACAAATAAGGGATGGCCCCTTAGCATTAAGATAACTGCCCCTCCACGGCAGTGAAAGTGTATGAGAAATAGCCCCTGCCGAAGCTTCAATGGTGAATGTCAACTCCCTTGGAGAGTGCAAAGTAATGGTGTGAGGGAGTTGGAAAGTTGGGCTCGGAAGCATTATGTTGCCCAAAGATTCAAAATTTGGAAATTGGAACAAAGGGTGCCCTGCCTGGCCCTTACACAGCATCAATGCTTGGCATGTCGGCGACTTGGCTTCTTCTACCGTGCTTGGCACAATAACCCGGATTGGCATCCGACAAATGAATTCTTGAATCTTGAATATCATGGCCATGGCTAAATCTGTCTTGCCCGGCTCTTGATCATCTTCGGCACATATACTTGCAGAAGCACCCACATTCCGAGTAGTAGAAGGAGGTGAAGCGGAGGCGGAAGGCTTTGTGAGTGGTGGAGGTATAATGGAAAGTGTTGGCGTAAGTGGAGGCGGAGGTTCAAACACATCGAGTTTCTCCCTTTGCTCGGAAGCAGTCGGGGTTGGCTCGAGTGCAAAAAGTGGTGGATCCTGCTCAGGATTAACCATAGGTAAGGGTGAAGGGTTAAATGGTGGGGTAGGTAAAGTGGGTTTTAGGGATGGTGGTAATGGGATAACGGGAGTTTGAATTGGGGACAGTTCAATGGTAGGCTCGGTGGAGGCCGATGGTGTGGAGGTTGATGGCATAGTAGATGGAGGTGTAATTAGTGGAGATTTAATGGGTGACGGTTTGGTGCGTAGGAAATGCCGGACGGGGCGAGCGGTGTTAGGAGTGGGAGTGGGAATGGGAAGAGACTCAATAGGCGCCGGCGCGGGCGATTGGAATATCGACCCATCGTCGTAACACCAACTAGTCTCATAAATAGGGGTTGAATTAGGAGTGGTTTCCTCCTGAGCAGGGGGTTCATCGAATGAAAATGGGGAAAGTGGAAAGTTAAGGAAACTCGGAAGGGGTGCCTGCGGAGCTTCATCATCATCGTATACTGCCTCGGATTCTTCGAATGCCGGCTCTTGCTCACTTGAGCCGCCGACGCCGTAATCATCCCTCCTGTCTTTCCATTCTCTCTCCATCTTTGTAATCTCGTCCAAAGCGGCATGGAGAGGATTGACTGGAGTAGGAGGAGCCGTGACCCTCTTTATTTGTTCCTCCATCAAGGTAATCTTATCAAGCAGAGATTGTTGGAGGGGTGTGACTTGAACAACCGAGGGCTGGCAGGGCCTTGAAGGAGGAGGGGCCGCATAAAAAGGCCGTGGAGGGGAGTTGACGGGATGACCCGTAAAAGAACCCGGACGGGCCGGATTGCAAGGAGTAAATGGGCCTCGGGGCCGTGATGGAGGAGGAATAGAAGGAGGCGGGTGTCGGACCACCCGAGGAGGAGTGTGAATAGAAGGAGATGGGTAATGGGCTACCCGATTAGGAACATGAGTGGAAGAGGGAAGTGGGTGATGGGCCACCCGTGGATGGTCGTGAATAGAAGAGGGAGGTGGGTGATGGGCCACCCGATTAGGATTGGAAGGGGAAGATGAAGGAGATGCACCCTCAACAGCGGCCTTAAGGGCTTGGATCTGTTGAGGGGTGAGATGATCTAATGCATGCAAAATTTGGGAGACCTTCTCATCATTGGGACGAGAGGGTCCCGAAGGAATAGTGGCTCGTGATTGAGTAGGGGGACCATAAGGATGGACATTGCCCATGGGTCGGGCAACACCATAAGAATGAGGACGTGGTCCCTTGAAAGTATGGTGAGAATGATGAACATGTTGAATTTGAGGGGAATAAGATGTGCTAGGTTGATCACCCTCATGAACATTAATTGAATTGGACATGTTATTTTGTCTATCAAAGTAAGCTATTCAAGCAATTTAGTGTGCAAATAATTTGCAAAGAAACACACAAGTTGTGATGGTTACCTTGATTTCTTATGTTTGAATCTTGGTGAATTAATGAATTTTAGCAAAGTTTGGTGTGATTCACACAAGGGAGGATCCTAGTTTCAATATGAGTTCACTTCAATGCCAACTAGGAACCCTCTCTCACCGCATGGGCCAACTAATTCGGGACTTCAAAGGGTACAACCTGCCCGGCGTCCGTGAGGGAATCCACGGGTGCGGGGACTTATGGAGGCTTGGAAAAGGGATTTCCGGTCCAAAGAGACGGAATGCTCAATGGAGGGTTGTCCCGATTCCAAGAGGGTGTGTGGAATCCTAGTGAGGAGAGAGGAGGTCTCCCAAACCAATGCAAATGAATGAAAGAAATGCAATATGTGCAAGGGAATATGCAAATCACCAATAGAGCCAAATAATCAATATAAATCAAAGAAGCACGAAGAAGTGGAGGCTCTGTGAAATCACAAGAAAGAGACGACCTGGGGAAGGTCGTTACTAATAAAAACGCGCCCTTGTGTGAGGCGCTACCTGAGGAAAGGACGCCTTACAAAAAGGGCGTCAAATCTAAAACACGCCCTGGGGCAGGGCGTTAACTCTCAGAGGTGCGCACGACCGATATAAAGAAACGCCTTGGTGTGAGGCGTTACCAAGTAAAAGACGCCCTGGAGAGGGGCGCTACCCATAAAGAAACGACAGGGTCACTGTCGTGAATCACTGTGAGGGCCCACACAGGCAAGGTAAAAACACGCCCTGGTAAGGGGCGCTACAAATTCAAATGGACGCCTCTGGTCGAGGGCGTCAACTCTCAGGGGTACGCACGGCCGAATAAATAAAACGCCTTAGTGTGAGGCGTTACAATATAAAAAGGCGCCCTGGAGAAGGGCGTTAATTCACAAATGTAATAGAAGACGTCCTGTCAGAAGGCGTTTAGACATGCATAAAACGCCCTGGGTGAGGGCGTGAAATTAAAAAGCGCCTCTGACAGAGGCGTTAATTCCCGGAAAGACCCCACAGCCAGAAATATTAACAGGAACACTCACAACCCCAAGGTAATCAATATAAACAATAACATGCTCATCAATTTTTTTTATTTTTAAAAGGATAAGTGGAATTTTCAAAAAGAAAATCTAACAAGCTGACAGATCACTTGGGGAGAGTGCAAAGCACAATGGAGGGTGCCCGAGGGGCACAAAGGAGGGGTACCGTGGGTACCAAAGGGAAAGGGCACGCGAGGGTGCCAAAGGGGAAAGGGGTAATAAAAAAGAAGAACACAAAGTGTCCCACCGTGATCGCCAATTTGTAGATCTCTAATTTAGAATAATCCACTTAAGAAAAATATCAAAGAAAAGACATGCAATAATCATTAATATGGAGGAAAATATATGCACGAGGTGCACAAGGGGAGTGTGTGATCGCCAGAGACGCTAGGTCTCAAAAATATAATCAATAAGAACATGGGAGGAATGATCGCGAAAAGTACCTCAAAAGATGCGGGGATGTGAGTGCTTCCTTTCTCTTCAAATCGGCCGGCCGATGAAGAGAGTTCTTGCTTTTATTACCCTTGCAAAAAAGACAAACACCAATAAAAAAAATATGGATTAGAATATGGTGTGTAGCATCAAATTCTTAATAAAAGGATGAGCATGGTAACATGTGAAAAAACACACCTTAAGGGTGTTAGCCCTTAAACCCCTATGCAAAAGGGTGTGGGAAAAATGAATGAGGAATGCATGCAAGTAAGGGGAAAGAGTGCAATAGATGCACTATGGGGAGATTCCCAACATAGTTGAGAGATATTAAAAATAATCAAATATGAACATGCATGCATATAATAAACACAAAACAATAGAGAATAGAGGGGAGAGAAGAAAAATCTGTTGAGCTTGGCTTTGATATTCAATGGGGAGAAGTCTTCCAAGGGATGGAGAGGTGAACCGTGAAGAAGCCCCTCCTTAGCCAAGAACAGCACCTGCGTAAGAAAAGAAGAAGAAAATAAACAAAAAAAAAACAGAAGAAAGAAAAACAGCAGAAGAAGAAGAACCGAGGGAGGAGAAAGAGGAATCCAACCTAACAACAGAGCCAATGGCTCTATTAAATAGGATAAGAGGGGATAAACATGGGCAAGAGTCCAATAAGGGGAAGGATAAGAATGGGCAAGAGCCCAACCAAGGCAGGGGTCTAACGAAGCAAGGACTCTCTGGGGAAAGGGCTGCGAAGCCAGAAGATGAAACACGCCTCTGGTCGGGGCGTCAATTCAAGAATTGACGACCTGTCATAGGGCGTCTTTTCAAAACACGCCCTGGGTCAGGGCGTTTCTTCCTGGATTAATTTTAGAAATAAACATTTGTTTTATTTGGAAATTGTGAAAGACGCCTCAGGGAGATGCGTGAATTGAAAAACGCCCCATGGTAGGGCGTGATTCAACATTTTTTAAACATTTATTCTTTTTCAAAAATTGGATAATTCCAGGAATTGACGCCCTTTCCAGCGGTCGTCACTTCATTAAGAAACGCCCCAGGTCAGGTCGTGATTCAAAAAAAGCGTCCTTTCCAAAGGCGTTAATTTCAAAAAAATCATAAAAGGGGAGATAAATGCCTAGAAAATGGGAAAAAAGGAAAAATAGGGGAAATTAGGGAAAAATCAAGAAAAGTGGGAAAAACCACTCAAACAAGCTAATTTGAGGGTCAAATGGGGCATCGCACGGCAATATGAAATATACTCAAAATAATGTCAATTTTAGCGTGTCTACAACCGTTTAATGTTCGGACGGGTGTCCGGCTTGAAAATATCGCAATCGTCGCGGGAAGACCCGAAACGTATGTATGCCGGGATACGGCAAATATATTATTCCGAGGCACTGAAAGCATTCGGTTAAACCTCGGTTAGCGTAGCAGGAAACCAATGAATTTGTTGGCCCGGTGCAAGATCGAGTCAGGACCATACCGGGGGCGCCTCCCGCGGTCCAAACGGGGCTTGCGTGGGCATCATTAATTTTTTCGGTGCCGGAGGGCAACGGGGAAGAGTCCCGGGACTAGATCCCAAAATCAAAACGTGTCCAAAGAGAGCGAGCTATAGGCCGAGGATATGGGTGAAACAATGACCATAATCAGGATAGACCCGAGGTCTAAGCGTAACCCATGAAGACCTCATTGATGTTCCCATGCGGAGGGTCCAGGGATGATGAGGATCCGTCTCGTTCCATTCTGATTTTGTTGGTCACTTGCGGACCACTTGATATTCGGACAAGTGTCCCTGTCGAGGGTACGACGTAGATGGGAACAACCCCATACAAATGTATGCCGAGTTCACGGTAATTTCAATGAAAGAGCGGGGACGAATCCCAATAGGAACGGGTCGGAATTGATGAACTATTGGCCCAGAGCAATGCCAGATCACGGTCATATCGAAGTGGGGGTCGTAGGCCGCGCTGGTCACTCACGGGCCATTTCATGTTCGGACACAGGTCCGTAATAGAAACGCGGCGGAAATCGAGGCAAAACCGTTCAAATATGTTCCGAGCGTGCGGCAATTTTGGTAGTGGCTCGGAAGGGATCCGACCTGAGAAACGAGTCCGGTTTAATCGGAATGTCGGCCTAAGGCAAGGTCAGGTCGTGGCCAGTTCGGGATAATTCCCAAGACTCCGACCTAGCCTGCGAGGGCGGCGGTGTTGTTCCTTCAGCACCGGGTCACGGGAGAGACGGGGTTGCGATGCAGATTTTACCATTTTTATGTGGGCTTTGAATTATATGCAAATGCATTTTTTTATGTATTTATTCTGGATGATTTCTCCATTTTATTTATTATTATTACTATCATATTTTCTCTTTTTTTGTTTACTATTATTATTATTATTTCACATTTTTATTTATTTCATATATATATTCAGGTTTATTTATTTATCATAATTTTTATTAATTTATTATTATCATTATCACTATTATTATCATTATATATATATTTTTGGAGAGAGAGTGGGCCGTTGGGGGGGCTGGAGGGTGTACCGGGTAGGACAGGGAGAGCGTGTTGGAGAGGGGGCTGGAGGGTGTACCGGGTAGGTTAGAGGGTGCCGGAGAAGCGCCAAGAGAGTGTGTCGGGGAGGGAGTTGGCGGGCGTGCCGGGCTAACTCAAAGTCTGTACAACGTCTGCTAGCACACGCGCAGAGTCTGTACATTGTCCATTTGCTGCAACTCGAAGTCTATACATTGGCTGATTGCTGCAACACAAAGTCTGTACATTCATCAGCCCAAAGTCTATACGTTGGCTGCATTCATCAGCTCAAAATCTGCACATTGGCTGGTTCCTGCAATACAAAGTCTGTACGTCGGCTGGCTGCATGCACACAAAGTCTTTATGCCCATCAGCCCAAAGTCTATACACTGGCTAGTTGCTGCAACATCAAGTCTGTACATCGGATGGTTGCATGCATACAAAGTCTATACGTCCATCAGCTCAAAGTCTGTACATTGTCTATGCAACCAGCACACAAAGTCTATACATCCTTCAGCTCAAAGTCTGTACATTGTCTATGCAACCAGCACACAAAGTCTATACATCCTTCAGCTCAAAGTCTGTACATTGTCTATGCAACCAGCACACAAAGTCTATACATCCCTCAGCTCAAAGTCTATACTTTGTCTATTTAACCAGCACACAAAGTCTATACATCTCTTAGCTCAAAGTCTGTACTTTATCTATTTGCTGCAACCCAAAGTCTATACGTTGGCCAGCTCAAAGTCTGTACATCGTCCATTTGCTGCAGCTCAAAGTCTATACATTGGCCTCCTCAAAGTCTGTACATTGTTGTCACAAGCATATTAGGCCCATGCATTCGTTCACGGCATGTCTGAACATCCATTTCCAATGTACATGCTTCACTGTCTGCATTTGTGCAATCCTTCACGCAAAGTCTATACATTGCTTGTTGCTGTGTTCGTGTATCAACCTGCCAAGTCTGTACATTGGGTTCCACTTCAGAGAGACGGTGGAAGAAGAGGTGAGACGGAGAGATAGATGAGGGAGAGTGAGACGGTGAGAGAGAGAGAGGTGTGCCGGCGAGGGGGGAATGAGACGGTGAGAGGGAGAGAGTGTACCGGTGAGGGGGGGAGAATGAGACGGTGAGGGAGAGGGAGTGGGTGAGGAGGAGTGTGCCGCTGAAAGGCCAAGGAGGTGTGTCGTTAAAGGGCTGTTAGGGTGTGCCGCTGGAGGGCAGATAGGGTGTACCGACGAAGGCTGGAACAGGCATGCCGAAGATGAAGGCCCACTCCTCTCTTTTTTTTCTTATTTTTAAGGCTTTTCTTTTCTTCTTTTCTTTGATTTTTTTGCATAGTTTATACAAATCTTTTCTCCTTCTTCTTGCAATCTGTTGTTGTTCTATTTATTTGTTGCTTTTGTTGTCTTTTGATGTGTATTTATTATCCCATTTGTTTGTTGCATCCTTTTGCCTTTTAACGTCTTGTTATTTTCTGACAAAAATTCGGCAGCATCTCCCCTTGACCCGAGCATAAGGGAGATAAAGGGAATGCGCCCACATGGAGTGGCGGAACCCGACAACTGGAGGTGCGTGCCAGGGGCGACGGCACCTTTTATAAAACTTCGAAAAGCCCGGGAGAAACGATGAGTGGGAGACGCCTCTAAGACTGGATAGGGTCTACCGGGGGGGTTAGTCAGGGTGTGCCGGCCAGGGACGAACACAAGGCGTTTGGGAGGCATACCGGGCTAGAGAGATTAGGTGTGCCGCTGAAGGCACCAGGGAGGGGTGTACCGTTGGAGATTGATGGGGGTATGCCGACCAGGGTCAAACGGCAAGTGTGCCGCTGAAGGGAGACTAGGGGTGTGCCTCTGAAACCCCAAATGGGTGTGCTGCTGAGGGAGGGTGCAAGTGCACAGGGCAAGGCTCCAAAAGGGTTGGCAGGGGCAGGGCTACTAGGTTGATCAAACCCATAGAAAACCTCAACAGGAGGGGGGAATGGCCCAAGGGGCTAGCACGGATGAAGGCATTGGGCCTTGCAGAAGGAGATTCGTGGCCCCAGATCACTCAAGCTGGTGCGACATCCGGAAGAAACCATCGACGCAAAGACTCAAAGCAAACGCCGGAGAAGGGAAAAGAAATGGACAGTCAAGAACACGGTGGTGCAAACCAACGGAAGCAATAGAGAGCCCAAGGAGGGCGACTTTCATTCATAAAAGAAAGAAAATGACCATGGCTGGTCAAATACATTATGAAGCATGCTCGAGCTAAGGCTGCGAGCAAGAGAGACAACCGAAGAACAAAGAACGGGGGAAGAAGAAGAAGAAAAAAAAAGGGAGAAAGTGTTGGAGATCGAAGCAGGGGCGACAACCCACTGCCTTTTCCCCCACTCTCCCCTGCTACATCAAGCTCCCTCTCTCTCTTAGTCTCTCTTCTGCCCGGTGGTCCTCGGAGGGGACTCACGCCGGAGCCCTTCCTCTTCTCTTCCTCTCTTGTGTGTGGGTGTCCCCGCCTCTCTTCATCTCTTCCCTCTGTGTGTTCCCTGGTGTGTCCCTTTCGTCTCTCTTCCTCCTCCTTTACTTGTCGGAGGGAGGGGTTCTTATACCCATGGTCAGGCCGACGAATGCCGAGGACGGGAGTAGGTGGGGTGAGCACAGCCCAGCAAGGTGCAGGCGTGGGCCTGCCATGTTTTCGCTGCGCGTCGAGGGCTACGAGCGTTGACCGGCGTGGATGGGCCGAACGCTGTGCCGTTGGGGGCTGAGGATGGCGTACCGCTAGAGAGCCTCGCAGGTGTGCCGCTGAAGGCCTTCACAAGTGTGCTACAGGAAGACCCAAGATGTGTGCCGCTGAATGCTTGAAATAGTGTGCCGTTGAAGGCTTGAAAAGTGTGCCGCTGAAGGCTTGAAATAGTGTGCCGCTAAAGGCTTGAAATAGTGTGCCGCTGAAGGCTTGAAAAGTGTGACGTTGAAGGCTCGAAGGGGGCGTGCCATTGAAGGGACCTTGGGGGTGTGCCGCTGAAGGCCAAGGGCGTGCCGCTGAGAGGGGCCAGGGGCGTGCCATTGAAGGACCTTGGGGGCGTGCTGTTGAGAGGGGCCAGGGGCGTGCCGCGGAGAGGGGCCAGGGGCGTGCCGCTGAAGGACCTTGGGCGTGCCGTTGAACGGCTAAATGGGCAGTTTTGAGCCCGTTGTGCACACGAGTTGTGGCCCGTTTGATTTTCTTCGAGGCCCATGGATTGTGGGGCTCTTGGTGGTTGATTTCTCTTCACTGTCGTGACTCCGGAGATGGCTTCACGGCAGTGTGCATTTTTGGGGAGTCTGGGTGACTAGTCTCTCCGGGGTTTCTTCACTCGGTGCCGTTGTTGATGTTGGGCCGAGCATGATATCTGTGCGTGTAATTTTTTGTGTCCACAAATGCCCCCCACCCATGGGTAGCGCAGGCGAAGGATGAGCCAGGCGGTGCCCGCGGGTGTACTGGTCTCTTTTCTCCTCGTCGGCACCGATGGGGTGTCGGGAGCTGACGGGGCATGCTTGTCTCTTCTCCTCTTCATCAGTGCCGACAGGGCATCGGGAGCTACCGTAGCGTGTTGGTCTCTTCTTCTCTTTTGCATCAGTACCGACAGGGCGTCGGGAGCTACCGTAGCATGTTGGTCTCTTCTTCTCTTCATCAGTGCCGACGGGGTGTCGAGAGCTGACATGGTTTGTTGATCTCTTTGTCTCTTCATCATCAGTGCCGACGGGGTGTCGGGAGCTGACGTGGTTTGTTGATCTCTTTGTCTCTTCATCAGTGCCGATAGGGCGCTGGGAGCCGACCTGGTTTGTTGGTCTCTTTGTCTCTTTGTTAGTGTCGACAGGGCGCCGGGAGCTGACCTGGTTTGTTGGTCTCTTTGTCTCTTCGTCAGTGCCGACAGGGTGCCGGGAGTTGACCTAGTTTGTTGGTATCTTTGTCTCTTCGTCAGTGCCGATAGGGCGCCGGGAGCTGACCTGGTTTGTTGGTCTCTTTGTCTCTTCGTCAGTGCCGACAGGGCGCCGAGAGCCGACCTAGTTTGTTGGTCTCTTTGTCTCTTCGTCAGTGCCGACAGGGCGCCGGGAGCTGACCTGGTTTGTTGGTCTCTTTGTCTCTTTGTCAGTGCCGACAGGGTGCCGGGAGCTGACCTGGTTTGTTGGTATCTTTATCTCTTCGTCAGTGCCGACAGGGCGCCGGGAGCTGACTTGGTTTGTTGGTCTCTTTGTCTCTTCGTCAGTGCCGACAGGGTGCCGGGAGCTGACCTGGTTTGTTGGTATCTTTGTCTCTTCGTCAGTGCCGACAGGGTGCCGGGAGCCGACCTGGTTTGTTGGTCTCTTTATCTCTTCGTCAGTGCCGACAGGGCGCCGAGAGCTGACCTGGTTTGTTGGTCTCTTTGTCTCTTCGTCAGTGCCGACAGGGTGCCAGGAGCTGACCTAGTTTGTTGGTATCTTTGTCTTTTCGTCAGTGCCGATAGGGCACCGGGAGCTGACCTGGTTTGTTGGTCTCTTTGTCTCTTCGTCAGTGCCGACAGGGCGCCGGGAGCTGACCTGGTTTGTTGGTCACGTTGTCTCTTTGTCAGTACCGACAGGGTGCTGGGAGCTGACCTGGTTTATTGATCTCTTTGTCTCTTCGTCAGTGCCGACAGGGTGCCGGGAGCTGACCTGGTTTATTGATCTCTTTGGCTCTTCGTCAGTGCCGACGGGGTGTCGGGAGCTGACATGGTTTATTGATCTCTTTATCTCTTTTCTTTATTTTCTTCTCTCTTTTCTCTTCTTCTCTTCTTCTATATTCCCCTGCACGTAAACATGAGGTGAGGATTTGTCTAGTGTCCACAAATCAGGAAAGCGGGCTATGAAAGCCGAAATTTGGGGGGGCAGGCTACCAGAGCCAAAATTGGGAAAGCGAGCCATGGGGGCCGAGGTAAGCAGGCTACAAGAGCCAAAGTTGGGAAGCAGGCTATGAAAGCCGAATTGGGGAGGCAGGCCATAAAAGCCAAGGGTATTGGGAAGCGGGCTGCAAGAGCCGAAATCATGGGAAGCGGGCCGTGAAGGCCGAATTCTGGGGAGCAGACTACGAGGGCCGAGTTCTGGGAAGCAGGCTGCAAGGGCCAAAGATATCGGGAAACAGGCTGCGAGAGCCGAAATTATGGGAAGCAGGCTGCGGGAGCCAAATCGGGGAGCATGCCACGAGAGTCGAAATTAGGAAACAGGCCGCGAAGGCCAAAGGTAAGCAGGCTGCAAGAGCCAAAGATATTGGGAGGCAGGCCATAAAAGCCAAAGGTAAGCAGGCTACACGAGCCAAAGTTACGGGAAGCGGGCCATGGAGGCCAGATTGGGGAAGCAGGCTATAAAAGCCAAAGGGAAGCAGGCTGCAAGAGCCAAAGTTGGGAAGCAGGCTGCAAGAGCCGAAATTATGGGGAGCAGGCTACGGAAGCCAAATCAGGGAAGCAGGCTACAAGAGCCAAAATTGGGGCGCAAAATGTGAACACCCAAATCGGGGAAGCGGACTATAGAAGCCGGAGTTGGGAGATTAACGAGCCGTGGGGGCAAGAGGTAGGCCATGGGGGCCAAGATTGGGCTCTACGAGCCAGAGTTGGGAAAGTAGGCTTCGCTAGCCGAAATTGAGTTTATTGTATACACATATTTTTATTATTTATTATTTTTTTATATTATAATTTTTTTATTCAAGCATGCAAGCATTCATTAGCAGACATAACATAAATATAAGTAAGGCAGCTCCCTCGATAGGGGATAGGATAGGGACATCGCCCAAAATTCGTAGATACGGTGCGGGCCACGAGGCACAGTTGAGGGGTGGTGCACCCGTCAAGAGGGTATTGCATGTCTTACATGCATAGCCTAAATTCACACATTTCACCCGAGGTAATTCTCTGTGACATGGTAGTGAAAATGTGTGAACAAAGAGCCCTAACCATAGGGATATGCAGGTTTTCCTGGTGACACTCGAGGATCACTCTAGCGTCCACACATTAGTTCCAGGCTTTCGACTTTCGGTAGCTTCACACAGCCCCCATCTATTTATTTTGGTAGCGGATTTCACCGTTCGACGCGAGTCTCCTCATGTGTCTCAATGGGGATTCCCGGCTACTAGGATTTGTCCTTATTGTAATTCGCTTCACCATTTCGCGCGAGTCTCCTCATTTGTTTCAGTGGGGATTCCCGGCTACTCGGATCTGCGTTTCTCTATCTCTTCTTTTTTTCTCTTCTTTTTTTTTCTCTTCTCTCTCTCTTTTTTTTTACAGTGGGGGTAGGCAGCTTTTTCCTCACGATTACCTTTCACGCGAGTGCAGGAATTCAAGTCTCCGTAGAGTGCTAAGAAGAAATTCGGGCAATCCCTATAGTCGAAGGCTATTGAACATATTAAGTGCTAAGTGTGAGAGCGTTGCCTCAGGTTTATTTTGTGAGCTAGGCTTAGCGATTCAACCATGACTCTTCCCCTTGACGTGTGCACCTACCATAATTAGGTTCCCTTTGAGCGTGCGCCGTGACGCCCGTGCATCCAGAATCGGGGCGATATTATTTAGCAAGGAAGCACGGTCCTAGAAAATTCCAAGGAGGTGTATTGTTCTATATTAAGCAACCATGCAAGCAGGGCAATCATGCATTCTCTTCTTTCTTTTCTCTTTCTTTTTTTTGTGTTCATTTTGTTGTTTTCTTTTTATTTTCTTTTTGTTTTATTTTTTTTTGTTTGTTTGTTCATTTTTTTATAAGAAAATATTACTGTTACGTATAAGTATAGTGGTAGTAAAGGTATTAGGGAAGCAGACCACGAATGGCTGAAAGGACATTAGGGAAGCGGGCCGTGAAGGCCGAAATTGATATTGGAAGTACGCCACAATAGCCAAAAATCGAGGAGAGCGGGCTACGAGAGCCAAATTATGGGAAGCATGCTCCAGGAGCCGAAGTTGGGAAGCGAGCTGCAGGGGCCGAAGTTACAGGAAGCGGGCCGTGAAGGCCGAATTCTGGGAAGCAGGCCGTAAAGGCCGAATTCTGGGAAGCAGGCTGCGAGAGCCAAAGATATTGGGAAGCGGGCTACAGAAGCTGAAATTGGGAAGCGGGCCGTGAAGGCCGAATTCTGGGAAGCAGGCCGCAAGGGCCGAATTCTGGGAAGCAGGCTGCGAGAGCCAAAGATATTGGGAAGCGGGCTGCAAAAGCCAAAATTGGGAAGCGGGCCGTGAAGGTCGAATTCTGGGAAGCAGGCCGTAAAGGCCGAATTCTGGGAAGCAGGCTGCGAGAGCCAAAGATATTGGGAAGCGGGCTGTAGGAGCCGAAATTATGGGAAGCGAGCCGTGAAGGCCAAATTCTGGGAAGCAGGCCGTGAAGGCCAAATTCTGGGAAGCAGGCTGCAAGAGTCGAAGATATTGGGAAGTAGGCTAAAAAGCCAAGGGATATTGGGAGCAGGCTGACAAGCCGAGAGATGTTAGGAGTAGGCTGTAAAGCCGAAAAGATATCGGAGAGCGCGGTGGGACGGGTGGATTAATCATGACAGTGGGCCTTGGTTGGAATGACTGAGCCAAGGGCATCGGGTAGTAGGATACGTGAGCCGAGGAGAAGGGTTTGTGAAGCGGCGGGTTCGAAGACCACGTCTGTCTCATGTCTCTTTTTTTTTCTTCTTCTTTTGTGTGGGGAGACAGGTGCAAAGACCATGTCTGCCTCGTGACTCTTCTTTCTCTTCTTCTCTTCTTCTGTTATGAAGAGGCGGTGCAAAGATCATGCTTGCCTCATGGTCATTTCTTTCTTTTCTTCTCTTCTTTTGTGTGAAGAGGCGGGTTCAAGGACCGTGTTCGCCCCGTGACTGTTCTTTCTCTTCTTCTCTTCTTCTTTCATGGAGAGGCAGGTGCAGAGACCATGTTCACCTCGTGACTGTTCTTTCTCTTCTTCTCTTCTTCTTTTATGGAGAGGCAGGTGCAGAGACCATATTCGCCCCGTGACTGCTCTTTCTCTTCTTCTTTTATGGAGAGGCAGGTGCAAGGACCATGTTCGCCTCATGTCTCCTTTTTCTCTTCTCTTCTTCTTTTGTAGAGAGGCAGGTGCAGAGACCATGTTCGCTCCGTGACTGCTCTTTCTCTTCTTCTCTTCTTCTTTTATAGAGAGGTAGGTGCAAGGACCATGTTCGCCTCATGACTGTTCTTCCTCTTCTTCTCTTCTTCTTTCATGGAGAGGCAGGTGCAAGGACCATGTTTGCCTCGTGACTGTTCTTTCTTTTCTTCTCTTCTTCTTTTATGGAGAGGTAGGTGCAAGGACCATGTTCACCTCGTGACTGTTCTCTCTCTTCTTCTCTTCTTCTTTTGTGGAGAGGGAGGCGCAAAGACCATGTTTGTCTCGTGACTGTTCTTTCTTTTCTTCTTTTGTGGAGAGGCGGGTTCAAGGACCACGTCTGCCTCATGACTGTTCTTTCTTTTCTTCTTTTGTGGAGAGGTGGGTACAAAGACCACGTCTGCCTCATGCGTCTCTTCTTCCTTTTCTTCTCATCTTTTACGTGATGAGGTGGGATCGAGGACCACGTCTGCCTCATGTGTCTTCTTTTGGTTCTGCTCTTCTTCTTTTATGTGAAGAGGTGGGTGCAAAGATCATGCTTGCCTTATGGTTGTTCTCTTTCTTCTTCTCTTCTTTTTTGTGTGGAGAGGTGGGTACAAAGACCATGTTCCCCTCGTGACTCTTCTTTCTCTTCTTCTCTTCTTCTTTTGTGGAGAGACAGGCGCAAAGACCATGTTTGCCTCGTGACTGTTCTTTCTTTTCTTCTTTTGTGGAGAGGCGAGTTCAAGGACCACGTCTGCCTCATGCGTCTCTTCTTCCTTTTCTTCTCTTCTTTTGCGTGATGAGGTGGGCTCGAGGACCACGTCTGCCTCATGTGTCTTCTTTTGGTTCTGCTCTTCTTCTTTTGTGTGAAGAGGCGGGTTCAGGAGCCATGTCTGCCTCATGTGTCTCTTCTTCCTATTCTTCTCTTCTTTTGCGTGATGAGGCGGGCTCGAAGACCACATCTGCCTCATGCGTGTCTTTTTCTTTATTCTGCTCTTCTTTTCTCATTAATGCTTCCACGCTGGAGTGTATTTCTCTTAACGTGCCCCCAGGTTGGGGTGTAGCTTTATTTGGTATGCATCCCCCTGAGGGGTGTGTTTTGCCTCTTTGCCTCTGTGCCCCCAGGCGGGGCATATTTTTTAAGGCTTCTATGCCCCCAGGTGGGGCGTGCTTCTTCTTCTGATGCCCCCGAGCCGGGGAGTCTCCTCTATGGCTTCTATGCCCCCAGGCGGGGTGTATGTTGCTTTATATGCCCCTAGGGCGGGGTGTAATTCTTGCTTCTTATGCCCCCGAGGCGGGGTGAACTCTTCTTCTTTGCTTATGTGCTCCCATATCGGGGTGTATTCCTTTCTTCATATGCTCCCCCTAAGCCGGAGAATGTTGTTTGTTCTGCTTCAGATGCCCTCGGGGGGGATATATGTTGCTTCATGGACCCCGAGACCGGGATGTATTCCTTCTTCAGATGCCCCTAAGCCGGGGTGGACTCTTTTCATCTTATGCTCCCAAGGCAGGATGCAGCTTTTTCAAATGCCCCTAAGTCGGAGCACGTTCTTCATGGCTTCTATGCCCCCACTGGCGGGGTTTGTCTCTTCTTCAAATATCCCTAAGCTGGGGTGGACTTCTCTTCATATGCCCCTGAGTCGGGGCGTGTTCTTTATAGCTTCTAGGCCCTCGAGGTGAGGTATGCTTCTTCTTCAAGTACCCCCAAGACGGGGTGTGATTCTTGGATTCATATGTCCCCCAAGGCGGGGTGTGTTTTGCTTCTTGTGCCCCACAAGGGTGGGGTGTATCTCCTTTTTGTGCCCCCAGAGCAGGGTGGATTCTCTTCAGTTACCCCTAAGTAGGGGTTGATTCTTCCGCCTCTTATGCCACAGGGTGGCATACACTCTTCTTCATATGCCCCTAAGCCGGGGTACAACTCTATTTCTTCTCATGACCCCAAGCCGGGGCAGTCTCTTCTTCTTATGCTTATGTGCCCCTAAGCGGGGTGCATTCCTTTCTTCATGCGCCCCTAAGCCGGGGAATGTTGTTTGTCCTACTTCAAATGCCCCCGAATCGGGGTATAGTTTTGTCTCATATGCCCTTAGGGCGGGGGTGTATTTCTCTTCATGTACCCCTCAGTCGGGGCATATTTCTTCTTCAAATACCCCCTGAGCCGGGGTGCATTCTTTGCTGCTTCTTATGCCCCAGGGCGGTGGTATGTTATGCTTCTTTTATCCCCTCATGGCGGGACGAATTCCTCCTCATATGCCCCCCCCAGAGTGGGGGTGTAGCTTTTCTTCGTCTGCCCCCTAGGTCGGGGGTATGCCTCTTCACTTCTGTGCTCCCAGGCGGGGTATGTTTCTTCTTTAAAGGCCCCTGAGCCGGGGTGTGGCTTTGTCGTCTGCTGTGCCCCCGAGTCGGGGTGGATTCTCTTCATGTGCCCCTAGATCAGGGTGTATATATATTTTTTTCTTATGCCCCTATGGTGGGGTATATCTCTTCTTCTTATCCCCCATGGTGGGGTATGTGCATGCTCTCTTCGGGAGTGGTGGCCGTGCTTGGCGTCATTGCTATAAAGCATTCCCCACAGTGGGCAGCCATTCACCAAGCTACAATTGTGGCTCGCTGGGCCTTTTAACAACCACTCGGGGGGGGGGGGGGGGGGGGCGTTTTGTGCCGGATGGAGGCAGCAAGAAGGAGGAACGGGCGGGGTCATTGCACCGCGGACTCGGGGCCTCCTAGAGTCGGGTGGGATGCTGGGTTTCTTCTTGCTCTTTTAGTCGGCAATGCTTGCCAACTTTTCTTCCTTTCTTCTTTCTTTCTCTTTTTTTTTTCTTTTTTTTTCTTCTTGTATGATTGACCAGGGTGGAGGTGCAGGAGAGCGCTCACCCCCTCTGGGAGGGGATGAGTGGTTCGCTCCATCGCATCAATCCCACAATGGTAATCTTTATTCAGCACGGGTCTCGATGGATGTGACCGTACAACCCTCTCTCGATGACTCTTTCTCTTCTCTTTTTGCTTCTTTCTTTTCTGCTTTTCTTCTTTTCTTCTCTTTCTTCTTGAGGAAAGGGGGGTTTGATTTCCCGTCCCTTCTCTTCTCTTTCTCTTCTCTTTTTTTTTATAACAGCCCCCATGATTCCTGGAAGCTGCATATGCTTCGAAGCAGCGTCCTTGAGGCCATGAAGGTAGCAGCACAGAGTCTGGATTTTCTCCCCATAGGACTGGCGAAGACAGCACCTGCCATTCATCAAAGCCGACAAACATCGTTAATTAGGGGGGCCATGAGGCCCTAAATCCCGGCGAAGAGATGAAGGGTAGTTTAAGTCCCACCGGGCGTGCCAGACTTGTGGACGCACTAAAATTCTCTTATTCAAGTAGTTCGTCTATTAAGTGCGTGGGCGTGCCAGTCACTGAGTGACA
Source organism: Amorphophallus konjac (assembly GCA_022559845.1). Lineage (NCBI taxonomy): Eukaryota > Viridiplantae > Streptophyta > Magnoliopsida > Alismatales > Araceae > Amorphophallus > Amorphophallus konjac. The sequence continues at coordinate 156,206,577 of CM040129.1, forward strand.
ATTTATTCGGGCTCCGAAGAGCCCATGGTGCGCTCGATCTGACTTCGTCAGATGATTGTGTAGTTCGTGTCGGGACCAAAACCCGCCGCGCCATAAAGGTCACGGCGTCATTTACATCCCCCATACGAGGGAACACCCTTGATTAATCGCCGGGATTCAGGGCCTCATGGCCAGGGAATTAATTGCATGAAAGGTCTATTACGAGATATTTAAATCCTCACGTGAGGGTGAAAAAAAAACATTCGAAATCAGGTGGACCGTGTACTGACCGTTTAATGTTCGGACGAATGTCCGGCTCGAGAAAATCACGATTGTCGCGGGAAACCCGGAACGCATATATGCCGAGGTACGGCAAATTTATTATTCGGAAGAGCGGAAAACGTTCGGCCGAGCCTCGGTTGGAGCTGTCAAAAATTGGTAAATCTATTGGCCCGGTGCAAGAGCAAGCTGCGACCATACTGCGGTGGGCCCCCCCGCGGTCGAAACAAGACTTGCATGAGCGTCATTAATATTTTCGGTGCCAAGTAGCAACGAGGGAATATCCCTTGAATCGGCTAAAACGCCCTGTGTCTAGGGAAGTGGAAGTTCGAAACGTGTCGGTCATTCGGGAGACCGTTTAATGTTCGGACGGGTGTCCGGCTTGAAAATATCGCAATCATCGCGGGAAGACCCGGAACGTATGTATGCCGGGATATGGCAAATATATTATTCTGAGGCACTGAAAGCATTCGGTTAAACCTCGGTTGGCGTAGCAGAAAACCAATGAATTTGTTGGCCCGGTGTAAGATCGAGTCAGGACCATACAGGGGGCGCCTCCCGCGGTCCAAACGGGGCTTGCGTGGGCATCATTAATGTTTTCGGTGCCGGAGGGCAACGGGGAAGAGTCCCGGGACTAGATCCCAAAATCAAAACGTGTCCGAAGAGAGCGAGCTATAGGCCGAGGATATGGGTCAAACAATGACCATAATCGGGATAGACCCGAGGTCTAAGCGTAACCCATGAAGGCCTCATTGATGTTCCCATGCGGAGGGTCCAGGGATGATGAGGATCCGTCTCGTTCCATTCTGATTTTGTCGGTCACTTGCAGACCACTTGATATTCGGACAAGTGTCCCTGTCGAGGGTACGACGTAGATGGGAACAACCCCATACAAATGTATGCCGAGTTCACGGTAATTTCAATGAAAGAGCGGGGACGAATTCCAATAGGAACGGGTCAGAATTGATGAACTATTGGCCCAGAGCAATGCCGGATCACGGTCATATCGAAGTGGGGGTCGTCGGCCGTGCTGGTCACTCACGGGCCATTTCATGTTCGTACACAGGTCCGTAATAGAAACGCGACGGAAATCGAGGCGAACCCGTTCAAATGTCTTCCGAGCGTGCGGCAATTTTGGTAGTGGCTCGAAAGGGATCCGACCTGAGAAACGAGTCCGATTTAATCGGAATGTCGGCCTAAGGCGAGGTCAGGTCGTGGCCAGTTCGGGATAATTCCCAAGACTCCGACCTAGCCTGCGAGGGCGGCGGTGTTGTTCCTTCAGCACCGAGTCACGGGAGAGACGGGGCTGCGATGCGGATTTTACCATTTTTATCTGGGCTTTGAATTATATGCAAATGCATTTTTTTATTTATTTATTCTGGATGATTTCTCTGTTTTGTTTATTATTATTACTATCATATTTTCTCCTTTTTGGTTACTATTATTATTATTATTTCACATTTTTATTTATTTCATATATATATTCAGGTTTATTTATTTATCATAATTTTGATTAATTTGCTATTATCATTATCACTATTATTATCATTATATATATATTTTTGGAGAGATAGTGGGCCGTTGGGGGGGCTGGAGGGTGTACCGGGTAGGACAGGGAGAGCGTGCCGGAGAGGGGGCTGGAGGGTGTACCGGGTAGGTTAGAGGGTGCCGGAGAAGCGCCAAGAGAGTGTGCCGGGGAGGGAGTTGGCGGGCGTGCCGGACTAACTCAAAGTCTGTACAACGTCTGCTAGCACACGCGCAGAGTCTGTACATTGTCCATTTGCTGCAACTCGAAGTCTATACATTGGCTGATTGTTGCAACACAAAGTCTGTACATTCATCAGCCCAAAGTCTATACGTTGGCTGCATTCATCAGCTCAAAATCTACACATTGGCTGGTTCCTGCAATACAAAGTATGTACATCGGCTGGCTGCATGCACACAAAGTGTGTACGCCCATCAGCCCAAAGTCTATACACTGGCTGGTTGCTGCAACATCAAGTCTGTACATCGGATGGTTGCATGCATACAAAGTCTATACGTCCATCAGCTCAAAGTCTGTACATTGTCTATGCAACCAGCACACAAAGTCTATACATCCTTCAGCTCAAAGTCTGTACATTGTCTATGCAACCAGCACACAAACTCTATACATCCCTCAGCTCAAAGTCTGTACTTTGTCTATTTAACCAGCACACAAAGTCTATACATCCCTCAGCTCAAAGTTTGTACTTTATCTATTTGCTGCAACCCAAAGTCTATACGTTGGCCAGCTCAAAGTCTGTACATCGTCCATTTGCTGCAGCTCAAAGTCTATACATTGGCCAGCTCAAAGTCTGTACATTGTTGTCACAAGCATATTAGGCCCATGCATTCGTTCACGGCATGTCTGAACATCCATTTCCAATGTACATGCTTCACTGTCTGCATTTGTGCAATCCTTCACGCAAAGTCTATACATTGCTTGTTGCTGTGTTCGTGTATCAACCTGCCAAGTCTGTACATTGGGTTCCACTTCGGAGAGACGGTGGAAGAAGAGGTGAGACGGAGAGATAGATGAGGGAGAGTGAGACGGTGAGAGAGAGACAGGTGTGCCGGCGAGGGGGGAATGAGACGGTGAGAGGGAGAGAGTGTATCGGTGAGGGAGGGAGAATGAGACGGGGAGGGAGAGGGAGTGGGTGAGGAGGAGTGTGCCGCTGAAGGGCCAAGGAGGTGTGTCGTTAAAGGGCTGTTAGGGTGTGCTACTGGAGGGCTGATAGGGTGTACCGACGAAGGCTGGAACATGCATGCCGATGAAGGCCCACTCCTCTCTTTTTTTTTCTTATTTTTAACACTTTTCTTTTCTTCTTTACTTTGATTTTTTTGCATAGTTTATATAAATCGTTTCTCCTTCTTCTTGCAATCTGTTGTTGTTCTATTTATTCGTTGCTTTTGTTGTCTTTTGATGTGTATTTATTATCCCATTTATTTGTTGCATCCTTTTGCCTTTTAACGTCTTGTTATTTTCTGACAAAAATTCGGCAGCATCTCCCCTTGACACGAGCGTAAGGGAGATAAAGGGAACGCGCCTACATGGAGTGGCGGAACCCGACAACTGGAGGTGCGTGCCAGGGGCGACGGCACCTTTTATAAAACTTCGGAAAGCCCGGGAGAAACGATGAGTGGGAGACGCCTCTAAGACTGGATAGGGTCTACCGGGGGGGTTAGTCAGGGCGTGCCGGCCAGGGACGAACAAAGGCGTTTGGGTGGCATACCGGGCTAGAGAGATTAGGTGTGCCGCAGATGGCACCAGGGAGGGGTGTACCGCTGGAGGTTGATGGGGGTATGCCGGCCAGGGTCAAACGGCAAGTGTGCTGCTGAAGGGAGACTAGGGGTGTGCCGCTGAAACCCCAAATGGGTGTGCCGCTGAGGGAGGGTGCAAGTGCATCGGGCAAGGCTCCAAAAGGGTTGGCAGGGGCAGGGCTACTAGGTTGATCAAACCCACAGAAAACCTCAACAGGAGGGGGGAATGGCCCAAGGGGCTAGCACGGATGAAGGCATTGGGCCTTGCAGAGGGAGATTCATGGCCCCAGACCACTCAAGCTGGTGCGGCATCCGGAAGAAACCATCGACGTGAAGACTCAAAGCAAACTCCGGAGAAGGGAAAAGAAATGGACATTCAAGAACACGGTGGCGCAAAACAACGGAAGCAATAGAGAGCCCAAGGAGGGCGACTTTCATTCATAAAAGAAAGGAAATGACCATGGCCGGTCAAATACATTGTGAAGCATGCTCGAGGTAAGATTGCGAGCAAGAGAGATAACCGAAGAACAAAGAACGGGGTAAGAAGAAGAAGAAAAAAAAAGGGAGAAAGTGTTGGAGATCGAAGCAGGGTTGACAACCCACTGCTCTTTCCCCCACTCTCCCCTGCTACATCAAGCTCCCTCTCTCTCTTAGTCTCTCTTCTGCCCGGTGGTCCTCGGAGGGGACTCACGCCGGAGCCCTTCCTCTTCTCTTCTCTCTTCTCTTCCTCTCTTGCGTGTGGGTGTCCCCGCCTCTCTTCGTCTCTTCCCTCTGTGTGTTCCCTGGTGTGTCCCTTTCGTCTCTCTTCCTCCTCCTTTACTTGTCAGAGGGAGGGGTTCTTATACCCCTGGTCAGGCCGACGAATGCCGAGGACGGGAGTAGGTGGGGTGAGGACAGCCCAGCAAGGTGCAGGCATGGGCCTGCCATGCTTTCGCTGCGCGTCGAGGGCTACGAGCGTTGACCGGCGTGGATGGGCCGAACGCTGTGCCGCTGGGGGCTGAGGAAGGCGTACCGCTGGAGAGCCTCGCAGGTGTGCCGCTGAAGGCCTTCACAAGTGTGCTACTGGAAGACCCAAGAAGTGTGCCGTTGAAGGCTTGAAATAGTGTGCCATTGAAGGCTTGAAAAGTGTGCCGCTGAAGGCTTGAAATAGTGTGTCGCTGAAGGCTTGAAATAGTGTGCCATTGAAGGCTTGAAAAGTGTGCCGTTGAAGGCTCGAAGGGGGCATGCCGTTGAAGGGACCTTGGGGGTGTGCCGCTGATGGCCAAGGGCGTGCCGCTGAGGGACCTTGGGGGTATGCCGCTGAAGGCCAAGGGCGTGCCGCTGAGAGGGGCCAGGGGCGTGCCGCTGAAGGACCTTGGGGGCGTGCCGCTGGGAGGGGCCAGGGGCGTGCCGCTGAGAGGGGCCAGGGGCATGCCGCTGAAGGACCTTGGGCGTGCCGTTGAACGGCTAAATGGGCAGTTTTGAGCCCGTTGTGCGCACGAGTTGTGGCCCGTTTGATTTTCTTCGAGGCCCATGGATTGTGGGGCTCTTGGTGGTTGATTTCTCTTCACTATCGTGACTCCGGAGATGGCTTCACGGCAGTGTGCATATTTGGGGAGTCTGGTGTAGACACGCCATTCCTGACGTCTCCTGAGAAAGTCTCATATTACTATACGACGCCCCGCGACGGCTTACGCATTTCGAATCACTTGAGTACTTCCTTTTCTTGAGTCTTCTTCCGCCCTTTTCGGCATCCGGAATCGTCTCATCACAGCATTCGGACGGCATCAACAACAGTTAGACGCATCAAAAGGTTCCGGAACCAAGAAGGGTGTCTACCGGGCGGCTGCCGACGCCTAATCCGAGGACCCGGGTGGGTCTTAATGGGGGCGTCCAGGCCCCTGGACGCCCCCATAATTTTAATTTATTTTATTATTTTCTCAAGGCCCAAAATTAAATAAAATATATATATATTAATGGAGGCGTCCAGGCCCGTGGACGCCTCCATAAAAAAACAAAAATAAAAAATGTGTAAAATGCCAGTTGGCATAGAAAAAATAAAAAAATAAATAAAAATAAAAATAATTAATGGAGGCGTCCAGGCCCCTGGACGCCTCCATAAAAATAAAATATAAAAAAAGTATAAAATGCCAGTTGGCATACAAAAATAAATAAATAAATAAAATATATATTAATGGAGGCGTCCAGGCCCCTGGACGCCTCCATAAAAACAAATAAAAAATATAAAATGCCAGCCCTAGCATAAAAAGACAAATAAAAAATAAAATAATATAATTTTGGAGGCGTCCAAGCCCCTGGACGCCTCCATCAAAACCCTCACGGGCGCCGGCCACCGAACGACGGTTTGTCGTGTGTGAAAAAATCCAAAATATAGAGACGTCCAGTCAACTGGACGCGCCCATTTATGAATCACGAGGCGCCGCTCACATAACCACGCGTTGTGCCAAACCGCGTGCGGCCGTCGTCGGTTTTCGGTGGACCTGTTTGAGGCGTCCGGGACCCTGGACGCCTCCACAAAAATATTCCAAAAAAATAAATAAAAATAGAATAAAATATTATTTCGGCCCTGATGGAGGTGTCCAGGGTCCTGGACGCCTCCACCCTCCGGAGCCCTATAAATAGAGGCCCACCCCCTCAGTTCTGGAGGAGCTTCTAAGTGATCTGATAGGCTGCCGGAGCCCAGAGGCTATGGAGTCATTTTCTAACCCGTGGGTTCTTTTGTAGGTGGAGGTTCTGCCGGTTTCTCGGGTGCTCACGCTCGCGAGAGGAAGGTTGTCTTCATCCACCGCGCTTCCACGTCGTCCCCACGCTGCCGGAGCTCCGCCGGATTTCACCCTCGGCTCATCCAATAAGCCTTTTCTTCCCCTTTTTCTTCGTAGTTCTTTTGCATTCATCATCTCGCATCCTCTATCCCCCTTCATAAGGGCGCCTCTTCTTTTATACTTCTTGCATCCATCGTCTCATTTTCCTTCTACTCGAGTCCGAGAGGGGTTTAAAAGATAACACCAACCAGGTGTGTGTCTTGCCATCATTTCGTTATTTTTATCGCAAGGATTTGAATACTACACCTCCATCTTTCTAATCCACTTGTCATTTGTTTGTCGTTGTTTTGCAAGGGTAGCCGTGGAAAGCCCTCTCCGTCGGCCGGCCGGAGGGAGAGGAAGAAGCAACCCGCCATCTCCCGCTCTTGAGGTAGGCGCGATCACTTTCTTATTTTGGGGTCTTTTGGCCCCTGGCGATCACATCTTATTTTCGAGGCCGCGGCGAGTCACTTCCCCAATGGCCGTTTAAATTTCCGTTCTTATATTCTCTTATACTCTGTTATATTCTGCTCATATCCTCGAGGCCGCGGCGAGTCACTTCCCCAATGGCCGTTTAAATTCCCGTTTTTATATGTTATATTCTTATCTATTCGTGTTCTCGAGGCCGCGGCGAGTCACTTCCCCAATGGCCGTTTAAATTCACGTTCTTATACGTTATATTCTTATATATTTGTGTTCTCGAGGCCGCGGCGAGTCACTTCCCCAATGGCCGTTTAAATTCCCGCTCTTCGTATTCTCTCTATATTCTGTCATCTTATTATTTGTTCATATTCTCGAGGCCGCGGCGAGTCACTTCCCCAATGGCCGTTTCAATTCTTGTTATTTAATTTTTGCACCATTCCCGTCCCCCCGAGGCCGCGGCGAGTCACTTCCCGCTATGGCCGTTTAAACCCCATATTTTGCTATATCACACTGTCCCGCTCGCCCCGCCAGAGCAATCTCCCGTGGTGGCCCCTTCTCTCTCTTCTCTTATTTCTGTGTTGCAGCAACAAACACCCAAAAGAAAGAAAAGAGGAGCCCGCGCACGCTCCGCGTCATCTCCGCTCTTCCCGGAACCGCGTGACGTCGCTCACATCTGGGTGACTAGTCTCTCCGGGGTTTCTTCACTCGGTGTCATTGTTGATGCTGGGCCGAGCAGGATATCTGTGCGTGCAATTTTTGGTGTCCACAGGTGCGCACGGAAGTGGCAACACCCAAAGAAACATGATTCGGAAACCGTTTAGATATATGAGTGTGAGAGAAATGAGGGAGCAGCCTAATTGGAGCCCGAATGAGTAGGGATCCCGAGTCCTACTCACAGAGGGTTGTGTAAACCCGGGACCCTTTTTTGAAGGCTATAATGTGCATCTCCCATTCGAAAAAGAGTGGTAGTAAATAGATATGGCAAGATATATAACCCGAGGCTAAGGCCCATGTCTCTCACCTCCTTGGCACCATGAACATAGAATTGGTCAAGTCCCAATGCGAGGTTTTTAGAAGAAAATCACGTTCATGGGAAAGCAAAGGAAAGATACATTAGACATCCGATGGTTGGCAGCGTCTGGGGCCACACTCATAGGTTAGAGCAAGCTCCGGGCCAGTGGCCCTCGTGGTAGTAGTCAGATCACCATGTGTGTGGTAAAAAGAAATGAAAGTGGTTCTTCCTACCTACTGGGAGAACAGAAAGAAAGACATCCTACCCACTGGAAGCTCGGAAAGGAAGCAAGGAAAAGTAGAAAATAATGCAGAGGTACATATATGCATAAAAAGATCTGGATCAACGTCCAGTAGCTTCGTTTATTCAACCATGAAGGAGTACATCGGATGTGGCCTCATCATGCAATGAGGAAGAAGAGAAAAAGAACTACAAGGACCCACCCTTGCTCAAGCATTTTCCCTTCTCTCCCTTACACTCTATTTTTTGGTGCTCACACGGGGTGCACTCTCCCTTTTTCTTCTCTCTCTCTGTAGTGGGGACTTCGAAGGCACAACAGAACTCGTCGACGTCGAGGGAGAGCGAGAGCCAGAGCAGGAAGAACCAGCCAGGAAGGAAACTTCTTTCAAGGTTTTTCCAAGCCCTAGAAGAGCCAGCCAGAGCTTCTTTCAAGGTTTTTCCAAGAATATTTAAGCTCCCCCGAGGTGGGCTTTATATAGGGGCAGGAGCCCCTATTTTGGAGGGAATTCTCCCCATGTCTTCTTTCTCTTCGACTGCTGCGGCTGCTCCCATGCTGCTGCTACTGCGCTTGATGGTGTGGTAGCTACGGGTTCGACCGATGCTCCTGTTGTCGCTACTGCTGCTGCCGCGGCTAGCTCACGGATAGGCGTGTGGTGGAGCCGGACGGGATGGATGCACGGGGAGGCCCTCCGTTGCATTCGAATGGGGTTTCCACGCCGTGGAGGACGACGTTGGCAGCCTGCCGTTGGCCGTGTGAGGGACCTCCGTGTGCGCGAATGGGAGGAAGTCAAGCATCTTTAAATGTTCACACGGGGGATGGGGGAAGGAATCGCGATCTGTGATATAGACACATCGCTTCCTATTTCCTATTTATTTATTTTTTAAAATTCCCCTCCTTCACTTCTTCTTCTTCATTCAGCCCATTCATGTGTGGGCCTTTTCATGCTTGGCCCATTAATGTTTGGGCCCCTTTCCATTTTCTTGTTTTCTCTCTCTCTTTTTCTTTTTTTTTAACGCCAACAAATGCCCCCCACTCACGCGAATGAGGGACAAGGGAGCAGGGCATGCGGGTGCTGTTTCTTGCTCGACATGCCGTTGATATCGTGGTAAAGCATTTTCAACTTTGACTGAAAGGTCTCAACCGTGAACTGTGTCGACTATTCCAGACCGAACGTCAGGTGCCAATCAAGATTATATCGTCGGTATTGGGTCTATATCGACGCAAGGATAACATTTGAGCCGATTTTTGACTGAAGGTCTAAGCCGTTGGGTTTTAGCGGTTTTAGCGGTTGGCCCCGACGGGAAGTCAAGCACCAACCCTGAGGTGAAATCATTGGCATTGGGTGTATGCCAATGCAAGGATAGCATTTAATCTGTCTTTGGGGGTAAGACCATAGCCATTGGGTTTTAGCGGTTTTAGCGGCTGCCCCTGATGGGAAGTCAGGCGTTAACCTTGGTGGATTCATCGGCATAGGGTATATGCCAACGCAAGGATAGCATTTAAGCCGGTCTTAGATGGAAGGTCTATGCTGTTGAGTTTTAGCGGTTGATCCTGACGGGGAATCAGGCGTCAACCTTGGGTGGATTCATCGACATAGGGTATAAGCCCATGCAAGCATAGCATTTAAGCCGGTCTTAGGCGGAAGGTCTAAGCCTTTGGGCTTTAGCGATTGATCCTGATGGGGAATTAGGCATCAACCTTGGTGGATTCATTGGCATAGGGTATATGCTAATGCAAGGATAGCATTTAAGCCGGTCTTAGACGGAAGGTCTAAGCCGTTAGATTTTAGCAGTTGATCCTGACGGGGAATCAGGGGTCAACCTTGGTGGATTCATTGGCATAGGGTATATGCCAATGCAAGGATAGCTTTTAAGCCGATCTTAGATGAAAGGTCTAAACCGTTAGGTTTTTAGTGGTTCTCGGGGTGGGAATCACGGTGGGACTGATGATGACATCGACAACATTGGGTTTATGCTGACGCAAGAATTTGGGTTTCATGTGGCCACAGATGAAAGGTCCATGCCATACTTCTCGTTTAAGATCCCGGAAGGCCATGGGCACTAAGTGAGGTGGTAGCCTACTGGAAGAGTTGTAAAATACAGTCTTGTTCATTCTGGGGTGTTGATTTCAGTTGATCGCCGAACTGAGGGAGCGGCACATGGTATAGCTTCAGGTGTTTCCCGTTGAGGGGTGGAAATTGGACTTCCCCTGGGTGGTTGACGACAACATAAGCACCGCCTTCATAGACTTTCTGGACCTCGTAGGGTCCTAACTAATTTTCATTTAATTTCCTTTTGGAGTGGCCGCCATGACTTCTTTTCTTTTGACCATAACAAGGTCTCCTTTCTTGAATTCGGGCTCTTTAACAAGCTTGTCGAAGGCACGTGCCATACGAGCCTGATAGACCAGTATGTTCTGCTGGGCTTTAAGCCGTTGTCCATCCAAATCAGAGAGCTCCTCGAGTCTCTGTTCTGCATTTGTTTGGCCATCTTTTATTAATTCGTGCTGGATTACGATCCGTGGTGAGGGTATCTCCAGCTCTATTGGGACGACTGCTTCTGATCTATACACCAGTGAAAAAGGGGAGCAACCCGTTGGGGTCTTGTACACAGTGCGGTATGCCCACAACGCTTCATACATCTTGTCTTCCCAATCCCTCTTGCTAGAGCTGACCACCTTGGCAAGAAGTGTGCATAGTGTTTTATTGAAAGCTTCAGCCAACCCGTTTGCTTGCGGGTTGTATGGAGTGGATGTCCTCCAATCAATCTTGAATTTGTCGGCTAGTTGGTAGACCTTCTGATTTCAGAAGTGGCTTCCGTTGTCGGAGATGATTTGGTCGGGGACGCTAAACCGAAATATGATGTTTTGACGGACAAATCTGGCCACGATCTCGCCCGCCACTTCTCTTAGAGGTATAGCCTCCGCCCAGCGGGAGAAGTAATCTATTGCTTGTAGGATATATTTGCATCCTGACGAGGACGCGAGTAGCAGGCCCACCACATCGGTGCCCCATTGCACAAATGGCCAGCTAGGCGCAGTTGGATGGAGTTGTATCGGGGGTCTTCTTGGAATTACAGCATGTTGCTGGCATTTATGACACGACTTGGCATACTTGCTACAGTTGTCGAACATGGTTGGCCAGTAATATCCCAGCTTCTTAATTTTAATCTTCATCTTTGGCCCGGCTTGATGGGCCCCGGCTAATCCGGCATGAATTTTCTTCATAACTATCTAGGTCTCCTCCATCGACAGACATCGGAGGAGTACTTTTCTTTTGGCATCCGCCATAATCCAGAACAAAGTTCCGTTCCTGAATTCATAAGAATCCTTTGTTCAGATCAATTTAATCTTTTCCTCCCTTTGCTTGGGCAGCTGCTGGTGTTTGAACCATTGCATCAGATGTTCCCTCTAGTCGGGTGAGCCGACTATTTTTGTTGTTGCAACTTCATGTTCTTCTTCATCTGGTTCCTCTACATGCTGGGAACCCGGCACCTGTTTATTACAGTTATTTTGAGTGATTCATCTGGTGGGACAGCCAGCAAACTTGCTAGCTTTGCTAATGCATCTGCCTAAGCATTTTGGCTTCGGCCAACATGGCTTATTTCAATAAAATAGAATCACCCCATGAGGTGCTTTGCCTTGGCACAGTAGGGGAGTAATTCGGGGTTGCGGACGTCAAATTTTTCTTGAATTTGCTTGACGATCAACATTGAATCGCCGAACACCTACAACATTTGAATCTCCACATGAAGAGCAATCTGAAGGTCGATGATCAGGGCTTCATATTCTACCTCGTTATTTGTGTAAGGCTTGTTGATTGCGCATGAAGTATGCATCACTTCTCCCTCAGGGGACTTGAGGATGATGCCTGCTCCAGCTCTTATCCTTGCCTGCCCTGCTGGGAATACTTCCGTTCTAGACGCCCCATCGAAGTAGACCTGCCATATAGCTTGCCGGACTTGGTCCACTTCTAGTGTCTCATCATCTGGGAGCTCCGTGACCAACGAAGAATCTTCAAGCACCGGGTGCGCTGCAATGAAATCTGCTATGGCCTGGCCTTTGATGGCTTTTTGTGGCACATAGGTGATATCAAATTCCATCAATATGATGGCCCATTTGCCTAATCGTCCCTTTAAAGCTGGCTGGGACAGTATGTATTGGATTGGATCAACCCTTGATATAAGCCGTACTTCATACGAAAGCATGTAGTGCCTCATCTTCTTAGCCGCAAGGATCTGGGCGAGGCAAACCTTCTTGATCGGGGTGTATTTTTCTTCTGCCCCGATCAATCTTCGACTGATGTAATAAAGTGCATGATTTTTCCCTTCGTCGTTGTTTTGGGCCAGCATTGCCCCCAGTGAATATTCGATGGCGGTTATGTGGAGAATCAATGGCCACCCCTTTATAGGTGCCCCTAGCACCGGTGGGGTGTTCAAATATTCCTTCAGTTGATTGAAGGCCTTCTGGCACTCTTGGTCCCAGTAAAATGGAGCATCTTTCATCATTAACCTGTGGAATGGCTGGCAACGTCTGGACATATTAGAGATAAATCTGTGGATGTAAGCTAATCAGACTTGCAATGACTGCAACTCTGTTAAATTCTTCGGTGGTGGCGGCTCCTGGATAGCTTTTAATTTGGAGGGGTCTATTTCAATCCCCCGATATCTGATGACGAAGCCGAGGAATTTTCCACTTGAGACGCCAAAGGTGCACTTCATCGGGTTCATTTTTAGCTTGAACTGTTGCAGCCTTTCGAATATAATCCTGAGATCACTCAGGTGGTCTTCTCTTCTCTTGATCTTGACGACCAAATCATTAATGTAGCATTCGACTTTGTCATAGAGCAACTCATCGAATATTTTTATCATCACCCTTTGGTAAGTGGCGCCAGCATTTTTGAGCATGAAGGGCATTCTCTTGTAACGAAAAGTCCCCTTGGGTGATCGAAAAGCCGTATGAATTCTTTCATGTTCGGATATCCATATCTGGTTGTACCCGGATGAGCCGTCCATAAATGACAGGGCCTCATGACCAGTTGTAGGATCAATCATTACTTCAATGATTGGCACTGGAAAGTCATCTTTTGGGCATGCTTTGTTCAGGTCTCGAAAGTCCACACAAATCCGTATTTGGATGTTCTTCTTATTGACAGGCACAATGTTGGCTAGCCATGTAGTATATTGATTTTCTTCAACAAAGCTGACATATATGAGCTTGTCGACTTCTTTGCAAATCTGGTTGATCAGCTCCGGCCTCATTCGCCGAGGTGACTGCTTCACTGGCGCGGCTTTGGGGTCGATTGCTAGCATGTGTTGAGCACCTTCAGGGCTAAGGCCTGACATCTCCTTGTAGTTCCAAGCGAAGCAATCCCGAAACTCTTGGAGTAGCTGTATATATTGTTCTCTCTCTTCTGGGAGAAGGAGAGCACTGAGGAAGGTCGGCCTAGGCTCCTCTTCCATGCTAAGGTATATTTTGACCAGCTCATCAATAGTGGCTTGGCCACCATCTTCTATTTTTATGTTTCCGACTGTAAATCGATGAAGCCTTCATCATCTTCTTCTTCAACTTCGAGGACATCATAGATGCTTCTTTGCCTCATTTCGCCTGGCGGCGGGACGGCACCAGCTTCTTTTTCTGGCTTTTGAGTTTGCTAAGGAGTCAGTGCCGATGATGGCGGTGCAACTCTCGGGCAGCTTGATGGTTGCTGGCTTGTAGATAAATCACCCCTGGGGGTAGCAAAGAGCTCCCTGACTTCTGGTCCTTGCGGAGCGTCATCAGAGGTTGTAGCAACCTTGTTGACAGTGGATTGCTGGCATTTGTAGGGGATATTGGCTTCTTGCCCTTCTTGCATCATTGCTCGGGGCTTCGGGGCATCTCCTAGCCTTGAAAGCTCTAGGATTTCTTCATGCTCCTCTAGGTAGTCGTCATAGACTACCTCCGGGGGACCTTTACCCACTGTGGTGGAGGGAGAGGTCACATCTGCTTCATGGCATTCTTCATCAGCCAGGCCGGCTAGCTCCATGGTGGGAGAAGTGGAGTGAGATGTCCTTATCGTAGGACAAGGGTGAATATTCTTTATTTCTTTTGTAGGGGATACCAACTGCCCGAACAGCTCTTTTCGGGTCTGGGGCCCGCTTTGCTCAGCTCCTGATGTCTCTTCCTTGGCTTGGTAGTTGATGGAAACCACATGAACTCCCCTCTTGAAAGCACCTGTTTCATGCGGGCATGGTGGATCTACTATGAACTCCCCCATCTGAAGTTCACCCTTGTCGATTAGACTTTGGGCAATTTCTTTGAAGACGTAACAATCCCCGATAGAGTACCCCAACATTCGATGATACGGGCAGAAGCGAGGGTCGCTACTTCTCTTGGCATCCTCTGGCTTCTTGAGCTCCGGCAGAGTAATTTTGCCGTAATGACGAGCCCATTCAAAAATCACTCGTGTTTTCTCCCTTGGGAAGGAGTAGGGCTTCTTCATCTTCTCCCGCAGTGAGGGTTTTGCTTTGTAGGCTTGCTAGCTAAAGAAGCAGCCACCTCCTGGGTATCCATCTGCATCTGCTCGAAAGCGTCGAGGTTAATGCCTTTAGACTTGTTCTCCCACCTCGGCGCGGCGACAGCGGGGCAGTACTTCGCCAGAAAGGCTTCAATGTCAGTTGCTACCATGCTTAGGTGGTCAAAGGATTGGACTTTGATTCCAATCATCATTTGCTGGATTTCATTCTTTAGACCTTGCTTGCAAGTCTAGACAGCAGCTTCGTGGCTTAGTGGAGATTCACACCTTGCATAAAGGCTTCTCCATCTTTGGAAGTAATCCAGGATAGGTTCATCATCCTCCTGCCTGTATCTAAGCAGCTCCGCTCTGGTTACAGGAGAGCACTTCGAAACTGTAGGACTGCATTGTCGGGGAAGGATGCCCCTTGTTAATTCAGACAAACAGCTAGTTACTTCAGCTAGCTGCCTCTTGAGCATTGTAATCTCCTGCTGCCGCTCGTACAACAATGTGAGTAAAACTGGGTTATATTGTGAAAAATCTGAGGTGTGGCTCAAGCCACCATCCTCCATTCTGACATTGGGCGGGGGCAGCAGCACCCCGTCATCATGAATAGCTGTGACCGGCCCTTCAGCAGTGGACATGCCCGGATCCCTACGTGGTGGAAGACTCCGGAGGTGTATCTCTTTGTCTTGTGATTTTCTATCCGACAGTCGCTCTTGGCTTTTAGCCGTCAGCATATTTGAATTCCCCGGAGGGTCATCGCCGATTGAGACAAAGATGGATATCATATCTGCTTCATAGAATTCTTCAATTGAAAAACCCAAGCCAGGATGTCGGGTACTTTGTAGCAATTCTTTGTCCAAGTTGGGTGGATACCATAACTTTTTGAACATCTGATTTTGGCTTTCAGCTTGGGGGAAGATAATACACTGCCTTTTGGCCATCTTTACTACTCTACCACATATGTCAGGCAGCCCCATGATTGGGATGACCGAATCCTGAATTTCTTCGGGGAGTCTGCAGTCATCATCCCCTTTCACCGGCTATTCACTAGCCGAATAGAACATTGTGGACTGTCCCTCAGGATTGGGGACCTCAAGGGTCTTCAACACTTCAACTGTTGGACAGTCTATATTTGTGAGGGGCTTTGTGATTCTCGGGGGAACCTTCATGTAACCCAATAAATCCTCGAGCTTTGGCATTCTTTGCTCGGGGTAGATATTAGATGGGATTTCTTTGAACACTCCCTTGATCTCGGCAATGTGCGACACCTCCTACTTAGCCACGTAGTCAGGTGGGGGTGGAGGGAACCAGTCGCCAGTTTCTTCTATCTTCTTTCCTTTGCTTCGAGATGGCTGGGGAGTCTGCTTCGGCTTCTTCATATAGAGGGATGCATCAAGGAGCTGGCATTCAAACACCTTGAAGGGGTGTAAGTCGGCAAATATCCTCTCTTTTTTTTCGTCCCTAGGATACTTGATGCACTAGTGCAGAGTGAAAGGCACCACCTGGTTTTGATGCACCCATGGCCGGCCTAGCAGTGCTTTATATGAAGTATCAGAGTTGATGACCTGGAACCGCACCTTAGTGGTGAAGTCTTCCAGTGAAAGCTCAAACTCCACCATGCCCATTGGGGACTTCAAACTTTTGGTTAAACCCAACTATCTTCATATCCCTGACCTCGATTAGGTGCACATTGAAGTAGTGCTTTTGGTAGACCCGGTAGGGGAGGATGTTCACCGTTGCACCTGGGTCAATCAAAATTCTGTTTATTGGTTGGCTGTTCAACTACCCCCTCATGTACAAGGGCCTGATGTGCTTGACCGAGGGCAGGAGCATGCCTTCTTCAATGAAGATGATGGCTACCTCCGAGTGCATTTCAGCGAAACAGCTATCATAGAATGCTAGGGTTGGCAGGGCCGCCATGACAGCTTGTTGAGTTTCCTCATCTAGAGAGAGTATCTCCCAAACGCTGAATATCGCTGGAATTCTCTTTAATTTTTTTAGTATCCAGGCGCCGGCTCGGACATTGGCTAGTCTTGCCTCTTCGGCTTTGCTGTGTTTGCCACGGTTATGCGCCGGAGAAGTCGGCTCAACTGGTGGATTATCTTCTTCTTCGGGTGCCACCCGATCTTGACATGCTTGATCAGCTGGTTCTTTGATCTGTATGGGCTTGGCCGTAGGGGTAGTACCTTCATCATCTTTACTTGCGGGGTACGGTGCCTCCTTGGCTTTTGAATCAGCCTACTGGCTTGATTGTTTGCCTTTCTTCGCGAGCAAAAACTCGACGAAAGAGGGGGCCACCTGGCCAGTTGTATCTTCAAGATAGAGACCCAGTGGAGGTGGGACTCTTGCACCTTTTACTTTAGGTTCGGGGATTTGATATGGCTGCTCACCCCTGAACATAATATTGTGGTTGGCCAGGGGCAAGCGTCCCCACCTTCTCCCGAATCTAGTAGCGTGCCGGGAGGTGGAAGCTTCAGCCTAGTTTGCCTCAGTCAGTGTAAAGCATATTTCTTCTTCCTCCTCTTCGGAGTTTTGGGCCATGTTAAACAAAGCCGACAAAGTGTTGCAAGACACAATGCTATATTTTCTTTTATTCTTTGACTTTTTCTTCTTTTTCTTCTTTTCAGCTGGGATCTACTTGCTTAAAGCATCTTTCGGGACAGCTTCTTTCCAAATTTCATTTACAGCTTTTTGATTGAGTCTGAGAGACTCTAGGTGCTCCCAGAGGATATACTCTTTTAGCTGCACTGATTGGATTTCGGGTTGCTCATACTCCTCCAACCTGTCAATGATAGCTTGCAATTGTTCGACTGTCGGGTTAGCTTCTTTATGCATCCGTGGCGGGACATGAGCATTCTTGTTGTTGGTTGGCCTTCGGATGACCATTTGAGGGGTCGTCTCGTGCCAAACTGGAGTCACGACAGGCAAAGCCGGCCGAGGCATGACACCATGGATGCAGACTCCCAGAGTAGGGCGGGATGCCAGCTTTCTTCTTGTCTTTTTTAGCACTGTGTGCCAATTTCTCGTGTCATTTGTAGGAGCTAGGACGAATGCCTCATAGGTGTGCTTTGTGCAAGATTCTGACACCTCCTCAGGCAATTGTTGATATAGAGATATCATATTTGTTGTTGCCCCCAACACCGGCATCTCATGAGGGCGAGGTGGATCCACCTTGTATTCGTCCATCTGAAGCTCCCCCTTTTTGACTAGACCTTCAATGGTGTCCTTAAAGATAGAGCAATCTTCAATAGGGTACCCGAGCATTTGATGGTATGGGCAGTATCAAGGATCATCCTTCCTCTTAGCATCGTCGGGTCTCTTTCGCTCCGGGAGGGTGATTTTATTGTATTTAGTGGCCCATTCAAAGAGGATCTGGGTCTTCTCCCTTGGGAAGGAGTACAGCTTCTTCATCTTAGACCGCAAGGAGGGGGCCTCCTGTTGTTCAGTAGGTTTGTAAGGGGGAGCGTTGGCGACTCCCTTGTCCTTGCTCTTCTGTTGCTCGAAGGCGTAGAAATCGACCGTGTTGACTTCTTTGGGCTCAGGCTGCTTGTCAGTCGACTTGACCTTCTGGCTTGAGGTAGTTGGGGCAGAGGTATAGGAATATCTAGAAAGGAAAGCCTCGATTTTTGCCACCACATTGTTCAATCGGTCAAAAGACCTGATTTCCGTGTCGATCATTCTCTCGAGGACTTCCCACCTGAGGTTCTATTTACAGATCTGGATGGCGTCCTCTTGATGTGGTGGTTACCTGCATCTCATGCTAAGGTTCCGCCATCTCTTAATATATTCCAGAGTAGTTTCATCATTTTTCTGCTTGGTAGCATAAAGTTCAGCAACGGTAACCTCCCTTTCGGTGACATGGAACCACTCTCGAAACTTTCTTTACATATCCAGCCAGTCGCTGATGCTTCCTGCCGACAAGTTTGAGTACCACTCAAATGCGAGTCCAGTGAGGGAGGACCTGAAGAACTTGAGCAGGTATGATTCATCGACTGGCAAATCGCACATCACGTTGATGTAATAGGCTATATGTTCCTTCAGCGAGCCTTGGCCGTTGAATTTGTCAAGCTTCGACAGCTTGTTGACGCCGAGGGGCAATCTTTTGGCTGCATGATGAACCGGGTAGGGCACCTTGTATGCATCAAAGGAAGCATATTCATCGCTGCCTTGATCCACCAGCTTCATCTCGATCATTTGTTCAATCATCAGTTTGTTTGCCATCGCCGGGTCCACCGGCTCTGGGTAGAAATGAGCTGGTTGCATTCGTGGCGTTGCCAACACCGTCGCCTGGGGTATGGTGGCAGTTGCCTAGTGTTGAGGAGCCAGAGGTGGTAATGGGGCCATGCCTCCAGCATAGTTTGGGACTGGCTGAGAAGTCGTCATTTAGGGTGAGCCCTCAAATTCATCGGCACCCCGACGAGATGTTTCGGGAGGAGCTTCGACTTGCTTCGAGGCTGACGCATGCATGGTCAATTCACTCACTTGCATCTTCAGAGCTTCAATCTCCTGCCGATATGTTTGAAGTAGCATCATCATGGCCGGATCGAGTGTGGTCGGGTTAGGGCCTTGGCCTCCCCCTTCCAGTGGAGTATTCGGAGAAGGTGCTGGCCTTTCCCCTTCATCTTCGGTGGTGACCACATTTGTCGCAATGGTCATTGCACTCGAGCTAGTTTCACCGGTGTGGGATTGCACAGCCTCAGTTACGGCTCTCATTCTTATGGTGATGGGGCCTTCCCTTTCAGCAAGCCTGGCGACCTCTTTAGGATCTTCGGGGAGGCCCCCATAGTGACTGGCCACTCCGGCCAAATTGCAGGAAAAAATCTGCATTTTCTTGTTTCTTCGGATTACTTTCCCGGTTAGCTACCTAGGGAAAGTTAATCTGTCGAACATCAAGATTCTTGGTGTGCCTTCTTTGTGGAGGGATGGCCCATAGCACCCTGACTCTGCATCTTCAATACTTCCCGGGTCAACTGATTTCCCCCGACTTTGCTTCACATCATTCAAGGCTTTTAGGAGCCGTTGTGTTCCCATACGAGTATTTTCGAGGCCACGGAGATATCCTCATGTGGCCTGAGTAATATCATCTTGCCCAATGGCAGGGCAGACAATGAGTGGTGGCACTCTAGCTTGTGCCGGTGACTTATAGGCGAGGCGCCTTTGTTCGGATGTCCTGCCATATCTCCCATTATTGGAGTAAATGTTCGCTTGCCGGCCATAGCCCTGAAAGGCTGGTCTCCGAGACACCGAAGCTGGCACCTCGGTCTCTTCTCTATCTTCTTGTTCTTTTTCCTCGAACCTGTCAATCCTGGCAGGTACTAGTTGAGCTGGGGCTGGGGCGCATCACCTGGGCACCCAAATTTGCTTGAATTTGATCGACTTTGGGCCCGATCCTCCCATCACCTTGGACCTGGTGCGATCTTCTCTTTCTCGTGCCAATGCTTGGAACTGATTATGCACTGGGATGGTTGGCATCACCCTATCGGAAGCAATTGTGGCCTAGCGGCCATTTAAATACACCCAGATTCCTCCGATCATTATGGACTTGCCCAAGATGGAAAGCCGGTCTTGTAGGGTGCCAGCGGTCATCTTAGCCACCCTCCTGGCAGCTGGAGTGTGTTTCCTTCTTGTGTCGATGTGGTGGACGTAGCGGCCCACTAGCTTTGCCTTTACTTCAAAAGTCACCTTTGTAGTGGCGACAGGCTCGATCTCCCGTGTCTCCAGGAGGTCTACGAACATGATCCCCAGAAAGTTGGGGAACCCAACTATCGGAGGGAAGTCGCCGAACTGGATCAGCACAGCGAGGTAGCCATGCTCAGCATGGCTTGCCACCACCAAAGGACCGAACATGACGGCCATTTCTCCGGAATCCGTCCCACCTGCAATTTTAAATTGAAGATGTTAGAATTTTAAGAAGATGCCATAAGGCCCCAAATCTTGGCAAAAATATGAAAGGTGATTCTGTCCCACCGGGCGTGCCAACTTGTCGGACGCACTTTAAAATCGATGGATGAAAATCATCATCTATGTGGTCTTTTTTATCTTTTTATCTTTCATCGGTTTATTAAGTGCGAGGGCGTGCCAGTCACCTAGGTGACGATTTATTCGGGTTTCGAGACTAGAGTGGTCCGGAACCTGGGGTGCGCTCCGTCTGACTAACTAGACGATTGTGGGTATCGGGTTGAGACTAGAGACCCGTCGTGCCATAAAGGTCACAGCGTTAATTAGATCCCCCGGAGGGAAAAACCTTTGATTGATTGCCAAGATATGGGGCCTCATGGCCTAAATATCAATGTTTATTAAAAGCATGCATAGTGTATTGAAAAAGCATGGAAATCTCCCATATTGGGGTGTAAAAGGGTATTTGAAATTATATCGGTCATATGTCGACCATTTCATGTTCGTACGGATGTCCGGGTTGAAAACATTACGAACATGTCGGTAAAACCAGAGCAAATGTATGCCGAGGCACGGCAAGTTTATTGTTTGAAGAAATAGAGGAATTCGGTTAAATCCCGGTCAGAACGATTTAAAGTTAGTAGAGTATCGGCCCAATGCAAAGTAGGGCAATGCCCTGATGGGGTGATCCCCGGGGACCAAGCATGCCTTGCTAGGGCACATTCAATGTTCCCCCTCATATGGGGTCAAAGGGGAGGAATGGAGAGATATTGCTTATTTTTGTTAGATAAGATCTGATGACCTCCAAGCATTTTTTGTTTAAAAAAAGGGTGCTACGGAGCCTTTGAATTCAGACCTGCTGGCATTTATTCTTTTGGGGTTGAATAATTGCATTCAATGCAATTTCTTTTATTGCAAAGGGGGGAGCAAAACCCTTCAAAACCCTTGAGTTCAGGTCTGCTGGCCTGAACATGGGTAGGTCGACCTACTGCTCAGAGTAGGTCAACCTACCCTTGAGCAGGTCAGAGGGCCTAGCAACCCTTTATGATTTTTTTTGTTTTTTGATTCTCTTCTTTCTTGTGTCTTTTAAAGAAAAGTATTCAGAGCAATTGGGCATGTTTAAATGTGCATGTGCATGAGATTTCAATGAAAGTCACATGCAACTTCCATGTGAGGAATTATATGCCTAGGGGGTCTACAGGGGCCTGAGGGTCCAGGTCTGTTGACCTGGGAGGAGTGGGTCGACCCACTCCTGAGAATGGGTCGACCCATCCTCAAGGCAGGTCATCAGACCTGGCCACCCATAATGTTAGTTCATTGTTGTTTGATCTTTCTCAATTCTTTTGAGTATGATTCTTTTTATCTGGCCCTGTGCCCCCAACTTATCATTCATTTCCTTTTATTTGAATTTCACCCTTCCCGACCATCAGATTTATCTGTTGGATTTATGGGGTTCTGGATATCATTCCAAGAGGAGGATCTATTAGCATCTTCCTCTGGATTAGTGTGTTGATTATCTTGACTCCATCCTTGGCTGGCCATCGAATTCATCTTCTGAGACAGCAGACACAGTTGTATGATTATTTGCCATAGGTTCTTTCACATCTCCCCATCCCAACTTTTTTTTATCATATTCACCTCACATCTTTGTTTGGGATTTCATGAAAATTCAATTCCGTTTTCATACATTCTTTGTTTCATTCATTCTTTTTCTTCTCTTTGTAGGGCCATTTATTTCAGCTTGAGAACCTCTTTAATTTCTCCCAAAAAGGACAATTTCAAGGCATGCAACAACCATTGGGACGATATAGGCCATTAGGATTCGGGTTAGACGCCCTGGGCAAAGGGTGAGTCGACACACTGTGCTCAGTGCGTTGACGCACTCTTTATGCCAGAGGGGCACAGCAGCAGCAGGCTAGGGGTCCTGGCAATGGGTGAGTTGACGCACTATATACAGAGCGTCGACGCAGCCCTTGTGCCAGCAAGCCTCATGCTCCACCTATTGAAGGCTATTTGTGTTGGCTTTATGCATTAAGGAAAGGTTGTAATTCTGGGATGAACATGGTGATTTTTTTGGCTATATGCAAATGGCACATAGAACACTTAATGTTTCTTCAAAAAACCCAAAGGAATTGTCATGTGAATCTCCCCCCCCCCCCATGCTGGAGGTGTCTAACGAAATGCTCCAAAGGCCTGCTAGGGGACATTCTATGAAAGTCATCCTGCACATGGAGTGTTTTGATCTCATGTCCATGAGGAGATGGTTGGGAAAAGTATGCCATGCATGTGCCATGTTTATTCTTATTTTGGCCCTTTTCTTTGTTGTCCAAAACATGCCATGCATGTGTAAATTTAACATATTTGCATGGAGTGGTGATGGAGAGGGTAGAACTGCCCGGGGACCCTGCAAGTTCATGAAATGCATGCAATGTGTGAACTCCTTAGGAGATGATTCAGTGGAAATTTTCTTCTCATGGTGGCATGGACATCCTTTTTCTTTTAGAGGTTGTCATGCATGCATTCATGGTTCCCACTTCTTTCTTCTCTTCTTCTTCTCCTTCTGTTTTTCTATAGGGTTGACTTGCCTCAAGAAGGAAAGGGAGAGGGGGTCGACCCACCTGGTGAAGGGGGTCGACCCCTGTGCATATTTCTGCACAGGGGCGGCCCCAAACAGAAACAGCCCAAACCTTTGAAATCTGATTTTTTTTTGGAAGAGCATCATATGCTCAAAAATAACATGCAATGCCATATGCAAAGGCATATGCAGAAGAAGTCTGATCTGATTTTTTTTAAGAGCATCAACTGGTCATGAACAAGAAAACGCATGCAACATGCAAATACTCTTGTTTTGATCTGGGAATTTTTTTTCCTACACACCCTGTTTTATTTTCTTTATCTCATTCCTTCTGGTTTCCAGCAGTTTTCTGAAATTTTGATTGTTGCATTGCCTTATGCTGCCATGCATAAGTCCATACTGATTTTTTTTGTTCCATGATTTGTTCATTACATTATTGAGTTCAGTCCATTTGTCATTATTTTTTTATATTATCAATCTTTGAATTGTCCGGAAAAAATACGGCAGCACCTCCCCTAGACCTGGAGCTTTGGGGGGTGTTTAATCGGGTACGCATCCACGGAGGAACTCTAAGATGACCCCAAAATGAGAAGGGTGCACACGGAAATAGCAACACACGTAGACACATGATTCGGAAACCGTTTAGATATATGAGCGTGAGAGAAATGAGGGAGCAGCCTCATTGGAGCCCGAATGGGCAGGGATCCCGAGTCCTACTCACGGAGGGTTGTGTAAACCCGAGACCCTTCCTTGATGGCTATAATGTGCATCTCCCATTCGAAAAAGTGCGGTAGTAAATATATATGGCAGGACATATAACCCGGGGCTACGGCCCATGTCTCTCACCTCCTTGGCACCATGACCATGGAATTGGTCAAGTCCCAATGCGAGGTTTTGAGAAGAAAATCACGTTCATGGGAAAGCAAAGGAAAGATACATTAGACCTCCGATGGTTGGCAACGTCCGGGGCCACACTCATTGTTGAGTCTCCATATGATTTTGATGATAACAAAACCCTGGATTACAATGGGTTGTTTAATTGTTGAACTTCTCCAAATGAGATTGAAACCCAAATGCATGAGTTGATTGAGGGTCAAACAAGCTCATTTTATATGTATCCTTGTGCAAACATAAGTCTTCAAATGTTCGGTTATTGTTCATGGACTGAACAATTCTATTTTGCAAAATTCTGAGTTGGCGGTCGACCTAAAGGCACAGAGCGATCGATCTAATTTTCCAGGGATCTCAAAACTACAGTTTTTTACAGTGGCGGTCGACCGCCCAGCATGTTTCGGTGGACCGGTTTTCCCAGAATTGAAAGATCCCGTTTCTGTAAAATTCCGGTCGACCGCCCCCCAACCTCAAGTCGACCGCCAGTCTCAAAAAGCCATTTTTGTTGACTTTGTATTCTCAACGTGGGAAGCCCCTCTTCTTGGATTTGTTTAATCCCAAAGCCACCAAACCTTCCATGATTTGTGGATCTGGTTCCTGGCTTGTCTCTTGACCATTCAAGAGTTATAAAAACATCTCTTTGGGGCAAGAAACCCTAATCATCCAAGGAAGCTAAAGGAGGCTATCAAGAGGAGTGAAGAGTGCTGGTACTGTGGCCGTGAACAGTGCTCCGAGAAGAAAGTTCTTCATCCATCTTCAAGTGATCCAAGCCACATCTGGAGCAGATCAATTCCAAGCCAAGTGGAGATCAAGCTGCATCTAAAATCTTCTTCATCAACTAAGGGGGAGCTTGAATCTGAAGTTTTTACTTTGTGTCTTGCATTCGATTTCTATTTTAGATTCTAGTGTATGTTCTTGTAATATCTGAATACTTGTGTGTGTATGGATCTACGAAGATCCGTGTGTGTGTGTGTGTGTGTTTATTTCCTCACATGTCTTTGTGATTCGGTGTTTGTACACCTTTGTGGGAGTTTAGAACTCCTCACGTGTGTGTGTGTTTTGATCTTGTAACCCTTTACAAGATAGTGTGGGAATCCTCACAGATCGTGAGGGGTGGACTTAGGTTGCCATTGTTGCATCCGAACCACCTAAAAATCTCTGTCCATTGTGTGGTTTGTTCCTTTTCCTCTATCCTCATTCTGTGCAGCACTCGCGTAGATTTATGGTTGCGTTGTTTGTGTTAGATCTAGTATAATTTATCGTTTTCATACTAGATTTTGGGTATATTAAAAGGTGGGTTCGGATCAGCAAGGCAAACCTTGTCAGGAAGATAACACCTTGCGTGAGTTCAATCTCCGGATTCTCACCTCCGTCATCGTACCAAAAATCGGTTGAGTGCGATAGATTCTATTAGATCTCTTAGTTTCCATATAGTCTTGGGATTTATTACGACTTTTATTCTCTCCTATTTGTATTGGGCAAAAGTTTGCTAAAAGTTTCTATACACTCAATTTACCCCCCTCTTGGGTGTCATTGATCGCGGGACTTCACTCATAGGTTTAAGCGAGCTCTCGGCCGGTGGCCATTGTGGTAGTAGTCGGATCACCATGTGTGTGGTAAAAAGAAATAAAAGTGGTTCCTCCTACCTACTGGGAGAACAGAAAGAAAGACATCCTACCCACAGGAAGCTCGGAAGGGAAGCAAGGAAAAGAAGAAAATAATGCAGAGGCACATATATGCATAAAAAGATCTGGATCAACGTCCAGTAGCTTCATTTATTCAACCATGAAGGAGTACATCGGATGTGACGTCATCGGGCAATGAGGAAGAAGAGAAAAAAAACTACAAGGACCCACCCTTGCTCAAGCCTCTTCCCTTCTCTCTCTCACACTCTATTTTTTGGAGCTCACACGGGGTGCACTCTCTCTTTTTCTTCTCTCTCTCTGCAGTGGGGACTTCGGAGGCACAGCAAAACTCGTCGAAGTCGGGGGAGAGCGAGAGCTAGAGCAGGAAGAACCATCCAGGAAGGAAACTTCTTTCAAGGTTTTTCCAAGCCCGGGAAGAGCCAGCCAGTGCTTCTTTCAAGGTTTTTCCAAGAAGATTTAAGCTCAATCGAGGTGGGCTTTATATAGGGGAGCCGGAGCCCCTATTTTGGAGGGCACCCCATGTCTTCTTTTTCTTCGACTGATGTGGCTAGTCCCATCCTGCTGCTGTTGTGTTCGATGGCGTGGTAGCTGCAGGTTCGACCGATGCTCCTGTTGTCACTGTTGCTGCTGGTACTACTGTCGTGGCTCACTCACGAACGGGCGCGTGGCGAAGCTGGACTGGAATGACGTACGGGGAGGCCCTCCGTCGCGTTCGAACGGGGTGGCCATGCCGTGGAGGACGACTCTGGCAGCCTGCCATTGGCCGCGCGAGGAACCTCTGTGTGCACGAATAGGAGGAAGTCAAGCATCTTTAAATGCTCACATGGGAGAGGGGGGAAGGAATCGCGATCTGTGATACAAACACTTCGCTACAATGATCGTGATTTACTTTCTATTTCCTATTTATTTATTTTTTGAAAATTCCCCTCCTTCACTTCGCCCTTCACTTCTTCTTCTTCATTCTTCTTCATTCTTCCTCGCGTTCAACACAGCTACCCGAGTCGACCCATGGGTGTCCTGACTACTAGTCACACCATCTGGCACCCAGCAACGAGGCCGGGGTCTACCCACGAGTTGTCTCCCTCTATCCCTCTGAAGTCAAAGAAAGACCCAGCTGGGGCCAACCACAAGCTTCAGGAGCTCACAACACCCGTATACGGCCCACGCACGCGTGTCGGGAATTTCCCTGAGCACCTGCTGGGCGCGTATGCTTCAGCCACTCTACAGTAAGTCCGAGCCCAACTCGGGACTTCCAGCAACCCATCGCGTCATGCACCACCATCGTGCGCCCTCGCAGGGGTCAAGGGAGCAGTGCCCCTTGCGGGGGTTTCTGGGGGCGGAGCCCTCGGAAGAAAATCTCTATTTATAACAGGTCAAACCCTCAGTCAACCCCCAGTCAAATCTCAGTCAAACCCCCAGTAACCCTCAGTCAAACCCCCAGTCAAACACTCAGTCAACCCCCAGTCAAACGCTCAGTTAAACCCTCAGTCAACCCCCAGTCAAACCCGCCTAAACCCCATGGGGAGGGGGTTTACTTGGACCAGCCTCACCCCTCAACCTAGTCCGCCTAAACCCCATGGGGAGGGGGTTTACCCGGACCAGCCTCACCCCTCAACCTAGTCCGCCCAAACCCCACAGAAAACAAAAAAATATATATATATATTTTTTACTCCGCGTAAACCCCTCCGGGGAGGGGTTTAGGCGGACCAGCCTTACACCCCAGGCTGGTCCGCCTAAACCCTCAGGCTGGTCCACCTAAACCCTCCCTCCCCCACTCCATAAACAAAAAAAAACTTTTTTTCTAAAGGTTTACCCGGACCAAACCCAGCCCTCAACTTGGTCCGGGTAAACCCCTTCCATGACCCTTCACATTCCCTATAAAAGCCTCCCCTAGGGAGCTCAAGGGAGAGGATGGAATGGAATGCAATGCAACACCCTCCGACCTAACTGCCGCACCCTCGGACTCCCGAGGCCTTCGGCAAGGGTTAAGAACACGAGGAACTAAGTGCGTGCGTGGTTGGCATGTTCATCGGCTCGTACACGCCAAGGGTATATCACACGTGCTCCCCTCACGCGGCGTCTAGCCATCGCACACAAGTCCATGCCCGTCGCGTATAAGGCGTTATGACAACGGCGAATACACCCGCATGCCGGGTCCGCCCACGTATGACAACCCACGGTGGCCACACATATGCCATGATGCCGCACCTACTTCTGTCACGGAACCGCGTGCCTACCGCTCGCCTCAAGCTAGCCGCCGACCGCTCGGACTGATGACTCGAGTTATTTGGACCCTGACCCAAGAGCAATATTCCCGGGGCCGGTCTCGACTCCCCGGCATGATGACATTCACCTTCCGAGGTCCGGACCCAACCGCTCACCATGAGCCACGTCCAACCTCCGTCAGGCGCCAGCCCACGACCGCCCTGTAAGGTTTCGATCAGAGAAGCAGCGGAAACAACGAAACCCTAAGAGTCGTATCGTTGCTGGCGATCAAAATCAAGAAACGATCCATCGAAGAACCCGCCAAGGAAGAACAGTTCTATACCTTTGCAGGATTAATCAATTCCCAGATGCCCGAAGACGATCGAGTAGAGGCTTGTCGGGCTGCTAGCCGTCCAGGTGTCCGGCCTCTAGATGTATCCACACGAGCAGCAGGAACGGACGGAGTCTCCTTCTCGATCTCCACACGTCGGCCACTCCTCAGCACCACCATCCACCGCCTTAGGAGGAGGAGAGAGAGAGGGGTGCGCCCAGGTCAGGGAGGAGAGAGAGAGAGGGGGGGGCAGCCAGGGGAGAAACCCTAGTGCTTGGCCAGGGTTTCTCTCCTCAACGTGTATTTATAGACTCTGGCATTTTTCACAAAAACCTAGAAACTGTCTATAATTACCGTCCTTATCCGTCTTATCCACTACTCTATTGTGTGTGACCCTCTAGGCCCAATAGTCTGTTTGGTTTTCAGGCCCATTAAGCTAAGAACTCTTCTTAACTTAATTAATCATAATCCATTAACTCTTGATGGATTTAACGGGCTTTCCGACCACGAACGGCACCAAGCAACACCTCGTGATCCCAAATGACTTTGGGAGGGATGCAACCCATATTGAACCTTTCCGTCATCAGATTCCACACAGTTATAGATCCTCATTCATACAATGCTCCAATCAGAATTAGGGTACGGTCAAACTGTCAAACCCTAAAGCATCCTGACCTTATGGACCCTTGTACTCTTAAGTACAGTTCACTAGAAAACTCATTTTCTAAGTGAACCCCCATACCCTGGCCAGGGATTTCTAAGTACATGTCCATAGAGCATTCTCTCTCTTAATCTATGCAGAGAGTGAATGATCCCTTGTTGTCCACCAAAGTGTTTTTCACATGAATCCCACTGAGTCCGAATAGCTAACTATTAAGAACCACAAGATTGAAGTTCATAAGTCAGCAATCAAACGCTCAGTGGAGTCCATGCAAAAGCTCTTTAGTGACTCAGGTGAAAGATCCAACTATGCTACTGTGGCACTAGAATCTGCTGATTGACAGTCAGCATGATTACCATTCAGGAATTCTAGATCGGGTCAGTTCAGTGAACTCATTCCACTAACGAGCACCTGCACGTGTACCTTGATGTCACCACACCGGTGATTATGAGATCGACCACCCTCATCACATGAGTGAGTACCACGTGCACCGGTCTATCCGGATCTTCAATGTCCCTTCTTGAAAATCCTATGACCAGGAACATTTAGAATATAAACATCTAGATGACTGTTCTCATTATCACAATCTCATTATGATCCAATCATCATAGCTCATATTCAAGGACTTCATCATATTACAACAAACATACTATAACGTGCTAAGAATATAATGAAGAAAATGCCATTAGTATATTGAATGAAATTGTACAAGAAATGTCACCATCACAACACTTGTGATTGGTTTGAAGGGCATACATCTCTAACAATCTCCCACTTGCACTAAAGCCAATCACCCACATGCTTGATCCCCATCAGCCCAAGGTGACGCTCAAACACACTTTGAGATAAAGGCTTAGTCAATGGATCTGCAATATTATCAGCAGAAGATACTTTATCTACTATCACATCTCCTCTAGATATAATCTCTCTGATCAAGTGATAACGCCGCAGAATGTGCTTGGACTTCTGATGAGACCTCGGCTCCTTTGCTTGCGCAATTGCCCCATTGTTCTCACAAAACATGGGGACAGGATCAGAGATGCTTGGGACAACTCCCAATCCATCGATGAACTTCTTCATCTAGACCGCCTCCTTTGACGCCTCGGCAGCAGCAATGTACTCGGCCTCGGTTGTTGAATCAGCAGTGGTTTCTTGTTTGGAACTCTTCCAACTCACTGCCCCACCATTGAGAGTAAAAATGAACCCAGAGGTTGACTTGCTGTCATCTTTGTCAGACTGGAAACTAGAGTCAGTGTATCCTCTCAGTTTCAAGTCCTCTTCTCCATAAACCAGAAATAGATCTTTAGTCCTTCTCAAGTACTTAAGGATACATTTCACAGCTATCCAGTGTTGTTCACCTGGATCCGCTTGATACCTGCTCGTAACACTTAGAGCATAAGCTATATCAGGCCTAGTACACAACATCGCGTACATGATGGACCCTATGGCAGAGGCATAGGGAACCCTACTCATGTACTCCCTCTCTTCTGGAGTTTTAGGGGACATCTCCTTAGAGAGGTAAACTCCATGTCTAATCGGTATTAGACCTCTTTTGGAGTCTTCCATGCCAAACCTTTTGACAATGGTGTCTATGTACATCGATTGAGACAAGCCTAGTATCCTTTTTGATCTATCTCTATAGATCATAATCCCCAACACATAGGATGCTTCTCCCAAATCCTTTATGGAGAAATACTTTGACAGCCAGGCTTTGACTGACGATAACATACCTACATCATTCCCAATGAGTAGTATGTCATCCACATACAGTACCAAAAAGGTGATTGCACTGCCATTTGCCTTTTTGTATACACATGGCTCATCTTCGTTCTTAACGAAGTCTTAAGATTTGATTGCTTCATCAAACCTTATGTTCCAACTGCGAGATGCTTGCTTTAGTCCATATATGGACCTCTGAATCCTGCACACTCTATCTGGATACTCTTTGGATGTGAATCCCTCAGGTTGTGTCATGTACACTTCTTCCTCAAGGTTTCCATTGAGGAATGCCGTCTTCACATCCATCTGCCATATTTCATAATCATAGTGTGCAGCAATGGCAAGTAAAATTCTAATGGATTTTAGCATGGCTACAGGAGAGAAGGTTTCGTCATAGTCAACCCCTTGCCTTTGGCGATATCCCTTCGCTACAAGCCTTGCCTTATAGGTATCAACCTTTCCATCTACTCCAATCTTTCTTTTAAAGATCCACTTGCATGCAATAGGTACAATACCCTCAGGTGGATCCACCAAGTTCCAAACTTGGTTGGAGTACATGGAATCCATTTCAGATATCATGGCCTCTTGCCATTTCCTGGAGTCAATGACACTCATCGCCTCCTCGTAGGTCTTAGGATCATCATCCTCATTATGTGATACCTTACCAGAAATATGTCCTACATATCTATCTGGTTGAACAGGTATCCGGCCTGACCTACGCACAGTTTGTGGGTCAGTTTGTACTGGATCTTGAGAAGGTACACTGACAGGTTATGGTTCTAGAACTTCTTCTAGTTCTACCAAGCTCCCACTGTTTCCTTCAAGGATATACTCTTCCTCAAGGAATACAGCATGTTTAGCTACAAACACTCTTTGATCGCTAGGCTGGTAGAAATAATATCCATAAGTTTCCTTAGGATATCCCACAAACCTGCACTTCTCAGTCTTAGATCCCAGTTTATCATAGTCATGTTTCTTTACATGGGCAGGGCAACCCCAAACCTTAAAGTACTTAAGATTTGGCTTCTTTCCTTTCCATATCTCATATGGAGTGGAGTCGACTGACTTCGATGGGACTTTGTTCAACAAGTGTGCAGCAGTCTCCAAGGCATAACCCCAGAGGGACAAGGGTAAACCAGCAAAACACATCATGGACCGTACCATATCTAATAGGGTACGATTCCTCCTTTCAGCTACACCATTCAGCTGAGGTGTATAAGGAGGAGTCCATTGAGACAATATTCCATTATCCCTTAAAAACTGTGTGAACTCCGTACTCAAGTATTCACCCCCTCGATCTGATCGAAGAGTTTTAATACTTTTCCCGGTTTGTTTCTCTACTTCATTCTTAAACTCGACAAATTTCTCAAAAGCTTCAGATTTGTACTTCATTAAGTACACGTATCCAAATCTTGAGAAATCATCAGTGAATGTAATGAAGTATGAATAACCTCCTTTGGCATGTATGGACATAGGTCCACACACATCAGAGTGTATGAGTTCTAACAACTCATTTGCTCTTTCTCCATGTCCAGAAAATGGAGACTTGGTCATCTTACCCATGAGGCAAGATTCACAAGTCGTGAATGATTCATAATCAAATGGATCAAGGTATCCATTCTTACACAACTTTTTCAATCTTTCCTCATTGATATTACCAAGCTTACAATGCCAAAGATAAGCTTGATTCACATTGCCTCTTTTTCTCTTAAGAGGTTTGTCCACACACATCACAGAAGATGCCATATCTAAAATATACAAACCATTCATTAAGCTCCCACTGGCAAACAATTCACCATTTAATAATAAAGAACAACCATTGTTTCCAAAACTTACAACAAATCCATATTTATTTAAGCAAGAAATGGAAATAATGTTCTTTATTATAGAAGGAACATAATAACAGTCTATAAGCTCTAGTGTAACTCCTGTAGGCATCTGGAGGTTCACCTTCCCGACCGCGAGCGCAGCAACCTTTGCTCCATTTCCCAGTCGCAAGTCAACCTCGCCTTTGTTCAATTGCCTACTGCTTGTCAGCACCTACAAGTCATTGCAGATATGAGATGCACATCCAGTATCTAATACCCACGATGTGGATCTATAAGACAAGTTTAGGTCAACAATCATGAACATACCTGAAGCTTCTCCAAGCTTCTATTTTGCCTTTTCTGCAAGATACAACTTACAGTTCCTCTTCCAATGACTATCCTTATGGCAGTGGAAACATTGGCCCTTGTCCTTCTTAGCCTCATCCTTCTTGGCAGTCTTTCCCTGCTTATCCTACTTTTTCTTCTTATTTTTCTTAAAAACAGATTGATTCTTTCTCTTCTTGTTGGTCTTACCAACAAGTAGCACAGAAGATTTCCCATTGTTCATTGTCCCCTCAGCTGTCTTCAACATATTAAGAAGCTCTGCTAGAGAGCACTCTATCTTATTCATGTTGAAATTCACTATGAACTGGGAGAATGAACATGGGAGAGACTGCAAGATTAGGTCAATGCACAAATCCTTGTTCATATCAAAACCTAATTCTTTCAGCCTCTCAATCCACTCTATCATTTTGAGAACATGTATTTGCACAGATGTTCCCTCAGACATTTTGACCCCGAACAGATTCTTAGATATCTCATATCTCTCTGTTCTACTCTGAGCTCCAAAGAGCTCCTCTAGATGGAATAGGATGGATCTAGCATCCATGTTTTCATGCTGCCTTTGTAACTCATTAGTCATGGAGGCTAGCATATAACATTGGGCCAGAGTGGCATCTTCCTTATGCTTCTCATAAAAAATCACCTCAGCCTCATCGGCATCATCAGCAGGAATAGGAGGAACAGGCTGCTCAAGGACATAGGCTATTTTCTCAGCCGTGAGAACAATTCTCAGATTGCTGAGCCAATCGACATAATTTGGACCAGTCAGCCTGTAGGCATCCAATATGCCTCTCAATGGGTGGTTCGTCATTGCAATCTATAAGAGGAAATAACAGAATTTAGAACAACATTGCAGATATTCATGATATTAAATTAAGACATGGACTTTTATGCTAACTTAATACTCCCACTAATTTTCGACGATTTTGCATAACCCCTAATATGCAAAGACGGGACACAACGACTGTGTCCTAGTGGGTACTAGGATCCCATTAACATTATGGAAATAGTCTTGTGGTAGCACAACAAACTACCCCATACTTAGTGGGTAGGCAACTCTTGTCAATTACAACTCCTTGTAACTCCCAGTAATTTAGCCTCCAAACGCTTCGTGATCTTGTGGTAGCACAACAAACCACGAGCGTTGGTTAGGTCCAACCCGTTGTTACGTTATGAGAGCGGGTTTTTGACATAACTCTTGTGGTAGCACAACAAAGCCATGCCAGCCCCCATCCCAAGGTTCGGCCCAAGCCCTAGCCTAAGTCTCCGTCCCCTTGCTGTGATAGTCTTGTGGTAGCACAACAAACTCCCACAGTCTAAGGACGGCTCACTTTGACTATAACAACGGAAGGCTACGTGGAACATTCTTAATGTCTCACGCTTATCGACCTAATATTTGATTGAAGGGGATTTAAATATTTTGGTCTCATCAATATAGGTGCTATATATATATAATAATAATTAGGAGTATCGAATATACTCTAAAATTATGTATATATATACAATTAGCAGCACAACCACATATATCAAATATATGCTGTAACACCGATGGATGATCATGGACTTTAAACCTAGCAACATTACCAGAGCCAGTTGGTAATGTACACACAACATGGTAAATTCTCAAAGACTTGGAGCATCCAATGCTCCCACTGGATGTGAAGAATCTCCCGAGCCACCGTAGTCGGCCTCCTTCTTAGTCTCCATCCACTTCTTATTATTACAAGTAAATTTGAAATTTGGGCACGCTGGCCCATAAATATACATCAGATAATAATAAGAAACCTTGAACCAGTCAAGGGGAGTACAACACAGGTGGGAGATAGAATGTACAACCCGGATTAATAAGAGAGAGAGAGAGAAGGAGGCACGCAGGCCCCAATAATCACATCATGATCCATTCACCACAAACCATACCATCACATGATATCTAAGTCCATGACCATCCATCCACACACATGACACATCACATGCATCATTAAGTAATTATCATATAATTACAGCGAGATATAACGTTGATTTCAAAATAATAGTAATTAGTTTTGAAATTACGCAACATTGATTAACTAAACAATTTAGTTAAAAACCAACAAGTCTAAACAACTTTAGACAATCGTCATTCACATTCACTACATGGGCTCAATAATAATATACTGTTAATTAACCTCATAAGAATCACATTCCTATAGTAATTAACATCTTTTAATTAGATAATGGGAAATACTTAAAACTATTTTAAAATTCCCATTAACCAATTAACCAATGGCAATATAATGAAAAATACATTAATAAGTTCCTAAAACTATTTCAGAACTTATCAATATAATTTTCAAAATTTTTCTGGCATTTTTCTGAATTTCCATGCATTTTAAACACTTTAAAATGCTGAAAAAATCAAAAAAAAATAATAGGGGGGGCTTATAGGGCGCGGATCTGGGCGCGGGCCGGATCCGCCCGCGAGAGACCCACCAGGGGGTCGTCTCCCCCGCCCGATCGCGAAGGGGAGGGGGCTGGGGTAAAACCCTATCCCCCCGGTGCTCGCCGCAGGGGGCCCATCCGCCGCCCCCGACCACCGCGGACGACCCCTGGGGTCCCGCCGGCACGTCCGCCGGCCACCGCCCTCGACGCCGTGGCCGGAGGAGGCGCCCGCGATCATCACGGGGCCGTTCCGCCGGGTTCACCGCGAACCTCGCCGGAGCCGCCCCATCCGGCCGCCGCACGCACCCGGACACTGTGGGACGCCATGGGGAATCGTCCAGCAACCCTTGCCAGCCCCATGGACATCCACAATCGGAGATTAATGGCCTGAATCGGCCTCCCTCTCCCTGTGCGAACGGCGACAGCGGCCCCGAAGACACGTTCGATTCGCCATCACCATAGGGTCAATCAACGCACCAAAATGTGCGTTTTGATCCTCTTACTACCAGGAACAATTCCACAAGATCAATTGACCCAGATCCCTCCGTGAGAGACTCAATTGAACATCCTAATATTGAGCCCTATGCACGAACGTGAAGAACGAAAAATAATATAATAATCTCAATTTTGATCAAACCAACAACCTGGCTCTGATACCACAGTAAGGTTTCGATCAGAGGAGCAGCGGAAACAACGAAACCCTAAGAGTCGTATCGTTGCTGGCGATCAAAATCAAGAAACGATCCATCGAAGAACCCGCCAAGGAAGAACAGCTCTATACCTTTGCGGGATTAATCAATTCCCAGATGCCCGAAGACGATCGAGTAGAGGCTAGTCGGGCTGCTAGCCGTCCAAGTGTCCGGCCTCTAGATGTATCCACACGAGCAGCAGGAACGGACGGAGTCTCCTTCTCGATCTCCACACGTCGGCCACTCCTCAGCACCACCATCCACCGCCTTAGGAGGAGGAGAGAGAGAGGGGTGCGCCCAGGTCAGGGAGGAGAGAGAGAGAGAGGGGGGCGGCCAAGGGAGAAACCCTAGTGCTTGGCCAGGGTTTCTCTCCTCAACGTGTATTTATAGACTCTGGCATTTTTCACAAAAACCCAGAAACTGTCTATAATTACCGTCCTTATCCGTCTTATCCACTACTATATTGTGTGTGACCCTCTAGGCCCAATAGTCTGTTTGGTTTTCAGGCCCATTAAGCTAAGAACTCTTCTTAACTTAATTAATCATAATCCATTAACTCTTGATATATTTAACAGGCTTTCCGACCACGAACGGCACCAAGCAACACCTCGTGATCCCAAATGACTTTGGGAGGGATGCAACCCATATTGAACCTTTCCATCATCAGATTCCACACAGTTATAGATCCTCATTCATACAATGCTCCAATCAGAATTAGGGTACGGTCAAACTGTCAAACCCTAAAGCATCCTGACCTTATGGACCCTTGTACTCTTAAGTAAAGTTCACTAGAAAACTCCTTTTCTAAGTGAACCCCCATACCCTGGCCAGGGATTTCTAAGTACATGTCCATAGAGCATTCTCTCTCTTAATCCATGCAGAGAGTGAATGATCCCTTGTTGTCCACCAAAGTGTTTTTCACATGAATCCCACTGAGTCCGAATAGCTAACTATTAAGAACCACAAGATTGAAGTTCATAATTCAGCAATCAAACGCTCAGTGGAGTCCATGCAAAAGGTCTTTAGTGACTCAGGTCAAAGATCCAACTATGCTACTGTGGCACTAGAATCTCCTGATTGACAGTCAGCATGATTACCATTCAGGAATTCTAGATCGGGTCAGTTCAGTGAACTCATTCCACTAACGAGCACCTGCACGTGTACCTTGATGTCACCACACCGGTGATTATGAGATCGACCACCCTCATCACATGAGTGAGTACCACGTGCACCGGTCTATCCGGATCTTCAATGTGCCTTCTTGAAAATCCTATGACCAGGAACATTTAGAATATAAACATCTAGATGACTGTTCTCATTATCACAATCTCATTATAATCCAATCATCATAGCTCATATTCAAGGACTTCATCATATTACAACAAACATACTATAACGTGCTAAGAATATAATGAAGAAAATGCCATTAGTATATTGAATGAAATTGTACGAGAAATGTCACCATCACAACACTTGTGATTGGCTTGAAGAGCATACATCTCTAACACGCCCCTGCCACCTAGGCAGTCGGGCTTGTTTCAATCTCCTTCTGGAGAGCCTCTGTAAAACACGCGGATGTCCGCCTTATTACGCACTGACCCGGGGACCGACCTGCACGTCGGAATTGTCCCGCGGCTTGCGCCCATTGTACTTCGGCCTCCTCGGCCCATTTGTAAAGCCCACGTGGCTCTCATACAACGTGAAACTAATTGAATACATGTACATGTACTCGGGTCTCAGCCTCTTCATGGTGCTTGTCTCCTTCTGTCACAACGGTGCCCCCGACACCCGACTGCCAGTCACATCGGGCCCCGAGCACGACCATCGAGGTCTCCCAGCGCCCGGCTCTTTTAGTCACAACGGTGCTCCTGGCACCTGACTGCCAGCTACTCCAATCACATCGGGACCCGCGACACCCGATCGCTCAACAACTCCAGTCACAACGGTGCCCCCGACACTGGACTGCCAGCTACTCCAGTCACATCGGGACCCGCGGCACCCGATCACTCAACAACCCCAGTCACAACGGTGCCCCCGGCACAAGACTGCCAGCTACTCTAGTCACATTGGGGCCCGCGGCACCCGACCACTGAGCTTCCCCTGCACAACGGTGCCCATGGCACCCCTACTGCCCTGACCTCGACACTGTCTCATATCGGGAATGCATTGTGATGCCCCTCGGGTGCCATCCTGCTGAGTCACAGGTCCTCTGACGGACACTATGTACAGATACGATGATACCCATACAATAACACAATGACTCGGGGACCGTCACAAATGACGGAATTGTCCCGCGGCTTGCAAGCACTTGTTATCGGGCTCTCACGCCCCCATATAAACGCCTTTCATGGCATATAAGTCATGTAATCGAGTCAGGGAGTGGATCCCCCTCCTCGCCGGAACCAGTCTCTCTCCCCCCAGTTATCCCTGTTGTGTTGCTATTGTCTTGTCGCTGTTGCACGGACTAAACCCTCCCGACGTTGCGGCTCCTAAGGTCCTCGACTCTCTCTTCGACAGTAGAAACAAAGGTATTCGGATTCAATCGGATGTAAAATAAACACCGGTTGCATGCGGCCGGTGGGGAAAGACGTCTAGTACACGAATCCCCATAATCGCCTGTGCACTCGCACCCGTGGAACCCCTTCTATCCACGTGTCACCCGATCTCTCGATCTACGTGTCGCGTCCTGGCGACGCTTCCCCGGTCAATCCTTAGTTCCATAGGTGATTGTCGAGAAATCAACTTGCACGTCCGCATTCCACCCAGCCATCCCTATCACAGTCTCCTAGAATGATGAACCATATGCCATCCCTTCCAGCACGTTCATATCGTTCTCTCGGCCTTCTCCTCAATACCCCCGGAATCCTCGCGCGCCCAGTCAACCTATCTCGGCCTACCATAAAAGGCGAGTGTGCGCCCCCCACCATGAGGAAGAAACCAGACGTAACTCCCCGCACACGTATAACAGATATGCACTTAACTCTAGAGCTTATCGAGTGTTTAATAAACGGACTTTGGTTGTTGAAGAAAGTCCTCATGTGATTTTTGATGAATCTGAACTAAAACTGACAAACCAATCTATTCAAATTGTGGATGCAGGAGAAGCCCCCCAAAACTCAACTAATGCTGAAACATCTAAAGCCAAGGATGAACCAAAGGAAGGAATACCCAACAAGAGTGAAGAAGATGGAGATCCTTCAATTGAAACACTGCAAGAGCAGCAAGTGCAGCACCCCGACTTGCCCAGCATCTCTATATTCTTAAAGGATCATCCAGTTGAAAACATAATCGGTAATCCTCAAGATGGGGTAA
This sequence comes from Amorphophallus konjac, assembly GCA_022559845.1. Classification (NCBI taxonomy): domain Eukaryota; kingdom Viridiplantae; phylum Streptophyta; class Magnoliopsida; order Alismatales; family Araceae; genus Amorphophallus; species Amorphophallus konjac. Next base: position 156,245,582 of record CM040129.1, read on the forward strand.
GAACCAGATCATCACTAAGGAAAGTAGAAGAAGATGATTTGATAGCCCTAATCTCACAGGAAGAGCCTAAGGATATCCATGACGCTCTTCAAAATGAATCCTGGATCCATGCTATGCATGAAGAGTTGCACCAGTTCAAAAGAAGCCAGGTGTGGACTCTTGTGCCGCGACCTAAGAATCAATCCATAATTGAAACCCGATGGGTTTTCAGAAATAAGTTAAATGATACGGGATTGGTTGTTAGGAACAAGGCCCGGCTTGTGGCCAAATGGTATAGCCAGGAGATGGGTATTGATTTTGATGAGTCATTTACACCGGTTGCTCGTCTAGAAGCAGTCCGGATTTTACTGTCTTATGCTTGCTCTTATAACTTCAATTTGTTTCAAATGGATGTTAAATCTACGTTTCTAAATAGGTATATCAAAGAGGATGTCTTTGTAGAACAACCTCCAGGTTTTGAAGACCCCAAACATCTACAACATGTGTACAAGCTCCAGAAGGCCTTGTACGGACTGAAGCAAGCACCAAGGGCATGGTATGAACGGCTCACCTCATTTCTGATTGAAAATGGTTTCAAGAGAGGTAAGGTTGATCAAACACTTTTTACAAGGAAATCAGGTAAAGATATATTAGTAGTTCAAGTGTATGTGGATGACGTAATTTTTGGAGCTACTTATAATGCGTTATGTGATGAATTTACAGAAATTATGCAAGGAGAATTTGAGATGAACGTAATGGGTGAATTAACATTCTTTCTTGGACTGCAGGTGAAGCAAACATCTGAGGGCATTTTCATAAGTCAAGTCAAGTACACAATGGAGCTGTTGAAGAAATATGGGATGGCTTAAGCAAAACCTTTGTCAACTCCAATGACCACAATCTCGAAGTTAGACAAAGATGAAAATGGTAAAATAGTAGATCCTACACTGTTTCGAGGTATGATCGGATCACTATTGTACCTTACAGCATGTCGCCCTGACATTCAATTCAGTGTATGTCTTTGTGCCCGTTTTCAGTCATGCCCTAAAGAATCTCATTTATCGGCTGTTAAACACATTTTTAGATACTTACTTGGCACAATAGATTTTGGCTTGTGGTTTCCCATCAGTAGTTCTTTTGATTTGATTGCATACACCGATGCGGATTATGTCGGATGTATTGTAGATCGTAAAAGTACTAGTGGGTACTGTCAGTTTCTTGGTGGATGTCTAGTCTCATGGGCCTCCAGGAAACAACATTCAGTAGCTCTCTCAACGGTTGAGGTTGAATATGTAGCCACCGGAAGTTGTGGAGCCCAAGTACTTTGGATCAAAAATCAATTGCTTGATTTAGATATTGAAATGAAATGTGTGCCAATCTTATATGATAATACTAGTGCAATCAGCTTGTCAAAAAACCCTGTTCAACATTCTGGGACCAAGCATATTGATATTCATCATCATTTTCTGAGAGATCATGTAGGAAAATGGGTCTTTGAATTAAATTTCATTGACACACACAATCAACTAGCTGACATTTTCACCAAACCCCTAAACCAGGATCAATTTAACAAGATAAGAAGAGAATTTGGGATGTGCAAGGGTGAGAGCATACATACATAAATCTGCACTTAGGTTAAGATTTGCATTTGTAGAAACTCATATGCATCAAGGGTAGAAAAACATGCATATTGTCTATATTTACTTTCAATACCTTGTGTGTTCACATACACTCCTGCATGCTTGAATGTATTTATATATATAGCCCTCCTTGAAAAATACTTCTAAGGCCAAATACTCCTTGCTGAATTAAATGTGGATCTAGCGATGCCGGAACTAAGGCAACTTCTGAGGGGGAGCTAGAGAAGTCTCCTCAAATCTCCATCTTTTCTCTCTCTCTCTCCACTTCATGTTGGTTCCAATCAGAAGGTCGGATGGTTGTCCCCATATATAAAAAAAAAAAGAAACAAAAAAGAAGGAAACAAAAAAAAGAGAAAACGTTAGAAATTGGGGATTTTTGGGTCTAGCGGTCGACCGCCAGACCCGGTCTGGTCGACCCAACCCGACGAACCGGGCCGGCCGAACAACCATCTGAACCCCTTTTAAAGGGGTCTTCACTCCTCTTTTCTTCATTCCAACTCCTCCGGTAAGACCCCAGAATTTATGTAAATAATTTTTGAATTTATAAATAATTTTGTAGAATTTATAAAGGCCTAAGTGTATTAGTAAATGGGTTATTAGATTAATAAGTCATTATAAGGCCCATTTGTGTTAAATAATTAACCAAATCCATTTAAATAAAGTCCAAAAGGTTTAAGGACCAAGCCCATTAAGTTTGGCCCATATTCTAGAAGGTTATTAAGTCTCTTCACATATTTTAAGGATAAATACTAATTATCTAAGATAATTATATGGATAAACGAGTAAAAGAGTTTTATTAAATTGAAACTCTATACACGTTGAATGTAACGGTCCATCGGGCGACCGCCACAACCTTGTGACGCGTATACCCTAGACCATCACAGCCTGCAAGTTCCGTAAGTAAGAGAATGTATAAAAAGATTAGAACTTGATGATCCTATCCATAATGGACCTAATTAGAATGACATGTAAAATCACTAGGGACTCTTAGAAATCAGGTTTTAGCAGAATAAGGATAGATACAAATTATATAAATAATTATATAGGATAATTAGCAAAAGAGTTTGATTAATGTTGAACTCTGGGAACATTGAATGTAACGGTCTATCGTGAGACCGTCACATGCTTGTAACGCAGGGGTCTACAACAGTTACACCCTGTTAGTTCCGTGAAGGAAAGAACGAGTAGAAAGATCAGAACCTTGGGATCTTATCCACTAGGGATCGACTTGGGAAGAGTTATAACATTACTAAGGACTCTTAGGGATTAGATTCTGGCAGATTAAAGACTCTAGAATCGATCTAATCCTCAAACCCTAGCTAGAACCCTATAAAGAAGGACCTAGTTCTGAACTGAGCAACCCTTACTTTTGCTCGCGTGGAATCAAGGTAAGGAGTCATAATCTCAGGTAAGTTCTTTAGAGGAATTTGGTTACAATACTTTAGACTAACTCCTCTCCAAATTTCGTGCTAGGAGACCAAGCAACCAAGGAGTTAGAGCCCAAGGAAGTTGCTGAAAAGTCACAGGAAGAGGAGAGCTAGGGCACGTTTTTCAAACCCTAAATTGGAAGTTTAAAACCAAGTTAAGAGGTAGGTCATCTCATGAACGGTAAAAACAGCTTGATAGGAATAAAAGCCCTCTGGTTTGATTGAAATCCATGCATGATAGATCATGAATTTCATGTTTTAAATAGTTCTATGCATTCATACATCTCTTAGCCCTAAGTAGAAAATTAAAGGATGTTATCTGTCTATTCACTGATACCTATGCATGTAGTTGGTCTACACTTCATTAACATGTCTAGGACTACATGATGTTTGATTTACAGACATGATGTGAGTTGATCTCTTGGATTTCATACTATTTTCTGTTAGCAGACTCTCTAACGCATCAGCATAGGACCGCCACAATCATATAACGGCCTTGCGATAGCCGTCACAGTCTTGCTATCTTCTGCTCTACTCTGTTATCTCTGACGCATCTATGCAGGAGCGTTACATTTATGTAATGGCTGTTCTATAGACCGTCACAATCACTGTGACACACCATCTATAGACCGTCAGAGCCCTGTCTTCTGACAATGCTAGACGGAATAAGACTTGCCAGATTTGCTTATTATTATGCCTAGTTATCTAAGTTGTAACCTATTATGTGACCCTTAAGTTATTTGATTACTCATGGTAGGTATTGCATGATTTTTATATTTTCATGTTATTTTAAGTTAAGATAATTTCATTGCCAAAGTTCTATAGTTTTGTATTCTAAATCATGATTTTTAAATGATGTATTGATGGAGTTTTATCTTGATTTCTATATTGATACACGTTTCCTCTCTCTGTCTATAGAGTCATTTCTTTAAGTACATGGCACATACTCTGGTATGTTGTCCATTAGTTCACTTTACACTATAGGAATATTATTCTTGGACATGAGGACCTCTCTATTGGATATTCCTTCCAATAGACTAGGAAATCTTGTTTCAAGGCCTCCGTAATTCTCGGGCGAGCCTGGGATTCCCACTAGGACGCCGAGTTGGTTGTACCATTAAAGCCCATTGATTAGACTACACTATCGATGTTTTCTGATTATCAGTAATGTAACGGCTCTGTGTTGGACCGTCAGGCACATGTAACAGCCCAATATAAGACCGTCACATTCATCTGAGTTGAATTCTTGATTCGGGATTCAGACTAATGTAACGGCCTAATCCTGGACTGTCACATAATGTAACGGCCCAATGCATGACCGTCACCTTTCTCTGAGTCTATTTTTATTGTTCTGGACTCGGATCATTGTAACGGCCCACTACTAGAGCGTTACGTGATGTAACGGCCCAGTAAACGACCATCACATTGCTTAAGTATTTAACCCAAGGTTTGACCCAAGGGTTGATATTCCAAAGGTTCTAGATGGACTAATGATATTCTAGAACTTATAATATTGGTCAAGAAACTTAATATAATGATTGGAAAGAGAAAAGAATGTACCGTTATGCTGTCGATTTATTTCCGTGAGCATGACATTGTTTAAGTCTTTTTCTTGATCTCTCATACTCTAAATTGAAGCATTCATTCATTGATTGTTGTTATCATGAGTTATTGAACTTATTACATTCTTGGCCATACTTTATTGTTACACTCATGGAAGTAGCTTGATTTATACGTGAAGATGCAGTTCGGGCGCTGATTGTGTCCAAGGGCTCTATGCTAGTCCCCACGGCTGATTGTCGGAAACATACTATTTTATAAACCATGGGGTATGATGCTACTAGCGTCGCATTACGCTGGGAGTACTTTCTTTATAAATAAGTGAAAGCCATAAGCACTCGTGAAAATCTAGTGAATTGCTACATGATTGACATTCTCGTGCGTAACCTTTATGGTTATGAAAGTGAAAGTGAAAGTGAAAGTGCATTCTCGTTACATTCTTGTTCATGAAAGGCTAAATATCATGTTCTTGTTACATTTTGCTAGTTCATTCTTGTTCACTCTATCTTACATGATTATCGTGTTACTTTGGTTTAGTCGTAAGATTGATCGCATTCGCATGATTTTTACCTTATTCTTTAGAGCTAAATTGTTAATCACTTTAATAGTGCCTTCATGTTGATGCGAAGATACCTACTGGGCAAGTGTGCTCATTACCTATTTCCAATGTTTTTCAGGAGATGAAAGTGATTCGAATTCGGATTCGGGTATACAAGTAGCGGGTCCGAGAGCGAATGAAAGTATTGTCAAGAAGAGAGTGAAGACTTAGAAAAGTCTATATTGTTTAGATTGAGTCTATGTAATTTTCCTATTTCTTGAGTCTAGTACATAATGGAAGTTGAATTAGTGATTGTAATTGAGGGTTCAATTTGATTATCAATGAAATAAAGTGGGAGTTTGAATATATATATATTGTGCAATTGCATCTTTATGTGTGATTGTCTTGCGCTCTGATCGTTCTTGCTTGCAAGAGGCTTACCATGTCGGCTGTTCACGCTCTCCGAGTTAGTCTTCCGCTGTAAAATAAGGCTCAGGGCGTGACAGTTAAGTTGGTATTAGAGCCTAAGTCTCAGGACTTAGGGAGAAGAGTCATGTCATAGGATAAGTCCAAGGTGTAAGGACCCCTACCTATGAACTAAGGAAGAAACTTCCGCACCCACGTGAGGATTGGGTAGAGCCCGGGATGAGATAGTTATATAGAAATTACCTTAGGATAAATCTTCCCGACTCTAAATAACTAAAATGTCCATGATTCTCAGGTACCTTGATTCTCAATGGCTCATCGTATAAACTGGGACGAGATGCAGCAAACTGTTGCAGGACTTACTCAAGCCCTAAAAACAGTGGCCCAAGCCGGTGGAAGGGCTGGCGCGGTAACTTGCATGGCAACTTCGAAGTTTAAATCCTCCACGATTCTCTGGACCTTCTAACCCGGATGAAGCAAAAAATTGGATCAACGAAATGAATCGAATATTCGATGTCATGCAATGCACCGACCAGGAGAAGGTTCGACTTGCCACGTTCCAACTCAACAAGGATACTCGTACATGGTGGAAATCCATTCCAACGCCACCTGCAGACGCACCTCATACATGGGAGGGTTTTCTTACACTTTTTCGAGCCAAGTACTTTTCCGAGCATGTAAAAGAGAGAAAAGCTATGGAATTTGCCTCCTTAAAACAAGGCGCGATGTCTGTGGCAGAGTATGAATTACAATTCTCTCGACTAGCACCTTATGCTTCTCACTTGATAAGCACAGATTTATTGAAAGCCAACCGATTTATGGATGGTTTAAGACCCGGATTCATCCAACAACTTGGAACTCAGAATATCCGCACCTATACCGAGATGGTTCAAAGAGCGCATCTATGTGAAAGAACCATGGAGAAAGTGGAAAGGCTCCGAGAAGAAAGGTCAAGCCAAAAACATGATAGGCAAGAAGAGAAAGAAATAGATGAGGGCGAAAACCGTCACATTAAGAGGTCCCGTAATGGGAACGGTAACGGAAAAAGAAATGGAAATGGAAACGGGAAGGATAAGAAAGTTAAAGAAGAGAAGGAGCAAGCCGTGGCACCTTGCTCATTTTGTGAAAAGTTTGGGCACTCGGCAGAATAATGTTGGAAGCGGCTCGGCGCTTGTCTCAAATGTGGAAGCCGGGAACATCGCCTGCCCCTATGTCCTTTCATCAACGGACAATCTTCAAGGGATAACAACGGACGCGGGAAGCAAGGTCGATTAAATGCCATTCTAGACAAGGAAGGTAAGATGATAAAAGGTACTCTCTTAACCCAGTCGCCTAACATTAATTCTTAATACATTAAAATAAGTGCACTCTCCAAAATCCATATATTGAATTTGGGGACCAAATTCTCTTAAGTGGGGGAGGGTGTAAGACCCCAGAATTTATGTAAATAATTTTTGAATTTATAAATAATTTTCTAGAATTTATAAAGGCCTAAGTGTATTAGTAAATGGGTTATTAGATTAATAAGTCATTATAAGGCCCATTTGTGTTAAATAATTAACCAAATCCATTTAAATAAAGTCCAAAAGGTTTAAGGACCAAGCCCATTAAGTTTGGCCCATATTCTAGAAGGTTATTAAGTCTATTCACATATTTTAAGGATAAATACTAATTATCTAAGATAATTATATGGATAAACGAGTAAAAGAGTTTTATTAAATTGAAACTCTATACACGTTGAATGTAACGGTCTATCGGGCGACCGCCATAGCCTTGTGACGCGTATACCCTAGACCGTCATAGCCTGCAAGTTCCGTAAGTAAGAGAATGTATAAAAAGATTAGAACTTGATGATCCTATCCATAAGAGACCTAATTAGAATGACATGTAAAATCACTAGGGACTCTTAGAAATCAGGTTTTAGCAGAATAAGGATAGATACAAATTATATAAATAATTATATAGGATAATTAGTAAAAGAGTTTGATTAATGTTGAACTCTGGGAACATTGAATGTAACGGTCTATCGTGAGACCGTCACATGCTTGTAACGCAGGGGTCTACAATCGTAACACCATGTTAGTTCCGTGAAGGAAAGAACGAGTAGAAAGATCAGAACCTTGGGATCTTATCCACTAGGGATCGACTTGGGAAGAGTTATAACATTACTAAGGACTCTTAGGGATTAGATTCTGGCAGATTAAGGACTCTAGAATCGATCTAATCCTCAAACCCTAGCTAGAACCCTATAAATAGGACCTAGTTCTGAACTGAGCAACCCTTACTTTTGCTCGCGTGGAATCAAGGTAAGGAGTCATAATCTCAGGTAAGTTCTTTAGAGGAATTTGGTTACAATACTTTAGACTAACTCCTCTCCAAATTTCGTGCTAGGAGACCAAGCAACCAAGGAGTTAGAGCCCAAGGAAGTTGCTGAAAAGTCACAGGAAGAGGAGAGCTAGGGCACGTTTTTCAAACCCTAAATTGGAAGTTTAAAACCAAGTTAAGAGGTAGGTCATCTCATGAACGGCAAAAACAGCTTGATAGGAATAAAAGCCCTCTGGTTTGATTGAATTCCATGCATGATAGATCATGAATTTCATGTTTTAAATAGTTCTATGCATTCATACATCTCTTAGCCCTAAGTAGAAAATTAAAGGATGTTATCTGTCTATTCACTGATACCTATGCATGTAGTTGGCCTACACTTCATTAACATGTCTAGGACTACATGATGTTTGATTTACAGACATGATGTGAGTTGATCTCTTAGATTTCATACTATTTTCTGTTAGCAGACTCTCTGACGCATCAGCATAGGACCGCCACACTCATATAACGGCGTTGCGATAGCCGTCACAGTCTTGTTGTCTTCTACTCTACTCTGTTATCTCTGACGCATCTATGCAGGAGCGTTACATTTATGTAACGGCTGTTCTATAGACCGTCACAATCACTGTGACGCACCATCTATAGACCGTCAGAGCCCTGTCTTCTGACAATGCTAGACGGAATAAGACTTGCCAGATTTGCTTATTATTATGCCTAGTTATCTAAGTTGTAACCTATCATGTGACCCTTAAGTTATTTGATTACTCATGGTAGGTATTGCATGATTTTGATACTTTAATGTTATTTTAAGTTAAGATAATTTCATTGCCAAAGTTCTATAGTTTTGTATTCTAAATCATGATTTTTAAATGATGTATTGACGGAGTTTTATCTTGATTTCCATATTGATACACGTTTCCTCTCTCTGTCTATAGAGTCATTTCTTTAAGTACATGGCACATACTCCGGTATGTTGTCCATTAGTTCACTTTGCACTATAGGAACATTATTCTTGGACATGAGGACCTCTCTATTGGATATTCCTTCCAATGGACTAGGAAATCTTGTTTCAAGGCCTCCGTAATTCTCCGCGAGCCTGGGATTCCCACTAGGACGCCGAGTTGGTTGTACCATTAAAGCCCATTGATTAGACTACACTATCGATGTTTTCTGATTATCAGTAATGTAACGGCTCTGTGTTGGACCGTCAGGCACATGTAACGGCCCAATATAAGACCGTCACATTCATCTGAGTTGAATTCTTGATTCGGGATTCAGACTAATGTAACGGCCTAATCCTGGACCGTCACATAATGTAACGGCCCAATGCATGACCGTCACCTTTCTCTGAGTCTATTTTTATTGTTCTGGACTCGGATCATTGTAACGGCCCACTACTGGAGCGTTACGTGATGTAACGGCCCAGTAAACGACCGTCACATTGCTTAAGTATTTAACCCAAGGTTTGACCCAAGGGTTGATATTCCAAAGGTTCTAGATGGACTAATGATAGTCTAGAACTTATAATATTGGTCAAGAAACTTAATATAATGATTGGAAAGAGAAAAGAATGTACCGTTATGATGTCGATTTATTTCCATGAGCATGACATTGTTTAAGTCTTTTTCTTGATCTCTCATACTCTAAATTGAAGCATTCATTCATTGATTGTTGTTATCATGATTTATTGAACTTATTACATTCTTGGCCATACTTTATTGTTACACTCATGGAAGTATCTTGATTTATACGTGAAGATGCAGTTCGGGCGCTGATTGTGTCCAAGGGCTCTATGCTAGTCCACACGGCTGATTGTCGGAAACATACTATTTTATAAACCATGGGGTATGATGCTACTGGCGTCGCATTACGCTGGGAGTACTTTCTTTATAAATAAGTGAAATCCATGAGCACTCGTGAAAATCTAGTGAATTGCTACATGATTGACATTCTCGTGCGTAACCTTTATGGTTATGAAAGTGAAAGTGAAAGTGCATTCTCGTTACATTCTTGTTCATGAAAGGCTAAATATCATGTTCTTGTTACATTTTGCTAGTTCATTCTTGTTCACTCTATCTTACATGATTATCGTGTTACTTTGGTTTAGTCGCATGATTGATCGCATTCGCATAATTTTTACCTTATTCTTTAGAGCTAAATTGTTAATCACTTTAATAGTGCTTTCATGTTGATGCGAAGATACCTACTGGGCAAGTGTGCTTATTACCTATTTCCAATATTTTTTAGGAGATGGAAGTGATTCGAATTCAGATTCGAGTTATACAAGTAGCGGGTCCGAGAGCGAATGAAAGTATTGTCAAGAAGAGAGTGAAGACTTAGAAAACTCTATATTGTTTGGATTGAGCCTATGTAATTTTCCTATTTCTTGAGTCTAGTACATAATGGAAGTTGAATTAGTGATTGTAATTGAGGGTTCAATTTGATTATCAATGAAATAAAGTGTGAGTTTGAATATATATATATTGTGCAATTGCATCTTTATGTGTGATTGTCTTGCGCTCTGATCGTTCTTGCTTGCAAGAGGCTTACCATGTCGGCTGTTCGTGCTCCCCGAGTTAATCTTCCGCTGTAAAATAAGGCTCGGGGCGTGACACCTCCACTCTCTCTCCTATCCTCTCCCCTAACCCTAAAACACCAAAACCCCTCTTCTAAACCTCACAAACCTCCTTCCTCCTTCACCCGCACAAGATACGGTTGGTTCGTCACGTTTTCGGGACGAAACCTCCACGGCCGATTTGTGCGTTCGTGAAGCCACCTCCACAGATCCAGGTTGTGGAGAAGTTCATTCAAGCCCTAGGTGTGCCATTTTGGTTCTTCTTCCTCCCCTAGGTTGAGATTGTTTGTTCGAGGGTTTCCCGGTGAGTTCTTCTAGCTCAGGATGTCGCCTCGACGGAGTTCTCGGCGTCCTGCCCAAGGGGGACCAAGCGGTCAGAGACGAGAGGCCCCGGCTCATCAACCACAGCAGGCACCAGTGCCTCGTCGAGCACCTCATTTGCCTCCGCGACCCATCATCAATCCCCGACTGGTCGATTTTGACGAGGTGAATGAGATTTTGCCTGATCTTTGTGCCCTGTTTGAAATTCAAGATGGGTGGATTGATTTTGTCACCAGATATACTAGGTACTATCCTAACCTAGTACAGCAATTTTATGGAAATCTGGTTGAGAGAAATGAAGAGCTGTATACTGTTGTCCAAGGAGTAGAAATTCATATCACACCTGATCTCTTTCAGCAAGCCTTAGGTGTATCAGCCAGGGGTGCTAATATGAATTTTGGGCACGGTGCAGTTGAGGATACCTTTATTGCCATGACAAACTGTGATTTTGTGCGTGGTATCAGTGACTTGATTGAGTTGAATGCTAACTACTTTCCACCACTACAACGGATTCTACACCATATGTTCACGTCACTTATTTATCTAAAGGGTGGGAGTAGAGATGAGGTGACTGAAGTTCACAGGTTTCTGTTCTATCATGTTATGAATGGCAGCTTAATTAACATGGGTTGGCTCATGACCAATTTGATAAGCACATGTTAAACCCAACTAAGGAGATCACTGCCTTATGCCTCATAGCTGACAGGCGTGTTTGTATACACTAGGGTTCATCTTGGTGATGAAGTATTCATTCGAGTTTGACAGGATGATATTTACAATCACCACAAGATTTTCACAGATATGGGATATTATTGGGGTCTAGATGGTGAACTCTGTCGTGATGTGCCCACTTATGAAGAAGAAGCTGAAAATGATGCAGAGAAGGAACAGGGGTAGCAGCAGGCTCACGAGGTAGTCTCCTCCAATTCAGGCTGAGGACTAGCCTCCACCACCTTCGCCTCATCACATGGATCAAGAGATGCCTCCCCCACCACAGTTTCATCATGGGGAATCTTCTACTCAGGGGACTGGACATCACCCTTGGGTGGACTACGAGACTTTTGACAGGCGGTTCACTGGGCTGGAATCTCGAGTGGATGCCTTTGGGGAACAAGTCTCTACCTTTGGGGAGAATATTGCCACCATGGGCACTATGCTGGAATCTATACCACAGCATCCTAACTCTATCTCCACAGCCTTGGATTCCTTAGCCACTCAGATGCAAACTCTCTCCACAAACATGACCACTCTTACCCAAAGCCATGAGGATTAACGTGAGGCTTTCATGCCATGAACAGAGTTCTCCTGAACATGCAGCGCCGTGACCTTGATAGGGGTCAACAACTGACCCATATCCAGCACCGCCTTCAGCATCATGAACACATCTTTGCGGATATTCGGCAACGCCTCGGCTATGTGCCTCCTCCTCCACCAGATAAACCGCCTCCTGCAGATGACCCATGAGGATGTCTTTTAGTTTCCTCCCTCCAATTGGTGTCCTTTCGTCTTGTGTCTGTTGGGTCCACTCTTCGTCTATCTTGTTCCCCTCTTTGATGATGCCAAAGGGGGTGAAGTCGTAGTGCAGAGTTCTAGAGTTCTATATTTATCTATGTCGGTATGTTGTGTGTTTGCATGCATGATCATGTGAGGATCATTGTGTCTCTGTTCTGCATTTTTGCATTTGTTTAGTCTCTTGTGTCTAGAGTCGTGCATTCACTCTTGCATCAATGTACCTTATAATGAAATGATGAACTAAATGCAACTGGTGTCTGATCTCAAATGGTTGGCTCATGTATCTCATTTCTTTTCTCTTGGCAAATAAATGTTGAATGGTTGCGTGTTTTGAATGGCTTGTGATGTTTCACCTAAGGGAACGAGTATTTGGTTTATTCCATTGCTTAGCTCCAAAATTTGCTTTACGGCAGGTCAAGGCAATTGTAATTTAGAGTTTTGTCATCATCAAAAAGGGGAGATTGTTGAGTCTCCAGACGATTTTGATGATAACAAAACCCCGGATTACAATGGGTTGTTTAATTGTTTGAACTTCTCCAAATGAGATTGAAACCCAAATGCATGAGTTCATTGAGGGTCAAACAAGCTCATTTTATATGTATCCTTGTGCAAACATAAGTCTTCAAATGTTCAGTTTTGTTTCATGGACTGAACAATTCTATTTTGCAGAATTCCCAATTGGCGGTCGACCTAAAGGCACAAAGCGGTCGACCTAATTTTTCAGGGATCTCAAAACTATAGTTTTTTATACTGGCGGTCGACCGCCCAGTATGTTTCGATGGATCGGTTCTCCCAGAATTGAAAGATCTCAGTTTCTATAAAATTTCGGTCGACCGCCCCCCAACCTCAGGTCGACCGCCAGTCTCGAAAAGCCATTTTTGTTGACTTTGTATTCTCAACGTGGGAAGCCCCTCTTCTTGGATTTGTTTAATCCCAAAGCCACCAAACCTTCCATGATTTTTGGATCTGGTTCGTGGCTTGTCTCTTGACCATTCAAGAGTTATAAAAACATCTCTTTGGGGCAAGAAACCCTAATCATCCAAGGAAGCTAAAGGAGGCTATCAAGAGGAGAGAAGAGTGCCGGTACTGTAGCCGTGAACAGTGCTCCGGGAAGAAAGTTCTTCATCCATCTTCAAGTGATCCAAGCCACATCTGGAGCAGATCAATTCCAAGCCAAGTGGAGATCAAGCTGCATCTAAAATCTTCTTCATCAACTAAGGGGGAGCTTGAATCTAAAGTTTTTACTTTGTGTCTTGCATTCGATTTCTATTTCAGATTCAAGTGTATGTTCTTGTAATATCTGAATACTTGTGTGTGTATGGATCTACACAGATCCGTATGTGTGTGTGTGTGTTTATTTCCTCACATCTCTTTGTGATTCGGTGTTTGTACACCTTTGTGGGAGTTCAGAACTCCTCACGTGTGTGTGTGTGTGTGTGTGTTTTGATCTTGTAACCCTTTACAAGATAGTGTGGGAATCCTCACAGATCGTGAGGGGTAGACGTAGGTTGCTGTTGTTGCATCTAAACCACCTAAAAATCCATGTCCATTGTGTGGTTTGTTCCTTTTATTCTATCCTCATTCTGTGCAGCACTCGCGTAGATTTATGGTTGTGTTGTTTGTGTTAGATCTAGTATAATTTATCGTTTCCATACTAGATTTTGGGTATATTAAAAGGTGGGTTCGGATCGGCAAGGCAAACCTTGTCAGAAAGATAACACCTTGCGTGAGTTCAATCTCCAGATTCTCACCTCCGCCATCGTACCAAAAATCGGTTGAGTGCGATAGATTCTATTAGATCTCTTAGTTTCCATATAGTCTTGGGATTTATTACGACTTTTATTCCCTCCTGTTTGTATTGGGTAAAAGTTTGCTAAAAGTTTCTATACACCCAATTTACCCCCCTCTTGGGTGTCATTGATCGCGGGACTTCACTCATAGGTTTGAGCGAGCTCTGGGCCGGTGGCCATTGTGGTAGTAGTCGGATCACCATGTGTGTGGTAAAAATAAATGAAAGTGGTTCCTCCTACCTACTGGGAGAATAGAAAGAAAGACATCCTACCCACTGGAAGCTCGGAAGGGAAGCAAGGAAAAGAAGAAAATAATGCAGAGGTACATATATGCAAAAAAATATGGTCAACGTCTAGTAGCTTCGTTTATTCAACCATGAAGGAGTACATCAGATGTTGCGTCATCGGGCAATGAGGAAGAAGAGAAAAAGAACTACAATGACCCACCCTTGCTCAAGCCTCTTCCCTTCTCTCTCTCACACTCTATTTTTTGGAGCTCACACAGGGTGCACTCTCTCTTTTTCTTCTCTCTCTCTCTGCAGTGGGGACTTCAGAGGCACAGTAGAACTCGTCGAAGCCGGGGGAGAGCGAGAACCAGAGCAGGAAGAACCAGCCAGGAAGGAAACTTCTTTCAAGGTTTTTCCAAGCCCAGGAAGAGCCAGCCAGAGCATCTTTCAAGGTTTTTCCAAGAATATTTAAGCTCAATCGAGGTGGGCTTTATATAGGGGAGCCGGAGCCCCTATTTTGGAGGGCTCCCCATGTCTTCTTTTTCTTCGACTGATGTGGCTACTCCCATCCTGCTGTTGCTGCGTTCGATGGCGTGGCAGCTGCGGGTTCGACCGATGCTCCTACTATCACTGCTGCTGCTACTGCTGCCGTGGCTCACTCACGAACGGGCGTGTGGTGAAGCCGGACGGGAAGGACACACGGGGAGGCCCTCCGTTGCATTCGAACGGGGTGGCCACGCCGTGGAGGATGACGCTGGCAGCCTGCCGTTGGCCGCGCGAGGGACCTCTGTGTGCACGAACAGGAGGAAGTCAAGCATCTTTAAATGCTCACATGGGAGAGGGGGGAAGGAATCGTGATCTGTGATACAGACACATCGCTACAATGATCGTGATTTTCTTCCGATTTCCTATTTATTTATTTTTTGAAAATTCCCCTCCTTCACTTCACCCTTCAATTCTTCTTCTTCATTCGGCCCATTCATGTGTGGGCCTTTTCATGCTTGGCCCATTCATGTTTGGTCCCTTTCCATTTTCTTTTTTTCCTCTCTTCTTATTTTTTTTTTAACACGAACAACACCTGGAACTGTCCATTTTCTCACCTTACCCTTCGGGACAATAGACAAGGGAAGGTCAGCCTTTCGAATATCAAAACTCTTGGTGTCATCTTTTCCTAGAGGGGAGGCCCATAGTAGCCCGACCCTACATCTTTTGTCTCATCCAGGCCGGCTTGGCATTCTCGACCCTCTTCTGTAGCATTTACGACTTTGAGCAGTCGTTGCCTCCCTAGGGAGGTGTTCCCAAGACCGTGGAAGTATCCCCGTACCATCTAGGTGATGTCATCTCGTGTGTTGGTAGGGGAAATCATGGGTGGCGACACCCTTTGACGTATTGGGAGCCTGTAGGCCAGCCGCCCCTGTCTTGCCATCCCACCATGGTTCTTATCATATAAATAAACATTCGACTGCCGTACGCAGGCCTAAGGAGCTGGTTGGTGAGACGCCCAGACCGGCATCTCCATCTTCTTCTCTCGCTTCATCTTCTCCCTTTTGGGCATGTCAGCTTTGAAAGGTCCTAGTTGGATCAATGCTGGGGCCCGAGCCTACTTGGGCACTCAAACTTATTTAAATTTGGTTTGTTTTAGAGCCAACCCACCACTTGGTTTAGACTCAGCACAGTCCATCTTGTTCTAGACCAGCGACTGAAAAGAGTTGTGCACCGGCACCATTGAAATGACCCTATCAGGTACTATTTCGGCCTATCGGCCACTCAAGTACACACGGACTACTCCGATCAGGATGGATTTGCCCGAGACTGACAATCGGCCTTGCAACGTACCAGCATTCCTGCTGGACACCCTTCTTGCGGCCGCCGTATGCCCCTTATTAGTGGAAGCGCAAGAATCGACATGGGGTACATAATAGCCCACTACCTCCAAGACTTCCGACGTGGCCTCCACAGCATCGGGGATCATGGACTTCATCTCCTGGGTGTCCAAGAGCTCTATGAATGCCACCCCCAAGAAGTTGGCGAAACCGACGATGGGCGAGAAGTTGCCGAACCTGGTCGGTACCGCTAGGTAGCCATACATGGCATGGTCGCGAACAACAACTGGTCTGAATGTAACAACAGCCATCGAAAATTTTAAAGTATCACATGCAATTCAAACTGGCAATTAAAATCTTAGAAGGAGGCCATAGGGCCCTTGATCTTGGCAAGGAGATGAAGGGAGGGTTAAGTCCCACCAGGCATGCCTGACTTGTGAGAACACTTTTTATTTTGTTTATTAATTTAGTTAGTTTGTTTGATTTATTTATTTATTTCATGTGTAAGCGTGTCAGTCACAAGGTGACGATTTATTTAGACTCTGAAGACCAAAGTGGCCCGGAGTCGAGAGTGCGCACGCTTTCTGACTGATCAGACGATGGTGGGTAGCGGGTCAAGACCGAAACTCACCGTGCCATAAAGGGCACGACTTTAATTACATCTCCTTGAAGAGGAGAAAACCCTTGATTAATTACTTGTAAGAAGGGTCCTATAGCTTGAATTTTGAATTGTTGGAGAAGAAGAAATAGACCGAAAGAACAAATGCGGCGAGGCATGCTGTACCGGAGGCAAGAGTGTTCAAGGCGTCTCACTCATCCATTATCCATTCATTTTTTTTATTTGGAGACCGCTCTGGGTCGAAAGCATGACAATGTAGGCAGACAATTCTTCGATTAAGTGTTTGCTAAAGATGCGGCATACTTTAATGTGTTGGGTCCCGTAGTGCAGGAGGACGGATCTAGAGGCGGGTTGAATAGATCCCTCTATAAAAATTCAAGTGCAATTTAAAATCTCAAACCTACTCATAGCGAAATTAACAAGATTAATTAGATTGAGGAATTTAAACTAAGCAGGATAAACTTAATTCTCTCAATCTCACCGAGCTCACACGATCGCGTAAACGAGATTAGATAATGAAGCACACAATCACATAGATCATACCACAAGACACGGGGATTTTTTAGGTGGTTCGGGACCACGACGGGCTCCCTACGTCCACCCCTTACCAAACCGGTAAGGCTTCACTAACACGCTGTGAATGTAGCACACACGGGGATTTCTCCCCACACACACGGGGTAAAAACCCCAACACACACGCTGCGAATGCAGCAAACATGAGGATTTCTCCCCACACACACGGGGTAAAAACCCCAATGCACACGCGGATACCCACCGCACAAAATGACGCACAAGCGTCAACACAAACACTCGGAGAATCCACTCTCCGAACCCACACATAGAATATTCATTTAGGAATGAGTAGAGCATTTAGAAATGGATACAATCAGCCTAAAACAACTTCTAAAAACTGAAACAAAGAATATATAAGAAATGTAAAGCTCCCCCTTCAC
Organism: Amorphophallus konjac; assembly: GCA_022559845.1. NCBI lineage: Eukaryota > Viridiplantae > Streptophyta > Magnoliopsida > Alismatales > Araceae > Amorphophallus > Amorphophallus konjac. The sequence goes on from CM040129.1 coordinate 156,263,300, forward strand.
AAAATGATCCGATTCTCCTTGGCTCGTTGATGGATGATCACGATTCTAACATCATCTTGTTCCTCTCCTCGAGCCGCTCCTCTTTTCCTTCTACCACGAGCTCCAAAGATGCCTTGATGTAGATGATAACCTCCTTCCAAGAGCTCCTCTTCCTTTTCCCCCTTCTTCACCTACAAGATAGAACAAATAAGCATTAGGGTTCTTACCTTCACAAATTCGTAGCTCATATATATAGACAAGAGCGAGTGGACAAATGACCCATATAACCCTCCTAAAATATGTTAGAAACACCCTCATAACTTTAGGAACCAATGGGGGTAGTTTGGTAAAGTTTCCAACTCAAAAGAATGGGTTTTGAGTGTTTCCGAAAATCCCATGCCGGAGGGGGTCGACCCTTGCATTTCCTGCACAAAAAATAGCCCAACCAACACACTGGCTGGAGGGGGTCGACCCCTTCTGCAGGGAGTTCTGTCTGTTATGTAGATAGCCCAGCCCCAGGGGGGGTCGACCCCTTTGCTGAGGGTCATGAAAAACCAATTTTTAACCCTTTTAAGCTATGCAAATCCTATGGAATAAAATAGATCAAAGTCCCTTGATTTCGGATGATTAATTCTGATGGTTTGAACATGCAAAACCATAGAAACACCAAATTAGTATGGATTTGTAAATCAAATAAACATCTCTCTTGAAACTAGCATTTCTAGAATGAATATTAACAATATAGCATGCAAATGAACCCGGAAAACCATCATCTCAAATGCCGTGATCTCAAGAGTGAAAATGTGAGTTCAAGACATAAAAACTTGCACATACACAAGTCTACCAAATTGACAAGTCAAACATATCACCCACATTAGTATGCATTAAACTCAATAACTTCAATCTTTATGCAACATGGGTTTTCATCTTTCAATAGTCACACTATTAGATCTCCACAACCATGTTTCAATTTCAAACTTCATAACAAGAGTATAAGGTGATTCAAGCACATGAAAACATGAGGAGCCATTCAAGCACAAAGCCAAGCGACAAAGTCATTTTGTAATCATCAAAATCACATACACAACAATCTCTCCCATTTTGATGATGACAAAATGAACACATTAATGCTCTCTCCCCCTTTGACATAATCAGAAATGGGGATCATCATGGGAAGTTCATGATAGCAGTAAAACCAATAACATCATTACTTTCTCCCCCTTTTTCATTGACAAAAAACGACGGACAATGGGGTTATTAAGAGAATCATATGCACAATATGTTCAAAAAGATGCAATTCAGAATATGCACATGTGAATGCTATAAATGCCAAATATGCACAATATGCACAATATGCATGAACTAATTGCACAAGTTTAAAATGCAAGTATGGGCAATATGAACATTCAGAGTGCATGTAGAATGATCAAGTATGATTGACCTCCAAGCAGATAAATGTATATACATGCAATATAGCTCCCCCATTTTATTTAAAGTGAAGGGATAGGTGTAAGAAAGTGTAAGTGAGTCAGTAAAACCAAAATATCCATGTATCTCACTTAGGGGATTGTGCAATCATATATGAGAATTAAGTAAAAGCTAATGCAATCAATCTATTTTCTGAATACATATTAAATCAAATTACCAGATGTGTAAGTGAATAACATGAAAATAGGCTTTAGCCATATGGATATTCAGATTTCCAGTTCAACTCCGGAGTAATTACACAGACTGCATTTCAATCTAGAGAACATCGTATTGGAGACTTCGCTCGGCCTCAATTAATTTTTCATCAGAATTTTTCTCAAAAATTTTCACAATGACAATCTGAATTTTTCTTAGAGTGATCAGGTTCAAATAATTCCTTTTTACGCGAGGAGACACATGGAGCTTATGCCAGACTCCTCGATTACTCAGAATATTGACTATTTCACTTCATTTTGAGCAGAGATAGTATAGTATAACACCTTTCAAAAATGAACCACATCACGTCTCAGGTGACGTGTATCCAGTTTACTCAGTGAGACTGAGCATTGCTTTGCCATTCATTTTCTTTTCAGATTCTTTAAAAAATAGGCAGGCAGCTTTTTTCTCAACTGCGTCTTTAACATTCATGCAGCAAGTTTAATATCTCAAGAGTGTTTAAAATAAATTCTTATATCCTTATGTGTAACACTCATTTTCACATTTTATGCATGAAGTGTGCGAATTTGATTTAGCATGCATACCCAAAATATTATGAGCACATAACAATGCAGCTCCCCCTATCTAGATGCACTTATCAAATCTTTACTCCCCCGAGTGTATGACATGAAACACACCGGTGATGAGACTCAGATGTAACATTATTTATCAAGGGAGTGTAAGGTCTTAGAATTTTCAAGGAAGGTGTTGTAGCATATATTAACATGCAAGCACACAGTGAGAAAGATATGCAGTATGCAATGCAAAATGTGAGTGGGTGCACAATGCAAGATTTCAGATTTCACATGAAAATTCTATATGCATCTAATGCAACTAATGCATGAAATGTATTTTTACAAATGTGAGAACATAGTTTTATTTTGAAAATATAATTCAGGAATTCATTCAAAGCATCAAAATCATCACATGTGAACTGATAGTTTGTCTATGTGCAAGATAGATTTTCATTAAAAATTCACATTAGACAAGAAACAAACTCTCCGTTAAAACATTTCAGTTTTGCCCAGCATATTGAGAATCACATGACAAAGGCTACAAGGCATTTGATTAAAATTAATTTTATATTGTTCAGCTAGCAACTCCCCCTTAATATGTGCATGAATATCAGGGAATACAATCATGTTTGATGCCATATGCAATCAATGGAAGATAGACTCATGGTACCAGGCGGAGGCTCATTCTCACGCATGGTGATAACTTTCCGACATGCTTGACCTGTCCTTCCACATGTCACCATTTTATATACCATGTAGTCATGAATTGATAATCAGAAAAATACAATGCTTTCCCATATCACAAACAGATTTTTCATGAACTTTATAGATGGAAATTCAGTTAAAGCAAATTTCAATTTTTCAAAGAGAAGTCAAATTTTTATTTTCAAAACCTGTGCCTTGAGCAGCAATTATTTTCCAAGCCTTCCACATGGCTTCAAGGCATCCCTGCATCAAAGTTCTCATTCGACAGTTTTGGGTACCAAAACCTTATTGGGTCCCGGATGGTTAACACAAGCACTCAATTTTCTTAAGGCATTCAAATCATCAATTTTTATTAATGAACAATCATGCATATTATGCCCTAATTCACCACAGTAATGACAACAACTAAAAGATCTCACAGTTTTCTTGTATGCATAAGCAATGAATTTATGTGATTTAACAAAAATATTTTTATTTTTAACATAGAAAATTTTCTTTTTCATATCATGATGGTTGTCATTTTCCTTTTGAAAGTAAGATTTCATCAAGTGACCATATTTCCCACAATTATAGTAATTCAATGGAGCAATTATTTCAAATGGTCTTTTTGCATGAACTTTAAAATTTTCATTTTTCATAACAATGCAACTATGTATCACATGACCAAACCACTCACAATAGAAGCACTGAATGTTCTTCTTATAAACAGTATGAAATTTTATTGCATGAACATGAGAGTTATCAAAACTTCTTTTTGTGTTCGAAAACTTTCTTGACTTTGTGAAACCATTCATTTTCTTGCATGTTTCTAGTTCATCAGATTTCATCAAAAGGTAATCATGCATCATATGACCAAGTTCACCACAAAAAAAAACATGAAATTTTCTTTGTGGATACATGTATGTGTGCAGCATGATTGTGCTTCCTAGTATTTACACTAGTGCAAGGAGAATTGATTTTTAGCTTTGAGGTTTGGTTCAAGTTCTGCTTAATATCACATTTTTGGGTTTTCCTTTTAGCATGCTGAACCGAGTTAGCATTTGAAGTACAAGCTACATCCGAACTCGAGACAAAAGATGTATATACTTTATTTTCCAAGTTCTTTTTGTTCACCGGATTATAGTCAAGCCCCTCTCTTTGAAAGTTAACCTTTGTTCCCAAAATTTTATCTAGGTTATCTTTCCCCTTGACAAATTTAGATAGTGATGCATTCAAATCAATGATTTCACTTTCAAGGGATGCAATGTGTAACTCATAACTAGCTATCTCCTGTTCACTGCAGACAACACATTCATTCAACATTTTATTTGTAGTTTTATAGCTCTCAATTTCTTGCTCTAGCACATGCAGTTTTTCACATTCATCAACATTGACAATAACAGATTTTCCTTTTTCTAGAACAATCAGTTTTTCAGACATGGCGTTGTTTAATTGTTTCAACTTTTCATTTTCAGATTTCAACAACGCATTTTCTTTTTCAAATTTTTCAAAGCTTTTCAAGCTGCCTTCAAGTAAAGAAATTTGAATTAGCATGTCACCATTTTTCCTTTTAAGTTCTTCATTTTTATTTGCAAGTTTATCATTCATAATCAATTCATTGCAAATATCACGATCAATAGAGTTTGATTCCATTTTATTTCTTAGCTCTTTTTCGATTTTCTCCAATTGATCAATTTTGTTCTTGAGGACAACATTTTCATTTCTTAAACATGCAATGGTTTCCTTGTGACAATCGACATCATGCTCTAAAAGTTCATTCAAGTTATCAAGCTCAAAACATTTATCACAAGAACCATTTTCAAGAAACGTGTTTTCAGATTTCTTTTTCAATTTTCATTTTTCCAACTTGATTTTCTTATATTGTTTTTCCAATTCATCATAAGCATCAATAAGTTCATCAAGAGTAAAGTCTTCAGAATCAGAATTTACCCTTCTGCATTTTTATCACTTTGTTGATCAACATCGTCGGCCATGAGACATTTTTATCTTTCCTTCTCTTGAGCTTTGATTAACCGGTCCATAAGCTCCTTTGTCGTCCTACAAGAAGATACAAATGGATACTTGTTAGTACTCACGGAAGCTTTCAATAAACTAAGAGCAGTAACATTATCATGGTGCATCAATTTATCCTGATTAGACCACTTCGTCTCATCTAGAGGTAATATGTGAGGACCATCATAAATCAACTTTCAAATTATGATTAACAGAATTAATCATTCCTCACATTTTATCTAACCATGAAGTAAAATCAGAACCATTAAAAATAGGCAAGCAATTCATCGAGATATGTTCAATAGAAAAATTCATGATTATAGAATGCACTGGGATCTCTCTGTAGATCGTTAGATCTAGGGACAATAGAGCCTTGACTCTGATACCAATTGTTGGGTCCCGTAGTGCAGGAAGACGGATCTAGAGGGGGGGGTGAATAGATCCCTCTATAAAAGTATATGACCAATTAAAATCTCAAACCTACTCACAGCGGAATTAACAAGATTAATTAGATTGAGAAACTCAAACTAAGCAAGATAAACTTAATTCTCTCAATCCCACCGAGCTCATTCGATCGCGTAAAGGAGATTAGATAGTGAAGTACACAAACACATAGATCATACCACAAGACACGGAGATTTTTAGGGTGGTGTGGGACCACGACGGGCTCCCTACGTCCACCCCTTACCAAACCGGTAAGACTTCACTAACACGCTGCGAATGCAGCACACACGGGTATTTCTCCCCACACACACGGGGTAAAAATCCCAATACACATGCTACGAATGCAGCAAACACAAGGATTTCTCCCCACACACACAGGGTAAAAACCCCAACACACACACACGGATACCCATCGCACAAAATGACGCAAAAGCGTCAACACAAACACTCAGAGAATCCACTCTCCGAACCCACACACAGAATATTCGTTTAGGAATGAGTAGAGCATTCAGAAATGGATACAATTAGCCCAAAATAACTTCTAAAAACTGAAACAAAGAACATATAAGAAATGTAAAGCTCCCCCTTCAGAAAATGATCTGCTTCTCCTTGGCTCATTGATGAATGATCACGATTCCGGCATCATCTTATTCCTCTCCTCGAGCCGCTCCTCTTTTCCTTCTACCACGAGCTCCAAAGATACCTTGATGTAGATGATAACCTCATTGCAAGAGCTCCTCTTCCTTTCCCCCCTTTTCTTTACCTACAAGATAGAACAAATAAGCATTAGGGTTCTTACCTTCACAAATTCGTAGCTCATATATATAAAGAAGAGGGAGTGGCCAAATGACCAATATAACCCTCCTAAAACATGTTAGAAACACCCTAATAACTTTAGGAACCAATAGGGGGTAGTTTGGTAACGTTTTCAACTCAAAAGAATGGGTTTTCAGCGTTTCCTAAAATCCCGTGCCAGAGGGGGTCGACCCTGGGCGTCGACCCTTGCATTTCCTGCACAAAAAATAGCCCAACCAGCACATTGGCTGGAGGGGGTCGACCCCCTCAGTAGGGTGTTCTGTCTGCCGTGCTGACAGCCCAGCCCCAAGGGGGTCGACCCCTCTACTGAGGGTCATGAAAAACCAATTTTTAGCCCTTTTAAGCTATGCAAATCCTATGGAATAAAATAGATCAAAGTCCCTTGATTCCGGATGATTAATTCTGATGGTTTGAACCTGTAAAACCATAGAAACACCAAATTAGTATGAATTTGTAAATCAAATAAACCTCTCTCTTGAAACTAGCATTTCTAGAATGAATATTAACAATATAGCATGCAAATGAACTCGGAACACCATCATCTCAAATGTCGTGATCTCAAGAGTGAAAATGTGAGTTCAAGACATAAAAACTTACACGTACACAAGTCTACCAAATTGGCAAGTCAAACATATCACCCACATTAGTATGGTATTAAACTCAATAACTTCAATCCTTATGCAACATGAGTTTTCATCTTTCACTAGTCACACTATTAGATCTCCACAACCATATTTCAATTTCAAACTTAATAACAAGAGTATAAGGAGATTCAAGCACATGAAAATATGAAGAGCCATTCAAGCACAAAGCTAAGCGACAGAGTCATTTTGTAATCATCAAAATCTCATACACAACATATTGTTTGGGGCTGGAAAGGACGGGATGCGGATAGGTGGAAACGCGTCAAATCTGAGAGATTGTTGGCCCGAAGCAAGGCCGAGTTTGGACCATAATGGGCTGATCCCGGGGGTCCGACCCTGACCTACAGTGGGCATCATTTATATTTCCTATGTCCAGGGTCTGGGGGCTAGGGACTCCAGAGCAGACATTATTAATTGTTGTTATCATCATTTTTTTTATTTAACTACATATTACTTTTGTTGTTCTAGTTTTATCACACACTCCCCCTCTTTTTTTTACTCACACATTTTTATCCTTTTTATTATTTTTTTCTTATTCTATCTTATTGTTTTGCACCACAAGGAAAAGCGGTGTTTCCGACAGATGTATTCTGTCAGAATTCCCTCTGAAATTCCGTCGGAAAGGGTTTTTTTGACGGATTATCGACGGAATACGTTCATCGGGTATTCCTTGTCGGAAGTTTCTGACAGAAGTATTTTCCGGCGGAACTCCGTCGGTAATTTTTGACAAAAAAGTAGAAGATGGAAATTCTGTCTGTAATTCTTTTTGCGACAGAATATATAGATCGTCGGAAGTGCCGTTGAAAATGATTCCAACGGATAATTATTACATCCGTAATTCCGTCGCTACATTTATTTTTTAAAAATATAACGGCCTTATATTTTCTGACGGAGGAAACCAATCCGTCGGAATTTTCGTCGAAAACTATTTCGACGGACAATTATTACGTCGGTAATTCCGTCGCAAAATTTATTTTTAAAAAATATAATGTTCTTATATTTTCCGACGGAAGGTTATTCTATCGGTGTTTTCGCCAGAAATATTATTTATTATTATTATTTTTAAATATACAATATATATATATATAAACCTATTTGATGTGACACGACATTGGACTTAGGCAAACAAGCACAATTAAGCATTCAAATGGGCCTTAATGGGCCACCGCTCTCCCGTCGCACTCTATACCCGGAGTGATTTGGCGATGCCAAGAGTGAATTGTGGGAATGGGCCCTTGCTGGTAGAGGGCCAGCAAGGCCAAGGATCGACTCCCCAAGGGTGGATGCCCAATTCAATTGGGGCCGACAAAGTGCACAAAGGCACCGGTTCACACTATCCCACGGTGATCACTCTTAAGTCGTGGACTTGAGGATCGGGCGCTCCTCACCAATTCAGCGGCGCATGAATTAAATATTGAAAGAGCAACACTAATTGAGCAAGGAAGAGGCACTTACTCGACCGGTTTGAAGAAACCGGTCCCGGTCGGAGACGAGGGCGAGCGGGGAGGCGGTGGTTCCCCACACGCCGCGGCGGTGTCGCTTGACCTGTCCAAACTAATGACAAAACTACACCTCACGCAGGAGGGGGGATCTTGGGGTAGGGGTTAAGGTCTTACATTCAAAAACTACCACCACGCAGGGTGGGGCCTTCAGCCGGCCAAGCGGGGTGGGGATATCGGACCGAAATGAAGAGAAATGGGAAATTAGGGAACTTGCAGCTACAGTCTGAATCCTGGATAGGAAGTCGTTGTGCCGGCTGCCTCGGACTCGTACGGACTCCAAATTGAGTGCAACCACCTTCTAAAGCTTCCTGACTTGAGAGGGAAGACTCCAGAATTTTTGGGGATGCTCCGAGGGTCGGAGGTGGCCGCACCAGCGACAGGAAGGAGACTCCTCTATCCGGCCGCAGGTTCAGTCTGGACTGGAACAGCAAATTGCAGAGGTCACTGTGCGCCCTCCCGAACTCCGATCAGCACGGAACCAGTGGCATTGTCTTCATGGTTGAAGTAGCTTTCAACAGGAGTCGACGGGGATGCATTCAGAAATCGAGGGCGGTCGGTGTACCCTGAAGAGTGGGCACTGGTCGGAGTAGACAGCAGGAGACAGAACTGGAGAGCTTGGGGGAGAAAATTCGTAACTCCTTCCTCCGGCATCCAAACGAGGTTCTGTTTCTTGATCATGGAAGAGGACTCGCAGAGGGAGAACTTTGATGAAGGAACTTCAGCCTGAATCCGCTGGGGTTCGTCGTGGCAGAATGAACTCTCAGGCTCTGGTCTAGGATGAAGACCTCTCTGCGCAGTCGTGGGATAACGGCTTCTACAATTGGCCCCGACCTCGGAACGAGTTGATTCCACCTCGCCTGCGAAGAAGACAGAGGGACCTTTCCAGAAATGTAGGCTACGCCTTCAGGATCTCCAGGATGAAGCCGTGGGTGACGCTGCAACAGGGGATGACTTGCTGGTCTGCACAGCTCCAATCTGCAAGAAGAAATGAGAGGGAGGGGTGGCTTCTTTGGTGGAAGGGGAAGTGAAGGGGTGGCCTAAGGATGAATGGGAGTTCTTGTGGGGTGGAGTGGAGAGCTATAGGGGTTGGAGAATGAGGGGAGAATGGCTGAGAGCAGGGGCTAGCAGGTGGAGGAGGAGGGTGAGGATGTGAGAGAGGGAATGGGGAGTGGAGGGGGGCGAACTTGGCTTGGGGGAGGGTAAAGGAAGGGGGCGGCCAAGGCAAGTGGAGGGAAGGGATTTCAAATTTTGAAATGGCCTTGGAAGGTGGGGGATTATGTGGGAGAGTGGGATGCTTGTATTGGAATGGGGAAGATTTGGTTGGAAGGTGGAGAATGGTGTTGGAATGTGGAGATTCCTACCTAGGAACTAGGAGGTGGAGTAAAGGAGGCCATGGGGAAGTGGAGGGCATTAAAGGAGGTGGGTGGCTAGTGGAGGTGGTTGGGAGGGGAGGAGAGAGAAGGAAATTCGGAATTGGGGTTGGAGGAGAGAGAAAGAGGGGTGAAATAGAGAGATTAAGAGGGGAATGGGTGGGGAATCTCTCCCCTAGGGTCTCTCACCCAAAAAACTAGAGGAATCACTCCAATTTGAACTCAAATGGCAAGTTTAACTCAAAAGGATTCATTCATTCATTAACTTCAAATGAGGGGAGTGGGGTCCTATATATAGGCAACCCACTCTTTACAATAAGTCCCTGACAAAATAAACTACTACAAATAACCAAGGGGGGGGGAGTGCTAATGGGCCTAGCCCAACGAATGGGGCCCAATAGCCACATTAGACGGCATGATGATACAAAAACATAGGAAAGTAAGTGCTAGACCAAGGGAAATGACTCAAATAAAATGGAAATACATCAAAATGACTCAAAGGAAAGCTACAAAATGGATAAGGGGCCTTTATAGAGTGAGGCCCAAACTCAACCAGCTCCCGAGTGTGAAGAAGTGGACCCGAGCCAAAGGGAGTCGTGGGTGATGCCTCCATCAAATCCCCTGGGCCGCGAAGAGCTCGACTCCGTCAAGTAAGGGTCCATCCGGCTAAGGTACCGCTCGAGGAGGTCCGGATCCAATCACTGGAGGTCCTCCCGACTCACCCATGAGTCGTCCGACGGAGGCCGATCCTTCCACCTGACGAGATAGCGCCCATATACCTTGCTCCGGGTGGTAGTGATCTGCTCATCCAATATTCGTTCAATGCGATCGCGCTGAGCTCTCTTGGCTAGTGGACTCTTCTCGCAGGTGGGTGCTCTCTCAAAGGAAGAAGTAGGCTCAATCTCCTCACTAGGTCTCACCGTGGGGCCCTTGTAAGACACTAAGTCGGCGACATTGAACGTAGGACTTACCCCATAATCCTCGGGGAGATCTAACTCATAAGCATTTGCACCAACGCGCCTCAAGACCTGGAAGGGCCCAGTCCCACGTGGTCTCAACTTGGAGTGGGCTCCTGGGGAGAGCCTCTCCGTCCTTACCATCACAAAGTCACCCACTTGGAACTCTAAGTGACGCCGGTGAGAATCGGCCAACTTTTTATAAGCCTCATTTTTCATGCTAATGTGCTTGCGAATTTCCTCATGCAATTCCCTAATATGTTGTGCAAAAGACTCGGCAGAAATAGACACTCTAGCATGCTGGGGAAGGGGAATGAGGTCGGATGGCTTTCTTGGTTTGTACCCATGCACGGCTTCAAATGAACTCATCCCTATTGACTTATTGATGGAATTGTTGTATGCAAACTCAGCCTGTGGTAAGATGAGATCCCAATTTCCTGGCCGATCCTCAACAAGACACCTAAGGAGGTTCCCTAGACTCCGGTTGACCACTTCAGTTTGACCATCCGTTTGGGGGTGGTAGGCAGTGGAGAATTTGAGGAGGGTACCCATCATGTGCCAAAGAGTCTTCCAAAAATAGCTAGTGAATTTGACATCCCTATCGGAGACTATGGTCTTGAGCAGCCCATGGAGGCGGACTACCTCATCAAAGAATAACCGGGCTATATGGGAGGCATCGGATGTTTTGTAGCATGGGATGAAGTGGGCCATTTTGGAAAATCTATCAACCACCAGATAGATGCAGTCATGCTTCCTAGAGGTCTTGGGTAAGCCTAGGACAAAGTCCATACTCAAATCTTGCCATGGTCGGTCGGGAATGGGAAGTGGGGTGTATAGGCCGGTGTTTTGTTTCACTTGCTTGGCCGAAGCACATGTGCGACATTGACCTACTATTTTGCCTACATCTCTTTTGAGACTTGGCCAATAAAATTGACCCTCAACTAAGGCAATGGTCTTGTGGGCCCCAAAATGACCGGCTAACCCTCCGGCATGTAATTCCCAAACCAAGAAGTCTCGAAGAGAGGTCCGGGGAATGCAAAGCCTTGGCCCCTTGAAGAGGAACCCATCCTCTAATATAAATCCCTCATGCTCCTTGCTAGAATGAGTGGTCAAGTTGGCATAGATTTGCCCAAAGTCGGGGCAACTAGGGTACTCATCCTTGACCTTGTCAAAGCCAATCACTTCCACTTGGATAGTGGATAACAAGGACATCTTCCTACTAAGGGCATCCGCGGCCTTATTCTCACTCCCGGCCTTGTGTTTGATGACAAAGGTGTAGGATTGGATAAACTCAACCCATCGGGCATGTCGGGCATTCAACTTTTGTTGGGAGTTGAGGTATTTGAGGGCCTCATGGTCGGAAAAGATGACAAACTCTTTGGGAAGCAAGTAATGTCTCCAATGTCGGAGGGATTGGACCACGGCATAGAACTCCTTGTCATAGGTGGAGTATCTAGTCCTAGCATCACATAGCTTCTCACTAAAGTAGGTGACCGGGTGTCCCTCTTGACTAAGAATCCCTCCTATCCCTATCCCGGATGCATCACAAGTGACCTCAAAGACTTTGGAGAAATCGGGAAGGCATAGGACCGGGACTTGGGTCAACTTTTCCTTAAGCTCAAGGAATGCTTTAGAGGCGGCTTTGGTCCAAACAAAGGTCCCTTTCTTGAGACAATCAGTTATTGGGCCGGTGATAGTGCTAAACCCTCGAATGAATCTCCTATAGAATGTGGCCAACCCATGGAAACTCCTAACCTCATGAAGGGTGTGGGGCTCCGGCCAATCTAGAATAGCTTGGACCTTGTCGGGATCCATGGAGACTCCTTTGGTTGACACCACATATCCTAGGAAGGTGATGGTAGTGGTCATGAAATGACACTTCCCTAGGTTGGCAAATAAGCTTTCTTGCCGGAGGACGGTGCAAACTTTCCTAAGGTGGTCAAGGTGGGCCTCATGGGTTTGGCTATAGATGAGAATATCATCAAAGTATACCACTAGAAAGTTCCCAATGAAAGGCCTAAGTGCTTCCGTCATAAGACGCATGAAAGTACTTGGGACATTAGAAAGCCCAAATGGCATGACTAACCACTCAAAGAGACCATCCTTGGTCTTGAAGGCCGTTTTCCACTCATCCCCGGGCCTTATCCTAACTTGGTGGTAACCACTCTTGAGATCTATCTTAGAGAAGATGGTGGCTCCGGCTAGCATATCCAACATGTCATCAAGCCTAGGGATGGGGAACCTATACTTGACGGTAATCTTGTTAATGGCCCGGCTATCTACACACATCCGCCATGATCCATCTTTCTTGGGGGTAAGGAGGGCCGGGACGGCACATGGACTCTTACTAATGCGGATGAATCCCTTCCTAATGAGTTCCTCTATTTGCCTCCTAAGTTCGGCATGTTCCGTGGGATTGAGGCGATAATGAGGAAGGTTTGGAAGGGTGGCTCCCGGCACTAGATCGATTGCGTGTTGCACATCACGCATGGGAGGGAGTTGGTCCGGGAGCTCTTCCAAGAACACATCATGGAATTCTTCCAAAAGTTGTTGGATCTCTATGGGATGGGGGTTAGAAGGGGTAGGTTCCCCTTAGCATATGACAACCGCACACAAAGGCACCCCTTGAGCAATTTCCTCTTCAAGCTCTTTCCTAGTGATGAGATGAATTCCTTTGGTCAACCCCGTGGTTCTACTTTGTTTTGGGGTTTGGATAAGGGCTGGGGTCGGAGGGGTGGAGTTCCCCGAGACTTGTGGAGTGGTGGGGTGTGATCCTTGAGGGAGAGTGTCCCTCTTGGGCATGGGTCGAGGTGGGGAGGGGTTAAGACGGATAGTCTTACCCTCATGCTCAAAGGTGCATATGTTGCTTCTTCCTAAAATGGTGGCATCCACATCATAGAGCCAAGGTCTTCCTAAAAGGATGCTTCCTACTTCCATAGGTATGACGTCACACCATATTTGGCCATGGTAGGAAGAGAAAGTGAGAGGCACTAAGCATTGGGTGTTGACCGGGATGGAGTTGTTGTTGATCCATGAGACCCGGTACGGACTTGGGTGGGGAGTGAGAGTAAGCCCAAGGAGCTTGACGGTGTCGGGTGACACGGTATTAACACAACTACCACTATCCAAGATCACTTTCCTCACATGGTTCTCTATCTTGATAAAGGTGTGAAAAATTGAGGTCCGTCGCCAATCCTCTTCTTGAGGTTGGGTGAGGGTGCACCTAATGACTCCTAGATGGGAGTTGTTTGAAGGAGTGGAGTGATCTAGATCCGACTCTAGACATTGGGCTTCATACTCCTCTTCCCAATCTATTAAGGCTTCATGTTCTTCAATGGCATTTTCTTGTTCCTTTTGGGGTTGAACTTCTTCCTCAATAAGCAAACTAGATAACCCCTTAGATGGACATTGTCCCGCAAAATGACCAAACCCTTGACACCTATAGCATTGTTGGCGCCCTCTTCCCGGGGTGGCTCCTACACTTGGTCCTTTGGGGTTGTTGTCCTTCCGTGGGAGAGGATGACTAGGAGCGGACTTGTTTGGAGTGACGGGTGGGGGAGGATTGTAGGACCTTAAAGGGGCATTCCCACTTGGGCTAGGAGCTCTCATGGGAGTGGGTGGAAGGGGACGTGTTCCCAAGTTTTTGGGGTCGGTGGGTCGGGGAGGGATAAATCGGGAATTCTTAGAAAACCTTTCCACATCTCTAGCTATTTGGTAAGCTAGCTCAAGGTTATCAACGTCCCTCATGAATAGTTCCCTCTTGATGTGGCTTTGAAGCACATTCCTAAAACGGGATAAGGTGACATCCGGATCCTCATGGACTCCACACTTTAGAAGATAAGAGTCAAATTTTTCAATGTACTCTACCACGATCTTCCCTTCTTGGGTGAGGCTTTGCCATTCATCTAGGAGCATTTGGTGGTAGGTTCGGGGGAGGTATTTGTTCCTAAGTTGGTTCTTCATGTCCGCCCAAGTGTCAATAGGCTCTTCCCGCCTAACCCGTCTTAGACCCTCTTGATTTAGCCAATAGGTTTTGGCCAACTTAGTGAGATGCATCTTAGCCAATCTAACTCTCCTTTGGTCGGACATGGGGTACCATTCAAAGTATTGGTCCATGGCGGTCTCCCATTCTAGGTAAACACTAGGTTCATGTGAACCATCAAAGTTTGGGGCCTCTACCTTGATCATCCTTAAAAGGGGGTCATCCGGATCATCCTGTGGACGCCGGTCATGGTTTTGATGGGGGCGAGGCCTCTCATACTCATAGTAATGGTCATGGTCCATTTCCTCCCTATAAAGTTTAGCATGTGGGTAATGGGCTCTTGGGCCGTTGTTCCTTGGGGGGAACTCATCCCTATGAGGCTCTACATGTGGAGGGTGGACTCTTGGGCCTTGGTTCCTTTGGGGAAAACCATTCCTATGAAACTCACCATGTGGTGGAGGGACTCTTGGCTCATTGATTCTTGGGTGAGGATCTTCCCTATGAGGTTCATCATGTGGAGGGGGAATTCTAGGTTCATTGTTCCTTGGGTGGAACCCTTGGTCTTCTAACCGAGCAATTCGGTTGGTAAGGGACTCTAGTTGAGCAAGGATGGTTGTGAGGGAAGCCTCTACCCTATCTTGGGGTTCCTCCCTAGGAGCATCTTGGTTGAGTTGGTGAGGATTGGGATCCATTGATGGAACCGACGATGATGAACCGGGTTGATAGCTAGCACCACTACGGGTGGACATGCAAGACAAACGGCCAAAATGGTTGGACACACAAAGCAAAGGTCCTAGGACTTAGACTTGATAGAGACAAGTCAAAGACTTGCTCTGATACCACTTGATGTGACACGACCTTGGACTTAGGCAAACAAGCACAATTAAGCATTCAAATGGGCCTTAATGGGCCACCGCTCTCCCGTCGCACTCTATACCCGTAGTGACTTGGCGATGCCAAGAGTGAATTATGGGAATGGGCCCTTGCTGATAGAGGGCCAGCAAGGCCAAGGATCGACTCCCCAAGTGTGGATGCCCAATTCAATTGGGGCCGACAAAGTGCACAAAGGCACCGGTTCACACTATCCCACGGTGATCACTCTTAAGTTGTGGACTTGAGGATCGGGCGCTCCTCACCAATTCAGCGGCGCATGAATTAAATATTGAAAGAGAAACACTAATTGAGCAAGGAAGAGGCACTTACTCGACCGGTTTGAAGAAACCGGTCCCGGTCGGAGACGAGGGCGAGCGGGGAGGCGGTGGTTCCCCACACGCCGCGGCGGTGTCGCTTGACCTGTCCAAACCAATGACAAAACTACACCTCACGCAGGAGGGGGGATCTTGGGGTAGGGGTTAAGGTCTTACATTCAAAAACTACCACCACGTAGGGTAGGGCCTTCAGCTGGCCAAGCGGGGTGGGGATATCGGACCGAAATGAAGAGAAATGGAAAATTAGGGAACTTGCAGCTGCAGTCTGAATCCTGGATAGGAAGTCATTGTGCCGGCTGCCTCGGACTTGTACGGACTCTAAATTGAGTGCAACCACCTTCTAAAGCTTCCTGACTTGAGAGGGAAGACTCCAGAATTTTTGGGGATGCTCCGAGGGTCGGAGGTGGCCGCACCAGCGACAGGAAGGAGACTCCTCTATCCGGCCGCAGGTTCAGTCTGGACTGGAACAGCAAATTGCAGAGGTCACTGTGCGCCCTCCCGAACTCCGATCAGCACAGAACCAGTGGCATTGTCTTCGTGGTTGAAGTAGCTTTCAATAGGAGTCGACGGGGCTGCATTCAGAAGTCGAGGGCGGTTGGTGTACCCTGAAGAGTGGGCACTGGTCAGAGTAGACAGCAGGAGATAGAACTGGAGAGCTTGGGGGAGAAAATTCGTAACTCTATCCTCCGGCAGCCAAACGAGGTTCTGTTTCTTGATCTTGGAAGAGAACTGGCAGAGGGAGAACTTTGATGAAGGAACTTCAGCCTGAATCCACTGGGGTTCGTTGTGGCAGAATGAACTCTCAGGCTCTGGTCCAGGATGAAGACCTCTCTGCGCAGTCGTGGGAGAACGGCTTCTACGATTGGCCCCGACCTCGGAACGAGTTGATTCCACCTCGCCTGCGAAGAAGACAGAAGGACCTTTCCAGAAATGTAGGCTATACCTTCAGGATCTCCAGGATGAAGCCGTGGGCGACGCTGCAACAGGGGATGCCTTGCTGGTCTGCACAGCTCCAATCTGCAAGAAGAAATGAGAGGGAGGGGTGGCTTCTTTGGTGGAAGGGGAAGTGAAGGGGTGGCCTAAGGATGAATGGGAGTTCTTGTGGGGTGGAGTGGAGAGCTATAGGGGTTGGAGAATGAGGGGAGAATGGCTGAGAGCAGGGGCTAGCAGGTGGAGGAGGAGGGTGAGGATGTGAGAGAGGGAATGGGGAGTGGAGGGGGGCGAACTTGGCTTGGGGGAGGGTAAAGGAAGGGGGCGGCCAAGGCAAGTGGAGGGAAGGGATTTCAAATTTTGAAATGGCTTTGGAAGGTGGGGGATTATGTGGGAGAGTGGGATGCTTGTATTGGAATGGGGAAGATTTGGTTGGAAGGTGGAGAATGGTGTTGGAATGTGGAGATTCCTACCTAGGAACTAGGAGGTGGAGTAAAGGAGGCCATGGGGAAGTGGAGGGCATTAAAGGAGGTGGGTGGCTAGTGGAGGTGGTTGGGAGGGGAGGAGAGAGAAGGAAATTCGGAATTGGGGTTGGAGGAGAGAGAAAGAGGGGTGAAATAGAGAGATTAAGAGGGGAATGGGTGGGGAATCTCTCCCCTAGGGTCTCTCACCCAAAAAACTAGAGGAATCACTCCAATTTGAACTCAAATGGCAAGTTTAACTCAAAAGGATTCATTCATTCATTAACTTCAAATGAGGGGAGTGGGGTTCTATATATAGGCAACCCACTCTTTACAATAAGTCCCTGACAAAATAAACTACTACAAATAACCAAGGGGGGGGAGTGCTAATGGGCCTAGCCCAACGAATGGGGCCCAATAGCCACATTAGACGGCATGATGATACAAAAACATAGGAAAGTAAGTGCTAGACCAAGGGAAATGACTCAAATAAAATGAAAATACATCAAAATGACTCAAAGGAAAGCTACAAAATGGATAAGGGGCCTTTATAGAGTGAGGCCCAAACTCAACCAGCTCCCGAGTGTGAAGAAGTGGACCCGAGCCAAAGAGAGTCGTGGGTGATGCCTCCATCACTATTTAAATAAAAAACATAAAATCTATTCATCACAAACAAAACCCAAGATATACAAGAAACGAAACACAACATCAATTATCAATTTTATAACAATAAAAATAATCCAGAAATATCCTCCGCATCCTCCGTGTCCTCATCCCCCCGTCCTGCTCGTCCCCTCCATCGCCACTCACTGAAGGATCCTATATTGAAAAAATAATAACATTACGTATACATAAAATTTTTGAAAAGATAAATAATATATTATATTTGATTGTATAAATTCGAATCAGATATAATATCAAATCGATAATTTTAATTCCGAACTCAAACTGAGTATCCGATTTGGATTCGGGCAACTCTCACAAGTCACTTTTACCTCCTAGGTTGTGTTGGAATGATCGACATGTCCATCAGACCGGTGTTTTAGATTTTGAACCCCCGAACCCGACTTCTTTAATTATAAACTAAGTGCATTTGGAAAATACACTTTTGAGCGCCGAGCCAAAACCAGGTATCCGATTTGGATTTCGTTAGTTCTCACAAGTCACTCTTACCTCCCAGGTCATGTTAGAACAATCGGTACTTTGATCAGATCAGTATTTTAGATTTTGGACCCCCAAACCTAACCTCTTTAATTTTAAACTAAGTGCATTTAGATAATGCACTTTTGAGCGTCGTACCCAAACCATATATCCGATTTAAATTCCGTCAGTTCTCACAGGTCACTTTTACCTCCCAGGTCGTGTTGGAATGATCGGCACGTCGATCAGACTGATAGTTTAGATTTTGGACCCCCCAACCTATTTTTTTGTATTTTAACCTAAGTGCATTTAGATAATACACTTTTGAGCATCCGGCCCAAACCAAGTATCCGATTTAGATTCCGTTAATTCTCACAAGTCACTTTTACCTCCCAGGTCTTGTTGGAATGATCGACACGTCGATCAGACCGGTATTTTAGATTTTGAACCTCCCAACCTAATTTCTTATCTCTATTTTAAACTAAGTGCATTTAGAGAATGCTCTTTTGAGCGCCGGGCCCAAACTGGGTATCCGATTTAGATTCCGTCAGTTCTCACAAGTCACTTTGATGGGGCATCAAAGGCGATTTCCATACACGGGTGAAGTGTATTTGTGAGTTATGGCTTGTATAAGATTATAATTGTGTAATTTCTTTCTTTTGGGCTCTTTGTAAGGCTTATATCAAGCCAATGGGCCATTTGTTATGTCAAGTCCAAGGCTAGGTTGCCATTAGTAGAGTCCATTAGGGAGCTTATGCCATATTGGGTCATTAGGTTGTTAATGGGTCATTAATGCACTTAAGGCCCAAATTGGGTTACATTCCTTCATGGGCCAACTAAGTTGGAAGGGTCTAGCATGGTTGGTGGGCTGGTTACATGGCCTTTAACCACACTTGGCCCAAGAAGAGGCCCATGAATGGGGCGCCCCCTCTTTTGGCCTTATTAGGCTTGTTAGGTGGTGTTTGAATAGATTTAGTCCAAGGTTGAATAAGAATGGTCAAATTAGATTAAACTAATGTATTAAATGTGTGATTCACATTGTATCCCAGCCCTTCAATCCAAACCCCTAGATCCAAGGGTTGAGGTTGAGTTTGGTTGGCATCCTATATAAGGTTGTATTTTTCATATTGAATGAATTAATGAAGAGAAAATAGGCATTTGCCCCCAAGTGAGATTTGCGCCCCTCCCCTCTCTCTCCCTGGTTCCTCCACCACCTCTCCCCTTTCTAGAGTGTAATCCCTTCCCCCTTGATCCCCTCCAGCATCTGAAGCAACTCCGGTGATCGCCGCCGCCATCGTCTCGCCGCCGACGCGTCGTTGCCAACGGTTTCGGTGTTCTGTCCACTCAGGACAGATCCTTCTTCTCCGAATTCCTGATATCACTCCCTTCATCTTCTGAAGCTCAAACTTTCAGGGGCTGATCGCAGCAGCAGTTTCCTCCAAATCGCGCGCCTGCAAACAGAAGTTCAGGTTTGTGGCCGAGTTCCCCGCGAGCGTCGTCCGAGGGCCGCCCGGCATCCGGCGGTCGTTCCAGTAGCTCGCCATCCCAGGGGAACGCTTTCCAGGTGTCTCCACAACATAGGAGTCATTAGGCCCCACACGACCCCTCCGGTCAATACGTGGGCCCCCCACTAACACGAGTACACGTGAAGCCGAAGCATCGTCCGGAACCGCCCGTCAACCCGAAACTGGTTCTCCCGGATCCACTTGTGTCGCCCTTTACCTCCCTGCATGGAGTGGGCTTAATTGCATTGCTGTAACCATAATGTATTAAGTTCCCGGGGGTACGAGTTCCGGCCGGGTCCCATCTTCGCCACGCCGAGAGCGTGGAGGTATCGCCTTCACCCTTACACTTGGCATTAGCTTAATTCTTTATATGCTTTATATGCCGCTGCTAGAGAGCATGTGTAGGGATACCTTGCTCGCCTTCAATTTATAATATCACTGCTGCGAGAAAGAGCGAAACCGTCCCGTGACCCGATCCGGGCACAAGTGAGAGCCGACCACCCTAGCTCACAGCCGGTTTCTCAACCGCGCACATCCGACGCTTCCCTCGTTAAGGGACGATCGCGAGCTTGTCGTGTCCGTGGTCCCGTCCCGCATCAATTTGGTATCAGAGCCAGGTTGAGTCTAGGGTGTCAAAAAGAAAAAAAAAGAGTGTCAATTACATCGAGTCATTAGTCGGTTTAAGTCGAGTCTAGGATCATCATATTTTCAAAACTACAAAAAGTGTCATTTTTGGGTCGCATACATCCCTTTACTCGGTATATCAAAAGGTGTTGTCCGAACGTTAGGCTACGCCTATCGGGAAGGCCGCACATTTGCGCGAGTGATCTTCGGATCGATTGCCTCCGCCACGTATCGAGTTTTGGTTAAGTCTAGGCGCATCATTTGCATTAGTGTGTTTTACTTTAGTCGGCGTCTTCTACTCGGTGTGTTTGCATGCCCACTCGTCGGGGTACTCAGTACTCACCCCCACCACCCCTACCTATGGCCAACCCACGGGATACCTCGGGAGACTTCCACTCCCTACAAGAGGCGATGATGGCCATTATGACTAGGTTGGACCAATCCGATGCTAACTTTCGGACTTTCTCCGATAATATGGATAGTCGCCTTAGGGCCATGGAGGGACGCTTAGAGACCTCCGATAGGTCGGTCCAAGACCTCGTTGGGCGGTTAGATAGGATGTCACACGGGGACCCTCTTGGGACAGCCCAAGGTCCACCCGCACCTCCTCCCGCGGTGGCCCAAGTCCAACCCGCTCCCATGGCCCAAGTCCAGGCCGCTCCCGCGGCCCAAAACCAGCCACCACTGGTTCCTCCACCCGCCCCTCCTCGGGCTCCCCAACTACCGCACCGTGACCTTGGTCTCGAGGACTATGGGTCCGACAATGCCTACGAGGGGTATGGTCAACGTCGTCATGGTTTTCAGCCACAACGAGATGAGGATGATGATAGGGTCCTTAAGACCGTGCGAGCGGACCCTCCCGCTTTTTACGGGTCTTTGGATCCGAAAGTCTACCTAGATTGGGAGTTTGGCATGGACCGTTATTTTGAATGGTATGATATGTCGGAGCGTCGAAGGGTCCGATTTGCCACCATGAAACTCATGGGGCAGGCACAAACCTATTGGAAGAATGTGGAGAGCCTGCTACTTCAGCGGCTAGAACCCCCGATCGACACATGGGCCGAGATGAAGAATAAACTTCGGCAAAAGTACCTTCCTTCCACATACCGCCAGCGACTCATCGATAGATGGCAAAGTCTTAGCCTGGGAGACCGGTCCGTCTCCGAATACATCGCGGAGTTTGATGAGTACTTTCTACGATGTGGTGTCACGGAGGAGAGTACCATGCCCGTGTCCCGCTTTCGACGTGGTTTGCGGCCACACTACCAGTATGAGCTTTTCCGCCGCAATGCCAAGACGTTGGAAGAGGCATACCAGGTTGCTCTCGAGATGGAGCAATTTGAGGGAGAGTTCGAGTCTAGCCATCGGTTGGGCCCCACCCCTCTCCGTAGTACCGAGCCCCGTCACTCTATAGGCCCACATCAGCGGCCTCCCATGACTCGACCTCAGGAGCCCACCCGTCAGGAGCACTTCGCTCCACGGCCTCGCCCTCCTCCACCCCGGGATCTATTTCCATCCCAACCACCGGCACCCTTTGCCCGTCCCCCAGCTCCTATAGCCCGTCCTCTGGCACCGGCACCCCCTCCACTCTTGTCCAAGGCACCTACACCTCCCCCATTGTTGCCTACACCCCCTACCCAGCGGGATGATAAGGGTAAGGCCCCTCTTATCGGGGAGAGTAGTCGATCGCGAATACAGTGTTTCCACTGTCACGGGTATGGCCACATTGCTAGTGAGTGTCCCGCTCGCACCACCCTAGCCTTAGGTGTTGGCGGATCCGCACCTCCCGAGCTTGAGCATGTCGATTACGAGGTCGATGAGGCACTGGCCGATGAATACTATGCCATGGGGGAAGAGCTGGGCGACCCTTCGGCCGCCCAGGATGTCGCCACCTAGTGGGCTTGATGCTACCACCTTAGTCTAGAGTCGTGCATGAGTCAGTGTGCTTTCTTTGTGTGGTTTGTTTGTGTGGTGATTTTGAGTCGATTGTTTGCGTGGTTTGCATTCGTGTGTCTGTGCATGGTGAGTCTACATGTGTCTTGTGCAAGCTCGTTGTCGGTCTCTTACGAGTAAGAGGCGAGTGGACTCACTTGATGAGTATGGGATCGATTTTACTTCTATATCCGGATCAGTCACCTATAGGGACTCAGCGGTGATTCCTAGTGAGTCTTCGAGCTGTTTCCTTCCTTTGAGAATGCCCCTTCGGAGTGACCACCTTTAGCCATAGCAGTGCGCATATCGAGTATATATGGAATGAGCAGGTGCCGATCACTTGGAGTGGAGCATACCCGCGCTACTTAGCACGGTGACGGATCCGCCGGAGGATCGGAGCAGCCATACCCCTACTCGACGGGGTCGAGTTCCTCCCACCCGGGGAGAATTGATGGGGCATCAAAGGCGATTTCCATACACGGGTGAAGTGTATTTGTGAGTTATGGCTTGTATAAGATTATAATTGTGTAATTTCTTTCTTTTGGGCTCTTTGTAAGGCTTATATCAAGCCAATGGGCCATTTGTTATGTCAAGTCCAAGGCTAGGTTGCCATTAGTAGAGTCCATTAGGGAGCTTATGCCATATTGGGTCATTAGGTTGTTAATGGGTCATTAATGCACTTAAGGCCCAAATTGGGTTACACTCCTTCATGGGCCAACTAAGTTGGAAGGGTCTAGCATGGTTGGTGGGCTGGTTACATGGCCTTTAACCACACTTGGCCCAAGAAGAGGCCCATGAATGGGGCGCCCCCTCTTTTGGCCTTATTAGGCTTGTTAGGTGGTGTTTGAATAGATTTAGTCCAAGGTTGAATAAGAATGGTCAAATTAGATTAAACTAATGTATTAAATGTGTGATTCACATTGTATCCCAGCCCTTCAATCCAAACCCCTAGATCCAAGGGTTGAGGTTGAGTTTGGTTGGCATCCTATATAAGGTTGTATTTTTCATATTGAATGAATTAATGAAGAGAAAATAGGCATTTGCCCCCAAGTGAGATTTGCGCCCCTCCCCTCTCTCTCCCTGGTTCCTCCACCCCCTCTCCCCTTTCTAGAGTGTAATCCCTTCCCCCTTGATCCCCTCCAGCATCTGAAGCAACTCCGGTGATCGCCGCCGCCATCGTCTCACCGCCGACGCGTCGTTGCCAACGGTTTCGGTGTTCTGTCCACTCAGGACAGATCCTTCTTCTCCGAATTCCTGATATCACTCCCTTCATCTTCTGAAGCTCAAACTTTCAGGGGCTGATCACAGCAGCAGTTTCCTCCAAATCGCGCGCCTGCAAACAGAAGTTCAGGTTTGTGGCCGAGTTCCCCGCGAGCGTCGTCCGAGGGCCGCCCGGCATCCGGCGGTCGTTCCAGTAGCTCGCCATCCCAGGGGAACGCTTTCCAGGTGTCTCCACAACATAGGAGTCATTAGGCCCCACACAACCCCTCCGGTCAATACGTGGGCCCCCCACTAACACGAGTACACGTGAAGCCGAAGCATCGTCCGGAACCGCCCGTCAACCCGAAACTGGTTCTCCCGGATCCACTTGTGTCGCCCTTTACCTCCCTGCATGGAGTGGGCTTAATTGCATTGCTGTAACCATAATGTATTAAGTTCCCGGGGGTACGAGTTCCGGCCGGGTCCCATCTTCGCCACGCCGAGAGCGTGGAGGTATCGCCTTCACCCTTACACTTGGCATTAGCTTAATTCTTTATATGCTTTATATGCCGCTGCTAGAGAGCATGTGTAGGGATACCTTGCTCGCCTTCAATTTATAATATCACTGCTGCGAGAGAGAGCGAAACCGTCCCGTGACCCGATCCGGGCACAAGTGAGAGCCGACCACCCTAGCTCACAGCCGGTTTCTCAACCGCGCACATCCGACGCTTCCCTCGTTAAGGGACGATCGCGAGCTTGTCGTGTCCGTGGTCCCGTCCCGCATCACACTTTTACCTCCCAAGTCATGTTGGAACAATTGGTACGCTGATCAGACCTGTATTTTAGATTTTGGACACCCAACCCCTACTTATCTAAATTATTTTAAATAAAGTTAGCTTTTAAAACTAACTTAATTCTGAATTGAATAATTTGAGTGCCGAGCTCAAATCGGATATCCGATTTAGATTCTGTCAGCTCTCCTAGGTCACTTTTACCTCCGAGGTCGTGTTGGAACGATCAGCACTCCGATCAGACCGATATTTTAGATTTTGGACCCCCCAACCCCTACTTATCTAAATTATTTTAAACAAAGTTAACTTTTAAAACTAACTTAGTTCTGAATTGAGTAATTTAAGCACCGAGCACAAATCAGGTATTCGATTTGGATTCCGTCAGCTCTCATATAAACTCATTCTATCTCATATAAACCATTTTAGACTGACTCATTCATATATATTCATTGATTTTATAAGTTGAACTTCTACCAAAATAAAAATAGAACAAACACTCATAAGAGGGGGTTGTGCCGTGGTCGGGGGTGCTCCATGAGGGAGAATCCTTGCCTGGGAGAGGAGGTCAGTGAGTGCCTGCAACATGCGCGCCTCCTAGCTTGACATCTCTGTCCTCAACTCGCGTTGGAAATCAGACATCTCCGCTTGTACGATGTCTCTGACGTCGCTGGGAGAAGTACTGGGGCCAGGTGGGGGCGTACTAAAGGCACTGCTACTAGTCAGGGCAATGCCTAAACTCGCACACGATGATATCACCGTGCTAGTCTCCAGGCTCTGCCCAAAACCATATAGCCGGCCTTTCTTCGGTACGCCAACTGCTGCCACACAAGCTGTCGGATCTAACTCTGGCTACTGCGCGTCTCCCTCCCCGTACTTCTCTGTCACATGTCTGCTATATGTTTCCTACAAATTGAATAAAAAACTTTTAAATTTCATATGAATCAATCATATTTAAATGAAAAGAAAAACTTGCATATGTATATAAACTTACCGCTACTGAGCGGGCTCTCTCACTAACAAACTAATCCATCCTCTTCTTTTTGTGTGTTCTGTCGAACACCTCGAGGAACGACGGAGCTCAATTGAGCTCCACGGCCCGTTTTACAATTCATAGTAAAAAAATGTCATATGTATGGATAAAATATAAGAAGATAAATTGAAACATTACTTAATAATTTTTATTTATGGGTCGCGAAAGAGACAGACCCACTCGTATGCACATTTGCGTCTGGTTGTGACGCCCTATTTGCTATGGCTTTTGGGATTTTTCTATCCACTTGGGCTTGGCCCATTTGTCACAAATAGCATCCCAATACTCTTTCCTCGTCTAAAGAGGGTGCTGCTCCTTCCACAGATGTCGGTCTTGGCTCCCACTAGCTTTTTTCTGAGCTTTTACTCGGGCCTCATGCAATGTCTTTTGGTAATTTGTCTGCACAATACCCTCCCAGGCAGAATGAGCTCTCGTCCCATCTTCTCCACTCGTGAACTGATAAGTTTGTTGTAAATAAATTAAGTTATATGGGTTAGTATACTATTCTGAATTGAGTTTGTGAAAGACGTGAATTAAATGATTAAATTACTTAGTGTGAACATGTCGAACAATAAATCCTGGATGCTGATCGAAACTTCTTCGAAAGACATTGTCGGCCCGATAACATGCTCAATTACTAGTGTCATAGAATGACGGACAGCCCTGATAGGTTCTAATTTATCACTAAAATTACAAATGTTAAAATAGTTGGCATTACACAGTAGAGGGATAAATAATGAATATAATTCATAACCATATAAATTTACCTGGAGATCCAGCACAGTAGACGTCCATCATGGGCCCCGCCTCCCTCGCCCTTATGACGACTGTCGACATCCTCTATCGGCTGGGTGGAGGAGCCGACAGGGGCACTAGGGCCTGTAAGAATTAAATCACATAAGCATAACATTTAATCAAAGAATATTTGACTATAAACTGAAAGAGACATACCTGTATCGGGAGGTGGTGGGGGTGTGCCCTGCACAGCTGGTGGGAGGGCACTAGGACCTATAAGAATTAAATGTCATAAGCATAACATTTAATCAATGAATATCTTGCTATAAATTTAAATAGACGTACATGTAGCGGGAGGTGGTGGGGGTGTGCCCTGCACAGCTGATGGGAGGGCACTGGGACCTGTAAGAATTAAATGTCATAAGCATAACATTTAATCATTGAATATTTTACTATAAATTTAAATAGACATATATGTAGCGGGAGGTGGTGGGGGTGTGCTCTGCACAACTGGTGGGAGGGCACTAGGACCTGTAAGAATTAAATGTCATAAGTAAAACATATAATTGAAGAATATTTTGATAGAAATTAAAATATACATACCTGAAGCGGGAGGTGGTGGGGGTGTGCCCTGCATAGCTAGTGGGAGGGCACTGGGACCTGTAAAAATTAAATATCATAAGTAAAATATATAATCACACAACAATATTTCATTGCATATTCAAAATAGACATACCTGTCAGCTGCGGTGGTGGCGGTGTGCCATGTGCAGCTGGTGAGCCGACACTCAAACCTATAATAAATAAATCTTTTAAGTTGATATATAATTAATACACTTATATAGCTAAATCAAAGAATAGATATACCTGTGCCCGAAGTAGATGCCAAAAAGGAGGGAATAGATCCCCTCCAACTACCCTGTCTCCTCCCACTCCCACTACGACCTCCTCGGACCATCTCTTTATTAAGAACAATAAAATTAATACTTATTAATCCATAATTATATAAGATTTACAAATGTCATTAAAAATTATGTAAAAATGTAAAATATCTTACTAAATTATCAAATATTATCCATTTCCTCTTCAGATGCTGATGATATATCTAACTCAGTCTCATCTCCGTCATCCGTAGTAGCCTCATCAGACTCCTCCTCCCCTACAACATCAATATTTAGGTCCGTCGGATCGACTTCTTCCACTTCATTTAGTGGCTCATCAAATGATGCATACATCTCACTTATCATTATGCATACATCGAATTAAACAACATCTAATTTAAAAAACATTCAAATGAAGAACATCAAAGCTAAATAAGAAAGCACCAAGGAGAGGACACAAAGAAATCTCCCCCCAAACCCCAAAAAAATACCATACCCCCTCCCCTCCTCCCCCGTCCCTTCCCGTCCCCCACCTACTAGGGTTTGAGTTTTTGGTCCATACGCTCATAGCCTTGTAAGTTTTCATAAGAATGAATGTAATCGTATAAAGTTTTCATGCTTATATTTTTGTGAGTGGCAAACTAAGTTCCTGGTGTTTTTGCAGGTCAGAAGAAGTTCTGAAAGGCTTTACATTATATGGGATTAAGGTGAGATCTAACCATGCTCAAATGAATGCAAAATTAATTAATTTCAGCATGTTCAAGAAAGGAGTCGACCCCTGGGGTCGACCCCTCTTAGGCCATGGTCTGTTTGTTAGACAGATAAGGCACTGACAGCAAAGGAGTCAACCCCTGGGGTTGACCCCTTGTGGTGGATGAGTCAACCTAGGTCGACCTGTATGGTGGCTAGGTCGACCTGTGTGGTGGATGAGTCGACCTAGGTCGACCAGTGTGGTGGCTAGGTCGACCTGTGTGGTGGATAAGTGGTGCGGACACCCGAGCTGTTGATCGGCACGACACACCGAGCCACCGGTACCGCACACGGAGCACGACACGAGCCACCTCAGCGTCCATATGGCTCGGAGACAGCTTGGAGACTCCGCCTTGAGCCTCCCCATTTATTATATTTAGCTAGACTTTATGTGTGTGTAATTTGTATTTATTTCGTTGCATTCGGTTTGCCATTTTGAGTGTAATAGGGGCTTACGAGTATTTCGGACCCCGTGGGCCCCACGGGCCCCCCGGGCCCCACCACATTGGGCCACCTCAGCCTAGGGTCCCACATGGGGCCAGTCAACATGCCACATGGGAGCATCTAGAAGTTTGAATGGTATTTGGACACATGGGGGACAATGGACTTGAAAAGTCCAAATGAGAGGCCACCTACCCCCACCTACCAAGTCCAACTTCCACATCCTTGCCATTCTAGTCAATAGGCCGCCCCCCCCCCTTTATTTTTTTTTAATTTTCATTTGTGTGGATGGTCACATGCAATCCTAGCCCTCAATCTCCCACCCCTAGATCCAACGGTGGAGGATTGATTAGATTGGTGACCTATATATGCTTGTAATTTCCATTTTTGATGAATTAATGCCATTTGGAATCAAGAAATTGTTGGAGCTCCAGCTTGGTGCGCCCCTCTCTTCCCCCTTGCAGCTGTGAAGGTTGCCTCTGGAGGTGTGACTCCTCCCCTATCAGTTCCGGTCATCGCCGCCGCCGCCACGAGCCGCCACCGCACCGCCATCGCCTTCGCCGGAGTTCTGTCCACGCAGTACCACAGCCACTTCCACGAAATTCCAGTCTCAGCCACGGCCTCAGATCGAGCTGGAACTTTTACTGGATGTCCCAGAGGTGTCCAGCACGTCCTCAGAATTTTGGTTGGTCATAAAGATCTCATTTGGTATTTTTTGATTTTCGTCCAATCACAGTTTCCAGATCTGTCTACTGTCTGTTTCCATTTCCACCCGCCCAGAGTTTCAAGTCTTAGGTCCTTTTTTTGATTTTCTTTGGTTCGCCCAATTTAACTGGGTGTCCCTTGCATCCATCCCTTCATCCACCATTTTTTTTAATTTTTGGTTCGTCCATTTCATATTTTCTAAAATTCGTTCTCAGTCCTAGCTACAGTACTTTCTGCCAGTTCCCAGATCCGACCACCAGACACTCCAAAAATCCTATCAAATCACCACCAGCTCCAAATCCAATTCTAAAAATTGTCCCAGCTTCATGGTTTGAATATCTACAAAGTTGAAGAAGAGCTTGAAGTCTGATTCCTACGGAAAGTAGGCGGTCAACGGTGGTTCTCAGACAAGTACCCTGTAAATCTGATGTCTCGGTTACTGTACAACAGGGATTTGTAAATTCATTAAAGTCTAGATCCGGCTAGATCCATCAGATCTCTTTGAGTCTAGATTGAAGCATTTGAAGAGAGCTTTCCAACGATAGCTCATGCGTCCCGATCCGACGTCGGGATCGACCGCAGCGGCTGTTTTCGCCGGAGCGCGCACCTGAAAACAGCAAGCAGAAATCCGTGGGCAGCATTCCAAAAGCTTGGAGATCGGAGTTGTTCGGCCACCGGTCGGTGTTCCCGGCCGACCGCCTTCCGTGGAGACGTGCCACCAGGGGTCCCCATCACAGTGGGACCCACTCCTGCAGATCCGGAGGCCAGCGCCACCCGTGGGCCCCACGGGCCCGCAGAACCCGCCGTTCGGAAAGCACTAAAACGCGGAGTTCGGCACCGCCGGGCGACATCAAGATGCTGCCCGTCAACCCGAGTTGCGTGATTCCCGGGCTCCACATGTGACCTTTTACCTCCCTGCGTGGAGTGGGTCAAATCTTTGTATTGCTGTGATATTGTTTAACCGGGAGTCCGTGATTCGGCCGGGGTTGTCTTCGCCACGCCGGGAGCGTGGAGGTAATGGTCCGAACCTCTTGGCGTTCATTTGCTTAGCTAGTATACGGTCTTTTGCCGCTGCCGAGAGTGTAGGTTCCTAGCCCGTGTGTCCATGTCACCGCTGTGAGCGTGAGAGTGACCCGTCCCGCGACTCGATCCGAGTCCGGAAGTGAGTCTGACTACCTTGAACTCTGCCGGTTCCTTAACCGCGCACGATCCACGCTTTCCCTCGCATGGGACGCCGAGTGAGCTTGTACTTCTGTTAGCGACGTTTGCCACTAGGAGCTCGTAGTGTCGGGCTTAGCGTCTCCCTGGTGTGTATTGCTGGTCGCGTCTTCATTTAGAGTCCGAGGGTGGCACTGTATAGTGTCGTCTCCCGTGTCCGTCCCGCATCAGTTTGGTATCAGAGCAAGTCGAGTCTAGGGTAGTCGTTGCATAAGTCTTGCATAGTCTAAGGTTACCCCACACACACCTTCACTCGGTATATCCAAAGGTGTTGTCCGACCGTTAGGCTTCGCCTACCGGGAAGACCACACACTTGCGCGAGTGACCTTCGGGTCGATTACCTCCGCCGCGTACCGAGTCTTGGCCGTGTCTAGGGTGTAGTCGAGTCTCATTCTTTTCAAAAAAAAAAAAAGTGTTTTAAATTGCATTCTTTCAAAATACCAAAAAAAGGAGTGTTTTCAAATTGCAATTAGGTCTAAGTGTATCATTTAGTGTGTTTGCATTAGTCGGTCGTTGTCACCTAGTCCGTACGTCTTTGCATGCCCACCCGTCGAGGCACCCAATACTCGCCACCACCACCTATGGCGGACTCCCGAGCCCGTAGTTCCGATGAGTCTTCCACGGCCGAGATGTTCCGGGCCATCATGGATCGTTTAGACACGCGTATGGATGGTCTTAGTACGCGTATGGATGGCATAGGGACGCGTCTAGAAGGGAGGATGAAGGTCCTCGAGGATCGGGCCGGGGTTTCGGAGCAGTCCATTCAAGGCCTTGTTGGGAGGATTGCCGTCCTAGAGAGGGGCCCAGTAGCGGCGCAACCCGCGCCGACGAACGGCCAACAAGAGCCGGTGCAGCAACCCGCTGTGCCAAGGGCTCAGGTAGAGGATGTCGGGAGGCAACAGGCGCCTATAGTGGATGATTATGCCTCCGACAATGATCACGGGGGTAACGGTCGTCGTCATCAACGACGGAATCGTGATGACGAGGATGACGACCGCATTCTTAGGGGTGTGCGTGCGGACCCTCCCACTTTTAGCGGGTCCTTGGACCCTAGGGTGTATCTAGATTGGGAGGCCGGTATGGACCGGTACTTCGAGTGGTTTGAGATGACGGACCACCGAAGAGTCCGATATGCGAAGATGAAGCTGCAAGGGCAGGCCCAAACTTATTGGATCAATGTGGAGAGCCTGCTCAACCAGCGACGTCAACCCCAAATCGGTACCTGGGATGATATGAAACTCAAATTGAGGGAGAAGTACCTTCCTGCCTCATATCGCCAACGTCTTATAGACAAGTGGCAAAGCATCTCCCAAGGGAACCGATCCGTGACCGAGTACACCGCCGAGTTCGATGAGTATTATTTGCGGTGCGGGGTCACGGAAGAGAGCACCATGACGATATCCCGCTTTCGGAGAGGTTTGCGGCCTAATTATCAATATGAACTCTTTCGCCGCAATGCCACCACTTTGGAGCAGGCATATCAGATTGCTCTCGAATTGGAGCAGTTCGAGGCCGAGTTCGAGTCACCCCATCGGTTGGGCTCCTTTCCCCTTCGTAGTGTCGAGTCCCGTGGCTCATCTGGCACATATCCGAGGGCCCCCATGGCTCGACCTCAGGAGCCCGCTCGCCACGAGCCCTTTGCTCCTAGGCCTCGCCCTCCACCCCCGAGGGACCTTCCTCGTCCCCAGCATCTTACGGCCCCACCCATAGCCCGTCCACCGGCACCTGCACCACCCGCACGTCCTTTGTTGCCTACGCCTCCTATCCGTCGGGAGGATAAAGGTAAAGGACCTATGATTGGGGAGCCTAGTGGATCACGGCAGCAGTGTTATCGCTGCAATGGGTTTGGCCATTTCGCCAACCAGTGTCCCACTCGCCCATCTCTTCACATTGGGGACACACAGGCTGAGGATACCACCCCTGCGGGCCTAGAGTTAGTCAGCTATGAGGCAGATGAAGAGCTAGCTGACGAGTACTATGAGATGGGAGGTGAGGCCCAGGATGCCCAGCAGTTAGACGATACCCATGTGGGGGTCGTCAGATGTATCCTCACCCAGCCACAGGTCAGTGATGACTGGCGTCGGACCACTATCCTTCATGTATTCTGTAGGCTGGGAAAGCAAATTTGCAAGGTGGTCATCGATAGCGGGAGTTGTATCAATGCAATCTCCACGAACGCTGTCACTCGTCTTGGTCTCACACCCGTAGACCACCCTTGCCCCTACCAGGTATCATGGGTGGATACAACTTCCATTTCGGTCAGGCTGCGGTGCTTGGTCCCGCTGCAGCTCCACTCCTACCGTGACGAGATCTGGTGTGATGTTCTTCCCATGGAAGTGGGAAGTATCATTCTTGGTAGGCCGTGGTTATTCGACCGAGATGCCACACTCCATGGTCGGTCGAACACCTGTACCTTCGACCACGATGGCCAGCGGGTCACCCTCCAACCCGTTCGGCCCAGGAGCCCATCTGTTAGGGGTCCTACTGGCCCTAGTACTCCGAAGCCTTCCGTTCCCGGGCCTAGTACCCCATCCCCAGCTCGGGCTATGACCGTTACCTCTGGCCCAGGAGAGCCCTCGACGAGGAGATTGATGATGATTAGCTCCCGGGAAATGGAGCAGGAGCTTAGTCAGGGCTGTCCGGTGTTTGCCATTACGGTCCGAGAGGTGGAGCGGGACTCCGAGGGTGAGCTCCCACCCGAGGTTGTTCCCATTCTGCAGGAGTATGCTGATGTATTCCCCGATGAGCTTCCCGAGGGACTCCCACCTATGCGGGATATTCAGCATGCCATCGACCTTGTTCCGGGCTCTTCTTTGCCCAATCTTCCTCATTATCGAATGAGCCCCACGGAGCATGCCGAGCTTAAACGGCAGGTCGATGAGCTTGTGCAGAGAGGATCTGTCCGGGACAGCATGAGTCCATGTGCTGTACCCGCATTACTCGCCCCGAAGAAGGATGGCACGTGGAGAATGTGCATTGATAGTCGTGCCATCAACAAAATCACCGTGAAGTACAGGTTCCCTATTCCCCGCCTTGATGACATGCTGGACATGATGGCAGGTGCCACTATCTTTTCGAAGATCGATCTTAAGAGCGGCTATCATCAGGTGAGGATTAGGCCAGGTGATGAGTGGAAGACCGCATTTAAGACCAAGGACGGTCTATATGAGTGGTTGGTCATGCCTTTTGGGTTGACCAATGCCCCTAGCACTTTCATGCGGCTCATGACTCAGGTCCTTCGACCTTTCATTGGAGTCTTTGTAGTGGTGTATTTTGATGATATCCTTATCTATAGCCGCACCACAGGGGACCACTTAGACCACCTTCGGCAGGTCTGTATACTTCTTCGGCGAGAGCAGTTGTTTGCGAACCCACAGAAGTGTGCTTTCATGACATCTCAGCTTACCTTCTTGGGTTTCATTGTGTCTAGTACTGGGGTCTCCGCCGATCCGGAGAAGGTCCGGGCCATTGTTGAGTGGCCGGAACCCCGTACGGTTCATGATGTCCGCAGCTTTCATGGCCTTGCGACGTTCTATCGTCGCTTCATCCGCGGATTTAGCTCCGTCACTGCCCCGATCACGGATTGCATCCGTAAGGGCACATTTGTATGGACGAAGGCCGCATCTGCTGCCTTCAGGGACATCAAGGAGCGCATGACCCAGACACCTATCCTTCGACTGCCTGATTTCTCGAAGGTGTTTGAGGTCTGTTGTGATGCGTCGGGTGTTGGGATAGGAGGAGTTTTGAGTCAGGAGTCCCACCCGATCGCATATTTCAGCGAGAAGCTGAATGATGCGAAACTGCGATATTCCACATATGATAAAGAGTTTTACGCAGTTGTTCAGGCTCTTAGGCATTGGAGGCATTACCTATTACATCAGGAGTTTGTCTTATACTCCGATCATGAGGCTTTGAGGTACCTCCATTCCCAAAAGAAGCTGAATTCGCGTCATAGTCGTTGGGTTGAGTATCTCCAGCAGTTCACCTTTGTGCTAAAACATAAGGCTGGAGTGGAGAACAAGGTGGCCGATGCCTTGAGTCGGCGAGCATGTCTTCTTACCACCATGAGTGCCGAGGTCATAGGGCTAGAGAAGATGAAGGAGGCCTATGTTGATTGTCCTGACTTCGGTCAGATTTTTACTACTCTCCAGGCCGGGCCCTCGAGAGACCATGATGATTATGTGCTTCAGGAGGGTTACCTCTTTCGAGGTAGCAGGCTATGTGTTCCCCGAACTTCGGTTCGAGATTTCCTAGTGTGGGAACTACATGCGGGAGGTCTAGCCGGCCACTTTGGTCGGAACAAGACTATTGAGGCAGTGGAGCATCGATTTTATTGGCCGAGCTTGAAGCGCGATGTTGCTAACATCGTGGCTCAGTGCCGTACATGTGCTACGGCCAAAATGAAGAAGCAAAGCTCGGGCCTTTATACGCCTCTCCCCGTGCCTGATGCCCCGTGGCAGGATGTCAGCATGGATTTTGTTTTGGGATTGCCACGTACCTCCAGGAAGCATGATTCGGTCTATGTGGTGGTTGACCGTTTCTCGAAGATGGCCCTCTTTATCCCTTGCTCAAAGACTTCGGATGCTTCTAGGGTAGCCCGCCTATTCCTTACTCATGTGGTGTGCAAGTTCGGGTTGCCTCGCACTATAGTGTCTGACCGTGATGTTAGGTTCACTTCCTATTTTTGGAAGACACTATGGCATATGATGGGTACGCACCTCAAGTTTTCCACTGCATACCATCCCCAGACAGATGGTCAGACCGAGGTGGTCAATAGGAGTCTGGGTGATCTTTTGAGATGTCTTGTTAGGGACCGCATTGGGGATTGGGATCTCATTCTACCTATGGCTGAGTTTGCATATAATGATTCGGTGAATAGGTCTACTGGCATGAGTCCATTTGAAATTGTCACAGGTCGTAGGCCTAGGAAACCCGTTGACCTTGTCCCCATGCCTGTCCATGCTAGAGTGTCGGAGTCGGCCGAGTCATTTGCTAGGCATGTTAGGAGTTTGCATGACGACATCCGTCGTCACATTGAGTCCAGCAATGCACGGTACAAGGAGTTAGCCGATGCCCACCGACACCACCGAGAGTTCCACGAGGGCGAATACGTCATGATCAGGGTAAGACCTGAACGGTTTCCCTCTGGAACCGTTAAGAAGTTGCAAGCTCGCGGAGCCGGTCCATTCAGAGTGTTGAAACGCGTTGGATCCAATGCGTACGTTGTGGACTTGCCCGAGGAATATGGTATAAGCTCTACCTTCAATGTATCGGATCTTGTTGCATATAGGGACCCAGCGGTGATCCCTAGTGAGCCTTTTGAGCCATCTCCTCCCCTTGAGAGTGATCCCACACCTGAGTGTCCACTTCCACCTCCAGCCCCTTTTTCACGGCAGCGTGAGCATATAGATCGTATACTGGACGAGCAAGTGACGGTTACCAGGAGTGGATCTTACCCGCGCTACCTAGTGCGATGGAGAGGACGGCCCGCTACTGAGGACACATGGATCACACATGGTGAGTTGCAGCAGATTGATCCGGACCTTTTGGAGCGATACAGGAGCGATGCAGACCCTTACTCGACAGGGTCGAGTTTCTCCCACCCGGGGAGAATTGGTGCGGACACCCGAGCTGTTGATCGGCACGACACACCGAGCCACCGGTACCGCACACGGAGCACGACACGAGCCACCTCAGCGTCCATCTGGCTCGGAGACAGCTTGGAGACTCCGCCTTGAGCCTCCCCATTTATTATATTTAGCTAGACTTTATGTGTGTGTAATTTGTATTTATTTCGTTGCATTCGGTTTGCCATTTTGAGTGTAATAGGGGCTTACGAGCATTTCGGACCCCGTGGGCCCCACGGGCCCCCCGGGCCCCACCACATTGGGCCACCTCAGCCTAGGGTCCCACATGGGGCCAGTCAACATGCCACATGGGAGCATCTAGAAGTTTGAATGGTATTTGGACACATGGGGGACAATGGACTTGAAAAGTCCAAATGAGAGGCCACCTACCCCCACCTACCAAGTCCAACTTCCACATCCTTGCCATTCTAGTCAATAGGCCGCCCCCCCCTTTATTTTTTTTTAATTTTCATTTGTGTGGATGGTCACATGCAATCCTAGCCCTCAATCTCCCACCCCTAGATCCAACGGTGGAGGATTGATTAGATTGGTGACCTATATATGCTTGTAATTTCCATTTTTGATGAATTAATGCCATTTGGAATCAAGAAATTGTTGGAGCTCCAGCTTGGTGCGCCCCTCTCTTCCCCCTTGCAGCTGTGAAGGTTGCCTCTGGAGGTGTGACTCCTCCCCTATCAGTTCCGGTCATCGCCGCCGCCGCCACGAGCCGCCACCGCACCGCCATCGCCTTCGCCGGAGTTCTGTCCACGCAGTACCACAGCCACTTCCACGAAATTCCAGTCTCAGCCACGGCCTCAGATCGAGCTGGAACTTTTACTGGATGTCCCAGAGGTGTCCAGCACGTCCTCAGAATTTTGGTTGGTCATAAAGATCTCATTTGGTATTTTTTGATTTTCGTCCAATCACAGTTTCCAGATCTGTCTACTGTCTGTTTCCATTTCCACCCGCCCAGAGTTTCAAGTCTTAGGTCCTTTTTTTGATTTTCTTTGGTTCGCCCAATTTAACTGGGTGTCCCTTGCATCCATCCCTTCATCCACCATTTTTTTTAATTTTTGGTTCGTCCATTTCATATTTTCTAAAATTCGTTCTCAGTCCTAGCTACAGTACTTTCTGCCAGTTCCCAGATCCGACCACCAGACACTCCAAAAATCCTATCAAATCACCACCAGCTCCAAATCCAATTCTAAAAATTGTCCCAGCTTCATGGTTTGAATATCTACAAAGTTGAAGAAGAGCTTGAAGTCTGATTCCTACGGAAAGTAGGCGGTCAACGGTGGTTCTCAGACAAGTACCCTGTAAATCTGATGTCTCGGTTACTGTACAACAGGGATTTGTAAATTCATTAAAGTCTAGATCCGGCTAGATCCATCAGATCTCTTTGAGTCTAGATTGAAGCATTTGAAGAGAGCTTTCCAACGATAGCTCATGCGTCCCGATCCGACGTCGGGATCGACCGCAGCGGCTGTTTTCGCCGGAGCGCGCACCTGAAAACAGCAAGCAGAAATCCGTGGGCAGCATTCCAAAAGCTTGGAGATCGGAGTTGTTCGGCCACCGGTCGGTGTTCCCGGCCGACCGCCTTCCGTGGAGACGTGCCACCAGGGGTCCCCATCACAGTGGGACCCACTCCTGCAGATCCGGAGGCCAGCGCCACCCGTGGGCCCCACGGGCCCGCAGAACCCGCCGTTCGGAAAGCACTAAAACGCGGAGTTCGGCACCGCCGGGCGACATCAAGATGCTGCCCGTCAACCCGAGTTGCGTGATTCCCGGGCTCCACATGTGACCTTTTACCTCCCTGCGTGGAGTGGGTCAAATCTTTGTATTGCTGTGATATTGTTTAACCGGGAGTCCGTGATTCGGCCGGGGTTGTCTTCGCCACGCCGGGAGCGTGGAGGTAATGGTCCGAACCTCTTGGCGTTCATTTGCTTAGCTAGTATACGGTCTTTTGCCGCTGCCGAGAGTGTAGGTTCCTAGCCCGTGTGTCCATGTCACCGCTGTGAGCGTGAGAGTGACCCGTCCCGCGACTCGATCCGAGTCCGGAAGTGAGTCTGACTACCTTGAACTCTGCCGGTTCCTTAACCGCGCACGATCCACGTTTTCCCTCGCATGGGACGCCGAGTGAGCTTGTACTTCTGTTAGCGACGTTTGCCACTAGGAGCTCGTAGTGTCGGGCTTAGCGTCTCCCTGGTGTGTATTGCTGGTCGCGTCTTCATTTAGAGTCCGAGGGTGGCACTGTATAGTGTCGTCTCCCGTGTCCGTCCCGCATCAATAAGTCGACCTAGGTCAACTTGTGTGGTGGCTAGGTCGACCAAGGTCAACCTGTGTGGTGGATGAGTCGACCTAGGTCAACCTGTGTGGTGGCTAGGTTGACCTAGGTCGACCTATATGGTGGATAAGTCGACCTAGGTCGACCTAAGTGGTGGATGTTAGTGCATGTATCGTTCATGCATGATGTTGGTTTTCATGATGTCTAACTATGATTCATTATTGTTTTATTCATAATGATCAAACTATGATTCAATATGTGTATTGATGATTTACATGTTGCAATGCTATGTTTTTCATGAGAAAGTTTTTATGTGCGAAGATTAATTCTCATGAAGTCTCATGTTTAAAATCTTGGTTCATGATGAGATCTTTATTGATCTTTAAACCTTGATATTCATAGCATTTTGAATGATTTCTATTCCCCTCATGATGGAAGTAAACAAGTTTTTTGAAAGATGAAAGGTGAGAGGAACAATTGACTTTCCATAGACTCAACGCAAACCTCACCGAGAGGTTTTGCCAGCAAAGGGTGAGTCGGCGCAATCTACTCATTGCGTCGACGCAGGAGAAGACGGCGAGAAGATTCAGAATAGTTATCAACTAAGCAATGTGCGTTGAGTCGACTCAATGAGCCTATTAGGTCGATGCAACAACATCAGAACCGTGAAACTTGCATCAACAAGTAGCTTCAGCAGCAGTAGCAACAACATTTCTTCATGCCAAGGCTTTCATATTTATAGAAGAGGAGGTAGAACATTTTCCCTCCAAGGACCTGCAATTTGATTGGCCAAAGATTAAATGAGCTTCTTTGAAATAAACCTCTTCCCTGATTGGTCCAGTGTAAATAGAAGAGCAGGGGCAAAATATATTTCCAGACTGTAATCTAATTGGCCCAGGGGAAAATGGAAGATTTCCTTTCTTCAATCCTTTTTAGATCTGCATTCTGATTGGCCCATGGCAAGAGGAGATCTTTGACTGAAACCCCCTTTTGAAATATGCTTGCTTATTGGCTGAGGACAGAAAAGGACAGTCCTATGTCCTAGGTACTTTTCAGGAGTGTATTCTTATTGGCTCAATACAAAAAGGAGGATACCTTGAGAGCTGACCTTTCCCTTAGGCCAATCAGATTGCAGTCTGGAAATATATTTTGCCCCTGATCTCCTATTTACGCTAGACCAATCAGGGAAGTGGTTTATTTCAAAGAAGCTCATTTAATCTTTGGCCAATCAAATTGCAGGTCCTTGGATGCAAAACGTTCTACCTCTTCTTCTATAAATATGAAAGCCTTGGCATGAAGAAATGATGCTGCTACTACCACCGCTATTGTAGCTTAGAAAAGAGTCAAACGAAAAAGAGAAGAAGTAAGAGCAGCCCTTTAAGCATTAGCAGCCCAGAGCCAGTCGAGTCTTCACGTGGACCTTCTAAGAAGAAGAGAGAAAGGAGAGCAGACCTCCTTGTAGCTGGCCTAAAAGTGAGAAGAAAAGAGCTCAGATCTGACCAGTGTTCAGACCTGTTGATAAAGCTTCGAGACTCTCGTCTAAAGCCACCCTTGTGTTTTCCTTACTTTTTTTCTTATTTTCCCTTTGCAACTTCGCGTCTGCAAACCGTGTGCTTTGCTGTGTTTACAGTAGTGTTTCTAGTACTCTACTTTAGAGACCGGAAGTGGGTTTGGCTGTTGTGCAGCAGTGTGTGGTTGTGGGAAGCTGTCCCCGTGGTTTGTGTGTGTGTGGGGGGGGGGGGGGGGGGGTTCATCCCCATCAAGCTGTGTGTCAGCTGAAGCTGTGAATCATCGTGTGTGTGGGGGGGGGGGGGAGAGTTCGTCCCCGTAAGTTGTGTATCAGCGTGTGTGTGTGTGGGGGGTTCATCCCCGTGTGTGTTGAGGACTCCGTCCTCGTGAGGATTCATCCTCGTGTAGTGAAGCCTCGCCGGTTTGGTGACAGGTGGACATAGGTTGCGGGTTTGCAACCAAACCACCTTAAAAATATTGTGCCACTATGAATGATTGTGTGATTGCTCCATTCCCTCTACCTCCATTCACAGGTTCGTGTGTTAACTCCAACATATGCACATCTCATACACGCAGTCACTCTGGTGTTGGTTATATCACTGCTTAGACATTGCAGCAGATCCTCCAACCGTCACAGCTTTGGATTGCTTCATCAGATCAGCGAGCTCCTTAGCGCTGTGTTGATTCCGTTGTGTTCAAACCATGGCTTCATACAAGCTTTAATTTTTAACAGGGCATATTTTTTAAGGGATCTAATCATCCCCCCTCTAGACCCAGTTGCACCCAAGGGACCCAACAATGGATAGGTCGACCTGTGTGGTGGATAGGTCAACCTCTTCCATGGAGATCTATAAATTATTTTCACATTTTTAATTGATTATTAATATTATTAGTTAGTTTATTATTATTATTATTTTGTTTTGATCTGATTATATTCTTCTTATTATTATTATTATTTTGTTGTTACTTGAGCGACGAAGAATCAAGATTTTGGCAGCATCTCCCCATGTCTCGGAGTATGCCGGGAGATATAGCAGACACTCATCTACAGGGGGGTGAAGCGGGTACACATCCACGGAGCTCTAAGATGGTCCCTTAATTATTAGAGTGTGCCGAGAGCGACAACACCCACAGTTATATTGACAAATGCCCCGGGGGATAAACCGCTAATTTATGATGCCAACTCACATTGAATTAAAAGGGGGGTATGAGGATGCGGGGGGGGTGGCTGTTGATCCATTTGTTAAGTGAAGAAGAAAAGAAAACTATAGAATGCACCTACCGGTCTAGTAAGGGAGGGGGGTGCCCGTTCATCTTCTGAATGGGCAGAAAATAGCAGGAGAGAGGAGGCAGAACAGGGTACTACAAATCAGCTAATGGCGGCTTTTTGTATGAAGTAGGATAGGGAAAGAGACCGAAGCATGAAGACTTGTCTCCTCGTCACACTTTCTCCCACTCATGAGGACTTGCAAAGGAGAAGAACGGGGAGCGTTAAATGCTCTATTAGTAAACAAGGGGAAGAGAGATGCTACCGGTTTCAAATGAGGCATTAAATGCCACATTAATGGCAAAGGAGGAGGAAGATAATGGATACCGGAAAAGGCATTAAATGCCTTGTTAGCCAAAAGAAGGGGAGAGAGATGGTGCCGTATCATGCAGCGCAGGAGATAAGCCAAACAAAGAAGAAGAAGAAGATCATGGGGAAAATAGGGTATCAGATGTTCGCCACGGATCGTCACAGTAGCGTGTATTTGATTTGGGGTTCGTCCCCGCGTGTTGCTGCGTCTCAGCAGCTTGTGTTTGTTTTGGGCACTTGTCCCCGTGTGTGTGTTGCTGCATTTGCAGTGCAAGAAGCCTCACCGACTTTTGGTGAGGGGTGGACGCAGGGAGCCCAGCTGTGGTCCCCAACCACCTTAAAAATCACTGTGTCCTTATCTGAATGCTTGTGTGATTGTCCGTTTCTTCTATCTCCATTCATAGGTTCAAATTGATAGTTTCACACACACTTAATCTATTCAGACTGCTACACACATTTAATCTGCACACACAAATAGCTAAGTTGAGTTTGGTTCATTAAGCCACACTCAATTCTTATCGTCCATCAATTTGCCTCTTAGTGAATCTAAGTCTTACCTAATTGATTCTAAGCGTTGTGTTGAATTCCGCTGTGTGCTTTAAATAGAGCATCATCTAGCTATTTTTTTAATTAGGGCGAGATCAATTCACCCCCCCCCTTAATTACGTTTGCACTAAGGGACCCAACATTAGTAATGGACCGTCCCAACCCGACGGCATCTGAAACTAAGATCACCGAGGTGTGCTGACTTGGGGTTCTATTTTTGGGTGTATTTGAGTAAGAGGTTTTCCCATGTGGGTGAGATAGGCCGATGTGAGTTAAGCAGGCTGTGGGTGTGAGTACACGGGTGAGTTGGCAATTCTGTTCCCATGTTACCTATGCCTGTGAGGCTTGCCCCCTTGTTGAGACCCTAGCACATTGAAGAGTCCACCTAGGGTGAGGTCTTTATGTGTTTTTCCCATGAGACGATTTTGAGCCGGTCACTATGGGCCCCCTCTTCTCCCATACCCCACCGACCCCCCCACCCTCCCCAATCACCCAATGTGCCCCCCTCTGCTCCCCCTCCCCTCCCCTCCTCTCCCATCCCACACCGACCCCCCCTCCCATCCCCTCCCCTCCGTGCCCCCTTCACCCTCCCTTCCCCTAGTCCTCTCCCGTCCCCTTCCGCCCCCCACCCTCCTCTCCACTCCCCACCGTGCCCCTCTCCCGTCCCCTCCCGTCCCCCACCTACTGTTAGCTAGGTGCGATTGATAAACACAGATCCAGAGGGGGGGTGAATGAATCTTTCAAAGAATTCTACCCAATTTAAAATTCGCATGAGATGATAACAACAAGATCAGTGGACAATTGATCAAACATAAGATATGCAAACTCAATTAAACTCTAGGATATAGATAATCAATTAAATCACGGTCCTAGCATGCATCTAGCAGAAGCAGGCAATCAAACAAACCACTGCACAAGGATTTTTAGGTGGTTCGGTCCAAACACCTACGTCCACCCCTCACTCCCAACCGGAGTGAGGCTTCCACTAGTAACACTAGCATAGCAGACTCAGTCTGCAACAAATGCTGCCAAACAGCTTGACCAGGGGAACAACCTCCCCTCTTCCTCCCAACCGGAGGGACACCCCAAGTGACTCCCAGCCACTTGGAAACCAGAGACACACGGTCTCCCTTCCTCCAGACCCGAAGGGAACCCCTGGACTTGCTACCCACAAGCCCAGAACCGGAGGACCAAACCTCCCTTCCTCCAAACCGGAGGGGAACCTAGAGACCCAAGTCTCTCTTCCTCTGAAATCCAGAGGGAAACACAAGTGACACCATGTCACCTGCAAACTAGAGGTCTCGGACCTCTCTTCCTCCCAACCAGAGGGAAACAACCAATGACACCCAGTCAAAGGCAACCAGAGACGCAAGTCTCTCTTCCTCCACATCGGAGGGAACCCGACCTCACACTAGAGGATCGGAAGAACAGCAAGTGAATAGTTCAAAGGAAAAATAAAAACGCAGCAACAGAAAGCTAAAAAGATAAAATCAAATGTGGCTCTCGCAGGAGCTGGCTGGCCTGGATTTGATCCATGGTCCAGCAGGAACTTCTTCTTCTGCTTTTCTCTTTCTCCCAGCACGAACTCTCTTTTCTTCTTCTTCTTCTTTCTTTCTTCTTCTTCTTCTCACTGCTTCTGCCTTCTCCTTCTTCTTACTTCTTTTCTTCTTCTTCTCTATTCTCTATATCGTGGAGGCACTCTCTGCTCTTCAGCTTTTCTCGATGGCTCTCTTCATTTCGATCTCCCTGCCGATGGAGGAAACTCCATATTTATACCAGCAGCAGGCAGCTAGGGCTTATGCTCTTTTCGATTCCCGCCCAAGCTTGAGTGGTCCACGTGTCAGCATTTCAGCCTCTAGGATCACGTGCAAGTCTTGATGGCCTCATCCATTAAACCTGTCAGATAATCAGTTGAATAACAGTATCAGATGATGTATAGACTTGAAAGTTTAATTGAGTGTACAGACTTCGTGAGGACATCAGCCCAAGGCATCAACGCTTCCATCGTGCAGCGTCACCTCAGCTCCTCAAGCGAGATGCTCACGCCCTTGGCAACTGGCCAATGCGTCAACGCATCCTGTGTCAGCGTCGACGCAGTGAACAAGACAGAAAGCGAAAGACGCACAATTGCGTCTACGCAGTCAGCCAAGTGCGTCAACGCACTAAAAGCACAGAACCCATGAAGGCAGATA
Organism: Amorphophallus konjac; assembly: GCA_022559845.1. Classification (NCBI taxonomy): domain Eukaryota; kingdom Viridiplantae; phylum Streptophyta; class Magnoliopsida; order Alismatales; family Araceae; genus Amorphophallus; species Amorphophallus konjac. The sequence goes on from CM040129.1 coordinate 156,307,172, forward strand.
GGCTGTACAGACTTTGATGCTCAAAGACGATTGTATAGACTTTGTGTTAGCGAACGAGTGTATAGACTTAGTTGAGTGAGCATGCAGTGTACATACTTGAAAACCTTCAGCAACCTGAGTGTGTAGACTTAGTGTTAACGTGCCAGAGAAACCAGTGTACAGACTTCATGTTAACGTGCCAGACAAACCAGTGTACAGACTTGCTGAGCTTTCGCTAAGTCTGTATAGACTTGATGAAATAGTGAGTGTGCAGACTTTGGTAACGAGGGAGTGTATAGACTTGATGAAAAAGCTTGAGTTACATGACCAGTGTATAGACTTCGTGATACAAAGGCTGATTGAGCGAGCGATGTATAGACTTGGCCTTTGAAGAGTGTACAGACTTTGAAAGCTTATAGATGAGTGTATAGACTTTGTGATGAATGCACACGATGCAAAGGACTTTGTACATACTTGGCCAATGTATAGACTTTGCAAGCGCTAGGCCAAAGTATAGACTTCGAAGAAATGGCTGTACAGACTTTGAAGACCAATGCCAGTGTATAGACTTTGCTTCGAACGTAGGTAAAAGTGAGGATTGTATAGACTTTGCGAAGCACAGTCCATTGTACAGACTTCAAGAACTCTAGACAACGGACGCTATACAGACTTCACAAGATGAAGACTCTGTATCAACTTGAAGACCATGAGCCAATGTATAGACTTGCCTTAACAATGAATGTGTAGACTTTGAAACAGGAGTCAGGCAAACGGATGTACAGAGTTGGCCAAAGCAGCAATGTATAGACTTGATGCAGTTCTGCTGCCAATGTACATACTTTGATTCCCAAATGCGATGTAGAGACTTTGTGAGAGGCACACGATGCAAAGACTCTATACAGACTTAATGGCATGCAGCAATACACTGGACGATGTATAGACTTTAGAGCAACAAAAAGTAGACAAAGCAGCATGGCGTCAACCCAGCTGTTCCACTACGTCAACGCAGCAAGTAAACCAGCAACTACTGCGTCAACGCAGTGTCCTTGTAGCGTCAACGCAGCTAGTGAACAGACAGCCAATGCGTCAACCCAATCTCCAACTGCGTCAACGCACTGCATGAACAATTAGCCACTACGTTAACCCAATCTAGCCATATTCATGAATTAGCTATTCAAGCAAACAATCAGATATTCAAGCAGTCAAACAGTCATCTAAATTAATTAGCACACCTCAGTGTTACTCATGGTGTGTCAGCCATCATCAAAACCACACAGGGGCACAACACCTACCTCCCCACCCTCCCCTCCCCTCCCCTCTGTGCCCCCCCCACCCCTCCCCACCCTCCCCTCCCCTCCCCTCCCCTCTGTGCCCCCTCCCCACCCCTCCCCACCCTCCTGTCCCCCACCGACCCCCACCCTCCCCTCCCCAATGTTCCCCCCTCCCTCTCCCGAACCACCCGCCCTCACCCTTCACACTGTACCCCCTCCCCTCCCCACCGGATCAGCCCCCCTCCCTTTCCCGAACACACACCCACATTATAATAAACAGTAAATTCAAATTAAAATTTAAACACATACCCACATAGTAATAATAATAAACAATAAATTAAAATCATATGAAACAAATTAAAATCAAATAATATATTTTTAAAAATATATTTTATTGACCGTTTATTGGCAGAAATTCGTGAGAAAGATAGAACGAAGTCTGTTGTTGTCCCCGATGCTGATAGGCCTGCATGAAAATTTCATCACTGTTAGAGACAGAGAGAGAGATGGTAAATGAATGGGAGGGGGGTCTTGTCCCTCTTTGTGTGTGTGTGTGAGCGATAGTGAGAAAGTGAGGGAGAGGGAGATAGAGTGAGGGAGAGGAGACCGAGAGAGGGAGAGGAGATCGAGAGAGACTGAGAGAGGGACTGTGAATGCGGGCATATGTTAGAGAGAGAGGGAGAGGGAAAGGGAGGGAGGGAGACCGAGAGAGGGAGAGGAAGACCGAGAGAGGGAGAGCGAGTGTGACAGTGGGAGCGTGTGTTAGAGAGAGACAAGAGAGGGAGATGGTGAGAGGGGAGACGACGAGAGAGGGAGAGGGCGACGGCGAGAGATAGAGAAAGAGAGAGGGAGATAGTGAGAGAGGAGATGGTAAGAGAGAGAGGGGGAGATGGCGAGAGAGGGAGACTCCTACCTGAGGGGGGTTTCCGTGCCAGTCCCTAGACATCGCCGTCGCCACTCATCGGAGAGAAAGAGAGAGAGAGGGAGATGCCGCTATTGCCGCTCGCCGGAGAGAAAGAGAGAGAGAAAAAAATGCCGTCGCCGCACGTCGGAGAGAGAGAGATAGAGAGGGAGACACCACCGTCGACGGCGATGCTGCCGTCCACTGTCAGGCAGAGATGAGAGCGAGAGGGAGGGAGAGGGCGCACGAGAGAGTGAAAGTTAGGGAGACGGTGGGAGACTGCGTGAGAGAGTGAGAGCGAGGGAGACGATGGGAGACGATGGGTTTCGATGGAGGGAAATGAAATAGTTTCACACGGATTTTCAACGAAACAAATTCCGTCAAAAATTTCAGACGGATATTTCGACAGTAATTTATTCCGTCAAAAATTTTCGATGGACATTCCGACAGTAATTTATTTTATCAAAATTTTTTAAATATTATATAAAATAATCGTTCTAATTACCGATGGATATTAATCCGTCGGAAAGATAGTAAGTAATTCCGACGGATATTCCGACAGAGTTACTACCGTCGAAAATTCCGATGGAATTTTTGAGCGATATTTTTCTATCGAAAATGCAGACGGATTTTCAGACAGAATATTATGTTGTACACCTCTTGTTTTGATGATGACAAATTATAACCCATTGAATCCAATAAGTCATTGAATTCAACTCTCATGCATGCTATAAATGTGAAATGCAGGTGTAAAGGTCAAAGCAATTCAAGAAAGGGTCAGAAGAACAAGGTTTTCTGCACCTTTTGGTGCAGAAGTTGACTTCTGAGTCACTGGAAGTCGACTTTTGCACACATGCCAAAACCACCTGGTTCTAGATAGGCGCAGAAGTCAACTTCCATTGATGCAGAAGTCGAGTTCTGCCTGTCAGACAGAACCGGGCCTTCAGGGGTTTGTTCAGAAGTCGATTTGGACGCCTCCGGAAGTCGACTTTCACGGAGAACGTGTTATGTGAACCCTAAAATGGACCCGATTGTCACAAGATCTGATACCCAAGTTGTGGATCCATTATGGCACGCACATAGAGGGTCCCGGTGTGCCAAAGAACGTGGGTTTTTAATAGATTCTGTTGCATCAAATGGAGAAGACATGTTCTTCAACCTCTTTGCAGAAAAATAGGAGTTTTCCCAGCTGTTGTAGATTATGAAAAATCCACTAAGGAAAAAGAAGATATATAATATATGAAAAAACAAAGAGAAACAATGGGAAAGAAGAAAGGGGGAGCATGCGTCGATGCTAATGGTGTGTGATCGCGAGAGGGGTTACCTCAAATGAATATATCAATAAAAAAAATAAGGAGGGATCGCGATATAAATATCTTAAAAGATGCGGGGGAGATTATGAGTGCACCTTCTCTTCCAATCGGCCAGCCGATGAAGAGAGTTTCTCTTGATTTGATTACCCTTGCAAAATAAAGAAAATACCAATAAAAATATGGATTTTAAGCCAAGGTGAGTGTAGCATAAAATCCTAATAAAGATAAGCATGAAGAACATGAAATAGAACACACATTGTTGGTGTTTTGGCTTTAAACCCCTATGCAAAGGGTGGATAAAAAATGATGAATGCTAAAAGGAGATGTGAAAGCGTTGCACAAGGGGAGGATCTCAATTGAATTGAGATAATGAAAATAAGCTAAAGAGGAGGAAGATGTGATGCATGAACTAATTAAAATGCAAGAGAGAAATAAAAGAGATGAGAGAAAGAATTGGCTTATGGGTTTTCTCCAATTGGGTGAGGGCTTCAATGATCTCCAAGAGAGGACGACGCTCCAAGGATGTAGCTTTGGCACACGGGAGACTTCCTCCTTGAGCCTTCAAACCAGCAGCACCTCCCCTTCGATTGATTGAGCAGCCTGTTACACAAGGGAGAGAGGAGTCCTATTTATAGGGGAGAAATTCAGAGCTTAATCCCATAGAAAATAGGAAAACCAATTTTAATGGGATTTGGAAGAATATTATCATTGGGAAAGTGTCCTCCCATCCATAGAAAGCCTTGGGAACCCTTTCCCAAGTGGAAGAGAAGCTCAAAACGAAGAAGGGAGGAGGTTCTGGGAAAGTCGGAACTCTGTAGGAATGGGCAGCCAACACAGTGGTCGCTATTTAAAATAACGTCAATTCAAAGAGGCGCCCATTGGAATTAAAATATAAAAGGTTTAGAAATTTTCAAAATTATAAAAGAATTGGCATCCATATGGACAGCCACCAATTAGGAATTTTATAGGAATTTTGGACGGAGTTAAAACCTCAAAATATAGAAATAGAATTGGCGACTAGGGGGTCAGACGCTCATTAATGAATTGGCAACCTTCCAGACGGACGTTGAATTCAAAAATAATCTAAATTTGGCTCAAAATATACAGAAACGAATTAGCATCCATGTGAACGGACGGTATTTAAAGCAATGACGGCCATTCAAAGTGTCGCAGATTCGAAATAACATAATTTCGTCGCGAAACGGGGCCAAAAATTAAAAATAAAGGATTCACGTCCATATTCTCGGTCACCAATTAGAAAAAAGCTTTAAAACCCATAAAATTGGAAAGAATTGTGTCCACTCACGCGGGCGCTCATTCCTGAGAAGGTGGTTTTCTAGACGACCGTATCCAGAAGACGCGGTCGTCCAGGTGACCGCGTTCAAGGGCACAAAATACCCCTTTTTATTTTATTTCTTTAATGCAGACGTGGTCGCCTTGGTTCAGACAGGTTCAGCCAATTTATTTGTTATTTTTATTATTTTTGAAAATGGCGTCCATTTGAGTGGCCGTTAATTTAAAAATGGCATCCAAGGGGTTGACACCAATTCAAAAGAGCTCGAAAAATTAGAGAAAAAACCCAGAAAAATAAGAAAAATAGGGGAAAATATGGAAAAGTTGGAGAAAGCTAAATATTCAAGAAAAATGAGGAAAACCACTCAAATAAGCCGATTTAAAGGTCAAATTGGGGCATCACAATGCAATAGGAGATATGCTCAAAGTGATGTCAATTTTAGCGTGTCTACAGCTGCCCCGGCTTGACGTCTGCTTTGTAAGGGAGCGACACGGAATGGAATAAAATGGAGTGGAGTGAAATAGAGTGGAATGAAGAGGAGCAAACTGAAAGGTAGACGTCAAGGTGTGATGAGACACGTAATCAACACCACCTGATAGGAATTGGATCCAAAGTTCAAGATGAAGCAGTCTTGAGAGGGATTCAATGAAAGTAAAAGTTGTTTGGATAAAGGAGGGTGTGTGCACGCGAGCACGAAGGAGATAAAAGAAAGCGATCAACTTCCAGCATGGTGGAAGTTCCCCAGGTCACAAACCTGTAGGTTTCACCATTAGAGAGCGATTATCAGCCAATGTAGACGTGCTACAGCCATGGTGGATCTAAAGAATTGGATTGAAGCAAAATGATAGAAATCCAAACAAATGAGTTTTCAAGGAAATAGCCCAAAACTGCAACAAGGCGAACTGAGGACACAATTCGGCAAGGAACATCTCTTATCTTGGAAATTAAGATCAATTGACTCTCAAAATTGAGTTGTTAGAATGATTTTCCCAGAGTTAATTCAAAGTCCTACATGAATGCATGCTGGGTTTAAAGGAAAAAATTTAAAATAAATTAAAATAGAAGATAATCAAGGATAATATTGTTAAGCTGTCCAGACTAAGTCAAGATACCGATTTGTGAGCTGATACTAAGCCGAAGCCTATTTATCTGCGTACCAACTCGCAAAAGAGAACCATCGTCCCCAGTTTTGGACGGCTCAACGGCCTATCCGCATGACTAAGATTCCTCTGAAATCATCATTATTTTTGATGAAGGGGAATTCAAATTTCAGATTTACCAAAGCCACAAGGTCCTTGATATATTCTAATAGCGTAGATAACATATAGTAAAAATACATACAGGGGAAGATGGAGCAATATGCATGTGGGAACTGAGCAATGCAACGCAATGCAATCAATCACCGTGGGACCTGAGTGATGTCCGAACTGTGGGAGCAAAAGCTTCTTCCTACGCTCAAAATTTGATTAGCCAAGATATAGTGAAGTATAAAAAGCAATGAATTAGGCAATTAAAGTATAGTAACCATAGCATGGAAAAGCATGTATCAAAGCATTGTTTTAAACATTCAAACATGGATAGCATGGCGGAAAAAGCATTGCATGAGTGTTGCGCGTGTTTTTTTTATATGCCGAATAACCGGGGTGAAAGAAGGGATACAGCGGGGAAGAAAGACACGGGAGTTTGATATATCTCGGGTATCCTCCTAACGGTTGCATGTCTCTCACGGCGGTATCGGGCACTCTCCTTTTACGGAAAATTGAAAGGAGATGAATGGCACGGGAATGTAAAAGTACGGATTAACCGAACAGGGTGCGGGCGTGTCAGTCGATTTCTCGACAATCACCCATGGAACCAAGGGTTGACTGGGGAAGCGTCACCAGGACACGGCACGTGGGCTCGGGCGATCAGGCTACACGTGGAGAGAAGGGGTTCCACGGGTGAGAGTGCATAGGCGATTGCGGGAATCATGTAATGGACGTCTTTCCCCACCGGCCGCAAGAAATCGGTGCTTATTTACATCGGATTGAATCCGAATACCTTCGTTCTAAGCTAAAGAAAAGTCTGTATATATGTCTGAAGCCGTCGGTAGGGGGCCGGGAGCATTCTTGTAGTGCCCCAGAATTTTATATAAATAATTTTCTAGAATTTATAAAGGCCTAAATATATTAATAAATGAATTCTGAGACTAATAAGTCATCATAGGCCCAATTAGGTTGAATAATTAACCAAGCCTATTTACACATCATCTAAAAGGGTTTAAGGCCCAAAACCATTAAGTTTGGCCCATATTCTAGAAGGTTACTTAGCTTATTTAAAGATAAAAATGAATTATATAAATAATAATATGGAAAAATGAATAAAATAGTTTTATTTATTTGAAACTCTATATACGTTGAATGTAACGGTCTATCGTGCGACCGTCACATGCTTGTAACGCATGGGTCTACGACCGTTACACTCCGTGAATTCCGTAAGCTGAAGAGTTTGATTCATGTTGAACTCTGGGAACAATAAATGTAACGGTCTATCGTGAGGCCGTTACATGCCTCTAACGCACCTGCATTAGACCGTTACATCCTGTTAGTTCCGTGAAGGAAAGAACAAGTACAAAGATCAAAACTTTGGACTCTTATCCACTAGAGATCAATGTAAGAAGAGTTATAACATTACTAAGGACTCTTAGAGATCAGGTTTTAGCAAATTAAGGACTCTAGAATCGATCTAATCTTTAAACCCTAGCCAAAACCGTATAAATAGGACCTAGTTCTGAACTGTGCGACCCTTACTTTTGGCTCGCAAGGAATCAAGGTAAGGAGGTGTAATCTTTGGTAAGTTCTTTATAAGTATTTGTTTACAATACTTTAGACTAACTCCTCTCCAAATTTCACGTCTTTATGTCAAGAGGTCGTGGAGTTAGAGCCCAAGGAAGTTGCTGAAAAATCACAGGAAGAAGGGAACTAGGGTTCGGTGTTCAGACCATAGTTGGAAGTTTGAAGCCTAGACAAGAGGTAGGTTATCTCATGAACGGCAAAAACAACTTGATAGGACTATAAGCCCTCTGGTTTGATTGAATTTCATGCATAGTAGAGCATCAATTTCATGTTTTACTAAGTTCTATACATTACATGCATCTCTTAGCCTAATTGGAAAATTAAAAAGATGTATCTTGTCTATTTCATGGATACCCACGCATATAGATAGCCTATACTTCGTTATCATGCCTAGAATAGACATGGTATTTGATTTACAGACATGATGTGAGTTGATACCCTAGGTTTTATATCGCTTTCTGTTAGCAGACCCTCTGACGCATCAGCGTAGGACCGTCACACTCATGTAACAGCCATACGATGGACCGTCACAGTCCCTGATTGCCTATTGATTTCTCTGTTGACTCTGACGCATCTATGCAGGGGCGTTACGTTATTGTAACGGCTGTTTGATAGACCGTCACACTACTGTGACGCACCACTTATAGACCGTCAGAAGCCCTGTGTTCTGTCAACCCTAGAAAGAATAAGATTCGTCAATCTTACTTATTATTAAGCCTAGTTGATTAGAGTTTTCACCTGATTATGTGAATTTAAGGTTATTTTAATTATTCATAATAGGGGTTGCATGATTTCAGGAACTTAATGGTATTTTAAGTTATGTTAGTTTCATAAGCCAAAAATTCTATAGTCTTGTATTCTAAATCATGATTCTTTTAACTATTGTATTTTCGGAGTTTTCATCATGATTTTCACGTTGATACTTGTATCTCTCTATCAATAGAGTCATTTCTATAAGTACATGGCACATACTCCAATATGTTGACCATTAGTTCACACTTTGCACTATAGGAACACAATCTTGGACTTGAGGACCTCTTTATTCGATATTCCTTCCAATGGACTAGGAAATCTTGTTTCAAGGCCTCCGTAATTCTCCGCGAGCCTGGGATTCCAACTAGGACGCCGAGTTGGTTGTACCATTAAAGCCCATTAATTAGAATACACTATCGTTGTTTTCTGATTCTAGTAATGTAACGGCCTTGTATTGGACCGTCAGGCTCATGTAACGGCCCAATATACAATCGTCACATTCATCTAAGGTTGAATTCTTGATTCTGGATTCAGACAAATGTAACGGTCCTATACTAGACCGTCACAAAATGTAATGGCCCAGTGAATGACCGTCACATGACTTGAATATCTCAACCCAAGGTTTGACCAAGGGTTGACATTTCAATGTTTCTAGATAAACCTTGATGATCTAGAACCTATCATATTGCTTAATAGACTTAATATAATGAATGAAAGTTAAGAGAATATACTGTTATGCTGCCGATTTATTTCCATAAGCATAGCATAGTCTAAGTCATTCTTGATCTCATATATTCAAATTGAAGCGTTCATTCATTGATTTTCATTATTTGGAATTGTTATATTCTTGGCCATACTTTACTGTTACATACGTGGAAGTAGCTTAATTTATACCTGAAGATACGATCGAGCACTGATTGTGTTCAAGGGCTCTATGCTAGTCCCCTCGGCTGATTGTCAGAAACATACTATTTTATAAATCATGGGGTATGATGCTACTGGCGTCGCATTGCGCTGGGAGTACTATTTCTATAAATAACTGAAGATCCACGACACGACATGACATTCTTGCTTGATATTCCACAGAAATTCACGAAGTACTTGCTCATAAGCATAAGATGCTAAAGTGTTGATTATGTGACTTCCTAGTACATTCTCGATATATTCTTGTTCATGAAAGGCCAATATCATGTTATTGTTCTATTCTTACTAGTTCAGTCTTGTTCTCATTCCATCTTATATGATTGTCTTGTTACTTTGATTTAATCGCGTGATCATCGCATTGCATGATTTTACCTTATTTTTTTAGAGCAAAAATATTAATCACTTTAATAGTGCCTTCACGTTGATGCGAAGATACCTACTGGGCAAGTGTGCTCATTACCTATTTCCAATCTTTTTCAGGAAATGAAAGTGAGTCAGGTTCGGATTCGGATTATTCAAGTAGCGGATCAGAGAGTGATTAAAGATGAGCGAAGACTTAGGAAGTCTATAATGTCTAGATTGAGTCAATGTAATTTTCCTATTTCTTGAGTCTAGTAGAATGAAAGATGATGAAAAGTGGTTGTATTTCGAGTATTGATCATTTATGAAATAAAGTTGGAGTTTGATTAAATTCTGTGTGTTGAGTCCCGGAGGGTGGCAATCAAGAGGGGAGGGGTGAATTGATGGCCAATTAAAAGAAACTACCTACGTGAATTCTATACTAATTATGCACACAAGCTCTAGCCTTACACGAACAGGATCACACTCGTGAATGCGTGTGAAGTGGGTGTGATTGATAGAGAAAATGGTGAATGCTCACCTCACCGCGAAGCCCACTCGACAAGTAAACGGAATAGCAAACCACAATTGACACACGGAATTTTTAGGTGGTTCGGGTACACTGCCGTGTCCCCTATGTCCACCCCTCACACAGAGGATTAAGACTTCACTATGTAGTGAATCACACACACACACACACACACACACACACACACACACACACACACACACACACACACACACACACACACACGCACGTTCGTGTTACCAAACACGAACTCCACACACAAATATCTGAAATGATGATTAGAAATGTATGCTCAAGTTTAAGCTAAATGATTCAGAGTGGAAAGAGTGAAGAAGGATTGATTTATCCTGGTTGGAGCTCCCCCTTTCTCTTCTGTGAATTTTATCAAACACTTGTGCAGCACGATGACCGTTCTTGACGATCTTGGCTCGGATGTGGCTGAATCTCGATTTCACTCGCAGCCAGCAGCAGAGGCTTGATTGGAACTTTGATTCCTCCTTCTTCCCTTCACATTCACGCACACACCAAGTTGGAACAAGGGCTGGAGGTGGCTGCTGCGACCTGCACACACAAATGTTAGGAAGAAATCCAAAATCAGGACATACGAATTTCTCTTAGGGTTTTCATCCTCTACAAGTTGTAATATAGGCCAAGGGTGGTCAAGGGACAGCCATGGGATAAGATCCACTTGTTATGGAGTGGATTAAGGACAGCCACATAAGTGTGGTTGGACCATTTGGTCAAAATGCCAAGAGTCCACAATCACGGCGCCGCCTAGACCAGAAAACGGTCGACCCTTGGGGTCGACCCTCGTGAGGGGCCAGATGGGCCAGACAGCATGGGTCGACCCTTGGGGTCGACCCTTCCAAGAACCCGTGCTGGTTTAATAATTCTGGCAACAGCGGTTTTCAGGGGTCGACCCTTGGGGTCGACCCTTGCAGGTCTGGTGAAGGAGCCCGCCGGGTTCTAAAAAATAATCACCAGGGGTCGACCCTTGGGGTCGACCCTTGCGGCTGGGGGTCGACCCAATGGGTCGACCCTTTCAGCTGGAGATGAAAGACCCACGTTAACAGAACCAGGGGACCTAGGGGTCAACCCAATGGGTCGACCCTTGTTCCAGAACATCCAAAAGATTGATTGAAAGACCCCCTAAGTCCAAGAACAAGTCTAGGGGTTTCAAGATGGTTTTTAAAGCATGAGAGGGAATGAAACTCAAACCATTTAAACTTAGATAAGTTCTAAACCAATTTAATCCTTCAGATCAAAATAAAGAACTTCAAACCACACATTCAAAAGTCAATATGTTGAAGTCGATCTCACCAACCGTCCTCAAGTTCCTTAAGCACGTTCCTTGCCCTGTAAAGACATACATTCTGAATTAGATTTAGCATTGTAATTTTACGTTCAAAAAGCCTTACCAGACGAAGTTACTCTTGTACCTCCAAAATCTCCAAGTCTACATCAAGGATGTGCATTTCCAAAGCTTTTCATGTTGGAACAACTTAATTTAAATTCACACATAAAAATAGTGTTTGGTCATCATCAAAATCTATTTAGTAATATCCACAAGGAGGGGGTTCAACAATGTCCCCCTTTTTGATGATGACAAAATACTACATGCCTTACATACACATAAGACTTCAAAAAGATTTAGCATTTTCATTGAGTTCCACCTTAAACCTTCATATTCAAAGTAAAACACAAGAAGCATTGTAATAGTGAAATACAAGACCAGCCAACGATGTGAGATTAAAGAACATAAACACGTTCCAAAGTACTTTTTCGACAACATAGATTAAATGTAAACAAGGTCTGAGTTCAAGGGCGAATTACATGATGCAATGCATGAGATGCAACTGAACACAACTGAAATGTAAACTAAAATTCAACAAGACTTAAATGCAACATTGCTAATGAACAGAAATATCAAAAATATGATGAAATCACACAGGCATGCAAGCATACATCACACAATACATATAAGTAGCCGAATAGTCTTTTCTCCCCCTTTGGCAGCATCAAAAAGGAGGGGGTGAAATAAGGATAACAACTGTGCCAATTTGAAGGAGCATCATAGTCTAATCATCATTATCATCCGGAGTGGAGGGACGTGGTTGACGCCTAATATATGCCGAAATTTCTTCCATCATGTGGGTTTGGTCGGCCAAAGCGTCAGTGACGTATCGAGAATGCTCCTGGTGAGAGAGTTTCAGATCTGATAGTTCAAGTTGCATAGCTGCCATGGTCTCCCCATACTCGTCTAACCGATCATCAATAGTATCCAACCGATCCATGATTAGCTGAACCTCCTCGGAAGGCATTTCCACTGCAGGAGCATAATGATGTTCATCTCCTACTTGTGCTTCAAAATCATCATCTTCATCTGCTGAAATTTCAGTGGGAGCAGCCCGTTTCATTTAACGGACCAGTACACCATCTACCTTCTCAAAACCCAAGTGATGGCATATTGACTGGAAGGTGTAGATGTCAGCTTCACGGATTGACTGAGATGCTTCGTGTGTGAGATCAATTTCCATATATTTAAATATTGTAGTTAAAGACGCAACATAAGGTAAAGTGCGGTGCCTGTGCATCATGCTTGAACATATATGATCAAGAATAAGAGCTAGAAACTTGATGGGAATTCCACTGAGTAAGCAATAAAACAAGAACATATGCTTTTCTGTAACTTTGTCGTGGCCTCCTCCTCTTGGCAGTAAAATAGTCGTAATCATACGGTGCAAAATGCGTTGCAAAGGAGGAAAGTGATTAGCATTGAAACCGGCAACTCACCGATCCCCCATTTCCTCGGATGTCATATAACAGTATACTGTGGCATCCGGAACCTCTATATTGCCAAAAGCATATCCTTCATTGGATAAATGAAAAGCTTCTACCAACAACTGTGGTGATAAAATGATTTCTTGCCCGTTTACTGTTGTGATGGGAACATCACCCGAAATAGCCAAGTTGCTATAGAATTGATGTACGAAATTGGGATAAACACGGCGATGTACAGACATGAAAATATCCAAGTTCGGCTGGCTGCATAATATATCAACTAATCCACTTAGATGGCGACTAAGATTTTCAAAGTTTACCGCCCGTGGACGTAGAACGGTCCGATCCAAGACTTTGCTTATGGGCTGAGGTGCGGCGATCTGAGATCGACGCCCTTGCCTAGAGCTTGATGCCTCACCTCTGCGAGAAGTATGCTTCTTCGGGGCCATCTAAAACACAAACCGAAAGAACCCACCGATGGGGTATAGATCTTGATGGTTCAACCAAAGAGGAATGCGAGAAGTGTGAATCTATGATCCTCCACAGACATCAGAAGCTTACCTCAAGGGAATGAAGATCAAAGGATGACACTTTAAGCCACAAAGAGAAGATTTCGCGCGGATGCCACCCGGAGAACCGCGGCTAGGGCTTGACGTCTTTGATGCCAAGGAATAGTTTTTAGGGCTTGCAAAGGGTGGTGGCTAGGCTAGGAGGGGGGCAAGAGAGATTTTATAGCCATGGGAGGGTCCAACTTAGGGTTGGAACCAATGTTCGAACGGCTTGGGTGCGGGTGAGCCGCCCCGCCGGTTTGGGTCGACCCAATGGGTCGACCCTTGGTACTCTTACCCCCGGGCAGAACCGGGTTCGCGAGGGTCGACCCGTTTTTTGGTTTTCAGCAATATGAAAGAATAACTCGAAGAGAATGTCAAGGAATGTCCGGCTCGAGTCCCCAATTGTAAAAATTTATGAAATCAAGGAATTTTGGATAAAATTTGGGGTGTAAGCAATTGGGGTATTGTTAGTCGAAATTTGGGAATATATGAGACGTGTAATGTCCTTTTGATCCGGATTTCTGACTTTGAACAAATTAGCTCCTTTGTGGGCAGTTTAATATTTCAAGAATGATTTCGGCCATAGAAATTACAAAGAGCATTGTGTGTATACAATATACATAGAAGAAATGCAGTAACACACAAAGATGATTTTTCTTTTATTCTTCACACAATATGATGCAAGTGCATGACAAGGGATATATTATATTCATGGAACTTGATACAATTACATGTAATGCAGTGACCTATTTATACATTGATGCACATGGCTATTATTCAGACTTTTCTATCCTACAAACCCCTAGTTCTCTTCTAAATGATGTGAACTTGTCTTCACTAAGAGGTTTGGTGAAAATGTCGGCAATCTGACGATCTGTCTCAATAAAGCTGATATCAATATCACCCTTGCTTACATGATCTCTAATGAAATGATGTCTAATTTCAATATGCTTGGTGCAAGAGTGATGAACTGGGTTTTTGGACAGGTTTATGGCTGATGTGTTGTCACAAAGAATTGAGGTATTTTTAAAGGATATGCCATAATCAATCATTTGCTGTTGGATCCATAACACCTGGGTAACACAACTACCGACAGCCACATACTCGGCTTCGGCTGTTGATAATGCCACTGAATTTTGTTTCTTGGAGGCCCATGAGACCCGCATCCCCCAAGAAACTGGCAATACCCGCTGGTGCTTTTTCGATCCATCTTACAGCCCGCGTAATCGGCGTCAGAATAAGCAACTAGTTCAAAACACGAATTACGTGGAAACCACAATCCTAAGTTAACTGAACCAGCAACATATCTAAAAATCCGTTTTACAGCCGACATATGTGATTCCTTTGGATTTGACTGAAATCTTGCACATAGGCAAACAGCAAACTGAATGTCGGGCTTGCTGGCAGTTAAATACAATAGTGAACTTATCATGCTTCTAAAGAGTTTTTGGTCCACTGATTTACCTGTCTCATCTTGATCAATTTTTATTGAGGTGGACATAGGAGTTGGTTGTGATTTTGTTGATGTCAAATTGAACTTTTTCAGCAACTCCATTGCATACTTCTTTTGATGTATGAACAGCCCATCTACCGTTTGATTTACCTGCAATCCCAAGAAAAATGTTAGCTCTCCCATAGGACTCATTTCAAACTCACTTTGCATTAATTTTACAAAGTCTTTGCTGAGAGTATCATTAGTGGAGCCAAAAATAATATCATCAACATAAACTTGAACAATTAAGATTTCCTTACCATTCAATTTTGTAAAGAGGGTTTGATCAACATTATCTCGTTTGAATTCATTTTGAATGAGGAAATCACTTAACCGTTCATACCATGCACGGGGTGCTTGTTTCAGACCGTAAAGTGCCTTGTCCAACTTGTACACATGGTCTGTATGCTTTGTGTCTTCAAACTCCGGTGGGTGCTCCACATACACGTCCTCCTAGATATAGCCATTCAAAAATGCACTCTTAACATCCATTTGAAATAATTTGATATTGTGACAACATGCAAATGCTAAGAGAACCCTCACTGCCTCAAGTCTTGCTACTGGAGAAAAAGACTCATCAAAGTCAATTCCTAACTCTTGGCTATAGCCTTTGGCTACTAGCTTGGCCTTGTTCCTAGTTACCACTCCTTGATCGTTTGTTTTGTTTCGGAAAACCCATTTCGTTCCGATCACGGAGTGATTATTAGAGCATGGAACAAGGAACCACACGTTGTTCCTTTGGAACTGGTGTAGTTCCTCTTGCATGGCCATGATCCATGACTCATCATTCAAGGCTTCTTCTATGGAGTGAGGTTCAAATTGAGAAAGCAAGGCTATGTAATCCTGATTTTCAACTTCCCTGAAAGAGGCTCGTGTCCGTATTCCTTCTTCTACATTGCCCATCACATTGTCCGGAGGATGGTCCTTTGGAAAGGTCCATTGCATTGGTAGTTGCTGTTCAACTTGAATTTCCTGATTAGCATCATCTTCTTGTGGTTCTTCTTCTTCTTGTTTCTCAGTTTTTCTTTCTTTCTTCCCGATATCTCCAACATCCAACTCATCATCCTGCAAGACAGATTTTTCATTAGTTCTATTTTGAGATGATTCATCAATAATGACATGGGGGCTTTCCTCAACTACAAGAGTTCTCAAGTTGTACACTCGATATGCTCTTGAGCTAAGTGAGTACCCAAGAATTATACCTTTGTCACTTTTAGGATCAAATTTTACCAGGTCTATCTTACCATTGTTATGAATGTAACAGGTTGAGCCAAATGGTCTAAGATATGAAATGTTTGGCTTCTTACCTTGGTAAAGCTCATAGGGGGTTTTCTTCAACAACGGTCTTACCATGGCATGATTGATTATGTAGCAGGCTGTGTTCACTACTTCAGCCCAAAAGTACCTCGGCAGATTATTCTCATTTAGCATGGTTCTTGCCATTTCGATCAGTGTTCTATTCTTCCTTTCAACAATGCCATTTTGTTCGGGGGTTCTTGGTGCGGAGAAGTCATGAGTGTAGCCTTGAGCCCTGCAAAAATTGCTGAACTCATGGTTATCAAATTCCCTGTCGTGATCACTCCGCACGGTTTTGATACAAAACCTCTTTTCATTTTTAACCACCCTGCAAAATGCTTCAAATTCCGTCAGGGCATCATTTTTATGAGAAAGGAAGTAAACCCAACATAATCTTGAGTAATCATCCACAATTACAAAACCATATAATTTACCACCCAAGCTGTGTTTTGCTTGGTCCAAAGATATCAATGTGGATGATTTCAAGGGGTCTCGATGTGGTCACATCATTCTTGCTCTTGAATGATGTCCTTATTTGTTTCCCCATGCTACACGCCCCACACACTCCATCATCGATGGCCTTCAACTTGGGCAGTCCAATTACCAAATCATTTCTAGATAATTTCAGCAAAATATTGAAACTAGCATGCCCAAGCCGGCGATGCCAGAGCCAAGCATCATCATTGTTCCTTGCAATTAAAAATAAATTATCATGAGAGGCATCATTCAAGTCTATCATATAAACATTGTTATACCTGAAACCAATGAACTTTATCTCATGAGTATTTCTATTAAAAATAGTGCAGTGGTTAGAATCAAAAATCACATTGCATCCTTTATCACAAAGTTGGCTTATGCTTAAGAGATTATGATGCAAACCTTTCACAAGCAATACATTTTCAATGGTATGATTTTGATTCTTACCTATCTTACCTTCTCTGATGATTTTACCTTTGTCCTTACTACCGAATGCTACCGTCCCACCATCCTTTTCATGCAGGTCCACAAACCATTCCTTATTTCCCGTCATATGCCGAGACCAACCACTGTCCAAATACCATTTGTTCCTTTGAGCTCTCGAGTAGACCTACAATTCAACCAAAGTGCTTATGGATATTTTGATACCCAAGCAAGCTTGGGTCCATGACGGTTAGAGGCACGATGCATATATGATCTATTTCTGAATCTAGTAGAATTTTCTTCATCATATTTCAGAATTCTACAATCATACATGCCATGGCCCATTTTTCCACAATAGAAATAAGTGATGGCTCTATCTCTTTTTCTCCTTCTACCAACATTTGAAAAGGAATTATGCATGTGTTTCTTTGGTTTGGAGGATGCTGAACTTATGGGGGCCCAATGGGTTGTTTGAACTTTTGATTTTTCAAGGATGGCAAGAGCATCCTTTAGCTCTTTTATTTGAGCCATTTGAGATTGGCTTTATTTTTCAGCCTTTACTTTGGCTTCATTGCAAGTAATGCTTTCAAGCTTTTCATGTTTCATATCATTTTTTAATTCTTCATGCATTTTCAGAAATGTGGATTGTTCTTCTCTCATGCATGAAATCTCTTCTTCAAACAGTTCAATTTTGGATGCAAGAATTTCATTTTCATGCTTCATGTTTTCATTTTCTGATTTTAAAGTATGGCACTCTTCACATGATTTTTTAGTATTCACAAAATGATCAATTTTCTTTTTCAAATTTCTATTTTCATATTTGAATCTTTTACATTTTTCATATAAAGATTCGTATGTACTTTACCATTGTTCACAAGTAAGAGTTTTAGTTTCAGAATCTACCTCATTTCCTTCGTCGTCATTGGCCATGAGACATAGACTTTGGACTAGCTCATCTAGTCCATCTTCATTTCCGGATTCCTCCTGATCTTCATCGCTCCATGTAGCCATCATGGCCTTGGGTTTCCTGAACTTGCCTTTCTTCACCTTCTTGATGAGATCGGGGCACTCACCCCACATATGGCTGGGTTTCTTGCATTCATAGCAAATCACTTCTTCTTTCTTGCTACTTTCTCCTCTGTTTGGTCCTTGCCTTCTTGGTCCCTTCCTGAACTGACCACCAAAGTTTCTGGTTCTTTTGAAGAACCTTCTTGCTCTTCGTGTGATCATGGCAACCAGTTCCTCATCTTCAGTGTTGCCAATGGAATCATTGTCACTACCCTCTGAATCTTGTGGATTCACCCTTAGGGCCAATGGTGTGACAATTTTCTTTTTCTTGTGATCCTCCTCGCTCCTTTTGATGTTTATTTCATATGTCATCAGCGAGCCGATCAACTCATCCAGAGTTAGAGTGCTGAGATCCTTGGAGTCTTCAATTACAGTGGCTTTTGTATGCCACTGTGGAGAGAGGGATCTTAGAACTTTTCTGACAAGCTCCTTGTTGGAATACTCCTTGCCAAGTCCCTTTAGTCCATTTGTAATTTCTATCAATCTAGCAAACATGTCAGAAATGGACTCATCTTGCTTCATTGCGAACAGCTCGTAGTCCCGGACTAAAAGATTGGCTTTGGTTTCCATTACTTCCGACGTTCCTTCATAGATAAGCCGTAGCTTGTTCCACATCTCTTGTGCAGAGAAACACGTAGATATACGTGAGTATTCATTAGGATGAACAGCACATTGAATTATATTCATAGCTTTAAAATTCACTGAACACTTCCTAATATCTTCTTCATCCCACTCATTCTCATTTTCAGATAATACATACGGACATACATTCTATTTTTCCAGTAGGGGTAGTTTGATCCATCAAAGAACGGAGGTCTTTGAATAGAATGCCCTTCCGGCATCATCCCCTTGTTTGCCATTTAATGGGATCTAGCTCTGACGACCGTGTGGTCGAGATTAAACAGAGACCAAGGCTCTGATACCAATTGTTGAGTCCCGGAGGGTGGCAATCAAGAAGGGAGTGTAGACATGCTAAAATTGATGCTATGTTGAGTAAATCTCATGTCACCATGTGACGCCCCAAAGCGGACTTCAATATTGATTTAATATGAAATTTTTATATTTCTTATAAATTAATTGTGATTTCTTGTTTTTTTCTTGGGAAATTGGAATTAACGCCCTGATCAGGGGCGCTATTTAAATTGACGGCATGGGCAGGGGCGCCGCTTTTAACAATGGATGACTACCAATATGGGCGTCATTTTCTGGATTTACTAAAAATTTTGAATTTCAAATAAAATGAAAATTGTATAATTAACGTCTCTCCTGAAGGCGTTTATTATGTGATGCCTTGTCGACAGGCGTCAGTTCATCATTTTAAATAAGGAAATTTAATTGTTTCTATAAATAAATTCAGAAATTGACGACTTGATGAGAGTCGTTATTCTAATTAACACCTTTGGATGTGTCGTCATTTTCAAGTGACGCCCTTCATTCGGTCGTCATTTTCAATTCCGTCTCCCTTTCGCCTACTTCTTTCCAGTAATGGTTCCTTCCTCATTTTGAGCCTTGTGTTCGACTGGGAAGGGTGTTTCTTGATGGAGGATCTTTACCTTATTTTAATCCTTGTTCTCCAAGGATTTTTGGCCCTATAAATACCCCTCCTGGGTCTCTTCGCGCGAGAGATGAGAGAACAGAGAGAGATCATCATTAAGAGAGCAGAGCTGCAGACACGAGAGTGAAAAGAGAACAGAAGAAAGCTAACGTAGAGAAGAGTGTTTTTCTTGATTGCAGGTTATTCTTCCAAGGCTTCTTCTCGGCAGTTCTTCATCCTCTCCAGGCTTCATCCTTTGCTACTGTTCCATCGTGCATATTGAAGCTCTTTCCCCTCTACTACTGCACACACAGCAGAGAGAATCTCTCTTTCTCCCTTTTTAGTTATTTAGTTGTTTTATTAGCATATCATCATCTCACATCCTTTTTCTCTAGCTCTTGCTAGACCTCATATCATATTGTTACTTAGCATATTGCATCCATACTTTTCAAACCTTGTTACTCCTCTTAGGGGTTTAAAACCAAAACACACAAGGTGTGTTCATGTTCATGTTCAATTTGATTAATTTCATAATCTTAGAACTTTGATACTACACCCTTTGGCTAATCCACTCTTTTATTTGATTTGTGTGTTCTTACAAGGTAATCAAGACTAAGAACCCCCTTCATCGGCCGGCCGGTAGAAGGAGGAAGAAAGGGTTCACAATCTACCCCGCTCAACACAAGGTACTCGCGATCATCCTTTTTCTTATTTGAGGTAACCCCTCTGGCGATCACATTCTCCTTTAGCATCCTACGCATGCTCTTCCTCTCGCCATTTAATTTTTAAGCTTTAGAAATTGAGTTTGGGTTTTATTCCCCATTAAGTGGATTTTTCATAATCTATAAATTGACGATCACGGTGGGACTTCTTTTGTTTTTAGTTTGATTACCCCTCCATTGTGCTCCAGGTAGCACCCTCCTATTGACACCCTCGCGTGTCCCTCCTTTGGTACCCTCGGTACCCCTCCATTGTGCTCCACGTCTCCCATTGACACCCTCGCATGTCCCTCCCATTGGTACCCTCGCGTACCCCTCCATTGTGCTCCACGTAGCACCTTTCCTATTGTGCACCACGTGCACACCTCCCACTGTTTAGACCATTTTGGAGCCCCCATATCATCTGTCATATCATCTGTTTAGTGAGAAATCTATTTTCTGTTGACTATCAGGGTTTCGGTTCATTGAGCTGAAATAACGCCCTCGTTGCTGCCGTTATTTTATAATTCACGCCTCTGTCAAAGGCGTCATTTCTTCATTGAATGCCTTACCGAAAGGCGCCATTTGCATTATTACTGTTCCTGTCCCCGCTCCCCGATCGCTGTTCATTGGTTTTGACGCCCTAACTCCCGGGCGTCATTTTATAATTGGATGCTTTACAGAAAGGCGTCATTTGCATTATTACTATTCCTGGTTACTGTTCACTGTGATTCACGCTTTTTACAGAGGCGTCTCTTCATCATCTAACGCCTCACCCAAAGGCGTCATTTGCGATCTCACTACCTACAGTGACTAGCGCCTGCATACAAGGCGTTATTTATTTATTTGGCGACCCCATCTGAGTCGTCATTTTGTTCTGTGCCCACAGAACTACTGCTCCTGTCTGTTTATTTGGCTGATATTATCTGATCATCATATCTGTTGATTGATATCACCTGTTTGCATTCATCTTGGCATACGGTTTGGGAGACCTCCTCTCCCCACACTTGTTAGGAGTTTTCACCCCTCTTGGTGAAGGAAGGACCCTCCATTGAGCATTCCGTCTCTTTGGAACGGAAATTCCTAAGCCAAGCCTCTGTAAGTCCTCGCACCCGTGGATTCCCTCACGGACGCTAGGCAGGTTGTACCATTGAAGTACCCGGAGTATAGTTGACCCATTCGTTGGAAAGAAGAGAAAATCTAGATACCCGGAGATTATACCCAAATTTTCAACCAGGATCCACCTTCGAAAGAAAGGACCTAATATTGAATCCACCCTAATTTCCAAGAGAAATCTTAAAATCTTGCGCTCATTGCAACTTGTGTGTTTCTTTTGAAAAGGTGATATCTTTTGGGTTATATCTTATTGCGAGACATTCATCTCTTTCTCCTTAAGCATGAAATTGCGTTCAGGTAAAATCGTCAACATGGCCAACTACGGGTACACATATGATGACTATGAGGAGGGTCATTTTGACTCGTTTAATGAGAATCCGTCTCAAAATCCTCTTTATTGTGATGGGAACTATGTTCCCTCTCCTACGCATGTCCACATGATGGACTCTACTCTTCCAGAGGTTGACCCTCCTTCCTAGGCTCAGCCTGCCACTTTGAACACCTCTGGGGATACTCCCTCCTCCCTCAATTTTAATGATGTTCTCAAGGTCCTTTCCCAGCTGGATGATTCCCAGCGCTATGCGGTTCAAGCCGCTTTGAAGGGAAAGTCTGTCCCCTCATCTCCAATCCTCCCCAGGCCATGGCTGGTCATTCTACCAATTTTCCTAACGACCAGGCGGTCACGTCCAGGGTGCCCTCGTTCCCCCCTACTCCGGTCATGACTATGCCGGCCCAACCGGTAAGTCATTTTGTTGCTAGGTCACAGCAACCTTCTGCTCCCCAAATCTTGAGGAGGCCTACGCCACCTATGCCAAATCCATATTCTTTCCGATCGGCCCCAGCCGAGTCTGATGATCATACTTTGCTCCTCCAAAGGCTGGCCAGTATGGAGGAGCAACTTAGAAAAGTCACCACATCAAATGCCACTCCCGAAATTATGCTTCCTCCGTTGCCGGTTTTCCACCTTCCACCGTCCGAGATGCCCAACTTTCGACGGTATAATGGCACGGGTAACCCGCACATCCATTTGAAAGACTTTTTGTATGAAGCATCTTTATGTCAGGGCAATAAGACTTCATTAGCTTATCTTTTTAGGCGGTCTTTGGATGGTCCGGCGCTTGAATGGTTTTATTCCTTGGAGCCGGCTGATGTTGGCGATTTTGATGCAGTTCAAAGAAAGTTCCTGCAGAAATACAAGGACTGTGTGGGTCCCTCCTTGTCCGTTACAGATCTGGTTGCTGAAAAGATGAAGCCCGAGGAGGACTTTGTTTTATTTGCTGACAGATGGAGGGCCATGGCCGAGAAATTGAAAGACACATTGTCAGAGACGGAGCAAGTCAAAATGATTATTTCAAATTCTACTCCACAATTCCGTCATATCCTGGCCATGAATAAACTAAGCAATATGGAAGAGCTCTATGAAAGAGCTAGATATATTCAGACGCAAATGAAGGATTCGCCAATCATGGGCATGTTTGAGCCTAGGCCGAAGGTGATAAAGAGGAATGTTAATATTGGCAATACTGGTGCGACCACCGAACGTACTGTTACTAACGAGCAGGTGAGCACGTTTGGCAATTCCACACCCTTCCGCCACTCTTCAAACCCAGGGCCGTCACCACAACAGCCCGCCTTCCATAATCAAGTCCACCAGCCAAATAACAACCCTCCTCAGACCTTACGGCCTCCTCCACCTCCTCAACAACAACCCCACATTGCTCCACCAAATCAAACACCACAATATCACCAAGTGCCCCCACCGGCCAATTATGCACCACAACAATTTCAACAAAGAAGGCCTTTGGGCCCCCGAAGGGCACAGTACTCCCCTCTTCCCGAAAACTTATTGGATATCTTTAATGCCCTCATGGCCGCTAACCTGCTCACATTGCCAAAGGAAAGAGCAATATGGCCCCAACATGTGGATACATCCCGGTATTGCGTCTTTCACCGACAACCAGGGCACAATATCGATCATTGCTTTCACTTCAAAGATTACATACATGACATGAATGATCAAGGTGATATTGATTGGGATGAAATGAGGAAGGTCATTGCTTCTTTAAAAGTCCGAAGGCCTCCTCGGCAGCCAGCAGCTCAACAGCATCAGCAACAAGGACAACCACAAGCTCCACAACAACAACAGGTTCCTGCTCCCCAAACCAATATGGGGATTGTTAATAATCCACTACTGGAGCATCCGGTCCCAAATCAGCAAGTAAATATTGTCACCTCGATCCATGAAGTGGAGAGAGGACAAATTTGGCATAATGAAAACGCCTCTGTCGGGGCTATTAATCAGAATTCTAATCCACCACCCTCACTGATAAGAAAGGCACCAGCCTATCCCTCCTTCCCAACCACAATGTTCCCTTATACGCTCCCTCACTCCTGGGCCATCCAATGCCAATATCGTCCCTTCACGTCCCCTTCTTTTGCGCCAACCCACAAATTCTCCATCACCCCAAAACCCTCCACCAAACAGACCTCCTCTTATTCGTACCTCGCCGGCAGCCGTCGCCCCTCCCGTTCCACCTCCATCTACTGCCACCATGATTCCAAGGCCCCTTCTTGTTACACAATCACCATCACCTCATTCCAATAATCCACGGTCGACGAGGCCCCTTATAAGAACCCTTCCTCCCACCAACCCTGCGCCTACACCAAGCACCACTCCCTCTACTTCCTCCACCCCTTTGCCCACACCGGTCCCGACAGAGGCGCAAAGAACGATGGTGCTCCGTAGCGGACGGATGTTTCAACGAGTGTTTCCCCAGCGGGAGCAGGAGCCACCACAGGAACAAGGAGAGCAAGAACAAGAATCTACACAGGGCATGGAGTATGATTGCCTCTTAGGCACAAGCATGGGCATTCTGTTTTGATGATAGCATGCTGATTTATTTTGATGATTGCAACACAGTCAATGCATTATGATATTGTGTTTTGAATTGTGTTTTGAATATGGCTGCTGATTTGATTGCATAGGACTGTGTCTGATATACAGCATTGAATGCATGAGTTTGCATGAGTATTGCATGATGCGTTGCCGCATGGGATCATTGTGTCAACTCACTGGTCTGTCCCAGAGCTGGTCTATAAAATGTGTCAATTGGTGCGTCGACGCAGTGGACTCAATGCGTTGACGCATTGGAATTGTTTTGAAAGAGCTCTTGCTTTGCTTCATACATCGCTCAAAGTCTGTACAGAGCCCTCCGTCTTTGTTAGCGTCTTGATATTTGAAGTCTGGACATTGGTCTTCAAACTCGATGTCTGCACATTGTCTTCGAAACCAAAGTCTCTACAATGGTCTTCACACTTAAAGTCCATACAGCCGTTGCCTCCTTTGTTGAAGTCAACACATTGGGCAAGTCTGTACGTTGCATTCACCTTCACAAGTCTATACAACAAAGTATATACACTGCAATGTACATACTTAAATCTGATGTCTTTATTCTTGTTACTGAAGGGAACAGGGTCGACGCTGGGAGCTTAAAGCATCCACGCATCAGTTGACGAAGCCTTCACGATATCTTCCACTGCGTCAACGCCACAAGCAAGCAGCGTCGACGCAGTAGTTGAAGAAGCATTCAGCTTCACAGGCTATTCCACTGCGTCAATGCCACGGGTTGGAAGCGTCGACGCAGCAGCTAAAGAGACGAGGCTAATGACTACTGGAATGCCTCATTGCGTCAACGCCACGGGTTGGAAGCGTCGACGCAGCAGTTAAAAAGGCTAGGCTGTTTGTTCACTGGAACGCATCAATGCGTTAACGCCATTGATTGACAGCGTCGACGCAGCAAGTCTGATTGCTGTCATTGAGCACGTGAACGGAGAACTCTATACATCAGACTGAAGAAGCTAATGAGGGGCACGTGATCCGAGGTACCTGGCTCATGATCCGAGAAGGACAAGGTATCCAGATAAGGACACGTATTCTGACACTCCATTGGATGCTGCCACGTGGTCCAAATTGCTGGGTGGGAAACGTGGAGAGCACACGCCTGCTGCTGCTGTTGCTGCTATATAAACAAGTCCTCTTCCATAGAAGAAGATGATCGAAGCAGAAGGTGAGAAGCAGAAGAGCAGAAGCAGAGAGAAAGAATAGAGAGCTGTTCGATCCAGAGAAAAGAGAAGAAGAAGAAAAGAAAGAGAGAAGAAGCAGAAGAGAAAAAGTGAGAGATAGAGAGCTCGAGCAGAGTGTGAAGAGAAGAAGAAGAGAGAGAGAGAGAAGGAGTTCGTTCCTCAGATCTTTGGTTCAAAACCAGATCTGAGATTGCTCACTTGGTTGAGCTATATTCCCTGTAGGGATACATTTCTTTTATCTTTCGTTTGTCTTTTTTTTTATTTTTTTGAAACTCTTGTGTTCAAGCTGTGTGGTAGCACTTGCAGTGGTGGATTCCACTGGACGGCTAAGCTGTATTGCCCAGCGGGTTTTGTAGAGGAGGATTCCTCTGGACAGCAAGCTGTGGGGCTCAGCAGGCGAGGTGGGTACCTTGGACAGCAAGCTGTGAGGCTCAGCGGGTTGTAGGCAAGCTGTAAGGCCCAGCGGTTCAAGCTGTGAGTCAGTAGTAAGCCACACTCGGGTTGAGTGTGGGGTGGATGTAGGTCTGGAGGACCGAACCACCTAAAAGCCTTTGTCTACTGTGTGATTGTTTTGTGGTTTGCCGAGCTTCTATATTTCTATCTTCGTACAGTAGATGTATGCTTAGGACGGTTCTTCATCTATTCTGGGTGGCATTCGCATTGTGCCCACTATCTGTTCAGTAGAAGTTTTCATTCCGCATTTGATTCTGCTGCAGTAATTTTAACGGGTGATTGATCTATTCACCCCCCTCTAGATCACCCTTTAGCGTCCCAACAATTGGTATCAGAGCCTAACTCTTTGTGCAGGACTAACATCCTAAAGAGGATCGGCCATGGATGCTAGAGGGCTAATAGCAGAGGGTCTGTCCACTATGAAGCCACCATTCTTCGATGGTTCCAACTTCCCATATTGGAAGAACCGGATGCAGGTCTTCCTCAGAGCCAAAGATTACGAGGTATGGAAAATTGTGAGCAAAGGTCCTTATGAGCTACATGAGAATGAGGAATTATGGACCAGAGAAGAAGTCCGGAAATCTACTCTGAATTGGAGCACTATCAACGCCATTCAGTGTGCACTCCATCCCACTGAATTTGACAGAGTGTCATCCTGCAAGACATCGAAGGAGATGTGGGATACCCTCGAAGTTATCTATGAGGGAACATCTGAAGTGAGAGAGACGAGGGCAAATATGCTAGTGTCAAAGTATGAAGCATTTCGGATGAAGCCTGGTGAGACAGTGACTGAAATGTATGCTCGTCTGACCATCATCACAAATGGTCTAAGAAATCTGGGAAAGAGTTATACTGATCATGAAGTTGTAAGGAAGATCCTTCGATCGTTGACTCCTATATGGCATACCAAAGCAACTGTGGTTGAGGAGTCAAAAGATCTACAAAAGATGAAACCCAATGAGCTGATAGGTTCCTTGATGGCGTACGAGATGAATTTACTACAAGCTGAAGAGCTCGAAAATAGGAAGCCTATTGCTCTGAAGGCCAAGCATAGCTGCTCAAAACAGTCCAGCAGCATTGGATCATCCAGTGATCGGAATTCATCTGGATCAGATCTTGAAAAGGATGAAATAGCTATGATCACAAAAGAGTTTAGTAGATTTCTTAGAAGAGAAGGGAAGAATCTCTACAGAAAATACCACAGCAGGAAGCAAAATAGGTATAAATTTAACCCTGCTGAAAAATCTGATGTTAATGCTTGTTATCATTGCAGGAAGACAGGTCATATGAAGGCTGATTGTCCAGAGTTACAGAAAATGAAAGGAAGACCATGAAAGAAGGCGCCAAAGGGAAAGGCCATGGTCAGTACATGGAGTGATGAGGAAGAAGGCACGCTGAGCACTTCCTCAGATAGTGAAAAATCAGAAAAGGACATCTGCTTGATGGCTAGAAATGGAGATGAAGAAGAAGAGTCTGATCAGGTATCATCCCTTTTCGAACATTACACTATTTCTGATTGGGCAGATGCTTATGGAGACCAGTTAGATAAAGCTAATGATATTAAGAAGGAAAACAGACTCTTAAAGAAGAAAATGAACTCTCTGGTTAATGATAAATCTCTTTCTGATAAAGTTGCATGCTTACAATCATAGAATGACAAATTGAAAAATGCATGTTCTGATTTTGATGAATTAAAGCATGTTGTGATTGATTGTAGGAAAGAAAATAATTTGCTGAAAAATGTTGTTGATGAGTTGAAATTGAAAATTCAGAAGTCTGAAAATGAAATAAAGACTTCAAATGAAAAATATAAAGCTGTTTTGTCAGTGAATGCTGAATTAAAGAAAACTATTGAAAATCTGGAAAATGAAAACTCTGACAAAATGAAAATTATTGAAAGCATGGCCCAAGGAACTGAAAATCTAAATACCTTGCTAGGGTCAAAAGTTAATTTCAGAAAGGAGGGTCTTGGTTTTAATCCCTCAGCTAAAAAGAGCTTTGAATTAAAAACCATTTCATGTGTGGGAGAAAAGAATAGCGGACCACTCATAAAAATGGTCAATGAAAAATTTGCCTTCAATAATGCTAAATCAAAAGTGTCCAGTGCTAAGGACAAGGGAAAGCAGAAAGTTGTAGAGTCTAGAGCTGCATGCTCTTCTTCCAAGGATAAGTCCAAGGCTAGGGGTCAGCCAGCTAGCACATCAAAACCCCAGCCCAAGGCTGCTAAGTCTCCATCACCATCAACTCCTCAGAAAAAGACCCAATATAGTCAGTTCAGAAACCTAGAGGATCAAAGGTGGCAGGGAGACCAAGTGCAGCTAGGAACCCATTTGCTCATCCCTATTTCCCTAGAGCCCAAGTCTATCATAACTTTCATCCTCAACCACTTAATAGGCTTGGGTGGAACCATGTACACATGAGGTTCGGGTATCAGAATTTCCCCACTTGGTATCAACCATATAGACCTCAGCCAGCTAGGAGATGGGATAGTCAGTTTAGGACATGGAGTCCTAGTCACCAAAGGTTTTTTGGTCAGCCTAGGACCAATTTGGGCCATAACTTTCAGTACATTCATTGGCCAAGGCACTGGCAGAAAAACAAAAATGTTTTTAATAAAATGAATGCCAGGACTACACAATAACCATCAAAGCACCAGAAAAAGAAAACTAAACTTGTTGGTGCTGAGAAAACGAAAAATAACAAAAAGAACTCTCAAGCTGTAGAATCCACTAAACCTTCCATCTTTACACAAATGTGGATCCCTAAATAGCTGTTGTCCTGTTTTCACTCTCAAGTATCTGGTTTTGTCTTGGAGCACAAAATATCTTGGGTTCCAAAACCTGCTCCCTAAGTGTGTTTGCAGGTATGTCTGGTAGCTGGGAACAAACTGATGAAACAGAAAAAGCTACTTCAGGCATATGACAAGAGACGGGGCCAAAATCCTAAGAGCTGAAAGAAATTGGAGGCCTTGTCAAAATATCTGGTGCAACACCAAGGGTAAAAATAAATCAATCTGGTAAAGCAGGTAAGTGATTTACCTTCAGAACTGAATTGAGAAAGTCATGTTGATTTGATTGTTTGATGTCTGATATTCTATTCTTGTCTAGCTGATCAGTCTGCATATCTGATGCTCTTCTCTTGCTATATGTTGAACTGAATTTGGATGCATAAACTTGAATTGAGTGCATACTTGCCTCATATATCATTGGTGCATAGTTTGCATGTAGAACAGTGTGTTGCATAGCATAATCCTTGCATCATGGTGTCAGGGGGAGCTGAGAGTTTTTCTGGTCAATTCATTGAATTTTTGCTACTTCTCACTGTCCCCATTTAGTTCTTTCATATCCTTTGACATCAAATGCTCCTGGAACTCAATGTCTATTGCTATCATTTCCCTAACCTTCACTGAACAACAGTTCTATTTCTGGTTTAGTACATTAAATGGTGATTATTGCAATTGTTCACTTATAAGAATCACACTTACAAATTGAAAGGAACTAAAGGTTTAACCTTTATAAATTGGAGAGTTAAATGTCTGCCTTCAGAATCTGAGATAAAAGAAAAACTTTTATAGCTCTTAATCTTTATCTCATGGTAAGATTAGAAAAAGTTTTTGTAATGCCTAATGTGTTGATCTGGAAATTCCTAGAAAAGGTGAATAAGAGTGTGTACTGGTTTTCAAACAATCACTCTAAAAGAGATAAGGGCAGCAGTAAAATAAGATCATAAAATGCTGAACTGAATATAGTGACAGAGCAATGGCTGAATTGCACTGAGAAATTGTGATCTCCTCCAATGAAGCAGGAGAACTCATAGTCATGAAGTGCTTCAGAATATCTCTGTTCAAAGGGTCAAATCTATAGGGGGAGTCCTCACCAAGTAACTAAGGGTATTAGCCTCTAATCAAGGTGTACCCTTAATGTCAAAAGTGAAGACTATCCTTTGTGGGTTCTGATCTGAAATAGGTCTAGTAGTTTATGCCTAGTAACTGGGGGTACCTGCCTCTGATCAAGGTGTACACCTAATGTCAACAGTATAAATGCCACTGATCTATTCATTTAGTTCAAGTTCTGAAATTCAAAGGTGAAAATCAAACTGCTGTATCCCTTCGAAAAATCAAAAGTCAATGAGTGAAAATTATTTTTATCAATACATGTTCAAGTTGCCTCTCTTGAATTTCCTTGTTTAATCACAAAGGGTATTATTTCTGACTTATCTATTAATACCATGTGCCCTAGATTCATTGCTATAAATGGAATCTATAAACTCTTGTTCAGGGGTCAAATGTTTTACTCTAGATTTATCACTGTTAAACCTGAATTTTTTGAAAATTATATGTTGCTGATTCTTATACTTTAACAGTTGTTTATAACCATGCTTCCTTTCTGAACCTTGATTCAGCTGTTGTCAAGTGACCCTCCTACCTTCTCTACCTTGTTTATCTGTTCATATTCTTTCTCAAAGGGGGAGCATTTATTTAGGGGGAGAAATAGTTCAGGGGAGTCTTACATTCAGGGGGAGAATGTTCTAGAGGAATTTGCATGCATAATGCACTTTGCACTCTTGTTTTTACTATTTTTCTTTTTTTGATCATGTCAAAGGGGGAGAAAATCTTGTGTGTGACTCACTGTCACATTGTGTTGCCATCATCAAAAAGGGGGAGAATGTTGTGCCTCTTAGGCACAAGCATGTGCATTGTGTTTTGATGATAGCATGCTGATTTGTTTTGATGATTGCAACACAGTCAGTGCATTATGATATTGTGTTTTGAATTGTGTTTTGAATATGGCTGCTGATTTGATTGCATAGGACTGTGTCTGATATACAGCATTGAATGCATGAGTTTGCATGAGTATTGCATGATGCGTTGCCGCATGGGATCATTGCGTCAACTCACTGGTCTGTCCCAGAGCTAGTCTATAAAATGTGTCAACTGGTGCGTCGATGCAGTGGACTCAATGCGTTGACGCATTGGAATTGTTTTGAAAGAGCTCTTGCTTTGCTTCATACATCGCTCAAAGTCTGTACAGAGTCCTCTGTCTTTGTTAGCGTCTTGATATTTGAAGTCTGGACATTGGTCTTCAAACTCGATGTCTGCACATTGTCTTCGAAACCAAAGTCTCTACAATGGTCTTCACACTTAAAGTCCATACAGCAGTTGCCTCCTTTGTTGAAGTCAACACATTGGGCAAGTCTGTACGTTGCATTCGCCTTCACAAGTCTATACAACGAAGTATATACACTGCAATGTACATACTTAAATCTGATGTCTTTATTCTTGTTGCTGAAGGGAACAGGGTCGACGCTGGGAGCTTAAAGTGTCCAGGCATCAGTTGACGAAGCCTTCATGATATCTTCCACTGCGTCAACGCCACAAGCAAGCAGCGTCGATGCAGTAGTTGAAGAAGCATTCAGCTTCACAGGCTATTCCACTGCGTCAATGCCACGGGTTGGAAGCGTCGACGCAGCAGCTAAAGAGACGAGGCTAATGGCTACTGGAATGCCTCACTGCGTCAACGCCACGGGTGGGAAGCGTCGACGCAGCAGTTAAAAAGGCTAGGTTGTTTGTTCACTGGAATGCATCAATGCGTTAACGCCATTGATTGACAGCGTCGACGCAGCAAGTCTGATTGCTGTCATTGAGCACGTGAACGGAGAACTCTATACATCGGACTGAAGAAGCTAATGAGGGGCACGTGATCCGAGGTACCTGGCTCGTGATCCGAGAAGGATAAGGTATCCAGATACGGACACGTATTCTGACACTCCATTGGATGCTGCCACGTGGTCCAAATTGCTGGGCGGGAAACGTGGAGAGCACACGCCTGCTGCTGCTGTTGCTGCTATATAAACAAGTCCTCTTCCATAGAAGAAGATGATCGAAGCATAAGGTGAGAAGCAGAAGAGCAGAAGCAGAGAGAAAGAATAGAGAGCTGTTCGATCCAGAGAAAAGAGAAGAAGAAGAAAAGAAAGAGAGAAGAAGCAGAAGAGAAAAAGTGAGAGATAGAGAGCTCGAGCAGAGTGTGAAGAGAAGAAGAAGAGAGAGAGAGAGAAGGAGTTCGTTCCTCAGATCTTTGGTTCAAAACCAGATCTGAGATTGCTCACTTGGTTGAGCTATATTCCCTACAGGGATACATTTCTTTTATCTTCCGTTTGTCTTTTGTTTTGTTTTTTCGAAACTCTTATGTTCAAGCTGTGTCGCAACACTTGCAGTGGTGGATTCCACTGGATGGCTAAGCTGTATTGCCCAGCAGGTTTTACAGAGGAGGATTCCTCTGGACAGCAAGCTGTGGGGCTCAGCAGGCAAGGTGGGTACCTCGGATA
This sequence comes from Amorphophallus konjac, assembly GCA_022559845.1. Taxonomy (NCBI): domain Eukaryota; kingdom Viridiplantae; phylum Streptophyta; class Magnoliopsida; order Alismatales; family Araceae; genus Amorphophallus; species Amorphophallus konjac. The sequence continues at coordinate 156,339,605 of CM040129.1, forward strand.
GCAAGCTGTGAGGCTCAGCGGGTTGTAGGCCAGCTGTAAGGCCCAGCGGTTCAAGCTGTGAGTCAGCAGTAAGCCACACTCGGGTTGAGTGTGGGGTGGATGTAGGTCTGGAGGACCGAACCACCTAAAAGCCTTTGTCTACTGTGTGATTGTTTTGTGGTTTGCCGAGCTTCTATATTTCTATCTTCGCACAGTAGATGTATGCTTAGGACGGTTCTTCATCTGTTCTGGGTGGCATTCGCATTGTGCCCACTATCTGTTCAGTAGAAGTTTTCATTCCGCATTTGATTCTGCTGCAGTAATTTTAACGGGTGATTGATCTATTCACCCCCCTCTAGATCACCCTTTAGCGTCCCAACAATTTATTGAAGCATCTGGACAGAACACCTGCCCGTATTTCTATTATGGAACTGATTAAAAGATCTGCCACACATCAGCAAGCTTTGAAACAGTACCTGCAAAAAGTAATGGTGAATGAAGATATCCCAGCCGAACAGGTTACTACTATCTTAAACCCAGTTAGCAATCAGCCGGCTATTACTTTTTATGAACATGAGTTGGCTCCGCAGCCGGCCAGGAAATATGCACTGTGCATCACCATTGATATCAACAAAATAGCCGTGAAGCAATGTTTGGTTGATACTGGGGCATCCATTAATGTTTTGCCACCAAGAACTTTAAAGATGTGTGGCATTCCGGAGAGTCAGATTCGGCCGTCCACTATAACAGTCACAGCTTATGATAACACAAGAAAGCCACGACTAGGAATGATTACTCTGAAAGTCGGTTTGGGTCCAGTCTGAATCACGGAAGATTTCCATATTTTGGATATGGACCCGACATTTAATGGTATTTTGGGCCGCCCTTACATTCAGGAACTGGATGTCGTGCCTTCCACGAATCATCAATGCATCATATTTCCACATAAAGGACGTATCATTAAAGTGACTAGCATGCCCATCTTGCCGACCGAAGACATACATTCTGCAACATCAGTGCCCTCCATGTGGCCTTCCAATATGCCTTTTCTCTTAGTGTTGGATGTTGCCGATCTGCGGCAAGACCCGATGAGGTCATCATCTCCTTCAACCCCTTTCACCACACAGCTATCCAAGGGCAAGAAAAAGAAAGGTTTGATGAATACGCCCGGATGGAACATTTTAATGAAGATGGGGTACCAAACTGGAAAAGGCTTGGGTGCCAATCTCCAAGGGAGAATTAAGCCTGTCAAGCCTCAAAAGATGATTCTCCGAGGTGGCCTCGGATACAAAGCACCAAGCAAAGATGAAAAAGAACCGTGGGCCGTTATGACTTCCACTCTCAAGGATGACCGGCAACCTCTTACATGGACCCTTCAAACACATTTTGTAACAGGAGGTATTCAGAATGATGATGAGCATACTACAATAATCACTTCTACGCTGGATTGTCAAGACGTACATGCACGGAAGTTTGCTCGCCATATAGCGCCACCAGCCACATATAAAGCTTTGGAGTCATTAAGGCCAGATAAGCGAAGGAAGATGGACGATCCTGAATGTGACTGGTATAGGTGGTTTGACATGAATGATATCTCTATTGCTCTGAGTCGCTTGTTCATGCCGACTGATCCAGAATGGCCACCACTAATCCATGAGTTGATTGAGAAGCCAGCAGTAATTACAGACAAGAGGCAGCTTCTGAGTGACTATTCAGATATTGGTAAACCCGATGTGCCGTTTGAAGAGGGTTTCGATGCAGACAGGCTGTGGGCCGGCCTTTTCTTTACCAAATCCATTCACCCGATGGCTGTTGTCCGTTTGATTGATCGGGTGTTCTTTATAGATATCCCTAGGACGCCTGCGGTCTTAATAAACTTCTCTCCAAGTTCACTACAAGTTTCTCTTCCAATTCCTCCCTTGCTCCTCGAGCAGTTTTCCAAACTCTCCATTACACCCCCGCGTGGGACATCATTGATTCAATCCTTCACCAAACTTTCAATTTCAACGCTCCCCCATGTTTCCACCTCCCATTGCTTTCTCCTTGAAAACGAAAAAAAAAATGCCAAAATTCAAACTTCCCAATCCATCTCCATTGAGGAGACTTCCTATCTTCTTCCTGAGAGTGTCCCGATTCCGGGGCCGCTCTTCCCAGATTCATTAAGTGATCTCCCTTACCCCTCCGGCGAGGGGTCTTCGTCTGTATCCCCTTCTGTACCCGCTTTTTCCTCTCCTCCTTCACCTTTATTGAATTCTAGTGATCAGGCTAGTTGTTCCTCCTCCTCTAGTGTTCAGAATCATGGGGTAGCTTCACATAAGAAATCCAAGGGTAAGCAGATTCTCCGTAGATTCTTGTTGGAGTTAGCTAGAAGATGTCGGGCTTGCTTAGCCGTCCCCGAATTTGTGGAGAATCCGATCATACTGCCAGAGATAGAATATGAGGATATTTATGCTTCTAATGAGGGTTTTGGTGTCTATGAGATTATGAATGATGAAGACCCTGTTGAAGAGGGGGATGAAAGTTACGAAGAATATGAGGACGAGGCTGATGCTTTTGCTAGTGGCATGAGAAGATTTAATGAACCATCAGCCTCAGTAGAAGAGCCTACCAAAGAAATAAATCTGGGTACTGAAGAAGACCCTAGGATTGTCCTCATCAGCAAAAACTTGCCGCCCTCCGAAGAGGAGGTGCTCATTTTGGTTCTTCAAGAATACAAGGACACGTTTGCATGGAGTTATGAAGATATGCCCGGACTAGACCCTGTGCTCGTTGAACATCGGCTTACACTTAAGCCAGGGTCTGTCCCGGTCAAACAGCGGTTGAGACGTTTCCACCCTAACATGGCATTAAAGATGAAAGAAGAGGTCGACAAGCTTCATAAGGGTAGATTTGTTAGAGTTGTCCTCTATCCCAATTGGGTGGCTAACATCGTCCCAGTCATGAAGAAAGATGAAAATGTTCGAATTTGTATAGACTTCCGGGACCTCAACCGCGCGTGTCCTAAAGATGACTTCCCCCTCCCTCATATTGATGTTTTGATTGACAACACGACAGGATTTGAGACTCTCTCCTTTATGGATGGCTTTTCAGGTTATAATCGGATTCGCTTGGCTGAGGAGAATCAAGAGAAAACATCGTTCACTACACCATGGGGAACCTATTGTTATGTGGTCATGCCTTTTGGACTTAAGAACGCTGGAGCCACCTATCAAAGGGCCATGATGGCTATTTTTCATGATATGATCCACATTTATATTGAGGTGTATGTGGATGGCCTGGTAGTAAAATCAAGAACAAGGATTGAGCATCCCGGGGTTCTACCTAAAGTCTTGCAAAGAGCACGGGAGTACCATTTGAAAATGAATCCCAAAAAGTGCGTGTTTGGTGTTTCATCAGGGAAGTTGCTTGGATTCATTGTTAGTAAGAGGGGTATTGAGATTGATCCCAACAAGGCGAAGGCCATAAAAGAAATGCCTCCTCCCAAGAATTTGAAAGAAGTAAGAGGATTGATCGGGAGGTTGCAATTTATTCGCCGATTTGTTTCCCAGCACTCACAAAGATGCAGGCCGTTCTACGAGCTTACCAAGCCGGGAGTCAAGTTTCTTTGGGATGACAAGTGTCAGGCAGCTTTTGACCGATTGAAGGATTATCTATCAAATCCTCCTGTCCTGAGGCCGCCAGTTCCAGGCAAATCGCTTATTCTTTATATTTCTGTCATGGATGACTCTGTAGGCGCTGTCCTAGCCCAAGTTAATGAAGAAGGAAAAGAGAGGGCAGCCTACTACTTGTCGAAACTTCTCAACCCATGTGAGCAGAGGTACTCAGCCATAGAGAAGACTTGTGCAGCTTTAGTCTGGGTAGTTCAGAAACTCAAGCATTATTTCTTAGCTCACGAGGTTCATCTCATTGCTCGTATGAATCCAATCAAGTTCCTTCTTGAAAAATCTATTCTCACTGACTGATTGGCGCAATGGCAAAGCTTCCTTTCTCAGTTCGACATCATCTACATTCAGCAAAAAGTAATTAAAGGCTATGCCATAGCAGAACATCTTGCTCATCACCCTCTCCCCAGATTTGACCCTGTTCGCTCAGAGTTTCCAGATGAGGAACTAATATCCGTCAATCAATCCGATTCGATGTGGACATTGCATTTTGATGGAGCTTTGAATTCAAAAGGGAAAGGGATTGGTATTGTTCTTCTATCACCTGAGGGTATCACCATTCCGCTCGCCTCTCAGCTTGCATTTCCAGTTACAAACAATATAGCTGAGTACGAGGCTCTTTTGGCCGGACTGGAGGCCGCTCATCAACTCGGTGTTACCCAATTATGAATTGTAGGTGATAGTCAGCTTATTCTTCGCCAAGTGCCGCATGCTCAATCCTAAACTCAAGCCCTACCAAGAATTGACTTCTGCTTACACCAAGCTTTTCACCAAATTGATCTTCGTTCACGTCCCTCGTGACCATAACATTCTAGCTGATGCTCTTGCTTCTCTTGCATCTTCCTTGGTTCTCCTTCCCGAAAGGGATTCCCATTCCATCACTGTTCATAAGCGGCTCATTCCCGCTACTCAAGACCCATCTTTTCTTAGGATTAAGGAGGAGGTGCTTAGGAAGATTGAGCAAGGCAGAATTATTGAGAATAAGGAGGTCATGCTATTGGACTTGGAAGAAGAATTGGATGATGAAGAAAAGCCGTGGTATTATGAAAATGCTAAATATTGCCAGGATCAATCATATCCTGAAGAAGCCACAGCGGAAGAAAAGAAAGCCATCCGAAGGGTTGCTCATCGATACACTCTAATTGGAGGTGTACTTTACAGAAGAGGTCTCACTGGAGTTTTATTAAGATGCCTATATGATGATGAATCTTGGAAAGTTGTGGAAGAGGCCCATTCGGGAGTGTGTGGTGGTCATGTCAATAGCCAGATGTTTGCTAAGAAGATCCTTAGGCTAGGTTTCTATTGGCCCACTCTAGAAGAGGATTGTTCTATCTATGTCCGAAGGTGTGTTAAGTGCCAACTGCACGCTGACAAAATTCATTCTCCTGTTTCTTCACTCCATCCTATGTCCTCCCCATGGCCTTTCTCCATGTGGGCTTTCGATATCATTGGACCTCTTGGTGATCCTACCCTCCTCACAAAACCAAAGTCATTCATACTGACGGCGACGGAATACTTCACCAAGTGGGCAGAAGCGGAAGCATACGTGGAGATTAAAACGTCAACCGTATGTAAATTTGATGAGGGCATCACTCACGATTCCCTCTGGCTTGGCACCTCTCTCCCTCCCAGAGGCAGCTAGGGAGCAGCCCTTCTTCTGGATTGGACCTTAGTGCTTACCATTGGGTCATCTTGTTATTTTCTCCTTTTTACTTGAGTCATAATCATGTAATTTACCTTTTATTTGAGTCTTGTACCTAGGTTATCCAGTCATTTCCCTAAATTCGAGTCTCATTAGGCTATGGTGCTTGCTATTGGGCCTATTTCTTTGGGCTAGGCCCATGGGCGCACCCCCCCTTCCTTGGTTATCTGTTAGTATGTTAAAAGTCAGGGTCTTATATGTAAAAGTGGGTTTCCTATAAATAGGAACCCAATCCCTCTTTAGAAGGAATGAAGTATTGATGAAAATTTCCACTTAAGTGATTCTCTCTCTCTCCCTCTCACTAGCTCTCTCTTCCTCTCTCTCTAGGGGGTGAACCCCACTCTCTCTCTCTCTCCCCTCCCTTGGGCGAACTAGCCCCTTCACCTTCCCCTCCCCCTGCCACCTCAGCTGCCACCTCACCCTCCACCCCTTCACCTCCCCTAGGCCACTTAATACCCATTCAATTCCCCCCACTCCCCAAGCAACTCTTCATCTTCCCTAGGCACCCCTCCACCTTCCAAGGCGCCCCTATCCCTTCCCCAAGCAATCTCCCATCTCCCAAGAGCCCCTTCCCCTCCCCTAGACAACTCCTCCACCTCCCAAGACCGCCCTTGCCCCTTCCCATCCAGCCAAGTTCGAACCCTTCACCCCCTCCCCCCCCCCTCCTACCATTGCCTTGGCCGACCACCCCTCACCCTACCACAACCAGCCGCGGCCACCCTCTCTCACCACTTCTCCCTGCCAGCTCCACCCCTTCCTCCCCCTCATCACCATCCTTCCCACCCTGCAATAGCCCCCATCACCACCAAGGCACCCCTATACCCCAACCCTCCATCAAGAGAGCCATCTTCCCCACCCCTCTCTCTTCAGCTCGTGTGCAGGGAAGACCTGCAGATCAGCATCGAGTTGCAGCATCGCCCACGACCCCATCCTGGTACTTCTGGGGGCGTGGCCTACATTGACAGAAAGGTCTGCGAGTCTTCTTCCAAAGCAAGGTGGAATCATCTCATTCCGACGTCGCTACAGTTCGTGGTGCCCCATTCTTCCCCGGCTACACGGGGCTCCCTCTGCAGAGTACCTGAACCCGGTTCGACGCTGCACCACGCCAAACAGCAGAAGATTCAGACCACGAGCCCTTCAACAAACTTCTTCCTCCTCCAGTCCTCTACCAGGAGCAAGAAGAAGAACTGCATTCGGCATCCGGAGGCCAGAGTTCTCTTTTTTCTCCCTCGGCTGGTCGGGTCTGCCTCCCACAGTCTGCAGCGACCAACCTCCACTCTTCGGAGTCTCCCCGTCCACTCCGGCATCAGACGGCTTCCCCGTCAGATTCTCTGCGAAGTAGACCCAGTCACAATTCCAGAAACTCTTGCGGCTCATGATTCAGAATTCGGGAGCGGCCGGGGTAGCTTCTGCAAGTCGCTGTTTGTATCAGGTAGTTCCTGCGGCCAGAATCTGTCACCCTGTTCGAAGCTCGACCCGGACCAGCAGCTGCAGCAGAAGAAATAGTGAAAATTCTGGGTCATCCGCGTACCAGATACGAAGATTCCCACGCTGGTCTCGCCTTCGGCAACATCCTGGAACGCGATCTACAGTTCTGGGACCGTCTGGCAGTCAGCCATCACAGCCTGCACGTGGAAACAGCCTCGGCTTCCCTCTTCCGTTCTCCGACGATTCTCCCGTCCCCGCCTGGCCGGCTTACCGCCCCTCCCTGCATGGAGGTAGTGTTTGATTGTATTTGATCATCCCTTCCCCGAGGTCACCCTCCTGCGCGAGGTGTAGTGGATGTATTAAGTAGAACAGGTTGAAGCTTCATCGGCGCAGTGTGCGGGGACCCACACTTCCCCGCTCGCCCTCGTCTCCGACCGGGGTTGGTTTCCTCAAATCAACCAGGTGAGCCTCTACCCTTTCTCACTTACTCCTGTTCATTTCATATTTGCGAAACTTATCTGCTGGTCAGTGAGAGAGTGCCCGATCCCGGAGCCACCAACCCTTGTGTGGTCACCGTGGATGATAGTGAGCGAGTGACCTAGTGCCCCAAGGCACCCGGCTGCCCTTACTTGTGGGCTTCATATCCTCGGGAGGGACAACCTTAGCGGTGCTGGTCCTCTAGCCAGCCAGGGACTTTCTCTACAATCTCGACTCGGCATCACCGAGTCACCTCGGGAAACGTGTGCGCGCGGTGTGTCGGCGACTCTCAAGTTGCTCCCAATCTTGTGGTTGTGATTGCGAATCAAGTCATAGGGATCAATTTCTATTGCTGCATATTGTGTCACATCAAGTGGTATCAGAGCAAGTCGTTCGATTTGTTCTATCCAAATCGGGGTCCTAGGAATCTCATGTTCACCATGTTCTTTAGCTTCAAAGTAGTCCTACCCCACAACAAAATCACCACTGTGTTCCTTGATGAGTACCAATCGGGAAATTATGTCTCCCAAACTCTTGTGAACTCCTTGTCGCAAGAAGGGAAAATTGTCATCCATGGGGAATGGGTTTTCGTAGAGTTCTACGTACCTTGTGTAAGCCGCATTCCCTCCAAATCCATTACGTGGGGTAGTGGGGCATGGTGCAAAATTCGGCCCCTTGGGTCACATATTATTTTGGGAAAAGAATGGATGGAAGAACAACAAGCAATCATAGATCCCGAAGGAAAAGGGTGTCACTTGCAATCTCCGGGAGACAAGAAAAGGTTCCACTTCCCAAATTCTTATAACCAAACCCTCTCCAAGTTTGAGCAAACCAGTCAAAAGCGGTCAGTTAAAATGGAAAATGAGCCTCAAATCTCCATTACACAAAACCAACTCGAACCCCAACATGAGCAACTCATCCCACCCACTGGTGAGCTAACCATAGAAGAGCCCCTAGCGACCTGGCTCAAAAATGGTCCCATCTTGTACCCTTCAACCCCATGCAACCTCCCCATAGAGCAAGTTCAACTAGTGCCATGTCATTCTCTTCACACAACATATCAATCCTTTTGCTTTGTGGAAACCCTTGAAGACCTACTTAGGAGTTTGAGTTATCAAATGGGGTTGACTAGCATGTTGGCCATGGAACCCATTAAGCCCAAGTACCTTGCCTTTGCCTACTCATCCATTGGCTCCATTACATCTATTTGCACTATAGGCCAATGCACTAGTGAGCTTTTAATCTTCCTGCCAATCCCTGGGGAACTTGACCCAATGAACCCCACAAAAAAATGCTCTCCACTCCTCAAGGTCACACTTCCTAGTGAGTCCACACTCTCGTTGTTGCCCCTTGTCGATGAAGGTTCAACATGCATCGGGGAACGTCCTACTTGGGCCAACCTATCCAAGGAAAGAGAGGAATCCCTCCATAAGAGTTTCAATTTCTATGATCCTTTTGACCCCACTCAATGGAAAGCCCCTCCTTCCATGAGAATTGTGATTTTAGGGGAACCCCTCATTGAGTGGCTTAAGCAAAACCTCCTCCTCCACAACATGCACCCCCCTATGGAAAATCATTTCCCAATTGTGCCCACCTCTCCATTCCACACAACCTTCCAATCGTTCTCCTTTGTAGGAGCTATGAGGGACTTGGTTAGGAGTGTACTTTGGCAAATAGAGGTGGCAAACATGTGGGCCTTAGAAGCAAGCCACATGGGGTACCTTAGTTTCTCACACCGCTCCATCGGGACCATCACCTCCATTTACACCAAGGGTCCTTGCATGAGTAAACTTCTATTATTTCTACCCGAGCCCAATGAGTCTTACATCACCCCCTTACCCTCCTACAAGGAGCATTGCATCGGGTCCCACCCGGGTCATGACTTCCACTTCCCTATGTGTGCTAGGGACCCTAGGGCGATCACTTGGATTGAAACCCCCCTCCACGTCACTCACCCCTTAACCCATCTTGATCTGTTTGGCCACTCCCTATGGGCTTCCAAGTACTCATCACTCACCACCCTCCTACCCTCACCCACCAGGTCAATCCATGTGAAGTCAAAACATGAAGAAAGCATTCATGGATGTCTCGGACCCCCGGCATCAAACACCCCTTTGCATGATAGTCTCATCTATGGATGTCTCGGTCCTCCTAGGTCCGTCAAAATCTACGTAGCACCACTGCATGTTAGGTCCACATTTGGTTGTCCAGGACCCCCATTATCCACTAGTGAGTCAACATCCACAAAGATGCATGAAAATATTCGCAAAAACATCAACAAGAGCAATGAGATCTACAAGAGGTCAGCTGATTCCCACCGCCGCCACCAAGAATTCCAAGTTGGTGATTTTGTGATGGTGAGAACTGAGAGGCTATTCCCTGGGAATACCTCTAAGTTGAGGTCTCGTGGAGCCGCCCCTTCCAGGTGCTAAGACGACTTGGCACCAATGCTTATGTGTTGGACCAACCTGAAGAATACGGAGTAAGTCCCACATTCAATGTGGCTGACCTGGTACCCTACAAGGGCCCCACGGTGACACCCAGTGAGGAGATCCAGCCTATTCCACCCCTTGAGAGCGCCCCCACACTTCAGAGAGCTCCACCCAACTTGAGAAACCAGCGTGATAAAGTGGAGCGGATATTAGATGAACAGGTCACCAACACAAGGAGCAAGGCGTATGAGTGATAACTGGTCAGGTGGAAGGGACGACCACCCTCGGACGATGCCTGGGTGAGCCGGGAGGATCTCCAGCAGCTGGACCCCGATCTTCTAGAGCAGTACCGCAGCAGGGAGGGCCTTTACTCGACAGAGTCGAGCTCTTCATAGCCCGGGAGAATTGATGAGGGCATCACTCACGATTCCCTCTGGCTTGGCACCTCTCTCCCTCCCGGAGGCAGCTAGGGAGCAGCCCTTCATCTGGATTGGACCTTAGTGCTTACCATTGGGTCATCTTGTTGTTTTCTCCTTTTTACTTGAGTCATAATCATGTAATTTGCCTTTTATTTGAGTCTTGTACCTAGGTTATCCAGTCATTTCCCTAAGTTCGAGTCTCATTAGGCTATGGTGCTTGCTATTGGGCCTATTTCTTTGGGCTAGGCCCATGGGCGCACCCCCCCTTCCTTGGTTATCTGTTAGTATGTTAAAAGTCAGGGTCTTATATGTAAAAGTGGGTTTCCTATAAATAGGACCCCAATCCCTCTTTTGAAGGTTAATGAAGTATTGATGAAAATTTCCACTTAAGTGATCCTCTCTCTCTCTCTCTCACTAGCTCTCTCTTCCTCTCTCTCTAGGGGGCGAACCCCACTCTCTCTCTCTCCCCTCCCTTGGGCGAACTAGCCCCTTCACCTTCCCCTCCCCCTGCCACCTCAGCTGCCACCTCACCCTCCACCCCTTCACCTCCCCTAGGCCACTTAATACCCATTCAATTCCCCCCACTCTCCAAGCAACTCTTCATCTTCCCTAGGCACCCCTCCACCTTCCAAGGCGCCCCTCTCCCTTCCCCAAGCAATCTCCCATCTCCCAAGAGCCCCTTCCCCTCCCCTAGACAACTCCTCCACCTCCCAAGACCGCCCTTGCCCCTTCCCATCCAGCCAAGTTCGAACCCTTCACCCCCTCCCCCCCCTCCTACCATTGCCTTGGCCGACCACCCCTCACCCTACCACAACCAGCCGCGGCCACCCTCTCTCACCCCTTCTCCCTGCCAGCTCCACCCCTTCCTCCCCCTCATCACCATCCTTCCCACCCCGCAATAGCCCCCATCACCACCAAGGCACCCCTATACCCCAACCCTCCATCAAGAGAGCCATCTTCCCCACCCCTCTCTCTTCAGCTCGTGTGCAGGGAAGACCTGTAGATCAGCATCGAGTTGCAGCATTGCCCACGACCCCATCCTGGTGCTTCTGGGGGTGTGGCCTATATCGACAGAAAGTTCTGCGAGTCTTCTTCCAAAGCGAGGTAGAATCATCTCATTCCGACGTCGCTACAGTTCATGGTGTCCCATTCTTCCCCGGCTACACGGGGCTCCCTCTGCAGAGTACCTGAACCCGGTTCGACGCTGCACCACGCCAAACAGCAGAAGATTCAGACCACGAGCCCTTCAACAAACTTCTTCCTCCTCCAGTCCTCTACCAGGATCAAGAATAATAACTGCATTCGGCATCCGGAGGCCAGAGTTCTCTTTTTTCTCCCTCGGCTGGTCGGGTCTGCCTCCCACAGTCTGCAGCGACCAACCTCCACTCTTCGGAGTCTCCCCATCCACTCCGGCATCAGACGGCTTCCCCGTCAGATTAGCTGCGAAGTAGACCGGTCACGATTCCAGAAACTCTGGCGTCTCATGATTCAGAGTTCGGGAGCGGCCGGGGTAGCTTCTGCAAGTCGCTGTTCGTATCAGGTAGTTCCTGCGGCCAGAATCTGCCACCCTGTTCGAAGCTCGACCCGGACCAGCAGCTGCAGCAGAAGAAATCGTGAAATTCTGGGTCATCCGCGTACCAGATACGAAGATTCCCACGCTGGTCTCACCTCCGGCAACATCCTGGAACGCGATCTATAGTCCGGGACCGTCTGGCAGTCAGCCATCACAGCCTGCACGTGGAAACAGCCTCGGCTTCCCTCTTCCGTTCTCCGACGATTCTCCCGTCCCCGCCTGGCCAGCTTACCGCCCCTCTCTGCGTGGAGGTAGTGTTTGATTGTATTTGATCATCTCTTCCCCGAGGTCACCCTCCTGCGCGAGGTGTAGTGGATGTATTAAGTAGAACAGGTTGAAGCTTCATCGGCGCAGTGTGCGGGGACCCACACTTCCCTGCTCGCCCTCGTCTCCGACCGGGGTTGGTTTCCTCAAACCAGCCAGGTGAGCCTCTACCCTTGCTCAATTACTCCTGTTCATTTCATATCTGTGAAACTTATCTGCTGGTCGGTGAGAGAGTGCCCGATCCCAGAGCCTCCAACCCTTGTGTGGTCACCGTGGATGATAGTGAGCGAGTGACCTAGTGCCCCCAAGGCACCCGGCCGCCCTTGTTTATGGGCTTCATATCCTCGGGAGGGACAACCTTAGCGGTGCTGGTCCTCTAGCCAGCCAGGGGCTTTCTCCATAATCTCGACTCGGCATCACCGAGTCACCCCGGGAAACGTGTGCGCGTAGTGTGTCGGCGACTCTCAAGTTGCTCCCAATCTTGTGGTTGTGATTGCGAATCAAGTCCTAGGGATCAATTTCTATTTCTGCATATTGTGTCACATCAAAATTCATAATGAAGAATATCATTGCAAGGTTCGGCATCCCAAGTACCATCATCACTGACAATGGACCGTAATTCATCTCTCATGAACTTCAGGACCTCTGCAACAGGTATAACATTGCATTGCATCATTCATCTCCTTATTATCCGCAGGGCAATGGCCAAGCAGCGGCAACTAATAAAATTTTGATCAAGATTATCAAGAAAACGTGTGAGGCTAACAAATTTGCGGATTGGCCAGAAAAATTGGTTGAAGCTCTTTGGGCCTATCGCACTTCCATTCGTACCCCTACTGGGCAAACACCCTTCGCCCTCACTTATGGAATGGAGGCGGTAGTTCCTTATGAAATTCTCGTTCCTTCTCTGCGAGTACAATTGGACAAAGAATTCTCCATTGATGAGTGTCGTGAATCCCTCCTTGCCCAGTTGGAACTCCTAGATGAGAAGCGTCTGGCCGCCGCTGAGCACGCGCGTATTTATCAAAATAGGCTTTCACGTTTTTATCAAAAGAAAGTAATTGAGAGAAAATTCAAAATCGGTGAGATGGTAATTAAAAGAATCTTTTTAAAACCAGGTGGGCCACGTTCAAAACTCCAACCTAATTTGGAAGGCCCCTTTATTATAAAAGATGTTTATCCTGGCAACGCTTATAAATTGATTGATGCTGAAGGCGAAGAGCTAACTCATCCTTGGAATGGTCTCTATCTAAAGAAATACTACCCCTAAAAAAAACTAAAAGAGAAGAGAGAAAAATAAAAAGAGAAAAAAAACAAGAAGAAAAAAGAGCAAAAACAAAACAAAATAAAAATTGAAAATCTTGGAGGCTGGTATAGTACATGGGCCACGACACCGAAATAATCAAAATCCTTAATTCTTTCTTTAGTCTCGACGGTTTAACTCTTGGGTCAATTCACGCACACACTACATGCTTTATTCTTAAACTCGAGCAGCCCGGAATTCAAGGAAAGTCCGACCCATTCAAGAGTGTAAAAACCTTACCTATTCTCTTCCTTTCGGCTCACGAGAGGGAACACAAGTTAGGGGTTACCAACCAAGCCTGCCCGCCGCCCTAGTAGGTGGAAGTCAGGGCCCAAAAGGGAACCAAATGCTTAAAGCCCAAGTACAATTAGGTCTTTATCTATTTAAGAAAAGAATAAAAAAAAAAGGTTATGATAAAAGAAAGCATGTCAAGAGGGCAAAGTCCCCGCAAGGAAAACCTTGGTCGTAAGCATGCATGAATAAGGGCAAAAAGAGCAACAAAATTTCCCTAAGCCGAAGACCGAATCCCAACAGGCATAAGGGTAGGGGAGGAGCGTGCCTCATTCTTGAAAACCTTTCGTAAGCTTTCTTAATCATTCTTATCTTCTCCCTCCATGGTGGGTTGTGAACTCGAAGAATGGCAAAGACCAACTAAGAAGGATGGGCTGCGAGAGAATATGAGTAAAAGCCTAAGTATAAATCACGTTGACTCTTTTGTTAAGTCTCTTGAGAAAATCTAATGAATTTTAGATTATGATGGTTAAGGTTTCAAAGCTCTATACCATACTCGCCTCCAAAACAAAAATTTTCAAATAGGCGTCCTTTTCAAAATTAAGTGTCACTTTCAAAACAAAAATTCAACAAAAAAAGCATATATACCAATAATAACAAAAAAAATGATTGTGGAATTTCAAGCCCTTTGTTTCTCATATACTTGATTGCATTCTTGTATGGGCATCTTTTATTTTCAGTTTGCATTTGCTTGCTTGCATGACGCATTTTATATCTATCATTCGCCTTCATTGATTAAAGGCTTGGCCCCTTGACCCGTTATCAAGGTCAAAATGAAGACATCCCTTGCTTATTGAGCAAGGGGCCAAGTCGAACAGATGAATTAACCTGTTTGTTCAAGTGTGGAAGCACAGGGTAAAAGTAAAAGATGAGAAAGAAAAGAAGGTACAAGTACACAACTACACAAGTGCTCAGGTAATAAAATCTCAATTTCATATATATATACATCATAAATGTCTGAGTACAGGTGTGAGGGTGGAGGAGTACAAGTAAGTCTCTCAGCTCTCGCCTCCACCCTCCTCTCTCCTACTCTCTGCCTCACTCTCGTCCTCCCGACGAGGCGCTGGTGGAGGGGGCATGGGCCCCCGGGAAGTAGCTGGAGCTCGAGCCGGCTCCTCTGCCTCGCGCCTCTGCCGGAGAGAGGAACCCGCCACAAAAGTAGAGCTGGTGAAGCTGTACCCTGCAGCTCGCGCCCGCTCCCAACCTCGCTGAAGATGCTCCTCGATCGCTTGTAGCCGCTCCTGTGCAACGGCTAGCTGGGCCCTCAAGGCTGTAAGCTCTCGATCGCAAGCTGACCGCTCCTCACGGTCCCGGGCACGCTCCGCCTGGTGCTCCTCGCACTCCTGAGCACGCTCTCTCCGCTCCATCTCGAGGGTGACTCGCAGCTCCGCCACGTCCTGAGGCAACTCCTCTCGCCGCCTCAAGGCCCACTCCAGCTCCACGACCCGTTGCTCACGGATCGCCAACTCTGTCCCGGCCAGGGCAGCTCGGGTATGTGCCGCCTGTAACTGTGAAGACTGCAAACATTCAAACAAATCATCAGTTCCACATTTAATGCAATAATTGAATAATTCATGGAATAAGCAACATACAATTGAAAATAAATAACTCACCTGCGTGGCCATCGCCCGCTGTCCCTCCTCGATGTAAGTAAGAGCGGCCCGGAGCTCCTCGGTCTATAAGAAATGATTTTCATGAGTATATCACATAAATAATTTAATGCAAGGTTAAGTTTGAGTTTGAAATTTACCCGTGAGGTGAGGTCGCGCTCTGCCGCCTCGGCCCGTGCCACTGCCCCTGCTAGCTGCTCTGCTAGTGCAGTCACCTCTGCACTAGGCCCTCTCGAGCTGGAGGCCTCTCCTGTCTCTCTCCCTACTGCTCCCTGCTGGGCACGCTGCATTTATTGAGATCGTCAGTGGCTAATCATCAATAATTTAAAAATTCATTTGCATATAGGAATAAATTAAACACTCACCAAGGTCTCAAGGTCTGCCCGTGTGGTGGCTAGCTGTGCCTCTAGGCTGTGTAGGTGGGCCTGTGCATCCATTGCCACTATGTCCCGAGCATCCTGCATTCATCACGTATTAGTCGCATGATAGATATACAAAGCATTTGCATTTAATTTAGAAATAAGTCCATTCATACATACCCCTAAGACCCTCATCTGGGGTCGGCCGACGTAAACCTCCCAGTAGCGTCGGAGGTACTCGGAGCTGTCGGTTGCCTATGAAGTGACCCGGGTCCCGCCACGCTGCCAGTCTACGTACTGGTGGGAGAACCGCACTCTCCAGTCGATCACCTTCATGCGATCGCGTGTCTTCTTGCCTATACCCCGCGGCTCTCCTACCTCGATCCACTCCTGGTGTAGGTCGAGGGTCCTCATCACCAGCTTAAGCCGTAACGGCTCGATCTCGTTCAGGCAATGAACCCAAAGCTCATGCCCAAAGCGAGGTCGGCCCGCTACGACCCAGGGCTGGCCCTCGTCGGTCATCCCCTCATAGGGTCTCCACCTCACCTGCATTCACAAGCACGCAAATCAATCATCATATCATATAACATTCTATAATAAAACATAAAAAATTTGCATCATATCAAGCATACATACTAGTGAGGCGGGGAAGTCTCGGAACTCCCGTCGCAGCACTCGCAACTCGTAGGCGAGTGGGGCTCCGATCACCACCGGTAGCCAACGCCGTGCTAGAGGGAAGGACCATTGTATTGTTCTTGAGCAAAGTTCTTGGGTTTTTAGAAACCCCGGTGTACATGTGAAATTGCTCTTTGGCATTGTTTTGAAGTAATCTCTCCATTCATTCCTCTTCTTGAGCTTGGGAACTCTATTAGTAACTCTTTCACATAAGCCCAATGAGCTTGTCATATACCGAAGTGGACTCTTGGAGAAGATTTTGGAGGCCGCTTGGTTTGCTTGACATGGATCAAACTTAAAGTGAAAATCTATCCAACAAACTAGAAGAAGCATTGATCCAAATAAGGGCCATCCTAGTGAAGCAGAGGTGAGCCCATTGTATAGGTTGGCTAGTATTGCCCCACCTATTCTCTTTCCCTCCCACATGCTTGCTATTGCACTCAAGTGTTGTTCCTCTAAATGATCCTCCAATGAAGGGAATAATAAAGCTCCACCTACACATATGACAAACCCCTTCATCACTCTTTCCAAAAGGGCTTCATCTCCTTGAGCCTTATCCATGTTTTTATATACCCAAGAAGCCAACTTCAAAATATTGATTCCCTTGTTGGCCTTCATTTGATTTACTAAATTTGAGCTTTGAACAAGGCTCATAAGTAGGTCATGAGCTTGTATGGGCTTGGTCATATGGGCCATCTTTATTTCCTCTCCTTGCTTCATCTTCTTCAAACCCAAGAGCATCTCCACTTCTTCTAGGAGGATGGTTGCTTCAAAGGTTGGGAATAGAAAAGTATGGGTGTGAGGGTGCCATAACTCTATAAGAGCTCCAATGGAAGCCCAATCAAGATGGATATCATTATAATGGGTCGCATGAGTGATGAGGCCTAGGAGGTTCCACTTAGCAAGGAAGGATCTCATGTCTAGAGAGAGCTTGGAGAGTAGCAAAGGAAGCCACTTAATCTTTAGAAACCTTCTTGGACCAGGAATAATGGGGTAATCCTGAAAACATAAAACATAAAGAAATAAGAGGAAGAAGAGAATAATACTCAGAAATTTTGAACAGGAAGAAAGACAGTACAAAATAAAAGCTTCAACATCAAGAACACTTACTTGGCCCTTGGTGATTTTCTCACTTATATGGCCTGGCAATTCAGAAATTCTTGGGAAATTCATCCTTGGCTTTTTAGAAAGCCTTTGCTGCGTCAGTTGATTCATCATCTTGACAGTATTGCTGGTTCTTCTGCTTCTGTTCTTCTGTCTGCTTGACAGAAAATAACTTCAATGCTCTGTTCTGCTTCTGCTTGAGAAGATAGCTTCGTCTCTATGCTTCGATGGTCTTGATGCTTGAAAAATACCAAGAGTTTCCCTTTTTATAATGTTTTGAACATGAACGGGTATCATGGTTTGAGTTTGAATCAAACAGTTTGCTGGAAGTTTAGTTCCGAGATGGAAATGAAAACAGGTAATTGACGACGCGCTCTTTGGTGTCATTTGTTAAATTGACGACAGCCTCAGGGTCGTCATTTATCCAGCGCCTCCATGGAGGGCGTCATTTGCATTCCAATTCCAAGTTAAACCTTTAAATGCAATTAATGCCTCAGTGCACGTCGTCATTTCTTGTTTTGACGCCGACCAGAAGGGTCGTCATTTTCTGAGCTTGTGCGTGTAAATTACTTTGGTTATTTCATGAACTTAAGTGCTGTCATATCATGATTAAATTATTTTTATCAAGCACTTATGATCATATTTTAAGCTAATGATCGTTTGAGCTTTGAAGTGCAGGTTGTGCAAGTCTGAGCATCGTGGGTGCAAAGTCTCTAAGTCTATACACTCTAAGCATTCCATTCATAAGTCTGTACATTGCACTCACCGAAGTCCATATGTTCCATCCTCAAAGTCTGCACGTCCAAAGTCTACACATTCTGAAGTCTGTACATTGCATTTCGTAAGTCTATACATTTCATCCATTCTGAAGTCTATACATTCTCTAAGTCTATACGTTCCATTTCCTTCACCAAGTCTATACATCCCATCCCTAAGTCTATACATTACATTCCTCAAAGTCTGTACGTTCCAAAGTCTATACACTACATTTCATAAGTCCATACATTCTCTGAGTCTATACATTCTACCCACCTAAGTCTATACATTCTCTGAGTCTGTACGTTCCAAAGGTATATACACTACATTCCATAAGTCTATACAATGTTAAGTCTACACATTTATTCTTCATCCATAAGTCTAT
Source organism: Amorphophallus konjac (assembly GCA_022559845.1). Taxonomy (NCBI): domain Eukaryota; kingdom Viridiplantae; phylum Streptophyta; class Magnoliopsida; order Alismatales; family Araceae; genus Amorphophallus; species Amorphophallus konjac. The sequence continues at coordinate 156,358,024 of CM040129.1, forward strand.
ACATTCCAAAAGTCTGTACGTTGCATAAAAATTCATAAATTCTCAAAATTCCAATAAAAATTCATAAATTCTCAAAATTTCAATAAAAATTCATAAATTCTCAAAATTCCAATAAAATTTCAATAAATTCTCAAAATTTCAATAAAAATTCAATAAATTCTTAAATTTCAATAAATTCTCAAATTTTCAATAAAAATTCAATAAATTCTAAAAATTCCAAAATTCTCAAAACTCCAAAAAAAATCCAAATAAATAAAAAAAATTCTAAAAATTCCAATCAATGTTGTTGAGTATGCTTTATGCATCTTTATATCATGGCTAAAGAAATTTTGAGTGCAGGTTAAGAAGCTCTTGGTCCCATCAACTGGGCCTCGACATCCAAGCCCCACGGTGACTGCACCTCATTTCTCAGTTCCCACATACTCATGTTATCATCATCTTCCTGTATCCATTCCTGTATGCATTGTTACTATAAGGTATCTACGCTATTATAACATATCAAGGACCTTATGGTTCTGATGATCCTGGAATTTGAGTTCCCCTTCATCAAAACAGTGATAATTCCAGGGGAATCTTGATCACACGGATAGGCCGTTGAGTCATTCAAGGTTTGGGACGATGGTTCCACTTTCTGAGTTGATGCGTGGACAAACGGGCTTCGGCTTAGTATCAGCTTAGAGATCTGGATTCTTGACCAAATTTAGATGGCTTAACAATATTATCCTTGATTATCTTTTATTTTAGTTTGTTTTAATTTTTCCTTTAGCCCAGTATGCATCATGTAGGACTTTGAGCTTAAAGATGAAAATCTTCATATTACGCCAATAATGAAGGTCGCTCGTTCCTAATTGAGTTGACATGAGATAATCCATTCCAAATCAAGTACTTTATTCTCCTTGAAATCGCTCAGGTTGGTCTCTTGAAATCATCCATTTGCTGGATCCTTATCTCAATTCACTTTACTTTTCTGCAAATCCACCTTGGTTGTAGCACGTCCACATTGGCGGGTAACCGCTCTCCAATGGTGCCTCCCTGTCGTGCCCTCACGCACATTTTGCTTATTTAGTTAACTCTCCTTTATCCAGCTGATCGATGCTTTCTCGGGATTGTCCGGAGTTGTTTCATTCAGCATCTTGGAAAGATTTCCAACGCTTAGTGTCAGAGGTGTGTCACATCGCACCTTGGCATCTACTTATCAGTTCGTTCCACCTTATTCCGCTTGTTTCACTTCCACTCCATTCCGTCTCACTCCCTTGCAAAGCAGACGCCAAGGCGGGGCAGCTGTAGACACGCTAAAATTGATGCTATGTTGAGTAAATCTCATGTCACCATGTGACGCCCCAAAGCGGACTTCAATATTGATTTGATATGAAAATTTTCTATTTCTTATAAATTAATTGTGATTTCTTATTTTTTTCTTGGGAAATTGGAATTAACGCCCTGATCAGGGGCGCTATTTAAATTGACGGCATGGGCAGGGGCGCCGCTTTTAACAATGGACGACTACCAATACGGGCGTCATTTTCTGGATTTACTAAAAATTCCGAATTTCAAATAAAATGAAAATTGTGTAATTAACGTCTCTCCTGAAGGCGTTTATTATGTGACGCCTTGTCGACAGGCGTCAGTTCATCATTTTAAATAAGGAAAGTTAATTATTTCTATAAGTAAATTCAGAAATTGACGACTTGATGAGAGTCGTTATTCTAATTAACGTCTTTGGATGTGTCATCATTTTCAAGTGACGCCCTTCATTCGGTCGTCATTTTCAATTCCGTCTCCCTTTCGCCTGCTTCTTTCCAGTAATGGTTCCTTCCTCATTTTGAGCCTTGTGTTCGACTGGGAAGGGTGTTTCTTGATGGAGGATCTTTACCTTGTTTTAATCCTTGTTCTCCAAGAGTTTTTGGCCCTATAAATACCCCTTTTGGGTCTCTTCACGCGAGAGATGAGAGAACAGAGAGAGATCATCATTAAGAGAGCAGAGCTGCAGACACGAGAGTGAAAAGAGAACAGAAGAAAGCTAACGTAGAGAAGAGTGTTTTTCTTGATTGCAGGTTATTCTTCCAAGGCTTCTTCTCGGCGGTTCTTCATCCTCTCCAGGCTTCATCCTTTGCTGCTGTTCCATCGTGCATATTGAAGCTCTTTCCCCTCTACTGCTGCACACACAGCAGAGAGAATCTCTCTTTCTCCCTTTTTAGTTATTTAGTTGTTTTATTAGCATATCATCATCTCACATCCTTTTTCTCTAGCTCTTGCTAGACCTCATATCATATTGTTACTTAGCATATTGCATCCATACTTTTCAAACCTTGTTACTCCTCTTAGGGGTTTAAAATCAAAACACACAAGGTGTGTTCATGTTCATGTTCAATTTGATTAATTTCATAATCTTAGAACTTTGATACTACACCCTTTGGCTAATCCACTCTTTTATTTGATTTGTGTGTTCTTACAAGGTAATCAAGACTAAGAACCCCCTTCATCGGCCGGCCGGTAGAAGGAGGAAGAAAGGGTTCACAATCTACCCCGCTCAACACAAGGTACTCGCGATCATCCTTTTTCTTATTTGAGGTAACCCCTCCGGCGATCACATTCTCCTTTAGCATCCTACGCATGCTCTTCCTTTCGCCATTTAATTTTTAAGCTTTAGAAATTGAGTTTGGGTTTTATTCCCCATTAAGTGAATTTTTCATAATCTACAGGGAGGGGTGAATTGATGGCCAATTAAAAGAAACTACCTACGTGAATTCTATACTAATTATGCACACAAGCTCTAGCCTTACACGAACAGGATCACACTCGTGAATGCGTGTGATGTGGGTGTGATTGATAGAGAAAATGGTGAATGCTCACCTCACCGCGAAGCCCACTCGACAAGTAAACGGAATAGCAAACCACAATTGACACGGAATTTTTAGGTGGTTCGGGTACACTGCCGTGTCCCCTACGTCCACCCCTCACACGGAGGATTAAGGCTCCCCTATGTAGTGAATCACACACACACGCTGTGTAGAACAGCACACACACACACACACACACACACACACACACACACACACACACACACACACACACACACACACACACACACACACACACACACACACACACACACGTTCGTGTTACCAAACACGAACGCCACACACAAATATCTGAAATGATGATTACAAACGTATGCTCAAGTTTAAGCTAAATGATTCAGAGTGGAAAGAGTGAAGAAGGATTTATTTATCCTGGTTGGAGCTCCCCCTTTCTCTTCTGCGAATTTTATCAAACACTTGTGCAGCACGATGACCGTTCTTGACGATCTTGGCTCGGATGTGGCTGAATCTCGATTTCGCTCGTAGCCAGCAGCAAAGGCTTGATTGGAACTTTGATTCATCCTTCTTCCCTTCACATTCACACACACACCAAGGTGGAATAAGGGCTGGAGGTGGCTGCTGCGACCTGCACACACAAATGTTAGGAAGAAATCCAAAATCAGGACATACGAATTTCTCTTAGGGTTTTCATCCTCTACAAGTTGTAATATAGGCCAAGGGTGGTCAAGGGACAGCCATGGGACAAGATCCACTTGTTATGGGGTGGATTAAGGACAGCCACACAAGTGTGGTTGGACCATTTGGTCGAAATGCCAAGAGTCCACAATCACGGCGCCGCCCAGACCAGAAAGGGTCGACCCTTGGGGTCGACCCTCGTGAGGGGCCAGATGGGCCAGACCGCATGGGTCGACCCTTGGGGTCGACCCTTCCAAGAACCCGTGCTGGTTTAATAATTCTGGCAACAGGGGTTTTCAGGGGTTGACCCTTGGGGTCGACCCTCGAGTGAATGGGTCGACCCTTGGGGTCGACCCTTGCAGGTCTGGTGAAGGAGCCCGTCGGGTTCTAAAAAATAATCACCAGGGGTCGATCCTTGGGGTCGACCCTTGCGGCTGGGGGTCGACCCAATGGGTCGACCCTTTCAGCTGGAGATAAAAGACCCACGTTAACAGAACCAGGGGACCTAGGGGTCGACCCAATGGGTCGACCCCTGTTCCAGAACATCCAAAAGATTGATTGAAAGACCCACTAAGTCCAAGAACAAGTCTAGGGGTTTCAAGATGGTTTTTAAAGCATGAGAGGGAATGAAACTCAAACCATTTAAACTTAGATAAGTTCTAAACCAATTTAATCCTTCAGATCAAAATAAAGAACTTCAAACCACACATTCAAAAGTCAATATGTTGAAGTCGATCTCACCAACCGTCCTCGAGTTCCTTAAGCACGTTCCTTGCCCTGTAAAGACATACATTATGAATTAGATTTAGCATTGTAATTTTACGTTCAAAAAGCCTTACCAGACGAAGCTACTCTTGTACCTCCAAAAGCTCCAAGTCTACATCAAGGATGTGCATTTCCAAAGCTTTTCATGTTGGAACAACTCAATTTCAATTCACACATAAAAGTAGTGTTTGGTCATCATCAAAATCTATTTAGTAATACCCACAAGGAGGGGGTTCAACACTGTGTAATTGCATTTATGTGTGTGATTGTATTGTGCTCTGGTCGTTCTTACTTGCAAGAGGCTTACCATACCGGCTGTTCGCACTCCCCGAGCGAGTCTTCCGCTGTAATAAAGGCTCGGGGCGTGACAGTTAAGTTGGTATCAGAGCCTAAGTCTCAGGACTTAGGGAAAGGAATCATGTCATAGGATAAGTCCATGGTTTAAGGACCCCTACCTATGAACTAAGGAAGAAATTCCATACCCATGTGAGGATTGGGTAGAGCCCGGGATAAGATAATTAATTAGCTTTAAGGTTGATTTTCATGAGAAATAACAAGTTGTTATTTTTCTCTCTCAGGTGCCCTATTTTACAAATGGCTCATCGCGTAGATTGGGACGGTATGCAACAAACAGTTGCCGGCCTCACTCAGGCATTGCAAACTATAGCACAAGGTGGTGCAGGGGCAAGGGCTGGTGACCTACATCGCAACTTCCGGAGTCTAAATCCTCTACGATTCTATGGATCTTCAAATCCCGATGAGGCAGAAAATTGGATCGATGAGATGAATAGGATATTTGACATTATTCAATGCACTGATCAGGAGAAGGTGCGTCTAGCAACATTTCAACTAAATAAAGATGTCCGTACATGGTGGAAGTCGGTTCCGGCACCTCCGGCCAATGCACCTCATACATGGGACGGGTTTCTTACTTTATTCCGTACCAAGTTTTTTTCCGAACATGTAAAGGAAAGGAAGGCCATGGAGTTTGCCTCCCTTCATCAAGGGATGATGTCGGTGGCAGAATATGAGCTGCAGTTTTCAAGACTAGCACCATATGCACCACACCTTATTAGCACGGAATTATTAAAAGTAAATCGATTTATGGACGGGTTACGACCCGGTTTCATTCAGCAACTTGGGACACAGAATATCCGCACTTATGCGGAGATGGTTCAGAGGGCATATCTATGCGAGAGAACCTTAGAGAAGGTCAAAAAGTTGAAAGGAAAAGGAGAAGAATCTAGCCGACGATCTGATCGGCATTATAAGAAGGAGAAGTTTAGCATCACGGAACCATACAAAAGCCGTGTCAGCAAGAAAAGATCAAGGAGCGGGAATGGTGGAAGTTCCCAGAAGAATAATAAAAAGGTTAAGGAAGAGAAGGAGCAAGTTGCCTCGGCATGCACTTTTTGCTAGAAATTCGGCCACTCGGCTGAAGAATGCTGGAAGCGCCTCGGTGCTTGTTTGCATTGTGGAAGTAGGGAGCATCGTGTGCCAGATTGCCCCCTTATGAAAGATCAATTAGCTAATGGAGGACGTAGGAGGCAGGCTCGCCTTAATGCCGTTCTAGACGAAGAGGAAGCGCCCAGGGATGATGGGCTTATGGAAGGTACTCTTCAGATTTGTTCTCGTCCTGCATTTGTGCTATTTGATACTGGTGCATCTCATTCTTTTATTTCCACTACCTTTGCAAAAATGTTGTCAATTGCATCTGTCCCCTTACCTTCAGATCTTGTTATTACTACACCTTTAGGATCTAGAACCAAGCTCATCGAGTATTATCCTAATGGCGAAGTGATAGTAGAAGGTTACAATCTCCCCGCAAACCTCGTGTGCCTTGACATGAAAGGTTATGATGCCATTTTAGGGGTTGATTGACTTGTAGACCATGATGCTTATATCAGTTGCCGAAATAGGATTATATCTTTTTGAAAGCCCGATCTTCCAAGATTTTCTTTTCTTGGCATCAAATACAAGAAACATCCTACCATTATATCTTCTCTTCACGCTTGCAAGCTTATCTCGCAAGGATGTGAAGCTTTTCTTGCTTCAGTCATTATCACCGAATCTAAGGAAATTATCCTAGCAAACATTCCCATTGCGAATGAGTTCCTAGACGTGTTCCCATCTGAGCTACCTAGTTTACCGCCCGAGAGGGAAGTAAACTTTACCATTGAACTCATTCCAGGAGCAGCACCTGTTTCTATAGCCCCTTACAGGATGTCCCCCACAGAACTCAAGGAACTAAAAAGGCAGTTGCAGGAACTACTAGACAAGGGTTTCATCAGACCTAGCACATCCCCTTGGGGTGCGCCGATTTTATTTGTCAAGAAGAAGGATGGTTCTCTCAGGCTATGCATCGATTACCGGCGACTAAATCAGCTGACAATTAAAAATAAGTATCCATTGCCGCGTATTGATGAGATCTTCGATCAGCTTTTGGGAGCAGAATATTTTTCTAAGATTGACCTCAGATCAGGTTATCATTAGCTTAGAATCAAAGAGGAAGATATTTATAAATCGGCTTTTCGAAGTCGTTATGGCCACTATGAATTCATGGTAATGCCATTTGGGTTAACTAATGTCCCAGCAGCATTTATGTAACTTATGAACAGTGTCTTCCAGCCATACCTGGATCGATTCATTATCGTCTTCATCGATGATATCCTGATATACTCCAAGACAAAAGAAGAACATGAAGAACATTTGAAAATAGCTTTGCAAACACTTAGAGAACACAAGCTTTATGCCAAACTCAATAAGTGTGAATTCTGGCTCGAGGAAGTCTCATTCCTAGGCCACATTATTTCAAAAGAAGGTATTGTTGTGGATCCTTTTAAGGTAGAAGCTGTCAAGAATTGGAGTCGGCCTACGACTGTGTCTGAAGTAAGGAGCTTTCTGGGTCTAGCTGGTTATTATAGAAGATTCATTAAGGACTTCTCAAAGATAGTAGTTCCTTTAACTAGACTCACCAGAAAAAAAAATCCTTTTGTCTGGTCAGAGGAATGTGAGAAGAATTTCCAAACTCTTAATAATCATCTTACAACAGCCCCTGTTTTGTCACTACCAATGGAGGGTGGTGGATTTGAGGTATATACGGATGCGTCTGGAATTGGCTTAGGATGTGTCCTTATGCAAAATGGAAAGGTGATTTACTATTCTTCAAGACAATTGAAACGTCACGAAGAAAATTATCTTGTACATGATTTAGAATTGGCTGTGGTTATTTTCGCCTTGAAAATTTGGCGTCATTATCTTTATGGAGAAAAGTTTACGATCTACTCAGACCACAAGAGCTTGAAATATTTATTCTCTCAAAAAGAGCTTAACATGAGGCAAAGGAGGTGGTTAGAACATCTCAAGGACTTTGATTTTACTATTCAATATCATCCTGGCAAGGCAAATGCTGTAGCAGATGCACTCAGCAGAAAACCAATGGGTATGTTATCAAGTCTCATGATTAGTGTAACTAACCTTATTCCTCAATTTGCTCAGTTGAATTTAGATGTTGACATTAAGGAAGAAGATTGCTTCATAGCTAATATCCGAGCTCAACCTACATTAATAGAGGATTTGGCCAAGTTACAAGAGGATGATCCAGTTTTACTGGAAATTAAGGCCAATATTGAACAAAGGCCGGATTTTTCTACTTCTAATGATGGAAGATTGATATTCAAGGGCCGAATGTGTATACCGGATCATGAGGATACAAAAAAATTGATCCTAGAAGAAGCACATAAATCAAAGTACACCATTCATCTAGGAGGTACAAAAATGTATCAGGATCTCAAAAGAAACTTTTGGAGGCCCAATATGAAGAGGGAAATAGCTGACTTCGTGTCTCGTTGTCTAACCTGCCAACAAGTTAAAGCTGAACATTTTAGACCCGCAGGTAAATTACATCCCTTAAATATTCCCGAATGGAAATGGGAGAGCATAGGGATGGACTTCATTATGGGTTTACCTAAGACAAGAGGTGGACATGATGGCATATGGGTAATCATAGATCGATTGACTAAATCTTCACACTTCATACCAATAAAGAGTCGATGGTCTGTGGATATTCTAGCAGCATTGTACATAAAGGAAATTATCAAATTACATGGTGTCCCCATCACTATTGTATCAGATAGAGATCCTCGATTCACATCACAGTTCTGGAAAGGTCTACAACATTCACTAGGGACCAGATTAAATTTTAGCACAGCCTTTCATCCACAAACTGATGGTCAGACGGAAAGAACAAATCAGGTGGTAGAAGACATGCTCAGGGCTTGTGTCATTGATTTTGGAGGAAGTTCGCATGATCACTTGCCTCTGGTGGAATTTGCATATAATAACAGCTATCAAGCAAGCATACAAATGGCACCTTTTGAAGCTCTATATGGGAAAAGTTGTCGATCTTCAATATGTTGGAATGAAATAGGGGAAAAGCAAGTTTTAGGCCCCGACCTTGTCAGGGATTCTACGGAGAAAATCAAGCTCATTCAAGAGAGAATGAAAATGGCACAAGATAGGCAAAAGTCTTATGCCGACAATCGAAGACGTGACTTGGAGTTTTAGGTAGGAGATCATGTATATTTAAAAGTTTCTCCAGGTCGTAGTATTCGAAGATTTGGCATTAAAGGAAAGCTAACTCCAAGGTTCATTGGCCCATTTGAAATTCTTGAAAGGGTCGATGAAGTGGCTTATAGATTGGTTTTACCTCCACAATTACCAGGAGTTCATGACGTATTTCACGTCTTCATGCTGAAGAAATATGTATACGATCCTGACCATATTATCACTTATGACAATCTGGAGATTCAGAAGGATATGACATATGAGCAAACGCTAATAAAGATTCTGGATCGGGAACTGTGTCAACTAAGAAATAAGGTTATCCCTATGGTCAAAATTCAATGGAAGAAAACATGGCCATACGAAGCAACATGGAAAACCGAAGCAGCCATGAGAAAAAAATTTCCAGAATTATTTAACTGTAAGTACACTCTCCACAATCCATGTCTTGAATTTGGGGACAAAATTCTTCTAAGTGGGGGAGGGTGTAGTGCCCCAGAATTTTATATAAATAATTTTCTAAAATTTATAAAGGCCTAAATATATTAATAAATGAATTCTGAGACTAATAAGTCATCATAGGCCCAATTAGGTTGAATAATTAACCAAGCCTATTCACACATCATCTAAAAGGGTTTAAGGCCCAAATCCATTAAGTTTGGCCCATATTCTAGAAGGTTACTTAGCTTATTTAAGGATAAAAATGAATTATATAAATAATAATATGGAAAAATGAATAAAAGAGTTTTATTTATTTGAAACTCTATATACGTTGAATGTAACGGTCTATCGTGCGACCGTCACATGCTTGTAACGCATGGGTCTACGACCGTTACACTCTGTGAATTCCTTAAGCTGAAGAGTTTGATTCATGTTGAACTCTGGGAACAATAAATGTAACGGTCTATCGTGAGGCTGTTACATGCCTCTAACGCACCTGCATTAGACCGTTACATCCTGTTAGTTCCGTGAAGGAAAGAACAAGTACAAAGATCAAAACTTTGGACTCTTATCCACTAGAGATCAACGTAGGAAGAGTTATAACATTACTAAGGACTCTTAGAGATTAGGTTTTAGCAAATTAAGGACTCTAGAATCGATCTAATCTTCAAACCCTAGCCAAAACCCTATAAATAGGACCTAGTTCTGAACTGTGCGACCCTTACTTTTGGCTCGCAAAGAATCAAGGTAAGGAGATGTAATCTTTGGTAAGTTCTTTAGAAGTATTTGTTTACAATACTTTAGACCAACTCCTCTCCAAATTTCATGTCTTTAGGTCAAGAGGTCATGGAGTTAGAGCCCAAGGAAGTTGCTGAAAAATCAGAGGAAGAAGGGAACTGGGGTTCGGTGTTCAGACCATAGTTAGAAGTTTGAAGCCAAGACAAGAGGTAGGTTATCTCATGAACGGTAAAAACAACTTGATAGGACTATAAGCCCTCTGGTTTGATTGAATTTCATGCATAGTAGAGCATCAATTTCATGTTTTACTAAGTTCTATACATTACATGCAACTCTTAGCCTAATTGGAAAATTAAAAAGATGTATCTTGTCTATTTCACGGATACCCACGCATATAGATAGCCTATACTTCGTTATCATGCCTGGAATAGACATGGTATTTGATTTACAGACATGATGTGAGTTGATACCTTAGATTTTATATTGCTTTCTGTTAGCAGACCCTCTGACGCATCAGCGTAGGACCGTCACACTCATGTAACGGCCATACGATGGACCGTCACAGTCCCTGATTGCCTATTGATTTCTCTGTTGACTCTGACGCATCAATGCAGGGGCGTTACGTTATTGTAACGGCTGTTTGATAGACCGTTACACTACTGTGACGCACCACTTATAGACCGTCAGAAGCCCTGTGTTCTGTCAACCCTAGACAGAATAAGATTCATCAATCTTACTTATTATTAAGCCTAGTTGATTAGAGTTTTCACCTGATTATGTGAATTTAAGGTTATTTTAATTATTCATAATAGGGGTTGCATGATTTCAGGAACTTAATGGTATTTTAAGTTATGTTAGATTCATAAGCCAAAAATTCTATAGTCTTGTATTCTAAATCATGATTTTTTTAACTATTGTATTGTCGGAGTTTTCATCATGATTTTCACGTTGATACTTGTATCTCTCTATCAATAGAGTCATTTCTATAAGTACATGGTACATACTCTGGTATGTTGACCATTAGTTCACACTTTGCACTATAGGAACACAATCTTGGACTTGAGGACCTCTCTATTGGATATTCCTTCCAATGGACTAGGAAATCTTGTTTCAAGGCCTCCGTAATTCTCCGCGAGCCTAGGATTCCCACTAGGACGCCGAGTTGGTTGTACCATTAAAGCCCATTAATTAGAATACACTATCGTTGTTTTCTGATTCTAGTAATGTAACGGCCTTGTATTGGACCGTCAGGCTCATGTAACAGCCCAATATACGACCGTCACATTCATCTGAGGTTGAATTCTTGATTATGGATTCAGACAAATGTAACGGTCCTATACTAGACCGTCACAAAATGTAACGGCCCAGTGAATGACCGTCACATGACTTGAATATCTCAACCCAAGGTTTGACCAAGGGTTGACATTTCAATGTTTCTAGATAAACCTTGATGATCTAGAACCTATCATATTGCTTAATAGACTTAATATAATGAATGAAAGTTAAGAGAATATACTGTTATGCTGCCGATTTATTTCCATAAGCATAGCATAGTCTAAGTCATTCTTGATCTCATATATTCAAATTGAACCGTTCATTCATTGATTTTCATTATTTGGAATTGTTATATTCTTGGTCATACTTTACTGTTACATGCGTGGAAGTAGCTTAATTTATACCTGAAGATGCGATCGAGCACTGATTGTGTTCAAGGGCTCTATGCTAGTCCCCTCGGCTGATTGCCAGAAACATACTATTTTATAAACCATGGGGTATGATGCTACTGGCGTCGCATTGCGCTGGGAGTACTATTTCTATAAATAAGTGAAGATCCACGACACGACATGACATTCTTGCTTGGTATTCCACAGAAATTCACGAAGTACTTACTCATAAGCATAAGATGCTAAAGTGTTGATTATGTGGCTTGCTAGTACATTCTCGATATATTATTGTTCATGAAAGGCCAATATCATGTTCTTGTTCTATTCTTGCTAGTTCATTCTTGTTCTCATTCCATCTTATATGATTGTCTTGTTACTTTGATTTAATCGCGTGATCATCGCATTGCATGATTTTACCTTATTTCTTTAGAGCAAAAATATTAATCACTTTAATAGTGCCTTCCTGTTGATGTGAAGATACCTACTGGGCAAGTGTGCTCATTACCTATTTCCAATCTTTTTCAGGAAATGAAAGTGAGTCGGGTTCAGATTCGGATTATTCAAGTAGTGGATCCAAGAGTGATTAAAGATGAGCGAAGACTTAGAAAGTCTATAATGTCTAGATTGAGTCAATGTAATTTTCCTATTTCTTGAGTCTAGTAGAATGAAAGATGATGAAAAGTGGTTGTATTTCGAGTATTGATCATTTATGAAATAAAGTTGGAGTTTGATTAAATTCTGTGCAATTACATTTATGTGTGTGATTGTATTGCGCTCTGGTCGTTCTTGCTTGCAAGAGGCTTACCATGCTGGCTGTTCGCGCTCCCCGAGCGAGTCTTCCACTGTAATAAAGGCTCGGGGCGTGATAGTTCTGCAGCTATAGGTGCGCTTTCGACTGAGGGGTGTTTACAGGGGTTAGTGTATTAGGCACGGATTTCGAGTGGTGTAGATAGAAAGCTGGGGGCCTGAATATGGATGCGAGAGCATTCGTCCAATTGGAGGTGTAATCTTTGAGATATACATGTCTTTACAGGTAGGCCGTGGTGGCCAAGGTACAACTGGTGCACGCCATGGGACAATTTCGATGTGATGATCGGTCCCCGGGTCAATACGTGACAGAGTAACACGCGTGTGTTTTACAGAGGGCCCCTCCCGTGGCATGGGCCATGGTGGGGACACTGGACGGGGGGCTTATGACTAGATGACTGGACGGCTAGAGGGATGCATCCGGTGTCTGGGTGAGGGCCGATCACGACTCGAGTAGAGCGATCGAACATGGCCTCATGACTGCGAGGGAGCGTGACGTCATGGCACGCGCGTGGTTGCAACCGACGGGCACGTGAGGGGGAATCCCGACATGAGGGGATATTCTCCCTTGTCATTACGTCTCGCACATGGTGGGTGTTGACTTGTGTGTCACAGCTAAATACGGCGTGAGGGAAGTGCAAACCACATACCCCCGGCGTACTAAGCCGACGAACAAGTCACCCACACACAATTCTCCTTAGCTCGTTGCCTAGAGCAGCTTGAAGCTTGAGTATGCCGGGTGTCTTGGAGATTCCATCTATATCTCTACCCCTTGAGCTTCTAAAGGGTTTTTATAGAGAAGTTGAAAGGGTTAGAATGGGTTTAGGAGGGCTAGGTTGATAGGGTAAAGCCAGCCCGCGTAAACCCGAGTGAATAGTAAGGGTTTACGCGGACCAGCTCATAGGGTTGAGGTGGGCCGCGTAAACCCTTCCCCTGGGTGGGGTTTAGGCGGACCAGCCCAAAAGGCTGGTCTGGTCCGCGTAAACCCCTCACGGAGGGTGTTTTTTGTGAAAAAGAAAGGGACTGGAAAGGGTTTAGGCGGACTACCCTCAGGGGGTGAGGCTGGTCCGCCTAAACCCCCTCCCCCAGGGGTTTAGGCGGGCAGGTTTTGGGCTTTTTTAATTTTTTAAAAAAGCAAATTTTTTTAATTGAAGGGAAGGGGTTTACGCGGACCAGCCTAGGGGGCTGGGCTGGTCCAGAGAGAGAGAGGGGGTGGTCCCCACTATAAAAATTTGATATTTTGGCCTATTTTCTTCCTAAATTGACTAAGAAGAAAAGGACAGTTGTGCTAGGAGGATACATGGAAGCTTGCAGAGGCCTGTGTGCGCGTTGACTTGCAAAAATTCCCGCGTGCTGCCGCTTTGCGCTCCCGTGTCCACGTGTCGACTTCTCGAACTGGTACGGCACACGAACCGCGTCGTAGGATAGTAAACTGGACGAACTGAGACTGAGCGGGGTCGTGGGACCACCGGGCTGGAGAGAGGGCGCGACCCCCGGGGAGTTTGCCCTCCCTGGGGGTGCACGGCCACGCCCCGGGGTGAACTGGCCCCCGGGGCCGGTCGTGACCCCGAGGGAAGGCCCCCGGTGTCTCCTTGTGTCTTCTGCAAGCATCCTTTGAAGGATGTTAAGCTCCGAGAAACTGGGATGGGCCCGTGGGGGGCCGTTGTTCTTCGAGTTGTCGTAGTCGCTCGCAAGGTGTTCGGGTAAATGCCCGACACACCTTGGGTTGTCGAATGACTTGGGTAGATGGCCGAGGGGCCCCAGGGTGGGCCTTGGGTTGAAGAAGGGAGCTCGTGGGAGCTTAGGAGAAGCATCTTAGGGACGTGAGTCACGTCTCGAGCTACGTGCCACATTGCACGGCGGGTTGGCAGGGTAGCCTCGGGTTGGCCCGAGTGCTAAAATTCAGTGGCTTGTTGCCACGTGTCTGAGGGTCGAGGGTGGCCCCAGCTTGCTAATGGGTCATTGTAGGACCCAATTAGTGTGCTGGAACCACGGGGTGGCCCGTGGTTTGGTGTAGAGGGGCTGGAACATGTGCTCCCACAAGGTGTTCGAAAAAATGCCAGACACAGGTGTGTGAGCCGTATGCACGTGCTGCGGGCCTCCAGAGCCTGTGGTTGACTTACTTGGGTCTCCCTTTGACCTTGGAGGGTTGAGAGAAGTGTCTCGGGGTGGGCCCACGGCCCCTTTCACTGGGTGCCACATGGCGTGGCTTAACATCGGAGTGCCCCTGGGTGGTCCCGGGCGGCCATGTAGGATACGGGCAAAGCCCATATGTGAGTGGCCGGGGTTGACCCCGGACAATTGCTTACATCGTCGCGTGTCACGGCGAGCTGGTCAGGGCCTTTGTAGGGACCTGCAGGGTTGTAGAAAGGGCTAGATAGCTCGTGCCTTGAAGGTGTTCGGGGAAATGCCCAAACCCTTATTCCTTGTTATTTTGTCGGGAAATAGTCCGGGTACAATAATGAGGCATAGCATTGCATAGAAACATGGAAAGCAAAGCATCGAATCATAGCATGGGCAACATCAAAGTATAGATAGCACGACATTGAAGCATTAAGCATCATTGTTTGTTGTTCATCATGAGGATGACAATCTTGGGATATCATGAGATTAGAGTGATATCCAGAATAGTTGAGCAAAGATTAGCAGGAATAGCCTTAGAAAGATTGGCTCTTGAATGATCAGAGTGATGCCTAGAGTGGCAAAAATAATCAGAGGAAGTTAGCAGAAATCACTTTAGAAAGATAGAGAGATGATAATTGAAAGTGCCCAGAGTGGACAAATCATGAAGATAGTGATGTGAAGAACATAGGGAAGAATCAAAAGATTGATATAGAGGACTCATCCCATGCTCTTGGTCCTTCTTGCAAAAAATGTCCCTGCAAAACACCATCAGTTAATGGAATACAATGCAAACTTTTTTTTGGATTTTAAGATTTGCAAATTTTTGTGGGTTTTAAAAAATATTCAAATTTTTATCAATTTTTGGAAGATATTTGAATTTTTGGTTAGCTTTTGAAAATATCAAAAAAAAATTAGATTTTTGTTGGAAACTATTCATTTTTTTAAAATTTTGATTTAGACATTGTTAATGCAGCATCAAAGGATGTTTAAACAGTTGGGTAGGGATCCTTGTTCCTTCCCCTTTCGCTAGAATCGCCCAAAGTAAGGTGTGCATTAAGGGTGGTGCCCTATGACCGGCTGCCCTTAGTTAGCGATGCCCCTACTAAGGGCCATACCTGAGAAACACTCAGTCTTAGAGGGAGAAGAGAAGAAAATTGGAGATAAGCCTGATGTGAGTTAAGAAGATATCGAGTTTAACTTCTTTTGATAGCACAACCCCTAGAGATTCGGTTTGTTGCGCCGGGGCTTTTTGTCATATCATCGAACCATAAATCTCAAATAGGCATGTATACGACCGGGCTCATAACGTCCCGCGGGGAAACTGTACTGCCCTCTTGCCATGCCATAAATTTGTTGAATTTTTCTTTTAATTTTTGCTCATATTTTTTTGACTATTTTTCTTTTTCTTTTGATTTTGCACTATTATGTCCTTTGGACTTTGAAAGATATTGAAATTGAAACTTGATATTGAGAATAAAGTCATAATAGACTGCCCATATTTGAAACTTCCTTTTGTCATGGTGTGCTTAGGTTGGTTATTTTTGCCCAGACTATCTCTACCCTCACATTTTGGCCGAGTAAAGAAGAGAAAAAGACCTCGTGCCCTCGAGCATGGCCCAAGTAACAACGGTGTTCTATCAAGAAAATGGCTAAAAACGTCGTGAAGTGTGTGCGGTGCCCAGCTAAGGGTTGTCCTTAATGAGCGGGGAGAGAATGTCGAACTCCTAGTGCGGAGTTCTCAAAGTCCAAGTGCTACAAAAGTAAGCCTAAAGACTCTTTTTTTTTGAAATTAACTTAAATAGGAACTAGGATAAAGGCCTAGACAACCACTCTTAATCGAGTTAAAAGGCACTTCATTGTTAAAAACTGTGTGTGACTAAAGTGATGAAAATGCATAAGAATGCACACGTACGCACAATGTTACCTTGCGACCTTGGTTGTAGAAGCAGCCTCCAGAGGTGATTTTGATCATCATGGGATTTGTTGTCCTCATTTGGCAGATAAAAGAGAAGTAACGCAAGGATTTGAAGTGGCTTAACAAAAGGGAGTGGTGTTTAAACCAGACGCAGACAAATAAGGAGAAAAGGAAAAGAGGTGAGGGCTAGAACTCCCTCACTAAGGTGCAGAGACCCTGATCACAAGAAAGGTCTACAAAAGGAAAGGAGAATCAAAAGGAGGAGTGAGGACTAAAGCCTCAAAAATAGTGAGAGAAAGGATAAATGCCCAAAGTAGTGGATGTGGAAGAAGTCGGGTCAGACCCGGGATCGGGAGGAATTAGGAGAAGGAATTGATAGATCGAGAGAGGCAGATCCGGAGGGTCCGGAGGTAAAGGGGAAGAATCATGACGAGAAGAATGATCTGGAGGAGGAGGAAAATGACGAGGGATGCGATGACCTGGGAGAAGGTATGGAAAAAGATGATTTAAAAGGAAAAAAAGAACAAAGGACACGATGTCCTGGAAAAGTTCGAGGACAAGTCGGAGGAGAGGGAAGAGGTCCGGAGGTTCCAGAGGAAGGGAAGGGATGCGATGCCCTGGGAGAAGAGGTAGGGGATCCGGAGGAAGAAAGTGTGGAGGGATGCAATACCCAGAAAGTATAAGGAAAAGGGAATCCAGAAGTCCCGGAGGAATATGAAACGGGAGGACGCGATGCCCTATAGGGAGATCCGGAGGTTCCGGAGGCAGAGAATAGGAAGGGGCATGATGCCCAGAAAAGATGGAAGAATGGCATAAGGGGTCCGGAGGTTCCAGAGGAAGAAGGTGCCGAGGGACGCGATGCTCTAGTAAGTTCGGAGGTTTCTGAGGGATAAAATAGGAGTGGGCGCGGTGCCCTGGGAGGATGAGGGGAGAAAAATCTAGAGATCTTGGAGGAAAGGAGTATGAAGGGATGCGATGCCTTGAGGAGCGTGGATCAAAAGAAGGAGGGTCTGGAGGTTTTGGAGAAAGAAAATTAGGGGGATGTGATGGCCCGGGTGAAGAGGTAGAAAATCTGAAGGTTCCAGAGGAATAAAGTTAGAAGGAAGGGCGCGATGCCCTGGGAGAAAAGGTGAAGAATCCAAAAATTCCGAAGGTGAATCAAGGGAGATAGAATGGGGAAGATCCGGAGGTTCCGAAGGAAGATGAAAAATAAGGGCATGATGCCCCGAGATAAGAGGTAGGGAACCCGAAAAAAGTGACTTAGAAGAAATGAGATCGGGAGGATCTAGAAGTTCCAGAAGACAGGGAAGATATGGGTTTAAAAATCTGGGAGAGAGGAATGCATGCAGATGTAAACGTATGAAATGCATGGAATGCATGAGATGCAAGGAGTGCGAGGAATGCAAGGAAGAAAGCCCATGAGTGGCCCATGAGGAGAAAGTGGTGGTTAATAAAAATGTGGATGGAAAAGAATCGAAAGTGAATAGGGTAGCGTAAGGCCCCTTATCAAAAAAATGTCTGCCCCTCCATGGTAGATGACGTGCCTGGCCAAGCGGCTCAAAGGATGGAAATAGTGCCCATAAGCTCTCATTGAGAGAAGAATGCGTTATGGCAATGCAAGAGGAGAACCCCTTCTCTTGATTAGGAAGTTGTATAATAATGGAACAAGGGGTAATGAGAGCTTTAAAAGAATGTCGACCAATGAGTAATGTGACTTTGACGATGGCGTTGGGCCGACATGGCATCAACTCATAAGAATTTTTCATGGTGGGCTTTAGTAGAGACTTTTCAATGCCCGGCACCAGAACACGGATCGGCATCTGACAAATAAAGTATTGACTTTTGAACAACATAGCAGTGGCCAAATCCTTCTTGCCCGGCTCTTGGATATCCTCGGCACATATACTTGTAGAAAGACACCCACTCCAAGGAGTGATGGAAGAAGATGAGATGGAAGCGGTAGGCTTAGCGAACAATAAGGGCTTGATGGAAGGCGTTAAAGGAAGGGCAGGTAAGAATAGAGGTTCAAGCACGTCGGGCTTCTCCTCTTGCTTGGAAGCGGACGGGGTTGGCTCGAGTGCAACAAGGGGTGGACCCTGCTCAGGATCAGCCACGGGTTTGGGTAAAGGGTTAAGTTATGGAATAGGAAGGATTGGTTTTGGGGTTATGGGGATAATGGAGGGCCGAGGTGGCAGCAATGGAGGTTTTCTTGGTTGGGTAGAGTGATTGATGGGGGCTCGGCGGAGGCCAATGGCGTGGTTGATGAAGGCATAATGGTTGGAGGTAAATTAATGGACGGCCCGAATGGTTTGGCGGAGGCTAATGGCATAGTGATTGGAGGTATAGGAGAGA
Organism: Amorphophallus konjac; assembly: GCA_022559845.1. Taxonomy (NCBI): domain Eukaryota; kingdom Viridiplantae; phylum Streptophyta; class Magnoliopsida; order Alismatales; family Araceae; genus Amorphophallus; species Amorphophallus konjac. Next base: position 156,376,890 of record CM040129.1, read on the forward strand.
GAGATTTGGTGTGCAAGAAGCAACGTGTCACGCCCCAACGCGGAATATCGTAACACGGTAGTTATTCATTCATGATAAATAGAGCGATAACGAAATTAAAAGAAAATAATTGCAAAGAGACAGAATTACTCCAAAAGCACCAATTTACTCATAAATAAAAGAATAAAATGTTTCCAACAACCTTAACCTCTTACATCACGACTCGAAGAATAGGAGATAAAGAGAAGATTACGACTCTTAATGACAACTCTTAAAGACTTCACTAAACAGCGACTCATCAAAACCACTAGGTGACCACTCTACAACTCTACTAAGACAACTGCCAAATTCACATCTAACGGGTCCACTCCGGGTCTTCACTCTTGCCCATCCCCATCTGTTTGCGTTTCATCATCGGAGCTACCTGAAATGGGGGAAAATTGGGTGAGCAAACGCTCAGTAGGTAACAGCAGGCAAAATTTAAGTAATTAACCAATTAAATTAAATGTCATGCGAATAAAATAAAATGGAATAATAGTGTTACCAGTCATGATGGAAATAAAAGGAACAACTCGGAATAAGTAGAACAGAGATATATCATTTCCAGGAATTGGCCGATCAAGCGTGCTGTTGGAACCCTAGTTTTAATGATGACAATCTATGAGTCATGTGAAGACTGGATTGCATAAATTTGTTTGCATTTGATTGTTTTCATATAAAATGTATGTCTGTGCACAGTTGAGTCATTCAGCATACAAGGTCTGTGTACCTTGCGTTTGTTGCATATAGTCCATGCATAAGTTAAAGAAGTCAGTGCATAGTCAGGTTTGTGCATACCACGTTATCTGGCAGATAACGACTGCATGCGTCTTAGTTGTTTGCATATTCAGGGTCGGTGCAATGTATTCATAGTCGATGCATGTGTTCCTATATGTTACACATAGTTGGTGCATGTTCTTCGTCCTTCATATGAAAGTCCGTGCACATCTTGCACTGCATATAGCCGAGGTCCGTGCAAGTCTTCACACACGCTAACTGAAGTCCGTGCAAGTCTTCGCACATGCTAACTGAAGTCCGTGCATATCCTACATTGCATATAGTCAAGGTCTATGCAAGTCCTCGCATGTGCATAACTGAGTCTGTGCAACTCTCACCCTTTGCACGCACAAAGATTGTGCAAGGTTGCTCACGGCACATTGGGTCAGTGCATTATGTTCATTCTTCGATCATACATACTCAATGCATCCCCTGCTAATACACACCATGTCAGTTCACCATTTTATATCACACATATATATATATTGTCTGTGCATGACTCTTTTACAGCATAACAAAGTCGGTGCATGTTCTAACTCACGCACACTTGAGTCCGTGCACTTTTTGCTCTCATGGTATCTTAAGTCTGTGCAATTCCTATGATTGTCTAACTACCTCATACTGACTGAATGTCTAACACTTTGTCAAGACACTTATTCGTAGAGACTAAGGAAGGCACGTGATCCAAGGCTGAAGACTGAGCTATGCTCATGACATGTGTAGGGTAGTTACACTCAGATGCTGCCACGTGAGCCCTGGTCCTCAGATCTGGACGAAAAGCTTGGGCGGGAAATGTGGTCTCCACACGCCCTCTCTCCTTCTGCGGCTCATATAAAAATGAGAATCTGCTTGTGCAGAGACGATGACGATGATGATGATGATGAAAAATAAAAAAGAAGGGAGGTGAATTGAAAAGGTCAGAGACAGAGATAGAAACTTAGAGAAAAAAAAAGGAAGAGGTGAAGAGGGAGTAAGATCGAGAGAAGAGTCTAGAATTCCTAAAGATTTGTCCGAATGGTCCTTGGATCAAATCCAACCCAGTTTGCTCTTGTGTGAGCCTAATTCTATCAGGTTTTAGTTCCAGCTTTCCGTTGCTACTGTTTCTCTTGCTTTTTCTTAAACTTTTATTCAAGCTGTGTGTCAGCGTTGCAGAGGAGGATTCCTCTGGATAGCAAGCTGTGAAGCTCAGCGGTTGTAGGGATTCATCCCCGAAGCCGTGGATCAGCGACAGGCTGTTTGTCAGTAGATGGCATAAGGTGTAAGGCCCATCGCAAGCTATTAGTCAGTGGATTGTAGGCAAGCTGTGAGGCCCAGCTGATTAAGCTGTGTATCAGCGGAAGCCACACTCTGGTTGGAGTGTGGGGTGGATGTAGGTTAGCTGACCGAACCACCTAAAATATCTTGTGCAGTGTGATTGAATGCCTTTCCTTGTGAGATTGATTGTTCCTAATCGTCTAGATTGCTTCCGCTTGTATGTCTTCTAATAGTTGATCAGGGGTGCGTCTATAGTGTTTGAGAATGTGTCCACTGAACAAGCCATCTTTATTCTTTACATCTTTAATCTGGGCAAAGGTTTTAAAAAGATCCATTCACCCCCATCTGGATCTACGTTTATCTCTATATCCGCACCCAACAATTGGTATCAGAGCGGGTTTCTGCACATAGGGTCCAACGGCCTGCATATCCGTTCCTTGATTTGGTTTAGGTGCGATATGCTTTGATCCGATTCTAAGCATCGCTCTTGATCTGATTTGTAGTGAATTCATGGCTGAAATTCCAGTATACACCGGTTCTAATTTTTATGGCTGGTATGGCTCCTTTAGATACTATGTGATGCATGTGGACTCAGATCTTTGGATACTTATAGCTCTTAGTCCGTATGAAGTTCCAGAGGATAAACCCCAATGGAAATTTTCAGACAGACTGAAATTTGATGAAAATAAAAAGGCCCTAAATCTAACTAAAAGGGCAATTGACTCTAACTATGTTCCATATGTCAATGAATGCAGGAGTGCAGCGGCTATCATCAACAGAATGTTAGGAAGATCTTTTGGAGATGAGGAAATGTGCCTGATGGTCAAAGATAAGTCCGAGGACTCATCCTCCCAGGTAAATTCTGAAGCTGAGAATTTCAACTATGATGATTTAGTCTCCATGAATGAGCATTTATTGAATAAATATGATAGAGTCAAATCAGAAAAGAACAAGTTGAGAAAAGAAATGATTCATGAAGTTACACGCTTAAGAGCTGAAAATGAAATTTTGAAATCTGAAAATGAGAGTCTAAGAAACAAACTTGCTAGAGATGAAAATTCATGTAATGAATGTGCATTCTTAAAGGAACTAATTGAAGACCTTGATTCGGATGACAATATGCAGAAGAATCTAATTAGATCATTGAAAGAAGAAAATGAGTCATTGGTTAAACAGAAAAAGGAAACTGATGAATATCAAGACAAATTGATTGAAGAAAACAGCTATTTGAAGGAATAGAACAAAAAGTTGATATTTCTTAACATTGTATTTTCTGAAAGATGGCTGGCTTTTGAAAAAAGAAAAATCTGTTTTGGAGGAAAAGGAAACAAACAATGAAATAAAGTTTCAACAAGAAAATGAGTCTTTGAAAAATCTCAATGATTATCTGCATCAACAAGTTATCTCCTGTGAAAATGATGTTACCACTTTGCAAGCTGAAATTGAAGATCTAAAAAATTCTCTTTCTAAGTTTGTTAAGGGAAAAGATAACTTGAATAAATTGCTTGGGTCAAATGTGAATTTTCAGAAAGAAGGCTTGGGTTTTAATCCTATTAATAAGAAGATTGATATGAAAAGGAACTCCACTATTTTTGTAAAAAGTTCTGAACAAGAAAACCCATCCAGCTCATCTGTTTTCCAATTCACTGTCCAGAAAATAGAAAATCTAACTAAAAATTTGAAAAAGACTCAAAAATAGGAAAAAGAAGGTTATTTCAAATAAATCCAAATTTGCTTCTGATTCTTCTATGCAAGTTGTCAATGATTTACACACACACTCACATGCACATGCAAATAATAAATCTGTCACGACAGTGCATGTTCACAACAAAAGAAATATTTCATGTCACTACTGTGGTAGGAAAGGACATGTTATGGATAATTGCTTAGTGTTGAAAAATGATGAGTTAGATGCATGCAAGCATACCAATACAGTTCAAAACAAATATGTGAAAATGCCTGATAGAGATATCTCCAATGCATGTTTTTATTGTGGCAAAAAGGGTCATTACATTCATAACTATTATTTGAAGAAACAAGAAGATCAAAAGTACAGAAACAGTTATGCAAAGAAGCATGTGAAGAAATTTCAAAATCAGAGAGTCAATTGTTATAACTGTGGAAGATTTGGGCATGTTATATCTGAATGCTGATTTTTGAAAGACAATAAAATCTATCCTGCTCACATGAACTATTTTGCATCTAGGAGAGTTCAGAATCCTGTATTCATGCATAAACCTCCCATATGCAATAAGTGTGGCAGATTATGTCAAATTACTTTTAATTGTTCCTGGAATAACTGGAGAGCATCAATGTGGGATGCTACTCATCCAGTTGGACCCAAGAATCCTTGGGGTCCAAGACCGTTCAAATAACACTTTGGCTGCAGGTGTGCTCCTGAAGATGAAATAAAAATGGGGCTCAATAAATTCAGGGCACTAAGGTCAGTCAAATTTCACTTTGCAGTTTTGTTAGCTTTGTTTGAATAATAATCTCTATGGAATGTTGCATGATTGATTGGAACAAATCTGATGATTGATGATATCCTCTTAAGTGTAATACATATTGAGAATGTAACTCATGCAAACTCCATGCGAGACTTTTAGTTAGTTCTCCATGTTAATAAGTAAATGCATACATCTGCATGACCTCCTGGAATATCAAATGGATACAATTGCACATTATGTTACCAAGTTCGTGCACAGTTAGACGTGTTCGCATATAACATCAGTGCATGCCTAACTAGCGTATTATAACGTCTGTGCAAGTATTGTTGTTTCATGCATGCAAGTCGGTGCACTTAATAGGTGCATGCATATAAACTCGGTTCATCCCTTGCCTCGAGCCAGATGAGGTCGGTGTAGTTTTTGTGTGCCATGACATAAATGGGTCCGTGCATGTTTCTGTAGAATGCATATAATGTTGATACATATCTGTGTACTTTAAGAGAATCAAATAGTGGTTGTTTGAAATCTCTACACATATTGAGGGGGAGCTGTGCTAATCAGAGACCGAATACATGTTTTGGTCAGTGATTTCTTGCTGCTTAGACTATTAGCTCTCTGTGTCTGATAAATTGCAAGGTACTGCTATTGTGCTTTTGACTTTGGAGTCAGCTTGAGTCTGATCTAAGGTGAGAGGTCAATTGGTATACACTGAATTTCCCAGAAGGCTGAATGTTTGCTGGTTTACTGAGATGGATGGTTATATGATGATGGTCATTCAGGTTGTGTTTTTGGATTTGAGCTATCTAGCCGTTAGTCTTAACCCTGCTCATGAATGGTCTTCATCTGCATCACCTTGTTCCTTGTCTCCTTCCCTTTTTCACATTAGTCTTCAAAGAAATTCATAGTTTATGCTAGTCAGGGGGAGTAATATCTGAATCTGTCACCTTTACTTATTTTCAATAATTAACTACTAAAATCACCCTAAACTAAGAACAAAATTGATGATCTTAACTGAGATGTGATTTTTAGTGTATGAATATTAAATCTTATCTGAAAAGTTCTCACAATTAACCCTGAAAGATACCTCAATGGTCTTAAAATAGTCCAAATTGGAAATTGCTCAGTAGGGCATCAATGATCTGAAAGTCCTTAGTAATAAACCAACCTGATAGAAAATCTAAGGTTTATATGGTCCTTAAGTCTTGTCTAAAGAAAATTTCTGACAAAAGACCTGGGAATATGTCATTTAATAAAAATTGAGTGTGGCAGAGCAATGGCATATTATTTGAGAAACTGATCATCTGTTTCAAAGAAATTCAGAGGTCAAGTCATGATAATGAATGCTATCTCTGTTCAAAAATTATTATGAAACATAAAGGTAAACTGCACTGAGTAACCAGGGACTCTGGTGTTTGATCAACATGTTTCCTTGAGTAAAAAAGGGCAGTTATACTAAAATGTTCAATAAAAATTTTCTTTGGCAAAAGTACAATTAAAACATGGTTGACCCTTTGGTTTCCTCAGAAAATTTAGACCGATTTAATGTCAATATAAAATATTGGGTTTCTCAATCAGTAATTGGCTAATAAAAGGGAACTAGTAAGATTAATGATCTCCTTAACTGGATGATTTTTTTAATTAAGCTATCTCATTTCCATTGATTCACAGGGATAACTTGTGGAGAATAACATTTTAAGATATAATCTCATACGTCGGAAACCGCATTTCTGCGTAGAAAGGCATTTTATTTTAAGTAAAGGGTAGTTTGGGTATTAATTGTTGAATATTGGTAAAGTTGGTAGTGTTTCTAGTATATACGTAACCCTACTTGCCTTACCCATCATACCCTCTCCTTTGAAGTTGAAACAACCTCCCGCTCTCTCGTCTTCCTCTCTCGAGTTCATCTAGCAAGCCCGCCTCTCCAGCCTTCCCTCTTCTCATCTCGTCCATTCTCTATCTACGTCTCATCCTTCTCTTCTTATTGCTTCCACCATGTCCTCTCCGTCTGCCACAAGTGAAGGGAAGAAGAAGGTCACGGAAGAGCAGCATCTCACGTCTCCTCAAGTCATGGAGACCGATGCAACCAAATGCTATATGCGAAGATCAAAGGAGTTGCATGCAGAAGAAGTACCTTCTGAATCGGTTCAGAAGAAGTCTGTCAAGGAGAAGAAAAAGGAAATAGAGGTTCAGTTGCTAGAAGATCGTGAGTCAGCAAAGATTGATGAGCCGCTAGCAAAAGTAAACAAGCTGAAGACAGCACCGGGTAGAGGTAAGAGAAAGGTACTCGAAGAAGAAGATATCTCAGCTGAAGCATCAAGACATGCGGAAATAGCACTGGAAGCTGAAAAGATAGTTTTCCCTCGGTACGTAGATTTTCATGATAAAAAAATGATTGAAATTTTTAGAGTTCAGAAATGGATAAAAGTTTTAGGTAAGCACAGAGTATACTATCCGAGACTCGTAGTTGAGTTCTATCAGAATCTGAGGTATGATATGAATCAGGCAAAACTATTTTCTAAAGTCAAGGGGTCTAGGATTGAAGTCTCTAAGCATCTCCTACATAAAGTGTTTAGAATACCAGAAGAAGGAGAAACTGAAAGAAAGTTTGCATATGACCTTCATGATGCATACTCACTCATCACAGATGAGCCAAGAAATCCCCAAGACAAGAATCAGTTAAAATTGGGTCAGTTCAACGCAAACAATTTCTCTCCTCTCAAGAGATTGTTGCATCACATTCTTACTGCTATGATCACTCCAGAAGTTGGAGGAAGAGGAAGATTGACCAACACTCAGAGATTTGTTTTATATTGTCTGCTGAAGAGAATCAAAGTTTGCTTGCCTGAAACAATTATTCAGATAATGAGATCCTGCAAAGAGTATAGAAGACATTTGCCATACGTAGCTCATTTAACTGCTATATTTAAGAAGGCAAACATATCTTTAGAAAATGAGCCTTCAAAAGAAATTCCAAAGTTTAATGTGTACAACATGGATTTTATTGATAAGTACTTGAAGCTGAAAGATACTGACTCAGAGAGTTCTTCTGGTGAAATTCAAAGAAAGGACAAATCAGAAAAGCATGCTCCCTTGAAGAAGAAGAGGAAAGTTCAAGTGGAAACAGTGTTAGAACAGCCTCCTCAGATTCCTCAAGAAGAAACTCTTCCTATGATAGCTGAAAAAGACCAAGAATCTACTGATAAACATGTTGAGAAAAATCTCAAGGATCTGCAGCTTGAACAAGAAATCCATGAATTGGACTTAATTGATGCTCAAATTGTACAATAGTTGGATCAAAATATCAGTGAGCTATTTGATAAGTTTGGAGTACAACCTGAGCAGGAACAACAATTTGTTCAGCAAGAACAAGAGGAAGATCAAACAAGTGAAACTGCAGAACAAGAGGGTGATTCACAAGGTGTAGAAGAGGAAAGAGAAGAAGAAATTGAAGTTGATGAAGAATTGTTGTCTAGGATGGTTACACAGATTTTGACAGAAGAGACTGACAAAATTTATGAAGAAATTGCTGAGTCAGTTGTCAATGAACAAGAGGGTGAACAACCAAGAGAAGAAGAAGCTCCACAAGGAGCTTCACATGAGGAAGCTCAGGCATCAGCTCAAGGAGTAGCTGAGGAAGACTTACAAGAATTTGTTTTGGGTCCTGCCCCTCATTACAGGAGGCATCCAAGAATGTCATTTGCTCAAGCTCCTGAATATGGCCCACATTTCGGGGGGATAGTTAGTCTTGGTATACCACCTACTCCACCTCCTGAACAGTAGCATGCATACTATACTAAACTTCCAGAATCTAGTGCATATACATTTAGTTCACCGGGACACAATGTTGAGTCTAATATTACACAGATGTTGTCCAATTTGACTGAGATTGTGCTGAATTAAAATGAATTGATGAATAAACAATTTCTGTTTAATACCATTCAGCGGGACAGAGTAGATTCTCGCATGAAACATTTGGAAAGGGTTGTGAAAACCCAATGGATTGAGTTCATGACTGCTAAGTAAAAGACTGATGCAGCAGTTCGAGAGATTCTGGAATCTCTTATGGGAATCAGCAATAGAATTGCTGACATGGTGAGCAAAATACAAGATACACAAATCTCAACTTTCACCAAGTTTGCTCAAATTTTGAGTCACACTTTTGATCTGAAAATTGAATTTGAGTTGATAAAGAATACATTGAGCAATATTGCAGCCAGTCAGCCTGAAGTCATCAACAAATTTCAAGATTTTCAGTCTCAGTTGGAAACCCTCTCAAAGAATATTAAACAAAATCTCACAAAGCAAAATTCTACCACCTCCCTAGTGGACAGACTTGGGGATACAGTACATCAAAAGCTAGATGACCTGTTAGACTCCTTGAGAAATCTTCAGCACAGATCTTTAACCCCTGGTTCCAATAGTGCACATCCTCCTAGAGACAGGGGGAGTTACAGAGGTCAATGATTCCCAAGGATTCCCCATTTTTTTTGATAATGACAAAGGGGGAGAGCATTTTGGATGTATGAAAGCTTACACTGATGGACAGTTTTTGACAGTTTGATAGTTTTTTAGGTTTCTGATGTAAAGCTTACACATTTTGGATGTATGAAAGCTTACACTGATGGACAGTTTTTGACAGTTTGACAGTTTTTCAGGTTTCTGATGTAAAGCTTGCACATTTTGGATGTATGAAAGCTTACAATGTTTGACAGTTTTAATGCTGAATGAGATAGTAAACTCAGACACTAGTCTGTATTCTCTTACTGTACACAGAAATGTAACTTCTACATAGTGCATAGTTGTGTTGGATGCATGCTTTATGTTGAATGTTATCTTTGCCATGCATGTCAACAAATAAATTCTCTGTTAGTTTCAATCATACATGAATTATAGTTGTCATCATCAAAAAGGGGGAGATTGTTGAAACCCTAGTTTTAATGATGATAATCTATGAGTCATGTGAAGACTGGATTGCATAAATTTGTTTGCATTTGATTGTTTTCATATAAAATGTATGTCTGTGCACAGTTGAGTCATTCAGCATACAAAGTCTGTGTACCTTGCGTTTGTTGCATATAGTCCATGCATAGGTTAAAGAAGTCAGTGCATAGTCAGGTCTGTGTATACCACGTTATCTGGCAGATAACGACTGTATGCGTCTTAGTTGTCTGCATATTCAGGGTCGGTGCAATGTATTCATAGTCGATGCATGTGTTCCTATATGTTACACATAGTCGGTGCATGTTCTTCGTCCTTCATATGAAAGTCCGTGCACATCTTGCACTGCATATAGCTGAGGTCCGTGCAAGTCTTTGCACACGCTAACTGAAGTCCGTGCAAGTCTTCGCACACGCTAATTGAAGTCCGTGCATATCCTACATTGCATATAGTCAAGGTCTGTGCAAGTCCTCGCATGTGCATAACTGAGTCTATGCAACTCTCACCATTTGCACACACAAAGATTGTGCAAGGTTGCTCACAGCACATTGGGTCAGTGCATTGTGTTCATTCTTCGATCATACATACTCAATGCATCCCCTGCTAATACACACCATGTCAGTCCACCGTTTTGTATCTCATATATATATATATATATATTGTCTGTGCATGACTCTCTTACAGCATAACAAAGTCGGTGCATGTTCTAACTCACGCACACTTGAGTCCGTGCACTTTTTGCTCTCATGGTATCTTAAGTCGGTGCAATTCCTATGATTGTCTAACTACCTCATACTGACTGAATGTCTAACACTTTGTCAGGACACTTATTCGTAGAGACTAAGGAAGGCACGTGATCCAAGGCTGAAGACTGAGCTATGCTCATGACACGTGGAGGGTAGTTACGCTCAGATGCTGCCACGTGAGCCCTGGTCCTCAGATCTGGATGAAAAGCTTGGGCGGGAAATGTGGTCTCCATACGCCCTCTCTCCTTCTGCGGCTCATATAAAAATGAGAATATGCTTGTACAGAGACGATGACGATGATGATGATGATGAAAAAGAAAAAAGAAGGGAGGTGAATTGAAAAGGTCAGAGACAAAGATAGAAACTTAGAGAGAGAAAAAAGGAAGAGATGAAGAGGGAGTAAGATCGAGAGAAGAGTCTAGAATTCCTAAAGATTTGTTCGAATGGTCCTTGGATCAAATCCAACCCAGTTTGCTCCTGTGTGAGCTTAATTCTATCAGGTTTTAGTTCCAGCTTTCCATTGCTACTGTTTCTCTTGATTTTTCTTAAACTTTTATTCAAGCTGTGTGTCAGTGTTGCAGAGGAGGATTCCTCGGGATAGCAAGCTGTGAAGCTCAGCGGTTGTAGGGATTCGTCTCCGAAGCTATGGATCAGCGGCAGGCTGTTTGTCAGCAGATGGCATAAGCTGTAAGTGTTATGCCCCTTGTGCTTTGTTGATGATGTGATGTTTTAATGATAGCAACATGAATAAGTCACCACATTGTCTTGAATATGTCTGACCTTTTCTGTGGGAGATTGCATAAGTGTACCATGTCTGAATTGTGAAGAACGCATGTGTATGCTTGAGTCATGCTGTGATATATTGGCTTGTTCTTGATTTCTGTTCTGTGCATTGCTTCTCTGCTGATATGTTCATACATTGTCTTAGGCTAAGTCTATACAGACTTTAGCGTCTCATTTAGCATCTAAGGCAAAGTCTACACATTGGCTAAGTGTGTACATCGCTTACATTTCTTGAGATCAAGTCCATACGTTGCACTGTTTCCTCAAGTCCATACAGTGGCAAAGTCTGGACATTGTGCTTTGAAGATCACCAAGTCCATACATCGTGAAAGTCTATACACTCCTCTTGGCCTTAGCATCTGTTTTGAAGTCCATACATTGGTCTTCAGTTCAAGTCTGTACAGCGTTACGTTCTCTTTGGAAAGTCTGTACAGCGTCAAGTCTGCACATTGGGGTTTCACGAGAAGTCAACACATTGGTCTCCACCTGAAGTCTATACATTGGCTAAGGGTCTTCAAGTCCATACACAGTTATCTGATGCATGTTGATTAAAGTCTGTACATTGGGTTTTTCACATGAAGTATGTACAGCCGTTCACTGTTGAAGTCCATACACTGGTCGGTGGAATTTGAAGTCTGTACACTGACTCGTTTCATTTCCTCAGATGTCTATACATTTGCCTCCATGATTCTAAGTCTATACATTCGCTGCAGAGATCTCTGTCAAGTCTATACATCGACTTTCTTGCTTGAGCTTAAGTCTGTACCCAGTCAGCGTCTCGTTGACTGTCTCTTGTTGTGTCCTCATGTTATTTCTGCGTTTGGGTCTTCGTGTTGTTTTCATGTCTTCGTGTTATTTTTGTGTTTGAGTCTTCATGTTATTTCTGTCTTCTGTCTTCGTGTTGATTTTACTTCGTGCATTCTTCCCTAAATTCAATCTTTAAGTGTCTCAAGTCGAGTCTGACTGTGTTGTCTCCATGTCGTCCTTAGTTCGAGTCGTTTCTTTATTTTTTTTATCTTCGTGTTGTTTCTCCTAGACCCCGTGTCCTTTTTGCTTTGTGACCACACTTCGTGTCGGTTTCTATTTTCCTCTTCGAGTTGGTTTTAGTCCGTGTCGTCCTCGACTTCAAGTCGTTTGTAAGCTCGAGCGCGTTTGTTATGTCATGTTGTTTTTGTATTCATGTCTTCGTGTTGCTTTTGTATTCGTGTCTTCGTGTTATTCTTGTGTTTATGTCCTCGTGATTGTTTATTTCTATCTTCGTCCTGGTTCCTTCTGATCGCGTGTCTGTCTACCTTTTTTCACTCCGCGAGACTTCCTTCTCACCTCGTGATGTTCTCTTCTGACTTCGTGTCGTTTTCTTTGTGGTGTTAGCTTTATTATTATGTATCTCGTATCGTTCTCTTCGTAGTATTTGTTTTGTTACAGTGATACTTCGTGTCATTTTCTTTGTGGTGTTAGCTTTATTATTATGTATCTCGTGTCGTTCTCTTCGTAGTGTTTGTTTTGTTACAGTGATACTTCGTGTCGTTCGCTTTTTACCTCGTGCTGTTTGCATCTGACCTCGTGTCATTCTCTCCTTGTCTCGTACTGTAATAATCTTGTGTATCTCGTGTCGTTCTCAGTAAAGTGCATCTCGTATTGCTATCACATACCTCATGCAGTTTTAGTTCTTGTGGCCCTCAGTGTTAATGGTTTTTATCTCCTTGCAGGTCCGAGGAAGAACATACACCGGTGTCTGGGCTGCACGTGATCCGATACTAAAGGAACCAATGCTATAAGGGAACGTGATGTGACACGACCTAGGGGGTTCTTCACATGATCAAATGACCCTTGGACCTAGCAAGCAACCAACGCACGAACCGGTGACTTTACTCGGGCGGACTCACCCGCTAAGCGCACTCTTGTGCCCGTAGGCAAACCGGTGATAGTGGTGAGGGTCCGGGACGGGCCCTTGCTGCTCCGAGGGTTGGCTAGCTTAGGATTGGACCTCTCAAGGGTCCTAGGATGTCCACTCTCATAGACGGCCAGCACGCCGAGGGCGTGGGTATTAACGGTTCACTCACAACTCACCCGCGGTAATCATTCATTCACAAGCAAATTTGAGTTCGGGCACTCCACTTACCACCGACGGCACTAAGATACAATACTACTCAAGCAAGGAAATTTCAGCAAAGAGGAGTGTGCAGTGGCTCACCTAGTCGGTGTGAAGACACCGATCCCGGTCGGAGACGAGGGCGAGCGAGGAAGCGTGGGCTTACCCGCACGCCGCGCCGGAGAAGCTTCAACCTGAAATTGTAAATTACATGCACTACACCCCATGCAAGGGGGGGGGGGGTTCTTGGGGTGGGGATTAAGGTGTTACAATCAAAACTACCACCACGCAGGGTGGGGCCTTCAGCCGGCCAAGCGGGGTGGGGAAAATAAGGTAAAGAATGTCGGTTGAGTGTGGATGCCGAATCTGCCGGTTATCTGCGAACAGGGACAGTGGGGCGGTGTAATGACCGTAGATCCTTCTCACGAATTTTGCCGATAGCGAGACTGGCGGCAAAAGCTTCGTAACAGGTACAGGAACGCTTCAGATTTTTGTGAATTTCTTCTGAGACCGTGGCTGACCGGAGCAGAGGTTGGAACAGGACATGAGGTTTTCTGATCCACAGTTGCAGACTTCTGGCAGCAGGTTGCAGAGGACGCCACGCACTCTCCCGAACTCCGATCAGCACGAAACCAGCGGTGACGTCTTCGTGGTCAAAGTAGCTTTCAGCCGAAGGTAACGGGGCTGCAATCAGAGGTCGAGGGCGGTCGGTGTACCCTGAAGAGTTGGCACTGGTCGGAGTAGACAGCAGGAGACAGAACTGGAGAGCTCGGGGGAGAAAATTCGTAACTCCTTCCTCCGGCAGCCGAATGAGGTTCTGTTTCTTGATCTTGGAAGAAGACTAGCAGAGGAAGAACTTTGATGAAGGGGCTTCAGCCTGAATCCGCTAGGGTTCGTCGTGGCAGAGTGATCTCTCAGGTTCTGATGCTTGGCAGGGAGGGTTCCGCGCAGTCGTGGGAGAACGGAGTTCCTGGACAGCCCCGAGCTCCGATGAAGACGAAACCACTTTGGTGTCGAAGAGGACAGGCAGACGCTTCCACGGATGTATCTTGGGCCTTCAGAATCGCCCGGAGGAAGCCGTGGTCACCTCTGCAAGTCGGTACTCTTCTTCTGATCTGCAACTGAAACTGTAGGTTGAAGATGACGGGGGGGAATGGGGTATGTGGGAGGGGAAATGGGGGTGGATGAGTGTAGGAGTGACCCCTGGTTGTAAGGGGGTCTTGGAGGGGGTGTTCCAAGGTGTGTATGAGGGAGAATGGGGTCTAGAAGGTGGTGTTTGCAGTGGGTGAGAGGGGAGCTACGAATTTGGGATGGGTGGGGAAGAGAGAAGGAGAGATCTTTCTCCAAAATTTGAAAATGGACTAATGTGGTTAGTGGGGCTTTGGGAATGGGAAGAGTTGTGTTGGGGAAGGGAATGGGTGCTTGGGGTAGTGGGAAGGGTGCTTGGGGAAGTGGGTGGGGTAGTTGGGGGTTGGGAGGTGGAGCTAGGATTGGTGGAAGCTCCCTTGGGACTAGGGGGTGGAGTAATGGTGGCTTGGGGAAGTGGAGGGTCTTAAATGAGGTGGGTAGCTAGTGGAGGTGGTTGGGGAAGGGAGGAGAGAGAAGCAAATTCGGAATTGGGTGTTGAGGAGAGAGAAAGTGGAGTGAAAAAGAGAGATTAAGAGAGGGAAGGGTGGGGAATCTCTCCCCTAGGGCATCTCACCCAAGAAATGTTGGAATCACTCCACTAAACTAAGCTTTGGACTCTCAAATGGCATTTTTCATTGATTGATTCATTGATTGATTAAGTTCAAATGGAGGAAATGGGGTCCTATATATAGGAAACCCACATTTCTACAAAAGACCCTGACAAAAGCCTCATTGACAAATAACCGAAGGGGTAGGAGAGCTCATTGGGCCAAGCCCAAAGAAATGGGCCCAATTAGCACATTACACAATCTAATGACACTCAAACATAGGAAAATAAATGCTAGACCTAGGGAAATGACTCAAATAAAATGAAAATTACATCAATGACTCAAATAAAAATTACATAGGACTCAAAATTAAATGACTAGACCATGCCTGATGAAATAGGAGGTGATGTTCTCATCATACTCCTGGGGTGCAAAGAACTCGACTCCGTCGAGTATGAGTCCACCGGGGGGAGAAGAGGTCCTCCGACGCAACTCCGAGCAAGCTTCAACCTCCAAACTCAACCTCACGTTCGCAACCAGGGGACGACGCTTCAACTCCTCAAGGTGGCTTGGACACACCCTCTTGCCGATGATAGTACCTTGCTTGCCCAGTATTGCCTCCGTGTGCACACGTCGGGCTCTCAAGTTGTTATGTGGAAGCTCTCTGAGGGTGTCGCTCACAAAGATGGGGGTAGGCTCAAGGTGCTCACTAGGATCTACCGCGGTGCCCTTAGAGGGTGCTAGATCCGTTACATGAAAAGTGAGGTATATCCCAAAATCCCATGAGTAAATCCAACCCATAAGCCAGGTTGCCAAAGCCACTTGGAACATGGAAGGTCCAAGTCCTCGTGCCCTCGATTTGGAGGTGGCCCTAAGGTAGAGCCATTCCAAAACCACCATCGTGAGGTTGCCTTCTTGGAATTCGAAGTGCCACTCGTGAGTTTTTGCCCGCTTATTACGACCCTCACCGCCCATTGCTAGATGCTTGCTTGAATGAGTATGCCTTGAGCTACGGTGCGGTGTGGGTGGGAAGTGTGTGGTATGCAAAGGGGGACCGGGGCAACCAAAAGTAGACCTATCATGTAATGATGCAGTGTAGACTTCGGTCAACCTAGGTGGGCCGGGGCACCCGTAGGTGGCCCTATCATGCAAAGTGGTGATAAATATCGGGGGACCCGGACATCCGTAGATGCCTTTGACATGTGTATGACTAATGTGAAGTGAGGGAGGGCCGGGGCATCCATATGTGTCCCTTTCATGTATGGGTGTGATGAGTGCCGGGGGACCCGGACATCCGTGAATGCTCCTATCATGTTTAAGACTTATGATGAATGACGGTGGCCCATTACATCCGAATATGGAACTCTCATGCTTAAGACTCATGATGAATGGAGGTGGACCATTACATCCAAAAATGGTCCATTCATGCTTCCTACTTGACATGTGGGTGTTGTGAATGAATGGACCCGTCTTATGAATCATGCCAAGTGATGTGTTATGCCAAGACTTATGCATTCCTTTCCCAAAGATGACTTCCATGTGTATGGGTGTGGGATGGCCTTTGAACTTCCATGTGAAAGGGTCAAAAGGATCTAGGAAGGTGGGCATTATGGAGAGGGGGTCTTCTTTGCTTCCTAGGCATATGTTGTCTATGGTGATGGTTCCCTTTGTGTGGCCCAAGTCTTGGAAGAGGTGTTCTTGGTCCAACATGGTTGGTTGGGGTAGGGAAAGGGGAGTTGTGGGTAAGGTGGGTGTATTACATGGGTACCTAGACTCCCATTGGAAGGGATCAAAGGGGTCATGGACTGGGCTTCCTAGAGGAAGGAACTCTATGTCCACATGGTCCACGCATGGTGGGTCATCCTTCCCCAAGGTAACTGGACCAAGATCTTTAGTGGGCCAGTCGGTCAAGGTACTTGGGATCTTAATGGTAGTGGAGTGGACCATGATGGGTTCTTCATCCATGGGGAGAATGAGAAGGAGGTCACTAGTGTAGCAACCAATGGTGTAGACTGAGGTGATAGAACCAACACATGGGTGGATGAGACTAAGTCTTCTTGGGTGGGCCTCTCCTATGGTCAATAAGCAAGTCAACTTTAGTTGCCATTCTAAACCCTTGATGAGATCATCCCAACTATTTACCTCATAGTAGGATTGGAATGTGGTGTGATAGGAGTTAATGGGTGCTAATTGGAAAGGATGCTCCATGGTTGGGTTTTGAAAGTACAAGGTATGAGGGATGGGATTTTGCTTGAGCCATTTGATGATGAGTTCTCCTAGGGTCACCACCTTTTGCATGAGATTGAGTGGTTTGGGGAGGTATGTGTTTGTTTGGACGGGGATGAGTTGATGTCCTTCTTCCTTATTGATAGGAGTATGAATTTCCTTGAATGTGGGGAAGGGATTTGGATTGGTGTCCAATCTCGGGGATTTGGTCTTGTGGGCCGGGTTTTCCTCATGTTCACTCATGACCTTGTTCATTCTTCGAAGTGGGTTGAGAGGGCATGGTGGCCGGGTATGGGGCCCCGGTGGGTGAGGGAACAAAAGGTTGTTGAAACCATAGGCTCCCGGGAGATGTGGGGGATGAAGTAGGCAAGACCAACGCAATGGGTGGAAGGTGGTATTCCGTTCATCAAGCCATTGTTTCCCTAGGATTATGCAAGGGCCTTCCAAAGTTCCAATTTGACACCAAGCTCCATCAAAGTATTTGGTCTCTCCAAACCTTTTATGGAATTCAATGAAGACTAGGTCTCCATTGTGCACAATTTGTCCGGTCGTAGAGAGGGTGGCTACAATGTCGGGGGATACCCAATTATCTTCTACCATGTAGATGAAGTCAATTTCTGTGGGGCTCCCATTAGGTAGGTATGCTTGGGATATGATGGGAATTGGGGCTTTTTGGTCTGTAGACTCAATGACAATGGGAGGTGGATAATGCATGGAACGATCCGATGAGAACTCTAATGCAAGCGTGCCCATGGACTTGACTTGATAGAGACAAGTCAATGACTTGCTCTGATACCACTTGATGTGACACGACCTAGGGGGTTCTTCACATGATCAAATGACCCTTGGACCTAGCAAGCAACCAACGCACGAACCGGTGACTTTACTCGGGCGGACTCACCCGCTAAGCGCACTCTTGTGCCCGTAGGCAAACCGGTGATAGTGGTGAGGGTCCGGGACGGGCCCTTGCTGCTCCGAGGGTTGGCTAGCTTAGGATTGGACCTCTCAAGGGTCCTAGGATGTCCACTCTCATAGACGGCCAGCACGCCGAGGGCGTGGGTATTAACGGTTCACTCACAACTCACCCGCGGTAATCATTCATTCACAAGCAAATTTGAGTTCGGGCACTCCACTTACCACCGACGGCACTAAGATACAATACTACTCAAGCAAGGAAATTTCAGCAAAGAGGAGTGTGCAGTGGCTCACCTAGTCGGTGTGAAGACACCGATCCCGGTCGGAGACGAGGGCGAGCGAGGAAGCGTGGGCTTACCCGCACGCCGCGCCGGAGAAGCTTCAACCTGAAATTGTAAATTACATGCACTACACCCCATGCAAGGGGGGGGGGGGGTTCTTGGGGTGGGGATTAAGGTGTTACAATCAAAACTACCACCACGCAGGGTGGGGCCTTCAGCCGGCCAAGCGGGGTGGGGAAAATAAGGTAAAGAATGTCGGTTGAGTGTGGATGCCGAATCTGCCGGTTATCTGCGAACAGGGACAGTGGGGCGGTGTAATGACCGTAGATCCTTCTCACGAATTTTGCCGATAGCGAGACTGGCGGCAAAAGCTTCGTAACAGGTACAGGAACGCTTCAGATTTTTGTGAATTTCTTCTGAGACCGTGGCTGACCGGAGCAGAGGTTGGAACAGGACATGAGGTTTTCTGATCCACAGTTGCAGACTTCTGGCAGCAGGTTGCAGAGGACGCCACGCACTCTCCCGAACTCCGATCAGCACGAAACTGGCGGTGACGTCTTCGTGGTCAAAGTAGCTTTCAGCCGAAGGTAACGGGGCTGCAATCAGAGGTCGAGGGCGGTCGGTGTACCCTGAAGAGTTGGCACTGGTCGGAGTAGACAGCAGGAGACAGAACTGGAGAGCTCGGGGGAGAAAATTCGTAACTCCTTCCTCCGGCAGCCGAATGAGGTTCTGTTTCTTGATCTTGGAAGAAGACTAGCAGAGGAAGAACTTTGATGAAGGGGCTTCAGCCTGAATCCGCTAGGGTTCGTCGTGGCAGAGTGATCTCTCAGGTTCTGATGCTTGGCAGGGAGGGTTCCGCGCAGTCGTGGGAGAACGGAGTTCCTGGACAGCCCCGAGCTCCGATGAAGACGAAACCACTTTGGTGTCGAAGAGGACAGGCAGACGCTTCCACGGATGTATCTTGGGCCTTCAGAATCGCCCGGAGGAAGCCGTGGTCACCTCTGCAAGTCGGTACTCTTCTTCTGATCTGCAACTGAAACTGTAGGTTGAAGATGACGGGGGGGAATGGGGTATGTGGGAGGGGAAATGGGGGTGGATGAGTGTAGGAGTGACCCCTGGTTGTAAGGGGGTCTTGGAGGGGGTGTTCCAAGGTGTGTATGAGGGAGAATGGGGTCTAGAAGGTGGTGTTTGCAGTGGGTGAGAGGGGAGCTACGAATTTGGGATGGGTGGGGAAGAGAGAAGGAGAGATCTTTCTCCAAAATTTGAAAATGGACTAATGTGGTTAGTGGGGCTTTGGGAATGGGAAGAGTTGTGTTGGGGAAGGGAATGGGTGCTTGGGGTAGTGGGAAGGGTGCTTGGGGAAGTGGGTGGGGTAGTTGGGGGTTGGGAGGTGGAGCTAGGATTGGTGGAAGCTCCCTTGGGACTAGGGGGTGGAGTAATGGTGGCTTGGGGAAGTGGAGGGTCTTAAATGAGGTGGGTAGCTAGTGGAGGTGGTTGGGGAAGGGAGGAGAGAGAAGCAAATTCGGAATTGGGTGTTGAGGAGAGAGAAAGTGGAGTGAAAAAGAGAGATTAAGAGAGGGAAGGGTGGGGAATCTCTCCCCTAGGGCATCTCACCCAAGAAATGTTGGAATCACTCCACTAAACTAAGCTTTGGACTCTCAAATGGCATTTTTCATTGATTGATTCATTGATTGATTAAGTTCAAATGGAGGAAATGGGGTCCTATATATAGGAAACCCACATTTCTACAAAAGACCTTGACAAAAGCCTCATTGACAAATAACCGAAGGGGTAGGAGAGCTCATTGGGCCAAGCCCAAAGAAATGGGCCCAATTAGCACATTACACAATCTAATGACACTCAAACATAGGAAAATAAATGCTAGACCTAGGGAAATGACTCAAATAAAATGAAAATTACATCAATGACTCAAATAAAAATTACATAGGACTCAAAATTAAATGACTAGACCATGCCTGATGAAATAGGAGGTGATGTTCTCATCAGAACGTGGCAAGAAGGTTCTGGAGGAAGCGTGGGAGGCACACGCGTTCTGCACCTTGCCCACCTGCTGCTGCTGGTATATAATGGAGCCTTCGTCTTCAGATGAAGGTCGATCGAACAAGAAGCCTGAAGAGCAGAAAGCCCTTCGATCCAGAAAAAGAGAAAAAGAAGGAAAAGAGAGGAAGACGAGATAGAAGAGAGAAGCCGTGAAGAGAGAGCAGTGAGTGAGAGATTAGGAGAGTAGAAGAGAAAGAAAGAGAGATAGAGAGTGAGAGACTTGGAGAGAAGAAGAGTTAGAAAGAGAGATAGAGAGTGAGAGATTTGGAGAGCAGAAGAGAAAGAAAGAGAGAAACAGAGTGAGCGAGAGAGCTCGTGGAGAAGAAGGAAGAAGCTGCTTGAAGATCTGTCTTCTCTGGACCGTGGATCAGATCCAGGCCAGTCAGCTCCGTTGAGAGCCACATTGTGCATTTCGTTTTACAGCTTTCTGATTACTGTGTTATTTTCCTTTATTGTTTTCCTTTGTTTTCTGATCACCTTTGTTCTTCCGATTGCCCTGTTGGGGATCGGGTTCCTCCTGTTGGTTCAGGAGAAGGGAGATCTGATCTCCAGGTTGCAAGTGACAGGTTGTCACTTGTGGGTTGCCCTCTGGTTAGAGGAAGGGAGGCTAGTCCTCCGGTTCTGGGCTTGTGGTTGCAAGTCCAGTGGTCCCTCCTGGTCTGGAGGAAGAGAGGTCTTCGACCTCTAGTTTCCAAGTGGCTAGGAGTCACTTGGGTGTCCCTCCGGTTGGGAGGAAGAGGGGAGGCTGTTCCCCTGGTCAAGCTGTGTGGCAGCAACTGTTTGCAGACTGAGTCTGCTTGGTTTTAGCGTTTGCTAGTGAAGCCTCACTCCGGTTGGGAGTGAGGGGTGGATGTAGGTCTGGAGGACCGAACCACCTTAAAATCTTTGAGCAGTGGTTTGCTTGTAGTGTGTTCTTCCATATCTCCTACCACCCTTCACAGATTGTCTTGAGATTTCTTATTCTCATTTGTGCTGCTTCCGCTAGTTGGTTATTTGGGGGCCAGTTACATATTTGCTCTTTTGTTTAAAAGGTTTTTCAACTGGTTCATCAGATTGCTTGATTTGCTTCCGCTAGATGCTTGGATAGGCACGCTCCAAGTGTTTGTATTTGAGTTGAATCAAATTGGTTCTATTCTGTGTCTATCTCTAGCTTCTAAGTTTTTATTTGGCCATTATACATAGAAGGATACATTCACCCCCCTCTGTATCCGGGCCTAGCACCCTAACAGTTGGTATCAGAGCGGTGTTTGCATACAAGGTCCAACGACCTGCAGATTCGATCTCTGGTTTTCGGTGCTAATTTGTTTTTAGTGCATCAATATTCCTGTTGCATTAATCTGTTGTGCTGTCATGGCTCATCCTCTACTATTCAGTGGTTCAAATATTAAATTCTGGCTATATCGTATGCACAAGCATGTTAACTCTATTAATCCACAATTGTGGAAGGTTATCTCTCACAGTCCACATGAACTTCCTAAGGATAAGTCCAAGTGGACTCATGTTCACAAGTTGAAAAATGATGATAATGTGAGAGCTCTAAATTTAATGAAGGCTGTAATCGGTTCTGATGATTTTTCCTCTTTCTCAGATTGTAGCACTGCAAAGGAAATGTTTGATAGAGTGACTACAACACACGTGGAACAGGAAGAAGAATGTCTCATGGCAAGAAGGAGTGATCAATCAGATGAGTCCTCATCCCAGGTAATCTCTGAGACCGAGGATATTAGCCATGATGAGTTAGTTGCCATGCATGAGCATCTTCTAGATAAATATGAAAGAGTCAAATCAGGAAAGAGAAAATTAAGAAAAGAGAAAAATGCTGAAATCACATGTCTAAAGGCTGAAAATGAAAATCTAAAATCTAAATTGAAGGAATTGATTGAAGAATTATATTCTGATGATAATGTACAGGAAAACTTAATCACTTCCTTGAAAGAAGAAAATGATTCTCTGCTAACTCAGAAGAAGGAAATTGATAAATTAAAAGATAAGCCGATTGAAGAAAACATCCATCTGAAGGAACAAAATAAAAGGCTAATGGTCCTTAACACTGTTTTCTCTGAAAGATGGCTATCGGTAGAAAGAGAAAAATCAGTTTTGAAAGAAAAAGAAGTGAACATTGAATTGAAGCTAACTCAGGAGAATGAGATCCTGAAAAGTCTGAATGATGGGTTACAAAATCAGGTTATCTCGTGTGAAGACCACATTATGACCTTGCAAATTGAAATTGAAAAACTAAACAACTCTCTGTCAAAATTTTCCAAAGGTAAAGAAAAAATGAAAAATTCTTTGAATATGGAAGTCACCAAACTGAATGAAGAGAAAAGGTGCAATTCTCAAGTTAAGCAAGCTGTAAGGAACAAACTATACGCAACATTTGTGAGTAGCTCAAACTTAGCTAGTACTTCTGCACCTTCTTCAAAACAGTCAGATGATCAGAAGATTCAAAAATAGAAAGAAAATGTGAAAATGAGAACACTGAAGAAGAATAGTAAATTTCATGCAAACAGGCCTAAGGCTAGAAAATTTCCAATTATCCACGGAAGGAATGTTGAATGCTTCTATTGTGGAAGTTCTGGCCATGTACTTGATGATTGCCTTGTCATGAAGAATGATAATGATAGATTTCATGTTATGACTTCTTATGCTAAGAAATCCTATTCGGCTCAAAATAGGAAATCCAAATATTTTTACTGTCATGAAATGGGTCATCTCATGCATGAATGCAAATCATTGGAGTTAGATGACCTTGCTGCTATTAATTCACAGAAAAATCATGCTAAAACTCATGTCCTTTGGGAAAAGAAAATTCATTGTTATAATTGTGGTAAACTGGGACATGTTGCTGTTCAGTGCTGGTCAGCTGAAGGCAAGAAAAAATTCTATTCTCATGTTAATCATGTTCACCAGAATGATTATGGGAGGGATAAATCTGTTTTTAAGGAAAAGATTCCTGCATGTTATAACTGTGGGAAGCCAGGTCACAGGGCTGCAACCTGTTGGCTGGCAGGATATCAAAACCAAACTGATTTTGGCAAACAAAATTTTTATTCTGTTAACAAGAAATCTCATGCTTATGCACATAAAATTCATGCTAACAAGAATGTGCATAAATCAGATCTGAAAACTGCTCCTAGAAATATGCTGAGAAAACCTGCTAGGAGTAATACTGTTTTGTCAGGACCCAAGACTTCTTGGGTACCTGTTTGTGCAAAATAACATTGCTATGCAGGTGTGCCTTGGGACTGAATTAAAAAGGGGTACTGATCCACGGCACTCAAGAAGAAAACCCCATACTGAACTTTTCAGGTAAACTTCCTGCTTTTCTT
The DNA here is from genome assembly GCA_022559845.1 of Amorphophallus konjac. Taxonomy (NCBI): domain Eukaryota; kingdom Viridiplantae; phylum Streptophyta; class Magnoliopsida; order Alismatales; family Araceae; genus Amorphophallus; species Amorphophallus konjac. The sequence continues at coordinate 156,400,433 of CM040129.1, forward strand.
ATTTTTTAGTTTTAATGCATAGCAAGTTAAATCTGTTTTTACATTTTCATTCATCATTTGCCATGTGCATTATTTTCTGATCATGCATTTGATGAGAGTTCTGTGCAAATATCAGATTAAGAAGGGTTGTCTGTATCTGATGCATACATAGGCTAATTTCAATTGCTTGATAATTGTGTTATGCATAGACTCTGAAAATAAATTGCATTTCGAATTTTCTGAAAAATCTGAACTGCATATGAGTGTGACTTGAAACTTGTGTGTTGCAATAGCTCACTGAAATTCTGAATTGCATATAGGACTGCAGGTTGAATAATTATGCATGACCTCAATGGTATATAAATGGTAAGGTACCAAAAGGCAGGGAAGTCTGTCTGGAGGTTCTTACTATGTGTGATGTGATCTTTTAGACCAAGTGCTCCGCCTAGTACCATGGGTCACCTTGCAGATAGGACAATCTGATTGTGCACAAGTCACAATATCATTTGGAATCATTTGTTCAGTTTTCAGTGCAAACATTGCATGTTTTCAGGGGGAGTAAGTTGCATATCCTTGCATAGCATTCAATGTTGAGTCTTTGCATGTCCCTGCATACATATAGTGCATTGCATTTCCTTATATTGAAAATGCCAAAAAGAGAGTTTGAATGCATATTGTGAGGGGGAGTCAATGCATTGCATATAGGTTGTCAAACGCATACATGTGTCAGAACTCATTGCATATCCTTTCTTACTGATTTTGTTGACAAACCTTAATCATATTCTGAAAACTTTGAGCTTCACAATCTCTCTTAACAATTGGTATTTCTCCTATCAATTGGTATCATTTGGGTTCAAAATTCTATCAGTCCTTCATGAAGATTTCAATGGGTTATCTCGATCATAAATCTGAAAACTTTTGAACTAGAAATCTTCTATTATACATTTTTATGAATATCTGAAATAACTCAGGTGGTTTAAGTTTAATGTACTCAAGGTTTGACTTTAAAATCTCTTAAAAATATCTGAAGCATGTTTAATAAACATTAACCATCTGTTTCATGATGTGTCTTGAAAACTTCTGAAATCTGCACTTTTGAATACATGACTTCAACTGATTAAGTACATGAAACTATTATTGATTTGAAGCAAATGAATTTTTCTGAAATGTCTAAAGGGTAATATCTGTCAGAGCAATGACATTGGTCACTGAGAAACACATGTCCAAAGGACTGTGTCATGAGGTGCCTTAGTTAACTCTGATTAAGAATTCATTGAAATTCAGGCAGAGCAATGGCATGCACACTGAGAAATATAACTCACTCATTAAAAAATGAGTCGTAGTGTGTCATGATGTGTAAATGCTAACTCTGTTCACATAAAGCATGACAGTTAGTCACACTAAGGGCTTAAGGATATTGACCTCTGATCAAGGTATATCCTCTAGTTACAAGGTGTGCACTGAACTAGACTGCTCGTAAAATTTGTAGCATGAAAAATTATTGAACATATCTCAATATCTGAATATTGATGCTAAAATCAAATTGCTACAACCCTAGACAAAATCATATGACTTCATAATTACTTGACTTCAATACTAGTGCATGTAATTCTGAAAGAAGTCAATAGATTTGATTGTGTAAGAGAAATGGAGATTTATCAAGATAAATATGAGGGCTTGGTTCATCTTTATTAAAACATGATTTTAGATATCAATACAGAATTTTATTGATAAACTCTGCATACATCATGTTTAAACCATGCTGTTCAAAAGGCTCATTCATAAGTCCCTATAATGGAAGACCTTGAAAAATTATGTTTTGGATTTATGAGATTGATATCTCCTTGAAAATCTTTCTGCTCACTTTCCTTAGATCATTGACCTGAACTTCTCCTTGTCTGCCCCTGTGGTCTCCTTCTCATCTATCTCATAAGATTCCACTTATTGAGGGGGAGCTTCCATGTCATGCATCACTTGCATATCAAGTGGCATCTATTCAGGGGGAGCATTCCTTGTCATACTGAATCATGTTCATATCATTTGTGACCTTGCATTCAAATCCCTCATGATCAGATTTATGCATGATCAACAAAAACTGTATAGTCAACTCCTTTCTTATCAGTTGACTGATTCCATCTGCATTTTTCTGACCATACAAATGTGAGGTGCCACTCCCATTATTACCTTGTTCACTTGCAGCCTTCTGAACCTCAGAATCTTTATGATGGTGGATTTCAGATTGATTCCTGAGATGTATTTCTCTCTACACTGTTGGAATCTTCCATCTTGTTCTGTAATATGTTCTGATTTTGTGGTATCTTCACCAGAATTCAGATTCTTTGTAATGGCTGATTTCAGATTGATTTATTGGATAACTAGCGTCCATTCCTGTGCCTCAGGGGGAGTTATGGTTTATTTTCATCTAAGGGGAGAGTAGTCAATCATGCATGTTAATAGGGGGAGAACTGTTTCATGGTCATAAGGGAGATCTTCATTTTAAAGAACCTTGACTCATTCTCTGCATTGTTGTGCTGCATTTGACTATCAAATAATTTCCCTTCTTTTTGATTATGTCCAAGGGGGAGAATAGTTTGATGAGTCAGTGTGACTCATTATGTTGCCATCATCAAAAAGGGGGAGAGTGTTGTGCCCCTTGTGCTTTGTTGATGATGTGATGTTTTAATGATAGCAACATGAATAAGTCACCACATTGTCTTGAATATGTCTGACCTTTTCTGTGGGAGATTGCATAAGTGTGCCATGTCTGAATTGTGAAGAACGCATGTGTATGCTTGAGTCATGCTGTGATATATTGGCTTGTTCTTGATTTCTGTTCTGTGCATTGCTTCTCTGCTGATATGTTCATACATTGTCTTAGGCTAAGTCTATACAGACTTTAGCGTCTCATTTAGCGTCTAAGGCAAAGTCTACACATTGGCTAAGTGTGTACATCGCTTACATTTCTTGAGATCAAGTCCATACGTTGCACTGTTTCCTCAAGTCCATACAGTGGCAAAGTCTGGACATTGTACTTTGAAGATCACCAAGTCCATACATCGTGAAAGTCTATACACTCCTCTTGGCCTTAGCATCTGTTTTGAAATCCATACATTGGTCTTCAGTTCAAGTCTGTACAGCGTTACGTTCTCTTTGGAAAGTCTGTACAGCGTCAAGTCTGCACAATGGGGTTTCACGAGAAGTCTACACATTGGTCTCCACCTGAAGTCTATACATTGGCTAAGGGTCTTCAAGTCCATACACAGTTGTCTGATGCATGTTGATTAAAGTCTGTACATTGGGTTTTTCACATGAAGTATGTACAGCCGTTCACTGTTGAAGTCCATACACTGGTCGGTGGAATTTGAAGTATGTACACTGACTCGTTTCATTTCCTCAGATGTCTATACATTTGCCTCCATGATTCTAAGTCTATACATTCGCTGCAGAGATCTCTGTCAAGTCTATACATCGACTTTCTTGCTTGAGCTTAAGTCTGTACCGAGTCAGCGTCTCGTTGACTGTCTCTTGTTGTGTCCTCATGTTATTTCTGCGTTTGGGTCTTCGTGTTGTTTTCATGTCTTCGTGTTATTTTTGTGTTTGAGTCTTCATGTTATTTCTATCTTCTGTCTTCGTGTTGATTTTACTTCGTGCATTCTTCTCTAAATTCAAGCTTTAAGTGTCTCAAGTCGAGTCTGACTGTGTTGTCTCCATGTCGTCCTTAGTTCGAGTCGTTTCTTTGTTTTTTCTATCTTCGTGTTGTTTCTCCTAGACCCCGTGTCCTTTTTGCGTTGTGACCACACTTCGTGTCGGTTTCTGTTTTCGTCTTCGAGTTGGTTTTAGTCCGTGTCGTCCTCGTCTTCGAGTCGTTTGTAAGCTCGAGCGCGTTTGTTATGTCGTGTTGTTTTTGTATTCATGTCTTCGTGTTGCTTTTGTATTCGTGTCTTCGTGTTATTCTTGTGTTTATGTCCTCGTGATTGTTTATTTCTATCTTCGTCCTGGTTCCTTTTGATCGCGTGTCTGTCTACCTTTTTTCACTCCGTGAGACTTCCTTCTCACCTCGTGCTGTTCTCTTCTGACTTCGTGTCATTTTCTTTGTGGTGTTAGCTTTATTATTATGTATCTCGTATCGTTCTCTTCGTAGTGTTTATTTTGTTACAGTGATACTTCGTGTCGTTTTCTTTGTGGTGTTAGCTTTATTATTATGTATCTCGTGTCATTCTCTTCGTAGTGTTTGTTTTGTTACAGTGATACTTCGTGTCGTTCTCTTTTTACCTCGTGCTGTTTGCATCTGACCTCGTGTCATTCTCTCCTTGTCTCGTACTGTAATAATCTTGTGTATCTCGTGTCGTTCTCAGTAAAGTGCATCTCGTATTGCTATCACATACCTCATGCAGTTTTAGTTCTTGTGGCCCTCAGTGTTAATGGTTTTTATCTCCTTGCAGGTCCGAGGAAGAACATACACCGATGTCTGGGCTGCACATGATCCGATACTAAAGGAACCAATGCTATAAGGGCACGTGGCAAGAAGGTTCTGGAGGAAGCGTGGGAGGCACACGCGTTCTGCACCTTACCCACCTGCTGCTGCTGGTATATAATGGAGCCTTCGTCTTCAGATGAAGGTCGATCGAACAAGAAGCCTGAAGAGCAGAAAGCCCTTCGATCCAGAAAAAGAGAAAAAGAAGAAAAAGAGAGGAAGAAGAGATAGAAGAGAGAAGCCGTGAAGAGAGAGCACTGAGTGAGAGATTAGGAGAGTAGGAGAGAAAGAAAGAGAGATAGAGAGTGAGAGACTTGGAGAGAAGAAGAGATAGAAAGAGAGATAGAGAGTGAGAGATTTGGAGAGCAGAAGAGAAAGAAAGAGAGTGAGCGAGAGAGCTCGTGGAGAAGAAGGAAGAAGCTGCTTGAAGATCTGTCTTCACTGGACCATGGATCAGATCCAGGCCAGTCAGCTCCGTTGAGAGCCACATTATGCATTTCGTTTTATAGCTTTCTGATTGCTGTGTTATTTTCCTTTATTGTTTTCCTTTGTTTTCTGATCACCTTTGTTCTTCCGATTACCCTGTTGGGGATCGGGTTCCTCCTGTTGGTTTAGGAGAAGGGAGATCTGATCTCTAGGTTGCAAGTGACAGGTTGTCACTTGTGGGTTGCCCTCTGGTTAGAGGAAGGGAGGCTAGTCCTCCGGTTCTGGGCTTGTGGTTGCAAGTCCAGTGGCCCCTCCTGGTCTGGAGGAAGAGAGGTCTTCGACCTCTAGTTTCCAAGTGGCTGGGAGTCACTTGGGTGTCCCTCCGGTTGGGAGGAAGAGGGGAGGCTGTTCCCCTGGTCAAGCTGTGTGGCAGCAACTGTTTGCAGACTGAGTCTGCTTGGTTCTAGCGTTTGCTAGTGAAGCCTCACTCCGGTTGGGAGTGAGGGGTGGATGTAGGTCTGGAGGACCGAACCACCTTAAAATCTTTGAGCAGTGGTTTGCTTGTAGTGTGTTCTTCCATATCTCCTACCACCCTTCACAGATTGTCTTGAGATTTCTTATTCTCATTTGTGCTGCTTCCGCTAGTTGGTTACTTGGGGGCCAGTTACATATTTGCTCTTTTGTTTAAAAGGTTTTTCAACTGGTTCATCAGATTGCTTGATTTGCTTCCGCTAGATGCTTGGATAGGCACGCTCCAAGTCTTTGTATTTGAGTTAAATCAAATTGGTTCTATTCTGTGTCTATCTCTAGCTTCCAAGTTTTTATTTGGCCATTATACATAGAAGGATACATTCACCCCCCTCTGTATCCGGGCCTAGCACCCTAACAGTAAGGCCCAACGCAAGCTGTTTGTCAGCGGATTATATGCAAGCTATGAGGCCCAGCTGATTAAGGTGTGTATCAGCGAAAGCCACACTCCGGTTGGAGTGTGGGGTGGATGTAGGTCAGCTGACCGAACCACCTAAAATATCTTGTGTAGTGTGATTGAATGCCTTTCCTTGTGAGATTGATTGTTCCTAATCGTCTAGATTGCTTCCGCTTGTATGTCTTCTAATAGTTGATCAGGCGTGCGTCTCTAGTGTCTGAGAATTTGTCCACTGAACAAGCCACCTTTATTCTTTACATCTTTAATCTAGGCAAAGGTTTTAAAAAGATCCATTCACCCCCCTCTAGATCTATGTTTATCTCTATATCCGCACCCAACACGTGCAAACAAGCAAGTCGTGTAGAGATAAATTCCATGTAGGAATTTAATAACTTGTAGAAATGTATAGGGAAAATGAATGTCATCGACAACACGCTAGTCATGCACTCGGTGCAATGCCTCACCACGGGGTACTAGTACATTTCAGGCGCTCCTCCCAGGACCAGACCAGGCCCTCAAGATGTGTTGGCATTGATTTGGTGGATCCAAGATCCAAGTAACACCTAGACATTCATTGGAATCGGCCAAGAATTCTAAGGTCAAGCTATGTAACTTATTTTCTAGGACCAAGTGAAATTTCAAGAATGGGAAGCCATAAGATTATGGCTTGCAAAAGACAGGAATACAATCAGGATTGATTGCAGCTCAAGCCAACCATGGCCCGACTACCAAGGCATATAAGAAATACGTGAAAACTAGCTTTTGGATGAGTTGTGGTCATACATGGGCCGCAACAAGGCAAAAATGGTCTATCGTGGACCGCCATAGTTGATACTAGGCCAGAGAGACAAAGCCCAGCGCCAAAGGATTAAAACGGTCCATAGTGGGCCGCAAGGAGACAAGGATGGTCCTGGATGGGCCGCTTTCCAAAGGAAATTGGTCCTTGAGGGGCCGTCAAGATCAGAATGGATCCTGGTCCATAACAAGAAGGAACGGTCACTACAGGGCCGCTTCAAGAGTCAGGCGGTCACACTTGGGCCGCAATTAACCAGGTCAGTCCTGATTCCAGGCTGTAAAACCATGCAATCCGATCGAGTCAATAGGTACAGAATTTGGGGGTACAACCCGCCCGGCATCCTAGTGGGAATCCCAGTCTCGCGGGGGCTTATGGAGGTCTCATAATAGAGGTCCTAGTCTGACGAAAGGAATATCCGACAGAGAGTCCCAACTATCACAAGATTAAGGCTAATAAAACATCGGAAAACACTGCATAACGGTCATCCAGCACCACCGGAGTGGCGTGTCTGTCAGAACATTCCTAGCAAATTTTCCACTTTGCAACATTATAATTAATGTAACAATAAATGATATTTTATGCTTTATTCATTGTTGTAGAAGAAATGAAATATGATTGTAGATGGACGAGGTAAAAATTCAGTCATGAACATAGTTAAGTAAAACATGTTTCATATAATCAATTTTTTTATGTCGCTTTCTATCCAACACATATAATTTAACAAGATAAAACACAATTACTAAAACATGAAACAAGGCATGACTATGTGTCAAAGGCGGTCTGTCAAGGGCCGCTAGCCACGTGTGACGGTCAGTCGATAGACTGCTCCACAATTGAACATAACTGAAACCGATAGGCAGAGACGGTCTGTCAAGCGACCACTCAGGCATAGAAACAGTCTAATCAAGGCCGCACAGAGCCAGGATGATTCAATGAAATAAACGGTCTATCGCGAGACCGCTAGGTTCCAGGGCTGTTCCGGATACGACCGCAACCAAGACGACACATCCGGTCTCCAGCGAACTCCGATAGACCTCTATTCCAATGACAAATTCTTGCGGAGTGATGCATAAAATTGGGCAAATTTACTTCAATGAAAAGAGGACATAAGGGTGTATAACCAATCAGATTTAATTAAAAATTGAGCATGCTTACACCAAGCATTGAATCGATCACAAGAATAGAATATGGTCGAAACCCTAACTGTGACTTGCTGCTACTTAACCAAGAAGTACGCAAGATATACTAAATAACATTTAGGGCTTTTACTACCGATAGGAAGAGGACTCGAAGACGCTTCTCATGGTATATTTTACTACGAGTTTAGACCATGATTACCTACCTAAATCGAAGGAAGAAGAGGACGAAGGTCGCCGGTTCCGTGAGACGAACACCCTCCAAAACTCGTCGAAATCCTTCCTTGATCGCGCTCCTCGCCGGCCGCCGCAGCAAATAGAGTTTCTAGGTTGGTCGAGGGTTTGATTTATAGAGGCAATTGAATCGGGGGTCGTTGATAACGTCGAGAAGAGTCCCACAAACTCGACGTGCGCGGATTTCGCATTTGACCAAGTCGCGCCGCCATCTCTCCCAAAATTGGACCTCTATGTTTAGGGTTTTCATGCACAACGTGAGGGGAAATGGGCTACCTATCAAGGCCGTTTGAATGGGCTTGGTTTGGGCTCAAATGATCGAGATTTGGGCTCGAATTAGACGATCAAAGGTCTGATTAGAAAAAAAATTGATTTTTGCCCTAAATCCATTAATTCAGCTTGATGAAAATTTTATTTAGGATTTGACAAAAAAGACAAACTATCTAAACTTTTGGTCCTCTACATGATTATGAATTTTTTTAGATTTTTATAAATTGGTTCTAATATAACTTAAAGAAAATTTCAATTTAATAGTAATTAATTTTCTCAATTATTACCTTTTTTATTATTCAACTAATTCTTGGGGTGTTGTACCCTCCCCCTCTTTAAAGAATTTGGTCCTCCAAATTCACTACATTTATCAATGGGGATAAATAAGATTACTGACCTTAAAATTGATCGAGGTATTGCTTCCGGATAACTTATTCAGACTCCCAAGTAGCTTCCTCGGTCCCGCGTCGGCTCCACTGAACCTTGACCATTGGTATGAACTGATTCCTGAGTTATTGTTGCTTCCGATCCAGAATCTTGATGGGTCTTTCTTCGTAAGTTAAATCTTCCTTCAACTCTAGATCCGCATGTTGAATGATGTGCGTAGGGTCGTATACATACTTCCTTGCATGGACACATGGAAAATATTATGTACTCCAAATAACTGGGGTGGCAAAGCCAACCTGTAGGTAACTTCTCTAACTCTCTCCAAAATCTCAAATGGGCTAATGAATCTTGGACTCAACTTGCCACGAATGCCAAACCTTCGAACTCCTCTCATAGGCGAAACCTTCAAAAAATACATGCTCGCCTACTAGAAACTCCAAGTCTCTCCTTCTGCTATCTGCATAGCTTTTCTATCTAGACTGTGCAACTTGCAGATGATCTCGGATAACCCGGATATTTTTGGATGATTCTGAAATGAGATTCGGTCCTAGCCATTGCTTCTCGCCTACCTCATCCCAGCACAAAGGTGATCGGAAACTCCTTCCATAAAGAGCCTCGAACGATGCCATCTGGATATTGGACTGATAACTGTTATTGTAGGCAAATTCTATTAGGGCCAAATGTTCGTGCCAACTATCGCCAAAGTCGATCATGCAAGTCCTTAGCATATCTTCAACAATCTGATTTGTTCTCTCGGTTTGCCCGTCCGTCTGGGGATGAAATGTGGTACTGAAATTCAAACGGGTTCCCAAGGACTCCTGTAATCCTCTCCAAAAATGTGAAGTGAATCTAGGATCTATGTCTGACACAATGTTCACGGGTACTCCATGTAGTCTCACGACTTCCTTCATGTACAGAGCAGCCAAGACATCAACTGTCCACTTTGACCTGATGGATAAGAAATGTACCGACTTGGTCAACCTATCAACAATTACCCATACGGTGTCAAAACATCCACGAGTTCTCGGTAAGCCCATTATAAAATCCATGCCGATGCTCTCCCACTTCCATTGTGGTATATCGAGAGGCTTTAATTTTTCGGCAGGTCTGAAATGCTCGACTTTCACTTGTTGACATACCAAGCATCTACTCACGAATTCAGCCACTTCCCTCTTCATGTTTGGCCACCAAAATGTTCTTTTTAAATCCTGGTACATCTTAGTAGCTCCAAGATGAATGGTATACTTGGACCTGTGGACTTCCTCAAGGATCTTGCTCTTCACTTCGGCTAAATCAGGGACACGAGTTCTGTTGTGCCCCTTGTGCTTTGTTGATGATGTGGTGTTTTAATGATAGCAACATGAATGAGTCACCACATTGAATGATAGCAACATGATTCTTTATAACTGATATACTCTGTGGATAATGCATATGACTGTGACTGGTATATTATCTGGAGAATGCATGTGTTCTGTCTGCACAAGTCTATACACTGTAGGGTAAAGCCCAAAGTCTAGACATTGCTGCATTGCTTGCATTTCAGATTCTATACATCGTTCATGCATGCGCATGTTCGTGGACAAAGTCTGTACATTGCATCTTGTGTTGCATGTACTACACTAAGTCTATACATTGTCTATAGTGTTTAGAAGTCTGTACATTGACCGTCTCAATGAGCGTCTCATGCAAGTCCATACACTACTGTTCATGCATCATTCGTCTAAGTCCATACATTGTACTGTAGCATGCATTTGTCGAAGGCATCGCAAGTCTAGACAGTGGACCGTCTTTCCCTGCGTCTCAATTGGACTAGTCTGCAACGGCTAAGTCTGCACATTGGACCATCTTCATTAGCGTCTTTGCCAAGTCCATACATTGGTCGGTGGCAAGTCTATACACTGGTCGAGCTTTCAAGTATATACATTGGCATATGCATTCACAGTAAAGTCTAGACAGTGGACCGTCTTATTCAGCGGCTCATATGCACAATTGAGTCAAAGTCTGCACAGCATAAGTCTATACACTGGTGCGTCTCATTTAGCGTCTCACATGCATATTTGAGTCAAAGTCTGTACAGCGGCATGCATTGCTCTTCAAGTCCACACACTGCACTGTAGCATGCATCTCATGCAAGTCTGTATATCGCATTTGACGTTGAGCATCAAAGTCTATACATTGGCAGCACTGGACAAGTCTATACATTCCCAGTCTTTACCTACGTTCAGAACCCCAAGTCCATACATTGGTTCAATCTTCCAAGTCTGTACAGTGGGTCAAGCTGCCAAGTCTATACAATCGTTTCTAAGGCAAAGTCTGTACATTGCCTTTGGACCTCAGAGTCTATACAGAGTCTGCATCCTCTGAAGTCTGTACATTCGTTTGAGACCATGTCTATACATTCATTACCTTTGAGCTCCAAAGTCTATACATCGGTCTTGCTCAAGTCTATACATCCACAGTGGAACCCCAAGTCTGTACATCGCATCATATTGTTCATGCAGTGTCTTGGTGAAGTCTATACATTCCTTCACTGTAGCTGGCACGAGGTGAAGTCTGTACAATGGTCTTAACTTTCCAAGTCTGTACATTGGCCTCCATGCCTCAAGTCTTTACATCGGATTGGTTGGCCAAGTCTGTACAGCCATTGTCTTCATATAGGAAGTCTGTACATCTTACTGCACTGTAGCTTTCACGGAACCAAGTCTATACATCGTGAAAGTCTATACACTCCTCTTGGCCTTAGCAACTGTTTTGAAGTCCATACATTGGTCTTCAGTTTAAGTCTGTACAATGGACTAATAGACAAAGTCTACACATTGGAAGTCCATACATTCAGTTGTCTTGATCTGATCAAGGTTGTACAGAGCTTCTTTTGGCAAGTCTGCACATTGTGAATGTCTATACACCCGATTGCCTTTGCATTGATCAAGTCTGTACAGCCCTTTTGTTGTCTAGTCTATACACTCAACTTCTTCACTTCAGGAAGTCTGTACATCCGTTAGGCTTGCTCATGCATTGTGCTTCTTTAGTCTGCCTCGACCAAGTCCATACATTGTTTGCTTAGCAGACTGTGAAGTCTATACATCGATTGTTCAGCAGCAGACTACTCAAGTCCATACATTGGCTGCATCATATGCATTGAAGTCTGCACATTGCTGAATGCTCTTCAAGTGTGCACATTCGTTCTAAGGCATAGTCTATACATTGCATTGCATTGCATTGCATTCATCAGTTGTGAAGTCTGTACATCGAGTCAAAGTCTGCACATTGCATTCTCTTCAGCAAGTATGTACAGCGAGTGACTTCTCATCTGAAGTCTGAACATTGCATTTGCATTCACAATGTCTTCACACCTGAAGTCTATACAATGCACTACCTTCGCAAAGACTGCACATTGTGCATATTAGTCTTGAAGTCCATACATTGTTCATGAAGACTGAACAACGAGCAAGTGTGTACATCGGACTAGTCTGCTGGCTAAGTCTGTACACTGCTGCACGTTGTGTTCTTCAATGTCTAACATTGCTTCAGCGTTTGGCTTCAGCCAAGTCAATACATCGACTGGCAGTCTTCAGCTACGTGTATACATTGCTTCACAACGTGAAGTCTATACAATCCATAGCTCTGCTTATGTGAAGTATATACATTGCTTTACACTTCAGCAACTCTATACACTGCTTCAGATCTGATTCATAATGTCTATACATCGGTTCTCAATGTACACACTTATTCAATTGCTGCTTATAAAGTCTATACAATGCATTTCATCTTCAAAGTGTGTACAGAGTTTACACTTGAACTGATACGTTTATTTCGACTGACTGACAGGGATTTGGTACTGGGATTGCTGACATGGCTCGTGATCCAAGGAAGGACGAGGTTCCCTGATCGTGACACGTGGAAGCACTGTGCTGAAATGCTGCCACGTGGACTGAGGTTTCTTGGCGGGAGATGTGGAGAGCACACGACCGCCCTAATCTGCTGATGCTATATAAGGGAGTCTCCTTTGTCTGAAGGAGACTGATCGTGATCGACTGAAGCAGAGGCAGAGTGAGAGCTTCCACGATCCAGACAGAAAGAAGAACAAAAGAAAAGAGCAGAGTGTGAAGAGAAGAGAGAAAAGAGAGACAGAGAGCTATCGAGAGAAGAAGAAGAGAAAGAAGTAGAGGAGAGATAGTGAGATCGAGAGAGATCTGCATTCACTGGACCGTGGATCAAATCCAGGCCAGCCAGCTCTTAGGAGCCACATTTGTGCTTTCATTATTTACAGCTTTCAGTTGCTGTTGCTACTTGTTTTCGTTTTCCATTTTATCCTTTCTTCAAGCTGTTAGTCAGCGTTTGCAGAGGTGCTGCCTCTGGACGGGTAAGCTGTAATCCCCAGCGGTTGCAGTGGTGGATTCCACTGGACAGCAAGCTGTGTTGCTCAGCGGGCGAGGAGGATTCCTCGGACGGCAAGCTGTGTTGCCCAGCGTTGTATGGCAAGCTGTGATGCCCAGCTGTTCAAGCTGTGAGTCAGCGGAATCCACACTCGGTTTGAGTGTGGGGTGGATGTAGGTCTGCTGGACCGAACACCTAAAAATCATTGTGTAGTGGTTTGATTTCTTCTATCTGATTGGCGCTAGATGAATGCTTAGGTGCGCTTTGGTTTGATGTTCTATAAGTGTTCATTTGTCTGCTGCGCATACTATATGTTTGACAGTGGTATTGAGTGTATGTTTGATTTGTCTAATTGCTGCTCACATTAGATGTTTGCTTAGGAGCACTCTTCATATTTGTCTACAAGTTCAGTAGATGACTGGAGTAGTTTTCCTATAGTTAGTCTTAGTGTTTTTATTCCGTAGTTCTGAGCACTAGAATTCTAATTGGGCGAAAGTTTTTTAAAGGGTATATTCATTCACCCCCCCTCTGAATACTTGCACCAAACCCAACACTTGGTATCAGAGCGGGTCTCTGATCTATCAGATCTAACAATCTGCAGAGGATCCTGCTAGTGTTTGGTGCATTTCAGAGTGTGCTTTCTGTTCTCGTTGTTTAGTTTCACTGAGTTAGTGCTTTGCTGTGCTTATCTGGTTGTGGTGTTTTCTTGTCGATTGCTTTGTGCTTTAAGTCTACTTGTTATCTGTTTTGATGGCTAATCCTCCGATATTCAGAGGTGATGACCTTGGCCCATGGCTGGAAAAGTTGCATCGGTATGTAAGCACAACCGATCCTGACTTGTGGAAGGTAATAACTCACGGTCCATATAAACTGTCGAAGGATAAATCCAAATGGACCAAGAAGGATAAGCTGAAAGACTCTGTCAATAATAGAGCTGTAGTTTTATTAAAAGAATCAATTGACAGATCTCTAATTGAATGCATTTCTCTTGCAGGTCTGCCAAAGACATTTTGAAAAACTAAAGCTAATCAGGAATCACAGCAAATGCTTGATGGCTGATCGGAGAAATGCTAATGATGAAACTTCATCCGAGGTAAGCTCTGAATCTGGAGAACTTTCAATTGATGACCTATGGAATATAAATGAGGAACTTAATAATAGATGTGAACAATTGAAATCTGAGAATAAGAGATTGAAAAAGAAATGTGATCAGATAACTTTGAAAGTTCCTTGTAAAAATTGTCCAGATCTGAAACAATCTTATGATGCATGTATGTTAGATGTTCAGAATTTTCAGGAACAAAATGGTTCTCTAAAACTTGAAAATCAAACATGTCTGGACAAGATATCAGAACTTGAGAATCAGCTGAATGAGAAGAAAAATGAACATATAAAAGACATGCAAGAACTGACTCAAGTTAATTCTGAATTGGATAAACTGAAACTTGAGAATGAAGGATTTCAAAAGAAAATTGAAAATCTCATGGGTAGAATAAATGAAATCAATGGGGAGGCTTCACATTCTTCTTCTGCTGAATTAACCTGCCATATGTGCTCAGCTCTAAGAGAACGTAATGAAGATCTTTATAGTGAGAATGAATGGCTGAACAAACAAATAGTCTCACTTAAAGAGGATCACAAAAACTTGGTTGCTGAGAAAATTAAAGTGGAAGAAAGAGAAGAGGAACTAATTGAGAAACTGGAATTGATATCCACTAATGAAAAATGTGATGCTGAAGTTAAGAAGCTGACCAAAGAAAACATTGAATTAAAAGCTGAAATTGAAAAATTGAAATGGTTAAATACTGGCTTGTCTGAAAAACTTCTCACCACAGAAAAGGGAAAAGCTGTTTGTAATGAAAAATCTGAAAAGTTAAGCAACTTGGAACAAGAAATTGAGAAGTATAAAACTGTAAATAAAGTCTTAAGTGAATGTGTCAATTGCAGTGAACAGGAGATAGCCAGTTATGAGCTTCACATAACATCTTTGGAAAACAAGATTCAGGATCTAGAAAAATTAGCATCCAATTCTGCTAAGAATGAAAGAAAAGTAAAAACTGTTGTGAAAATGAAGGATGACAATCCAAGAAAGGGGACAAGCTGTAGTCCTGATGTTAAGGAAACTACCAGAAACCAGCTATATACTACCTTTGTGCATAGTTCTAATGTAGCTGGTACCTCAAGGTAATCCCCAAAACAAAATGAAAATCAGAAGTCACCTTCAAAACCTGTCTTTCAGTTCAAAGCTCAGAAAATTGAAAAGCAAACAAAACCTGTTGAGAATAATCAGAAATTGAAAAGAAAAAGTCAAACAAAGAAGGTAAAGAATAATTCTGGTTATACTCCGAAATTTATTAGCTCTGCTGAATCTGATGCTTCTTGTACTCATTCGCATGCATCTAAGAAATCATATGATAGAAACCATGCTCCTAGGAAATCTGATGCCTCTTGCTACTATTGTGGTAGGCATGGTCATTATATGGATGACTGCAGTGTGATGAAAAGTGATGATATGATGCATGATAATTTTTTCTCAAATAATCATCACCACCCCAAAAGAAACATGTCTGCTTCAAACCAACACATCATTTGTTATAATTGTAACAAACGTGGTCATAAAGCTGTTGAGTGTTGGTTTAGGCCTTCATGGGGTTTTAATGGCTCAAGAGGTAAGCACCCAAGGTGCTTCGAATGTGGGAGGCATGGCCACAAAGTCAAAGACTGCTGGCATGCTCAGGGAAGTAGAATTAATTCTAAATCTGTAAAATTTCTGCTCCCAATGCTGTTGATAAGAAGAAAATTGAATTCATGAAAAAGAATTGTTACTGCTTTGAATGTGGTAAGCTAGGCCACAAAGCTGCCAACTGTAGGCTGGCTGAGTATGAAAAGAAAAATTTTCATGTCAATAAAAGAAATACTCATGCTCATACACATAATTTTCATACTCATGTGCATGCACATGGGCATCATGTTTCTGCTAACATGAAGAATAAAAACAAAAAGTCTGTGGCTTCATGTTATTATTGTGGAAATTTTGGACACTCTATGTCTGATTGTTTTCTAATGGAATTTGATGATGATGCTGCAAAAAGAATATTTAGAACACCTGTCAGGGTAAATGCAGGACCCAAAGCTGCTTGGGTCCCTGCAGGATCAAAATGATCATAGTGTTACAGGTGTGCCTTGGGTCAAAGAATAAACAGGGGTTAACAGACCAAGGCACTCAAATGGAAACCCCAGGATCCTACCTTTCAGGTCAGTTCTGAACTTTGTTTAAATCTCATAATCTGAAAATGCTGATTTGTCTGTTTTAATTTCATTATCTGAAATTGTTGTTTTGCTTGGTTGATTTTTGATGCTCTTCTCATGCTGTTGTTTGCACTAAATAAATGAGATTGCTTTGCACTGCATATGTCATTTGCATGACCATCATGGTATATTAAATGGAACAGTGCTGAAGGGCATATGGAGTATGTCTGGATGCTACTGCCATGTGTGAGGTGGTCCTTGGACCGAGTCCTCCGCCTAGTACCATGGGTCTAGTTTTCATATAGAGCAGTGTATTGCATATCATAAATTTGAAGAAAATAAAATTCGAAAAGAAATGATTCATTGCACATCATGCATTTTGTCAGGGGGAGCTTGTTTGCTGTTGATTGATCATCATGCTCTCCTTGTTAGAATTGTTGCATACTGCATATGTAGGATAGTGCATATCATAAAATTTTAAAAATCTAAAAAGAAATTCATTGCACTTAGACAGGGGGAGCATTCCTATTTCATATCTTCTTCACCTCATGAACTCCCTTTGTTTAAGTAACCTGATTCATTCTCTTGACTATGCGCTATTCAACTGAATTCTCTGCTGGTATCTCTAAAATAGCTGATCAGTCTGTATTCCAGACTCAGCTACTGTCTGATGATAAAATCTCTTCTGATGCTCTTCTCTATTGCTGATTTACTCTTGCACCAGCCTATACTCACCTTTCACATTCTTCTCAGCTGGTGTGACTGAATTGGCTCTACTATTGATTTGTTGGTCAGCTAAACTTATTTTTCTGATCTGAGGAACTTAAGCTGCATGTCATGCAATTCAGTCTGAGAACATTGTAGAAATTTCTATCATATAGGTTTAAGAATTATCACTGAATCAGACTGATATAAGATTAATGTATTCTCAGATTTGTAGTTAAATGAATTGAAAATATCTGAATGATAAGGTTTAATAAACTTTAACCACATGTGTCATGTAAACCTTAGACTCTCTCATCAGATATCTGAAAATTTGAATTCAGGGCTTCTTTGGTTAAGATGCATATAGTGTGTATTGTTGTTAAACATTAATTTGAAAAATGTTGACTAAATAAAAAAATTGTGAATTCAGAGCAATGACTCGGTCACTGAGAAACTGAGTTCTTTATCAATGAAATAAAGTAACTCATGTCATGAGGTGCCATAGTTATCTCTGATAAAAATTTAGTGAAACAAAACCTGACAGAGCAATAGCTTATTTGTGTTGAGTAGCTGGGGAGTCTGGCCTCTGATAAAGGTGTCTTCTCATGTAAAAAGACACTCATATTGCTAACTCTGCTCTCAAAGTGAGAGGCAATGACAGTTATCACACTGAGTAACTGGGTCACTTCAACTAAGACTTGTTGTGCCTCATGTAAAAAGGTGTTGATCAACTTAAATTGCTCAGGAAAAATATAATGTGCTTCAAATAAAATTATCTTGAAAAATCTGTCAACTCATGTTCTTGAAAAAGTGTTTAACTTCAGTACTAACCTGTGTATTTTTCAAAGGTGCAATTGAGATCATATGTGTAAGATAAAAGATGATTGTTTTTGAGTGTTTTCTGACTATTTGGTTCACTTTTATTAAAACTTGGATTCAGATATGAGTATTGAGTTTAATTTGGCAAATTTGGTATACATCAAAATTAAATCAGATTGGTTAAGCTGCAAATTCATAACCCCTTATGATAGAAGAGTCTAATCTTCTTAAGACTTATTGTTGTGATGGATGCTTTAAAATCTCTCATGATCAGATTCTTTTCAGTCAGCCTGATTAACATCTTGCTATTGATTGATTCCTTGAGATGTATTGTGCTTTGACTATTTCTCAACCCACCACTTGGCTACACTATCAGTTGATTGACTCCTGAGATGTACTCTTCTCCACACTGTTGGAATCTTCCATCTTGTTCTGCAACAAATTCTGATTCTGTGGTCTTTTCACCAAAATTCAGATTCTTTGTAATGGCAGATTTCAGATTGATTTATTGGATAACCTGAGTCCATTCCTGTGCTTCAGGGGGTGTTATGGTTTATCTACAGTTAAGGGGAGAGTAGTCAATCATGCATGTTGATAGGGGGAGAGCTGTTTCATTGTCATAAGAGAGAACTTCATTTTAATGAACCATGACTCATTCTCTGAATTTATGTGCTGTGTTTGTATGCTGAATTTGTCTCTCAAACCATTTCCCTTCTTTTTGATTATGTCAAAGGGGGAGAATAGTTTGACGAGTCAGTGGGACTCATCATGTTGCCATCATCAAAAAGGGGGAGATTGTTGTGCCCCTTGTGCTTTGTTGATGATGTGGTGTTTTAATGATAGCAACATGAATGAGTCACCACATTGAATGATAGCAACATGATTGTTTATAACTGATATACTCTGTGGATAATGCATATGACTGTGACTGGTATATTATCTGGAGAATGCATGTGTTCTGTCTGCACAAGTCTATACACTGCAGGGTAAAGCCCAAAGTCTAGACATTGCTGCATTGCTTGCATTTCAGAGTCTATACATCGTTCATGCATGCACATGTTCGTGGACAAAGTCTGTACATTGCATCTTGTGCTGCATGTACTACACTAAGTCTATACATTGTCTATAGTATTTAGAAGTCTGTACATTGACCGTCTCAATGAGCGTCTCATGCAAGTCCATACACTACTGTTCATGCATCATTCGTCTAAGTCCATACATTGTACTGTAGCATGCATTTGTCGAAGGCATCGCAAGTCTAGACAGTGGACCGTCTTTCCCTGCGTCTCAATTGGACTAGTCTGCAACGGCTAAGTCTGCACATTGGACCGTCTTCATTAGCGTCTTTGCCAAGTCCATACATTGGTCGGTGGCAAGTCTGTACACTGGTCGAGCTTTCAAGTATATACATTGGCATATGCATTCACAGTAAAGTCTAGACAGTGGACCGTCTTATTCAGCGTCTCATATGCACAATTGAGTCAAAGTCTGCACAGCATAAGTCTATACACTGGTGCATCTCATTTAGCGTCTCACATGCATATTTGAGTCAAAGTCTGTACAGCGGCATGCATTGCTCTTCAAGTCCACACACTGCACTGTAGCATGCATCTCATGCAAGTCTGTACATCGCATTTGACGTTGAGCATCAAAGTCTATACATTGGCAGCACTGGGCAAGTCTATACATTCCCAGTCTTTACCTACGTTCAGAACCCCAAGTCCATACATTGGTTCAATCTTCCAAGTCTGTACAGTGGGTCAAGCTGCCAAGTCTATACAATCGTTTCTAAGGCAAAGTCTGTACATTGCCTTTGGACCTCAGAGTCTATACAGAGTCTGCATCCTCTGAAGTCTGTACATTCGTTTGAGACCATGTCTATACATTCATTGCCTTTGAGCTCCAAAGTCTATACATCGGTCTTGCTCAAGTCTATACATCCACAGTGGAACCCCAAGTCTGTACATCGCATCATATTGTTCATGCAGTGTCTTGGTGAAGTCTATACATTCCTTCACTGTAGCTGGCACGAGGTGAAGTCTGTACAATGGTCTTAACTTTCCAAGTCTGTACATTGGCCTCCATGCCTCAAGTCTTTACATCGGATTGGTTGGCCAAGTCTGTACAGCCATTGTCTTCATATAGGAAGTCTGTACATCTTACTGCACTGTAGCTTTCACGGAACCAAGTCTATACATCGTGAAAGTCTATACACTCCTCTTGGCCTTAGCATCTGTTTTGAAGTCCATACATTGGTCTTCAGTTCAAGTCTGTACAATGGACTAATAGACAAAGTCTACACATTGGAAGTCCATACATTCAGTTGTCTTGATCTGATCAAGGTTGTACAGAGCTTCTTTTGGCAAGTCTGCACATTGTGAATGTCTATACACCCGATTGCCTTTGCATTGATCAAGTCTGTATAGCCCTTTTGTTGTCTAGTCTATACACTCAACTTCTTCACTTCAGGAAGTCTGTACATCCGTTAGGCTTGCTCATGCATTGTGCTTCTTTAGTCTGCCTCGGCCAAGCCCATACATTGTTTGCTTAGCAGACTGTGAAGTCTATACATCGGTTGTTCAGCAGCAGACTGCTCAAGTCCATACATTGGCTGCATCATATGCATTGAAGTCTGCACATTGCTGAATGCTCTTCAAGTGTGCACATTCGTTCTAAGGCATAGTCTATACATTGCATTGCATTCATCAGTTGTGAAGTCTGTACATCGAGTCAAAGTCTGCACATTGCATTCTCTTCAGCAAGTATGTACAGCGAGTGCCTTCTCATCTGAAGTCTGAACATTGCATTTGCATTCACAATGTCTTCACACCTGAAGTCTATACAATGCACTACCTTCGCAAAGACTGTACATTGTGCATATTAGTCTTGAAGTCCATACATCGTTCATGAAGACTGAACAACGAGCAAGTGTGTACATCGGACTAGTCTGCTGGCTAAGTCTGTACACTGCTGCACGTTGTGTTCTTCAATGTCTGAACATTGCTTCAGCGTTTGGCTTCAGCCAAGTCAATACATCGACTGGCAGTCTTCAGCTACGTGTATACATTGCTTCACAACGTGAAGTCTATACAATGCCATAGCTCTGCTTATGTGAAGTATATACATTGCTTTACACTTCAGCAACTCTATACACTGCTTCAGATCTGATTCATAATGTCTATACATCGGTTCTCAATGTACACACTTATTCAATTGCTGCTTATAAAGTCTATACAATGCATTTCATCTTCAAAGTGTGTACAGAGTTTACACTTGAACTGATACGTTTATTTCGACTGACTGACAGGGATTTGGTACTGGGATTGCTGACATGGCTCGTGATCCAAGGAAGGACGAGGTTCCCTGATCGTGACACGTGGAAGCACTGTGCTGAAATGCTGCCACGTGGACTGAGGTTTCTTGGCGGGAGATGTGGAGAGCACACGACCGCCCTAATCTGCTGATGCTATATAAGGGAGTCTCCTTTGTCTGAAGGAGACTGATCGTGATCGACTGAAGCAGAGGCAGAGTGAGAGCTTCCACGATCCAGACAGAAAGAAGAACAAAAGAAAAGAGCAGAGTGTGAAGAGAAGAGAGAAAAGAGAGACAGAGAGCTATCGAGAGAAGAAGAAGAGAAAGAAGTAGAGGAGAGATAGTGAGATCGAGAGAGATCTGCATTCACTGGACCGTGGATCAAATCCAGGCCAGCCAGCTCTTAGGAGCCACATTTGTGCTTTCATTATTTACAGCTTTCAGTTGCTGTTGCTACTTGTTTTCGTTTTCCATTTTATCCTTTCTTCAAGCTGTTAGTCAGCGTTTGCAGAGGTGCTGCCTCTGGACGGGTAAGCTGTAATCCCCAGCGGTTGCAGTGGTGGATTCCACTGGACAGCAAGCTGTGTTGCTCAGCGGGCGAGGAGGATTCCTCGGACGGCAAGCTGTGTTGCCCAGCGGTTGTATGGCAAGCTGTGATGCCCAGCTGTTCAAGCTGTGAGTCAGCGGAATCCACACTCGGTTTGAGTGTGGGGTGGATGTAGGTCTGCTGGACCGAACCACCTAAAAATCATTGTGTAGTGGTTTGATTTCTTCTATATGATTGGTGCTAGATTAATGCTTAGGTGCGCTTTGGTTTGATGTTCTATAAGTGTTCATTTGTCTGCTGCGCATACTATATGTTTGACAGTGGTATTGAGTGTATGTTTGATTTGTCTAATTGCTGCCCACATTAGATGTTTGCTTAGGAGCACTCTTCATATTTGTCTACAAGTTCAGTAGATGACTGGAGTAGTTTTCCTATAGTTAGTCTTAGTGTTTTTATTCCGCAGTTCTGAGCACTAGAATTCTAATTGGGCGAAAGTTTTTTAAAGGGTATATTTATTCACCCCCCCTCTAAGTACTTGCACCGAACCCAACAAGTTCTTCCCTGGAACAACAACCTTCCATCATCGGTAAATAGAAAATCTGGTCGATTGCTCAAACTTCCTTTGATCTCTACCAACACTGGATCGTTATCTTACAGGCTCTTAATTTCCGTCAACAGCTCGGGACGAAGCTGAAACTGAGTGATCATGACCCGATCCTTACTAACATTAAGGTCTAGACTAGCCAACTACTCCAGTAGTCTCCATTCTTGTAACATGAGACTAGACAACTTTGCTATCGGCCTGCGGCTCAAGGCATCAGCCACTACATTACCTTTCCTAGGGTGATATTCTATAGAGAAATCAAAATCCTTTAAATACTCGAGCCACCTTCTCTACCTCATATTAAGCTCTTTCTGGGAGAACAGATACTTAAGGCTCTTATGATCAGAAAATATAGTAAAAGTCTCTCCATACAAGTAGTGGCTCCAAATCTTCAAGGTAAACACCACTGCAGCGAGCTCTAGGTCATGGACGGGATAATTCTCTTCGTGCTTCCTTAGCTGTCTAGAACAATAGGTTATCACCCGACCATGTTGCATAAGCACAAAACCTAGACCAATGCCTGATGCATCTGTATAAACTTCAAAACCTCCTTCTCTAGAAGGTAAAGCCAAAACTGGGGCTATGGTCAAACATTCCTTCAGAGTCTGAAAACTCCTTTCACAATCTTCTGACCACTCAAATCGGTTCTCATTGTGGGTTAATCTAGTCAAAGGCACCACAATCTTGGAGAAATCATTAATGAATCTTCGATAATAGCCAGCTAGGCCTAGAAAACTCCTCACTTCGGTTACATTCACAGGCCTAACCCAGTTCCTTACTACCTCAACCTTAGAGGGGTCTACAGTAATTCCATCTTTAGTAATAATGTGCCCCAGAAATGACACTTCTTGCAACCAAAATTCACACTTACTAAACTTGGTGCATAACTGATGTTCTCTCAGTATCTGCAACGCTATCCTCAAGTGCTCTGCATGCTCCTCCTTGCTCTTGGAGTATATCAAAATGTCATCAATAAAAACCACGACCAACTGATCTAAGTAGGGCCGAAAAACACTATTCATCAGCTGCATAAAGTCTGCCGGGGCATTTGTTAGACCAAAAAGGCATCACAATAAATTCGAAATGCCCATACCTGCTTCGGAATGCTGTTTTAAAAATATCTACATCCTTAATCTGCAACTGATGATACCCCGATCGTAGATCAATGTTGAAAAAATATTGTGCTCCCGCTATCTGGTCAAACAGCTCATCTATTCTTGGCAACGGATACTTATTCTTGACAGTAAGCTAGTTCAATTGACGGTAATCAATGCATAACCTCAGTGATCCGTCTTTCTTTCTTACAAACAACATAGGGGCTCCCCACAGGGATGTACTTGGACGAATGAACCCCTTCTCAAGCAAATCCAGCAATTGCTTCTTCAATTCCTTTAACTCTATGGAAGACTTACGGTACGGAGCATTGGAGACAGGTGATGTGCCAGGAACTAGATCAATGGAGAAAACTACTTCCCTTTCAGGGGGAAGTCTTGGCAAATCTTCAGGAAACACATCTGGAAAATCTTAGACAATAGGGATGTCCTTAATCTCCAGTTCCTTCTTGTTGCTCAGAGAGACCAAGGCCAATAAGACTTGACATCCTTTTCTCACTAATTTCTCAGTTCGGAGTGCCGAAATAAGTGGCACCGACTTAGAATGTCTAACCTCAACAAAAGAAAGTTCGGGGTTACCAGAGAAAGACACGGAGCCAGATTTACAGTGAACACTAGCCTCATACCTAGCTAACCAATCAGCTCCTAGGATTACATCGTAAGTCTTCATCTTCATACAGACCAAATCAGCTGGCATATTCTGGCCGCTAACCAAAACCTTACTAGAAGGATAACAATATTTGATAGTTGAACCTGAACCAATAGGGGTCAAAATTTCTAGTTGAGAATTCATCAACACAGGTTCCATAGATAAAGGCTTAGCAAAACTTTGAGAGATAAAAGAATGCGTTGCTCCGGTATCAAAGAGAACAAATGGCGACTTATCAAAAACAACAAGTGTACCTTCAACCAGTCCACCCTCCTCAGTGGCTTCTCTCTTGATTTCCT
This sequence comes from Amorphophallus konjac, assembly GCA_022559845.1. Taxonomy (NCBI): domain Eukaryota; kingdom Viridiplantae; phylum Streptophyta; class Magnoliopsida; order Alismatales; family Araceae; genus Amorphophallus; species Amorphophallus konjac. The sequence goes on from CM040129.1 coordinate 156,424,733, forward strand.
GTAGGGGTTGGAGCTTGCCCTGCCGCTTCTGGCCTCCTTGCGGCTTGTTCAGTGTAGCTTGATCTAACAGAAGAGGACACTCAGGGATACGGTGGTCTGTGCTCCCACAACGCAAATAGGCGCCTAGCTTACGCCAGCATTCCTCCATCTAGTGACCCGGACGTTCACAGTACTTGCAAAGAGCTTTGGATGGTGCAGCCGGTCCTACCTTCCTATCATCACTTCTTGGCTTCTTGTCCTTCCATGAACTGGACCCGCCAGTGGTCCTCTTCTTGCCATTGTTGTTTTGAAATTCCCGGAACTAGTGGTCTGCTCTTTCTTAACGTTCTTTCCTCGGATTCTATAATGCCCCTGATTTTTTGGATCCTTCTTCTCGGGTCCCGGATCTGCGTTTCCAGTGTATCTGGCTCCGTTGTGTCCAAGGTGATGTTTCAGACATCATTCGTGTTCGGATCGGCGCGATCCGGAGCTGTTTCGGAGGCCGGAATGCGTTACGCGTGTATTTTTCGATTCCCGGTGTGTGTTTCGGTAATTCCTTCGGAATCTCGTTGCGGGTGAACTGGGCCGTTCACTTGGGCGCGAGTGGTACAGTTGCGATCGGTGCGTTCCGAGGATCACGGAAACGTGATTTTTTCTTTTTCAGTATTTTCTAAAATTTCCAGATTTTCTCTATATATAAGCTTTTTCTCTCTCTTCCCTCTCATTTCTCACTCACTCCCCTCTCTCTTCTCTCACGCTCTCTTTCTCCCCTCTCTTCTCCGGTGGCCGACGGAGCGAGGCGGGGGCGAGGTGGAGGCGGCGCGGGCGAGGACGCAGGCGAGGATGGGCGAGGATCGAGGCGGTTGCGGGCGTGATCCCTCGGTGGATTCTGAGATGGCGTCGTTCACATTCCGGGTGATTTTTGACGTAGATTAGTCTCTTCGGCGTGCGGTTTCTTCGGTGGAGGTAGGGTGACGGAACACTGCTACGTTCTGTTCATTTTCTCTGCCATTACATGTCGTTCGGCGTGAAAACGGCTGTGTTTGAGTCCGTTCTAGCGAAACCGTGGTTTTGTAGGTTTCGTAGAGTCGGTCGGGAAACGGCGATGGTTTCCAGACCGGTTACTGTCAACGGATTCCTTGGGGCGAGAGCGTTCTTTTCCCCCTAATTTCATCTCGATTGGTGGTCCCGTTGGACCGATAGAGCTCCGGGAAGCTCGGTAACCCTTTTAGGGCAACTTCGGTAGAATCTCTCGTTTCTCGCGATTCGTGCATCATTTTGACTCCGGTCGGAGTCCATGTGATTGCCAGGGTGGTTGTGGCTGTATCCCCTTCGTTTCAGCACGAACGGGGAGTGGAAAGGCCGCGATCAGGTGACCCCCTGGGTTTACCCGCCGTGATGGTTGGGCAGTCGAACCAGGGCCCGTCCATCGTATGGGCGGCTGCCTTTGGTCCGTTCATCTTCTCATGGTTTTGGGGTTGTGCGGTCTGGCGATAGACCACACATGTGATGTGCGGCCATGTGAAAACCACATGTCTCCCCCATGGGCGGCTGGTCCCCAACCGTCTGTCCTTCCGTGGGCTTGTGTGGCCATGCGCTGGCCGTATATCCCAGTGACACTTGGTCAACAGTTTAGTGTCGGTTGGGTTGTGCGGTTTGGTCAAAACCATTTTGACCGGCACTGGAGTAGGTCGGTTCGGTTGTGCGGATGATCCTTGGCCGTACATCTCCTTGGGCGGTCCAGCCCTAACCATCCATCCTCCGTTTGGGGTTAGTCCAGGGCCTTGTGCGGCTCCTGCTTGACTGCATGTCTCTTGAACGGTTGTGCCCCAGCCGCACATCCCTTGAGCGGCCCAGGGTGAACCGCACATGTACCAGTCTAACCCGGTGTTTCCGTTTTGACCGATTCGAGTCCCGGGTGTGTGATTCTCGAACCACGTGACGACCCGTGGCCTGACGGATGCTGTGCACGTCGTCGGGGCCAAGTGTCGTGGTACGTTGTGGTCCCGGGGTGTAGCGTTCTTGACTCGTGTCACCGTGTGTTGGCATGCGTGCGGTGAGAGTCCCCGTGTGTCGTCGATTTCTCCGAAAAGTGATTCCCGAGTGGGTCCTGTGTGAGGCCTTGGGCTACGTGCCCAGTTGTCCCGTCTGGGGCTGGAGGCTTCCCTCTTCTCCTTGAGTTGGGCTGCAGTTTGGCGGTGTGCGAGTTGCTTTGGGAATCATGTTTCTGTACTTTTCGAGTGGGCCGTGTGTGTGGCCTTAGTCCATTGAGTTCCCTTCCCGAGGGAATGGTCTTGGCGGCTCGTGAGCTATCTCGGTACTCGTGCTACCGTGGTTTTAGACCTAGAGATTGGACTAGATTGACGGCCTTGTGCTGTTGCGTGCGACGGTCTTGACCCCGAGTCTTCTGACTCAAGGACCGTTGGCTGTAGTGCGTCTAGAGGACTATCCAGAGTCCAGTGGCTTAGCGTTACTTGAGTTTTCTTGACTCTCGCGCAGAGTGCGTGCGTGGCCGTGGGCTGCGAGTCCTGTTCCTTCTCCGACTGTGGTCGCCGTGCGACGGTGCCGGTATGTGGGATAGTCCCCGTACGTCGTCGGATTCGGACGTTGTTTTCCATTGACTTGAGAGTCTACTCCTTCAGTGACTCTCCACTAGTCGTAGCCCACCAGTACGCATGTGCTGGTCGCACCTGGGGGGTAGGTGTACGGGCACATCCTTAGAGACGATTTAGACTGGTTTTCATCGGGCCCCACATCTTGCAGCCAGAGTCCGGCTGAAGAGAAAACTGGTCAGAGGACCAGACCAGAGACGCACGGTCTGTGTGTGCACACGTGGTTGGGGGCGGTTGGACCCACGTCGACGGGTGTGACCCTAGCTAGTCACTTGTTTGTGGTTACTTGTTCAGTGTTCGTGCCTTTGGTAGGAGCTACCACGTCAGGCAGTTCACCTGCGGTGCGGTGTAAGACGTCAGGGGATGCTACCGGCTGTGCTTCTGGTGGGAGGTACTCTTATCGAGTCAGGAGTGACAGACTGTCAGTCTTTGTAACTTTGACCTTCGGGTTTAGTCGTGTTGACCGTTGAGTTTCGGTGGTCTCGCGGTGGCACGTGTGTCGGTTTTCATGCCGTGAGACTAGTGCAAGTAGCTTTACCGAGGTTACGTCTTGCTGTGCGGTACCCGTGACCAGGTGGTCGGGGTTGCACCTTGGACAGCGTGTCCTGGTTGGCCGTGTCCTGGGAGACAGGCCTCTGCGGTGCGATTACTGTGGGTTTTACTTCGGTAGGCGGTACTAGTGTGGTTTGATAGCCTCAACTGCGAGATCGAGGTGTGCTTTCTGGTACAGTAGGAGTAGTTGTAGTGCCGTGTTTCGACCGTCCACCGGGTTTACTGTTCCTGCTGTTACTGTTGCTCTCGTAGTTACAGCTTTCTGTGCCGTCATTGGTTCTTGGTGGGGTTCCGCGGGATCCCTACTGAGTCTCTATTTTAGAGACTCACTCCCTACCTTTCAGGTGTGGCGGTTCTTCCTCGAGGTTCGAGGGTGTTGTTCGGAGGTTCTCAGTTGCCAGCTCGCCGGGTCGAGTGTTCACTTGGCATGTGGTACGTTTTTACTATTTTAGACTGTACTTTCTGTTAGACTGGACTCTGTTGTAGCTATAGTTGTTTATTTATTTCTGTTAATTGTTGTATTGTCCTACTTTATTTCCTATTTCTTTGTGCCTCCACACTCCTTTTAGCCCTTCCGAGCCCTCCCGACTCGTGGGCGGCGGTTCGAGTCTTGGGTTATCGGGCCTTCCCGATAATCAGATTCTCGGATCGTCACAGATTCGCTCCGTCATCTCCATAGTGTCCTCAAGGACTTGGGCTTTCCTCACGATCTCGGCATAGTTGTGAATTTCCATCGGTGCCAACTGGTTGATATACTGGAGCTTCAATCCATTCAGAAACCTTTTGACTTTCATCTTTTGTGTAGATATCAAATGTGGTGCATAACGAGATAGCTTGGAGAACTGAGCTTCATATTCAGCAACCGATAAGTTCCTTTGCCTCAAAGTAGTAAACTCTGCCGCCTTCTTCTCTTGCACACGGTCTGAGAAATACTTAATGTTGAAAAGCTACTTAAACTCATCCCATGACGCATGCCTGTTACCGAGCGTGGCTTCTACTTCCTCCCACCACGCACGAGCATCACGTTCCAACTGGAAAGTGGTTAAGAGAACGCGCTCCTAGTCACTACATTGCATAACTCGGAAGATACGATCCATCTCCTTTAACTAATGCTCGGCTTCATCAGGATCTGCCGAACCACCAAATCGTGGGGGATTCAACCCTCGAAAATTCTGGTGGAGATCACCGGCTCCATGGTGCGCCGCTCCACCTTGGGCCACTTGCTAGAGGGCTTGAGTCAAGCCCTGCACGGTACGCTGCATGTCTCTCCATTGCGCGCGCTCAACTGCCATTGCAATAGATTTCCTACATGTAGGGAAATTAATTAGAACAGCCTAGCGGGAATCCTTTAGGGCTTATTAATTAACTTAACCCTAGTCTCTACCCAATATCACCGGGTTGGATCCTTAGACTTTAACAAAGTCACGGGTTCTATGACACCACTTAGGAACTTAGGGACTAAGAAAACCTAGGCTCTGATACCACAAAAGTGTCACGCCCCGACGCGGAATATCGGAATGCGGTAGTTATTCATTCATGATAAATAGAGCAATAACGGAATTAAAAGAACATAATTGCAAAGAGATAGAATTACTCCAAAAACACCAATTTACTCATAAATAAGAGAATAAAATGTTTCCAACAACCTTAACCTCTTACATCATGACTAGGAGGATAGGAGATAAAGAGAAGATTACGACTCTTAACGACAACTCTCAAAGACTTCACTAAACAAGGACTCATCAAAACCACTAGGTGACCACTCCACAACTCTACTAAGACAACTGCCAAATTTACATCTAACGGGTCCACTCTGGGTCTTCACGTACTCTTGCCCATCCCCGTCTGTTTGTGTTTCATCATCGGAGCTACCTGAAATGGGGGAAAACTGGGTGAGCGAACGCTCAATGGGTAACAACAGGCAAAATTTAAGTAATTAACCAATTAAATTAAATTTCATGCGAACAAAATAAAATGGAATAATAGCGTTACCAGTCATGATGGAAATAAAAGGAACAACTCGGAATGAGTAGAACATAGATATATCATTTCCAGCAATTGGTCGATCAAGCGTGCAAACAAGCAAGTCATGTAGAGAGAAATTCCATGTAGGAATTTAATAACTTGTAGAAATGTATGGGAAAATGAATGTCATCAACAACACGCTAGTCATGCACTCGGTGCAATGCCTCACCATGTCATTACAACTCCCCGGGGCACTAGTACTTTTCGGGCACTCCTCCCAGGACCAGATCGGGCCCTCAAGATGCGTTGGCATTGATTTGGTGGATCCAAGATCCAAGTAATATCTAGACATTCATTAGAATCGGCCAGGAATTCTAAGGTCAAGCTATGTAACTTATTTTCTAGGACCAAGTGAAATTTCAAGAATGGGAAGCCATAAGATTATGGCTTGCAAAAGACAAGAATACAATCAAGATTGATTGTAGCTCAAGCCAACCATGGCCCGGCTACCAAGGCACACAAGAAATACGTGAAAAATAGCTTCTGGATGAGTTGTGGTCATACATGGGCCGCAACAAGGCAAACGGTCTATCGTGGACTGCCATAGTTGATACTGGGCTAGAGAGCCAAAGCCCAACGCCAAAGGATTAAAACAGTCCACAGTGGGCTGCAAGGAGACAAGGACGGTCCTGGATGGGCCGCTTTCCAAAGGAAAACGGTCCTTGAGGGGCCGTCTAGATCAGAATGGATCCTGGTCCATAACAAGAAGGAACGGTCACTACAGGGCCGCTTCAGGAGTCAGGCGGTCACACCTGGGCCGTAATTAACCAGGATAGTCCCTATTTCGGGCTGTAAAACCATGCGATCCGATCGTGTCAATAGGTACAGGATTTGGGGGTACAACCCGCCCGGCATCCTAGTGGGAATCCCAGACTCGCGGGGGCTTACGAAGGTCTCATAATAGAGGTCCTAGTCCAACGGAAGGAATATCCGGCGGAGAGTCCCAACTATCACAAGATTAAGACTAATAAAACATCAGAAAATAGTGCATAACGGTCAGCCAACACCACCGGAGCGGCGTGTCTGTCAGAACATTCCTAGCAAATTTTCCACTTTGCAACATTATAATCAATGTAACAATAAATAATAATTTATGCTTTATTCATTATTGTAGAAGAAATGCAATATGATTGTAGATGGACGAGGTAAAAATTCATTCATGAACATAGTTAAGTAAAACATGTTTCATATATTCAATTTTTTTATGTGGGTTTCTATCCTACACATATAATTTAACAAGATAAAACACAATTACTAAAACATGAAACAAGGCATGACTGTGCGTCAAAGGCGGTCTGTCAAGGGCCGCTAGCCAGGTGTGACTGTCAGTCGATAGATCGCTCCACAATTGAACATAACTGAAACCGATAGGCAGAGACGGTCTGTCGAGCGACCGCTCAGGCATTGAAACGGTCTAATCAAGGCCGCACAGAGCAAGGATGATTCAATGAAATAAATGGTCTATCACAAGACCGCTCAGTTCCAGGGCGGTTCTTGATACGACCGCAACTAGGACGACACATCCAGTCTCCAGCGAACTCCGATAGACCTCTATTCCAATGACAAATTCATGCGGAGTGATGCATACAATTGGACAAATTAACTTCAATGAAAAGAGGACATAAGGACGTATAACCAGTCAGATTTTATTAAAAATTGAGCCTGCTTACACTTAGCATTGAATCGATCACCAGAATAGAATATGGTCGAAACCCTAACTGTGACAAGCTGCTACTTAACCAGGAAGTATGCAAGATATACTAAACAAAAATTAGGGCTTTTACTATCGATAGGAAGAGGACTCGAAGATGTTTCTCATGGTATATTTTACTTCGAGTTTAAACCACGATTACCTACCTAAATCAGAGGAAGAAGAGGACGAAGGTCGCCGATTCCGTGAGACGAACACCCTCCAAAACTCGTCGAAATCCCTCCTTGATCGCGCTCCTCGCCGGTCGCTGCAGCAAATAGAGTTTCTATGTTGGTCGAGGGTTTGATTTTTAGAGGCAATTGAATCGGGGGTCGTTGATATGGCCGAGAAGAGTCCCACGAACTCGACGTGCGCGGATTTCACGTTTGACCAAGTCGTGCCGCCATCTCTCCCAAAATTGGACCTCTAGGTTTAGGGTTTTCATTCGCAACGTGAGGGGAAATGGGCTACATATCAAGGTCGTTCGGATGGGCTTGGTTTGGGCTCAAATGATCGAGAATTGGGCTCGAATTAAGCAATCAAAGTTTTGATTAGAAAAAAATTCAATTTTTTCTCTAAATCCATTAATTCGGCTTGATTAAAATTTTATTTAGGATTTGACCAATAAGACAAATTGTCTAAACTTTTGGTCCTCTACGTGATTATGAATTTTTCTAGATTTTTATAAATTGGTTCCGATTTAACTTAAAGAAATTTCCAATTTAATAGTAATTAATTTTCTATCAAGGCCGGTGGCGTGGTTGATGAAGGCAGAATGGTTGGAGGTAAATTAATAGCGGGCCCGAATGGTTTGGTGGAGGCTAATGGCATAGTGATTGGAGGTATAGGAGAGAGAGATTTGGTGTGCAAGAAGCATCGGATTTTGGTGGTGCGAGAGGTTTAAAGGGTAGAGGAAGGTTCATGGTGCGCCGGTGTGGGTGATTGAAGTATCGACCCATTATCGTAGCACCCATTGGTTTCATAAACGTGGTTTGGGATGGTGGTGTCATCCTGAGCAGGGGGGTCTTCAGGTAATGGAGGGAGAGAAAAGCGAAGGAAACTTGGAATGGGTGTCTTTTTAAGATATTTTTCTTGTTGTGCCATCTCCAAATCTTCATAATCATTAAATTCAAGTGGACGCCATGGTGGAGGCGTAATGATGAGTGGTGGAGGCGTACAAGGTGGAGGATTTTGTGGAGGGTTTCACGTATATGAATGTGGAGGCAGAGGGCCATATGAATGAGTGGGGTGAATGGGTGGAGGAGGTGTATAATGACATGGGGGTTCTTGAGGATATGGAGGTGGATGTGGAGGCGGATGGCCATGTGGATGAATAGGGTGAATGGGTAGAGGGCGGACGGCGTCCACTTGATCATTAAATCTTAAAAAATCATCTTGGTCACATGCATTGTTGATGCCATCTTCATCTCTCCTCTCCTTCCAATCTTTCTCCATCTCGGTGATGTTATTCATGAATTCATGAAGGGGATTGACTCGAGAAGGAAGAGGAGGCGGCCGCGGGCTCGTGACCTTCTTCAGTTGTTCCTCCATTGAAGTAATTTTATCTATAAGAGTTTGTTGGAGGGGTGTGACATGTGAAGTAGAGGGTTGGCCTTGAATGCTCGAAGGGGCTTGTTGTAAAGGCCATGGATGGTGGAGAGATTGACCCACAAAAGTGATGCGGTACGAACCACGAACACGGCAAGCTTGCGATTGTCCCTTAGCGAGGGAAGCATCGGACGTGCGCGGTTGAGAAACCGGCAGTGAGCTAGGGTGCTCGGCTCTCTCTTGTGCTCAGATCGGGTCACGGGACGGTCACGCTCTCTCTCGTAGCAGCGGTGATATGAAAAATATAACGAGCTAGATCCTAAAACATGCGCTCTAGCAGCGGCATATAAAGCATATATGAAATAAAGCAAAATGCCAAGTGAAGGAGCGGACACGATACCTCCATGCTCTCGGCATGGGGAAGACTGACCCGGCCAAACTCGTACTCACGGGACAGTTAATACATGAATATTACAGCAATAAATCACTGCCCACTCCACGCAGGGAGGTAAAGGGCTACACAAGTGGGTCCGGGAGGACCGATTTCGGGTTGACGGGCGGCTTCTCGCGTAGCTTCGGCAGCACACGTACTCGCGACCATGGGGCCCACGTGCTGGTCGGTGGGGCCGTGTGGGACCGGGCGACACCGTTGTAGTGGGGATGCTTGGGGAAGCGCTCCCCGGGATGGCGGCACGTTGGTTCGCCGGTCGGAGACCGAGCAGCTCCGATCGGCACCAGTCGAAAAAGCTTCCCACGGATCTGCACTTGCTGTTTTCAGACGCGCAACCCGGCGAGATCGGCCGCTGCGACCAATCCCGATGTCGGATCGGGACACAGGTGCTATCATTGGAAAGCTCTCTTGAAATCCTTCAATCTAGGCCCAGAGGGATCGACTGGATCTGCTCGGATCTGGACTTTGCTGAATTTTGAAGTTTCTGTTGTACAGTACCCGAACTCTCAGATCAGCAGGGAGTTTTCCTGAGAGTTACCTTTGACCGAGAGGTAGACGTCCGATTCAGCTCCTGAGCTCTTCACCAAAGTTGTAGAGGTTGGAACAAGGAAAATGGCAATAATTCTTGTGGAAGGACTAGTGGAGACTACGATTTATTATGGATTTTGGACTGACTGGTGGTCGGATCTGGAAACAGGCTGATAGAACTGTAGATGGTTCGGAAAAAGAATTTCTAAAAACATGAAATGAGCTTTCAAAATTCCACGAAAAATTGGTGGCAGAGAGGAAGGTAGACAGAACTCCCAGTAAAACTGGGGGCTCCAAGAAAAATCAAAACAATGTCCGGATATGGGAAACTCAGGGTTGCTGTCACTATAGACAGAATCATGGCAGATCTGGGATGACCTGAAGACCGAAAATGCAAAAATAGCAAAAGGAGGAATTTTGGCTTGAATTGTTTTGTGAAGATAGGGGTTCGAGAGGGTAACCACGCCTGAAAATTTCAGCTCCAGAGGAGGTGGGAGGTTGGAGCAGGAATTCGGGGAAGATGCTTCTGTCCTGGTTGGATAGAATACCGAAGACGATGGCGGTGGAGCGACGGCGGCACGACGGCGGCGGCGGCGATCACCGGAGATGAACCAGAAGGTTGAGGGGAGGGGATAGAAGGTAGATCCACTCTAGAATTGGGGTTGAGAAGGGAAGAACACCAGGAGAGAGGGGAGGGGCGCAAGAAGCTCTTGGGCATTCAACAAATTTTCTATCATTCATTAATTTCCAAATGGAAAATACAAGCTTTTATATGCTACACACCAAATCCAATCTCCACCATTGGATCTAGGGAGGGGGAAGGGATGGTCTAGATTAAATGTGATCAACACACACAAAAAATAAACTAATGCAAGTGGAATGGGGCGCCCCCTTGACTAGGTGAAAGGGTTGAATGGGTAGGTAGCCTACCTTGGAAAATTTTAACCACTTGTCTCCCATGTGGTCAATTGGCATTCCAACCTTCTAGATGGCCACCTACGATGGTTGACCAGCCCCACAAGAATGACATGGACCAATGGGAAAGGGGTGAGGGCCCCCTAGCTGGACCTACTACATATTTGCACAAAAACCCACACAATCCAAGGGAATGACGCATTGGCTTACAAAGCCTTACAATTGCGCATATGCTTTCCCATAGATATAAAAATAAACTAAAGGACATAAATGCAAAATAAAATGTACATGCTCGGAGTCGATTCTCATCAAAAAGGATCCGGACAGATCGGGTTACAAGAAACATAAGGGCCTTGGGGCCGTGGAAGAGGAGGAATAGAAGGAGGCGGGTGATGGATCACCCGAGGAGGAGTATGTGTAGAAGAAGACGGGTGATGGGCCACCCGAGGGGGAGTGTGCATAGAAGAAGGTAGGTGATGGGCCACCCGTGTATGAGATGGAGAAGGTGGGTGATGGGCCATGTAGGCGCCGGAAGGTGTCGGTGGAGCACGATGGTAGTGTGGCCTCCTATCCTCCCTCCGAACTATGCTACTGCTACCTACAGTGCACAGGTTAGAAAAATAGAAATAGGTGTGATCACCAGAGACCTATACCTGGGCCTCACAGGGGTAGAATGATCGTGAATGCCTTAGGAACAAGAGAATATGGGTTTTTCCTGCCCTTGCTCTCGGCCGGCCAAGAACAAGGAGCTCTGCGAGTCGATGATGAAGTTCCTGTAAAATTAACCAGCAAACAAAGAGTACAAACCCATTAGACTGTGATAGTGTAATATATGCTCAAACCAAAGGAAGAAACATGCAATTGGGGGTGATCGTACCGAGAAGGGGGGGCGGAAAGGGGGATGGCCGAGACTTTCGACCATCCGCCTTCCCTATGTTTTGGATTGGAAAAACCTCTTTAAAGAAGGGGATCTAGGCAATTCTATCATGCATGAATGCAGTAAAATGGAAAGAAGTATAGAAAAATGGAGAACAAGAAAGAAAGATGGGGCTTGCCCGTTGACTAAATAGAGGGCGACCAACTATGTGGCCGTTCAAAGGTGGTGGGCGGCCATGTCGATGGCCGCCCCTTGGAACTGGACTCTCCCGCTGTGGAGCTCTTCAACTTCGGGTTCTATTTCTAGGGGAAGGCGCTCTCATCCTCTCAGCTCTCTCTGAACTCTTTGAATTGACAGAACCTCCTTCCCTCACCAAATGTCCCACCCCCCCCCCCCCCCGTGAGATGGTTTCTAACGGAGCTCTTGTATGTGGGAGGCTTTCCTCCATGAAAAACTATTCGAAAATAGAGTGCATGTGAGGCTACGTGGGTCTCGAACCCCCCCGAGTGGGAGCAGTTTCGGAGGACATGCCTGGAGTGGGCGGATCATGGAGTTGAAGGACATTTGACAGGAGGCGGCCAAGGTTCTGGCCGCCCAAGGAGCTAGGCGGCCAGGCCGATGGCCTTCTTGAGGGTGAGGGCGGCCAACAGGCTGGCCATCCAGGAAGAGCTGGGCGGCCAACTGAGTGGCCGCCTAGGATGGTGGGCGGCCAAGTTTTTGGCCACCCTGGAATGGGCTGGGCGGCCAGCCATCTGGCCGCCCAGGGGTATAGGCGGCCAGGACTATGGCCTTCCAGGGATCAGTGGAAAAAAGGAGAGAATCATATAAAGCACCTCAAAAAATTTGCCGCGAAGGGACAGAGTGGAGCCTACCTAAACAAGGATGAAACTCCACACTCTCAATCAACCAAGAGAAAGTATCACTTCTACGATGGCTAGACAAGGGTCCACGGGATGTCTGAAATTAGGCATCTACAGGTCACCCGTGAGGGATTGAAAGGAGGGCGAGAAGAAGATGCACCCTCAACAATAGCCTTAAGGGCTTAGATTTGTTGAGGGCTGAGATGATCTAATGCGTGTAAGACTTGGGAAACCTTCTCATCGTGTGGAGAAGATGGTTCTGGGGGAATAGCGGCTCGCGATTGATGTAAGGGACCATGAGATTGAGAATTGCCCATGGGGCGGGCAAGACCATGAAAGTGAAGATGTGGTCCCTTAGAAAAATTGTGGTGAAAATTTTAAAATTGAGGATTATGAGATGTGCTAGGTTGGTCATTCTCATAAGTATGTGAATGATTAGGCATGTTAGTTTTATTATCAAAGCGAAACATCATGCAACCAAACAATATTCAATCAAAGCAATGTTACAAAGATATCAAACAATGTTGATGCTTACGCTTGATTCTTCTTAGTTGAACCTTGGTGAATTAAAGTTTTTAACAAAGTTTGTATGATCCACTCAAGGTAAGAACCTAGTTTCAATGTGAGGTTTACTTCAATGCCAACTAGGTAAACTCTCTCACCACGTTTAGGCCAACTAAACCCGGGGAACTTCAAGGTACAACCGGTCCAGCTTCCGTGAGAGAATCCACGGGTGCGAGGACTTACGTAAGTCTTGGTTTAGGAATTTTCAGTCCAATGAGACGGAGTGCTCAATTGGAGGGTCCTTCCTTCACCAAGAGGGGATAAATATCTCCTAGAAGTATGTAGAGAGAGGAGGTCTCCCAAACCAAATGTCCTAATATGCAGAACTAATGCAAAAGAAAGGGAAAAACCATGTATGAACGGAAATATGCAAAGATAATGCAAAATAAATCACAGAATGAGGAAATTTTGTGAAAACACGGGGAATTAGCGTCTGTTACAGTGGGCATTAATTATTAAATTAGCGGCCACTGCTCTAGACGTTGTTTCTCTCTCTCTCTCTCTCTCTCTCTCTCTCTCTCTCTCTCTCTCTCTCTCTCTCTTACGAACGCGGTCTGCTACAGGACTGCGTTCACCCTGCATACAGCAGCTAGAAGCTCAAAAAAATGCAGAAAATTGGTGGAAAAAAATGGAAAACACTCACAGAATCCCAACATAACTCATGGCAATCAATCAGAATATGAAATAAAGCATAGCATGCTCAAAAAAAATTATTTCTTTTTAGATAAAGAAAGGGAATTTCCAAAATTTAGCAAATTAACAATCACATAGGGCGGTTGTGCACGCGGCACAAGGGATGAAAAATAAAAAAGGAGTGCTACGTGGAGCACTAAGGGGGATGCATCGTAGGTGCAAAATTAAGGAGATGGCACATGTGGGTGCCAAGGGGAAAGGTAATCAAAAAGAAAAATAATGGGGTCCCACCGTGTTCGCCAATTTGTAGATTATGGAAAATCCACTAAGGAAAAAGAAGAAATATAATATATGAAAAAAGAAAGAGAAAGAATGGGAAAGAAAAAAGGGGGCGCAGGCGTGGATGCTAATGGAGTGTGATCACCAGAGGGGTTACCTCAAATGAATATATCAATAAAAAAATAAGGAGGGATCGCGATATAAATATCTTAAAAGATGCGGGGGAGATTGTGAGTGCACCGTCTCTTCCAATCGGCTGACCGATGAAGAGAGTTTCTCCTGATTTGATTACCCTTACAAAACAAAGAAAACACCAATAAAAATATGGATTAGAAACCAAGGTGAGTGTAGCATCAAATCCTAATAAAGATAAGCATAAAGAACATGAAATAGAACACACCTTGTTGGTGTTTTAGCTTTAAACCCCTATGCAAATGGTGGATAAAAAATGATGAATGCTAAAAGGAGATGTGCAAGCATTGCACAAGGGGAGGATCTCAATTGAATTGAGATAGTGAAAATAATCTAAAGAGAAGGAAGATGTGATGCATGAACTAATTAAAATGCAAGAGTGAAATAAAAGAGATGAGAGAAAGAATTGGCTTATGGGTTTTCTCCAATTGGGTGAGGGCTTCAATGATCTCCAAGAGAGGAAGACGCTCCAAGGATGTAGCTTTGGCGCACGAGAGACTTCCTCCTTGAGCCTTCAAACCAGCAACACCTCCCCTTTGATTGATTGAGCAGCCTCTTACACAAGGGAGAGAGGGGTCCTATTTATAGGGGAGAAATTCGGAGCTTAATCCCATAGAAAATAGGAAAACTAATTTTAATGGGATTTGGAAGAATATTATCATTGGGCAAGTGTCCTCCCATCCATAGAAAGCCTTGGGAACCCTTTCCCAAGTGGAAGAGAAGCTCAAAACAAAGAAGGGAGGAGGTTCTGGGAAAGTTGGAACTCTATAGGAATTGGCGGCCAACACAGTGGTTGCTATTTAAAATAACGTCAATTCAAAGAGGCGCCCATTGGAATTAAAATATAGAATGTTTAGAAATTTCCAAAATTATAAAAGAATTGGCGTCCATTTGGACAGCCGCCAATTAGGAATTTTATAGGAATTTTGGACGGAGTTAAAACCTCAAAATATAGAAAGAGAATTGGCGACCAGGGGGGCGGACGCTCATTAATGAATTGGCGACCTTCCAGACGGACGATGAATTCAAAAATAATCCAAATTTGGCTCAAAATATGCAGAAAAGAATTAGCGTCCATGTGAATGGACACTAATTAAAGAATGGACGGCCATTCAAAGTGTCTCAGATTCGAAATAACATAAATTCAACGCGAAACGGGGCCAAAAATCAAAAATAAAGAATTCGCATCCATATTCTCGGTTGCCAATTAGAAAAAAGCTTTAAAAATCCAAAAAAATGGAAGGAATGGGCGTCCACTCACGTGGGCACTCATTCTTGAGAATGCAGTTTCTTAGACGACAGCGTCCAGAAGACGCGGTCGCCCAGGTGAGCACGTTCAGGTGCGCAAAATACCCCTTTTTTATTTTATTTCTTTAATGCAGACACGGTCGCCTTGGCGACCGCGTTCTCATGAACGCCGTCGACAAGGCGATAGCGTTCAGACAGGTTCAGCCAATTTATTTGTTATTTTTATTATTTTTGAAAATGGTATCCATTTGAGTGGCCATTAATTTAAAAACGGCGTCCAAGGGGTTGACACCAATTCAAAAGAGACCGAAAAATTGGAGAAAAAACCTAGAAAAATCAGAAAAATAGGGGAAAATATGGGAAAGTTGGAGGAACCTGAATATTCAAGAAAAATAAGGAAAACCACTCAAATAAGTCGATTTGAGGGTCAAATTGGGACATCACAATGCAATAAAAGATATGCTCAAAGTGATGTCAGATTTAGCGTGTCTACAGCGGTCGCTCCAACTGAATCAGCAGATATTCAGGATGCACTTCAAAAATTGAAATTCGTGGCTGGAAGGCCCAAGAGAAGATAGGTGAAAAAGAGAAGGAGGGGGCAGCGAAGGAAAAGAGGTGTGGCTGCTAGAAAAGAACTCTCTGCATCTCGTGGGAAGAAGAAGAGAGATAGGGCCTGTGCGATCGAAATCAAGGAGAAGAAGGAGAGGAAGGAAACGAGAGTAGCGCCAGGAGATCCAGAGTTGCAGCACGGCTTCTGTAAACGGAAGAGCAGCAACAGCAGAAGAGTAGCAACATGAAAAGAGCAGCAACAGGAGAAGCACTAGCAGCAGCACCAGATCAGCTGAGGTCTAGAATCAGAAAAGAAGCAGCTGTAGATACTTCACCAAATCGAGGTGAAGCTGCTCTCCAGAAAGAAGACCTGAGAGAGATCTAGATCGTAGGAGCTGTAGATCCAGATCTGGAGGAGTTCTCTGGAAGCCAGGTGAACTCCATCTACAGATCGAGTCATCCGGTCATAAGGAGAATTCTACACTCGATCTATGTTTCTACTTTCATTTAATCTTTCTATTTTTGTTCTGTTAATCAAGCTGTTCGTGTAACGCCCGACAAAATTTTGGGATTTAAAATATAATTATATTAATTATTCAATAGGAAAAAAGGGCTATTGATTGAATTATGGTTAATTGAATCCAATTATTATGGCCCCGCACTGCACCAAGAGGATTAGGCCCATCTAACAAACTCATTTGGCCCAATTTGTGGTTTTTGGACCTTGGCCCATATTCTAGAAGCTTAGACTAGTGTATTTTCAAATTTTAAGGGGATAATTACACTTTGGTAGATAAATAAATGCATAATAACATGGGATAATATCAAGAGACTTTGAACTGGTTCAAATTCGGCGCAGGGATGGAAAACGGTCTATCGCGAGACCTTATGGAACAAGAAACGGTCTAACCCTAGACCGCTAGGCTCTGCAGATTCCGTGAGTGAAAGAAAGTGCAAAAGGATTAGATTTTTGGCATCCAAACTCTTAGAAACCGAAGTATGAAGACTTGTAAGCATGCTTAGGACTCTCAGAGATCGATCTAATATCTAATTAGGACTCTAGAATCGTTCTAATCTATGAACCCTAGTTAAACAGTATAAATAGACCCCAAATCTCACCTACGCGACCCCTACTTTGGCTCGCGAGGAACTAAGGTAAAGAGGTCAAATTCGAGGTAAGTTTCTTCTAGGAATTTGTTCATTTTAGTTAGACTTAACTTTTCGCAAAATTTCGTTCTAGGAGATCAAGCCTACAGAGAGATAGAAGCTTGTAAAGACGTTAGTTCGGTGGAAACAACTCAGGGAATTGTGCGACCGACCCAGGTAGATGAAGAAAATAGAAGCCCCAAATGAGGTAATTAGATAAAGGTTCTTTGGAACAATTTGTCCCTGTTAGTACCCTCTACTTACCCTCAAAATTTTACATCTTCAGGTCAAGGGAATCAGGAGACACAAGGGCATGAATTTGCTGGTTTAGCACAGAACGTGCAGAACTAGGGCTTACTTTCAGTCAGAAATTGGCAGTCTAGGAGCACTATTTAAGGTAGGTTATATCATGAACGGCTTAAACATGATATTAGGGATAAAAGCCCTCTGATTTCAATCGATTTCATGCATTGTACACCGAGAATTTGATGGTTTTATTGGGACTATGCACTTAGTATACGCCTCATGCATAATTCTTAGCCCAAATTAAGTTAAAAGGAGAATTTTCTTGTTTATCACACAAACCCACGCATATTGTTGGCCTATACTCATTCTATCATGCTATAGAGTTTATTCATGTTGATTTCCATGCATGATATGCCTTAGATTAGTATTTTATTTTATTATTATTCAGTTTCTGTTAACACAAGAAGAAACGGTC
The DNA here is from genome assembly GCA_022559845.1 of Amorphophallus konjac. NCBI lineage: Eukaryota > Viridiplantae > Streptophyta > Magnoliopsida > Alismatales > Araceae > Amorphophallus > Amorphophallus konjac. Next base: position 156,442,102 of record CM040129.1, read on the forward strand.
CTCCTGTAGACCGCCAGAAACCCTAGCGGTCGTACGATAGACCGTTTGGCCCAGTGAAACGGTCCTACACTAGACCGTTTTTATTTTCTGAATTGTGTATTTAAGTTAACCCGAAACTTAATGCAGATTAGCCCTAATTAATGTATGTTAAGCCTAGTTAAGTAGGTTCTACTCCTATTTTCAAGTAATGATTTCATATGCCTAGTTATATTAACAGAACATTCTAGTAGATTTTATGATTCTTATGCACTTAGAATTATTTTTAAACTTATGTTATTTTCATGACCAAATCATATACTTTTGTAATTAACTTAAATTTATATGATTCATGGACTAGTCAAGATTTGATCATTGTTACCATTATCTTTCCCTTCTAGAGTCATTTTCGTAAGTACATGGCACATATCCCGGTATGTTGTCATTAGTTACACCTTTGCACATTAAGTACACAATCTTGGACTTGATAACCTCTTTATTGGATATTCCTTCCAACGGATTAGGAAATCTTATTTCAAGGCCTCCATAAGACTGTGCGAACCTGGGATTCCCACTAGGACGCCGAGCTGGTTGTACCATAAAAGCCCATTGTCTAGAGAGCACTTTTACCGGTGTTTTGTGAGATCTGGACCTTTGCGGCCATGTCCTAGACCGCTACACTCGCTAAGCGGCTTTTACCGTGACCACTAGGATCCAGGAGGTTTCACTATGTCGATTTTTCTGTTTCATACATCAAACGGTCTTGCACTAGACCGCTTGTCTCAAGAAACGGCCCAGTAAAAGACCGCTTGGTTCCTAAAATTGTCTAACCCGAGGTTTGACCTTTGGGGTTGGTTTTTTTGAGTTCCTAGATGGTCTTAGAATTATCTAGACTTTGAACCTATGTTAATAAGTTAATGTTAAAAATATGAAAGATAATGAATGTACCATTATGCTGCCGAATTTTCTTCATAGCATAACCTAGTTATTAATGCATTTGTTTAATGCTCATGATCAATTATTGGTACGTTCTATACCTTGGTTACTTTTTCATGGAATTATTATTGAACTTGTACATTATTGGTCACATTATTATTATAATCGTAGAAGTAGCTTGATTTATACTTGAAGATGCAGTTCGAGCACTGATTGTGTTCAAGGGTTCTATGCTAGTCCACTCGGCTGATTGTCGAAAACATACTGTAAACCATGGGGTATGATGCTACTGGCGTCACATTGCGCTGGGAGTACTGTCTTTATAAATAAGTGAAAATCCACGGATGTGAATAAAGATCCACGTAAATTCACGAAGTACTTGCTATTAAGCGAAAAGTACTTTCTTTCTTGTTACATGACTTTCTAATGCATAGCCTTCATGGTTATGAAAAGTACATTCTTGTTATATTCTTTTTTATGGAAAGGTCAAATTTACATTCTTATCATATACTTGATCAATCATATTCTTATATCTCGTCGTGATCATAACTTGTTACTTTGGCTTTATTCTTATGCTTTGCCGTATTCACATTATTTATCTTATTCTCTAGAGCTAAAATGTTAATCACTTAAATTTGCCTTCATGTTGATACGAAGATACCTACTGGGCAAGTGTTCTCATTACCTACTTTATTAAATATTTCAAGAAGTATAGATGAGTCGGATTCAGATTATACAAGTAATGGGTTTGAGAGTGATTGACGGTCAAAATGAATCGAGAGAAGCCATAGTACCAGATGTCTAGTCGAGTCTTGTGTAATTTTCTATTTTTCTTGAGTCTATGATGTAAGAGTGTTAAGAGTCAAGGATCTTGTGTACTTTGATATTATTATTATGGAATAAAGTGAAGTTTGGAAAATTTTACTTGTGCAATTACTTTAGTGTGATTGTCTTGTGCTCTGATTATATTGCTTGTTCGAGGGGTACTAGCCGACTGTATACGTTCCCGATTGTTTCCACTGCATAATCTCGGAGTGTGACAGTTAGAGTGGTATCAGAGCCTAGGACTAGGAGTCCTAGGGGAGAAGTCATGTCATAGGCTAAGTCCAAGGTTTAAGGACCCACACCTATGAAACTAGGAAAGAAACTCCCAACCCATGTGAGAACATGGGTAGAACCCGGGATGAGCGAGTTGTTTAGAATATATCTTTAAGCTAACTTTCTTTAAAATTATATGAAGAATAACAAACCTATCGCTCTTCTCAGGTACCTCATTCTTACGATGGCTCACTGTGTTGATTGGGGTGGAATGCAATAGATCGTTGCGGGTCTCACCCAGGCATTGCAAAACATGGCACAAGCCGGCGCAAGAGCGGGTGCTGGTGATCTGCACCGCAACTTCAGGAGCCTAAATCCTCCACAATTTTTTGGTTCCTCTAACCCAGATGAAGCTGGGAATTGGATTGATGAAATGAACCGCATATTTGAGGTTATGCAATGTGCCGACCAAGAGAAGTTTCGTCTTGCTACGTTCTAACTCAATAAAGATGCACGTACATGGTGGAAGTCAATTCCTGCACCGCCTCAAGATGCACTACATATTTGGGAGGGTTTCCTTACACTCTTCTGAGCAAAATACTTCTCCGAACATGTTAAGGAGAGAAAAGCTATGGAATTTGCTTCATTACGCCAAGGCATGATGACAGTAGTGGAGTATGAACTCCAATTTTCTAGGCTGGCGCCTTATGCTCCTCATCTGATTAGTACCGACTTATTAAAAGCTAACCGATTTATGGACGATTTGAGGCCTGGCTTTATTCTCAGAATATCCGTACATATGCGGAGATGGACCAACGGGCACATCTATGCGAAAGGACCTTGGAGAAGGTCGAAAAACTTAAAGGCAAGGGAGAGGAGCTGAGCCGAAGGTCTGATCGGCATAGAAAAAGGGAAAAGTTTAGTATCACAGAACCTTACAAATCCCGTGATAGAAAGAAGAGATCCCGGAATGGGAGTGGTAGTGGCTACCACAAGAACAAAAAGGTCAAAGAAGAAGATAAGCAAGTCATGGCGGCTTGCACATTTTGTGAGAAGTTCGGCCACTCAACCAAAGAATGCTGGAAGCGTATCGGCGCTTGTTTACGATGTGGCAGCCGGGAGCACCGCATGTCGAATTGCCCCCTTATGAAGGAACAATATCCCGGTGGTGGACGTAAGCGACAGGCTCATCTTAATGCTATTATGGAAGATGAAGAAGCGCCCAAGAATGATGGGATAATGGAAGGTACTATCCAAATTTATTCCCGTCATACATTCGTACTATTTGATATTGGTGTTTCTCATTCCTTTATATCTACTGCTTTCGTAAAAACCTTACCAATTTCATCAGTTCCTCTACCTTTGGACCTAGCAATCACTACACCATTAGGTCCCGGAACCAAACTTACAACCTATTATCCCGATAGTGAGGTAATGGTAGAAGGTCATAATCTTCTTGTAAATCTCGTATGCCTTGACATGGAGGGCTATGATGCTATTTTAGGTGTAGATTGGCTTGTAGACCACGACGCCTATATAAATTACCGCAATCAGATTATCTGTCTTCTAAGGTTTTCCTTCCTTGGTATCAAATATAGGAAGCATCCTACTATTATTTCATCTATTCACGCTTGCAAACTTATTTCGCAAGGATGTGAAGCTTTTCTTGCTTCCGTAATCATTACCGAGTCCAAGGGAATTGTCTTAAAAGATATTCCCATTGTGAATGAGTTTCCCGATGTATTTCCATCAGATTTGCCCGATTTACCGCCCGAAAGGGCAGTGCCTACACTTAGCAACACCTGCTACCACCACTTGTGCATCATCTGTTCGGGGCAGATATGGCCACTGCTTTTCGGGGCAGATATGGCCACTATGAATTCGTGGTAATGCCGTTCGGGTTAACCAATGCCCCGGCAGCATTTATGCAACTCATGAATAATGTCTTCAGGCCTTATCTTGACCAGTTTGTAGTCGTCTTCATTGATGATATTCTTATATACTCCAAAACAAAGGAGGAACATGAAGAGCACTTAAGAATTGCCTTACAAACGCTAAGAGAGCACAAACTTTATGCAAAGCTTAGTAAGTGCGAGTTCTGGCTAAAGGAGGTCTCTTTCCTTGGCCATATTATTTCAAAGGAAGGTATCGCTGTCGACCCTTCTAAAATAGAAGCTGTTATGAACTGGAGCCGGTCGACGACCGCGTCTGAAGTCAGAAGTTTTCTAGGTCTAGCTGGGTATTATAGGAGATTTATCAAAGATTTCTCAAAGATCGTCGTTCCTTTGACTAGACTCACAAGAAAGGAGAATCCTTTTATATGGTTGAAGGATTGCGAAGAGAGTTTTTAAACTCTTAAAGAACACCTGCGCCAATATTAACGCTACCGACAGAGGGTGGTGGATTTGAACGGCATTGGCCTAGGATGTGTCCTTATGCAAAGTGGAAAGGTGATTTGCTATTCATCAAGGCAGTTAAAGTGTCACGGAGAAAATTACCCTGTGCATGATCTAGAACTAGCTGCGATTATATTCGCATTGAAGATTTGGCGACATTACCTTTATGGGGAGAAATTCATCATATTTTTAGATCATAAAAGTATGAAATACCTCTTCACCCAGAAGGAGTTAAACATGCGACAACGCAGATGGTTGGAGTATCTCAAGGACTTTAACTTTACTATCCAATATCATCCAGGAAAAGCAAATGCAATAGCTGACGCTCTTAGCAGGAAACCAATGGCAACTCTAGCAAGCCTCAGGAAAGGTATAACTTGTCTTATTGAAAATTTTTCTCATTTAAATCTTGATATTGACAGAGAAGGAGAAGGAGGTATGATTGCCAATATAAGGTCTCAACCTACATTGATCAAGGACATAGTCCAATTGCAAGAAAATGACCCCACATTGATAGAGATTAAGGATAATATTGATCAGAGATCAAAATTTTCTATCTCAAATGATGGAAGACTATTATTTAAGGATCGAATTTGTATGCCAAATCATGATGACACTAAGAAATTGATCATGGAAGAAGCTCACAAATCAAGGTATGCTATTCACCTAGGTGCTACCAAGATGTATCAAGATTTGAAAAGAAGCTTCTGGTGGCCCAACATGAAAAGAGAAGTATTAGACTTTGTAGCTCGATGTCTCACTTGTCAACAAGTAAAACCGGAACATTTAAGACCCACGGGGAAATTACACCCCTCAAATATTCTCGAATGGAAATGAAAAAGTATAGGGATGGATTTCATCATGGTTTTACCTAAGACAAGAGGTGGACATGATGGTATTTGGGTGATCATAAACCGATTGACTAAATCTGCACATTTTCTACCAATCAAAAGTCGATGGTCTGTGGATGTACTAGCAGCATTATACATGAAGGAGATTGTCAAAATACATGGTGTCCCTCTCACCATTATATCCGACTAAGATCCTCGGTTCACATCACAATTCTCGAAGGGTCTTCAACATTCATTAGGAACCCGACTTAATTTTAGCACTGCGTTCCATCCACAAACTGATGGTCAAACTGAAAGGACGAATCAGGTAGTGGAAGATATGCTCAGGGCATGTGCTATTGACTTTGGAGGAAGTTGGCATGATCACTTGCCTCTAGTGAAATTTTCATACAATAATAGCTACCAAGCTAGTATACAAATGGCACCATTCGAGGCTCTATATGGTAGAAGCTGTCGATCGCCTATTTGCTGGAATGAAGTAGGAGAAAGGTAATTTCTCGGCCCCGACATCATTAGGGATACTACCGAGAAGATAAAACTTATTCGGGAAAGACTCCAGATGGCTCAAGATAGGCAGAAATCATATGCTGATAATCGAAGGCGCGACCTAGAATTTTAAGTAGGAGACCATGTATTTCTTAAGGTTTCACCAGGTCAAGGTATTCGAAGATTTGGTATCAAAGGTAAGCTTACTCCAAGATTCATTGACCCCTTTGAAGTTCTCGAAAGGGTTGGTGAAGTCACATACCGAATAACTTTACCCCCTCAACTATCTAAAGTTTATGATGTATTTCACGTCTCAATACTCAAGAAGTATGTACCTGATCCATTCCATGTCATTACTTACGACAACCTGGAGATTAAAAAGGACTTGACATACGAGCAAAAGCCAGTCAAGATCATTGAACGAGAAGTACGTCAATTTTGGAACAAAACCATTCCTATGGTCAAAATCCAATGGACCAAATCATGGCCACATGAAGTAACATGGGAAACTGAAGAAGCCATGCGCAAAAGATTCCCAGAGATATTTGAATGTAAGTACACTCTCCTTAGCAAATCTTATTACAAGGAATTTGGGGACCAAATTATTTTTAAGTGGGGGAGGGTGTAACGCCCGAGAAAATTTTTGGATTTAAAATATAATTATATTAATTATTCAATGGGCAAAAGGGATATTGATTGAATTATGATTAATTGAATCTAATTATTATGGCCATGCACTGATCCAAGAGGATTAGGCCCATCTAACAAACTCATTTGGCCCAATTTGTGGTTTTTGGACCTTCGCCCATATTCTAGAAGCTTAGACTAGTGTATTTTTGGAATATAAGGGGATAATTACACTTTGGTAGATAAATAAATGGATAATAAGATGGGATAATATCAAGAGAGTTTGAACTGGTTCAAATTCGGTGAGGAGATGGAAAACGCTCTATCGCGAGACCGCATGGAACAAGAAACGGTCTAGCCCTAGACCGCTAGGCTCTACAGATTCCGTGAGTGAAAGAAAGTGTAAAAAGATTAGATTTTTTACATCCAAACTCCTAGAGACCGTAGTATGAAGACTTGTAAGCATGCTTGGGACTCTTAGAGATCAATCTAACACCTAATTAGGACTCTAGAATCGTTCTAATCTATGAAACCCTAGTTAAACCCTATAAATAGATCCCAGATCTCACCTACGCGACCCCTACTTTGGCTCGCGAGGAACTAAGGTAAAGAGGTCAAATTCTAGGTAAGTTTCTTCTAGGAATTTATTCATTTTAGTTAGACCTAACTTTCCTCAAATTTTTGTTCTAAGAGATCAAGCCTACAGAGAGACAGAAGTCTGCAAAGACGCTGGTTCGGTGGAAACAACTCAGGGAACTGTGCGACCGACCTAGGTAGATCAAGAAAATAGAAGCCCCAAACGAGGTAATTAGATAAAGGTTCTTTGGAACAATTTGTCTCTGTTAGTACCCTCTTCTTACCCTCAAAATTTTACATCTTTAGGTCAAGGGAATCAGAAGATACAAGGGCGTGAAGTTGCTGGTTTAGCACAGAACGTACAGAACTAGGGCTTACTTCCAGTCAGAAATTGGTAGTCTAGGAGCACTATTTAAGGTAGGTTACCTCATGAACGGCTTAAACATGATATTAGGGATAAAAGCCCTCTGATTTCAGTTGATTTCATACAATGTACACCGAGAATTTGATGATTTTATTGTGACTATGCACTTAGTATACTCCTCATGCATAATTCTTAGCCCAAATTAAGTTAAAAGGAGAATTTTCTTGTTTATCACACAAACCCACGCATATTGTTGGCCTATACTCATTCTATCACGCTATAGAGTTTATTCATGTTGATTTCCATGCATGATATGCCTTAAATTAGTATTTTATTTTATTATTATTGAGTTTCTGTTAACACAGGAAGAAACAGTCCTCCTGTAGACCGCCAGAAACCCTAGCGGTTGTACGACAGACCGTTTGGCCCAGTGAAACGTACCTACACTAGACCGTTTTCATTTTCTGATTTTTGTATTTAAGTTAACCCGAAACTTAATGCAGATTAGCCCTAATTAATGTATGTTAAGCCTAGTTAAGTAGGTTTTACTCCTAGTTTTAAGTAATGATTTCATATGCCTAGTTATATTAACAGAACATTCTAGTAGATTTTATGATTCTTATGCACTTAGAATTATTTTTAAACTTATGTTATTTTCATGACCAAATCATATACTTAAGTAATTAATTTAAATTTATATGATTCATGGACTAGTCATGATTTTATCGTTGTTACCATTATCTTTCTCTTCTAGAGTCATTTTCTTAAGTACATGGCACATATCCCGGTATGTTGTCATTAGTTACACCTTTGCACATTAAGTACACAATCTTGGACTTGATAACCTCTCCATTAGATATTCCTTCTAACGGATTAGGAAATCTTGTTTCAAGGCCTCCATAAGACTCCGCGAGCCTGGGATTCCCACTAGGACGCCGAGCTAGTTGTACCATAAATGCCCATTGTCTAGAGAGCACTTTTACCGGTGTTTTGTGAGATCTGGACCTTTGCGGTCATGTCCTAGACCGCTACACTCGCTAAGCGGCTTTTACCATGACCGCTAGGATCCAGGAGGTTTCACTATGTCGATTTTTCTATTTCATACATCAAACGGTCTTGCACTAGACCGCTTGTCTCAAGAAATGGCCCAGTAAAAGACTGCTTGGTTCCTAAAATTGTCTAACCCGAGGTTTGACCTTTGGAGTTGGTTTTTTTGAGTTCCTAGATGGTCTTAGAATTATCTGGACTCTAAACCTTTGTTAATAAGTCAATGTTAAAAATATGAAAGATAATGAATGTACCGTTTTGCTGCCGAATGTTTTTCATAGCATAACCAAGTTATTAATGCATTTCTTGAATGCTCATGATCAATTATTGGTACATTCTATACCTTGGTTACTTTATCATGGAATTATTATTGAACTTGTACATTATTGGCTGCATTATTATTATAATCGTGGAAGTAGCTTGATTTATACTTGAAGATGCAGTTCGAGCACTGATTGTATTCAAGGGTTCTATTCTAGTCCCCTCGGCTGATTGTCGAAAACATACTGTAAACCATAGGGTATGATGCTAGTGGCGTCGCATTGCGCTAGGAGTACTTTCTTTATAAATAAGTGAAAATCTACGGATGTGAATAAAGATCCACGTAAAATCACGAAGTACTTGCTATTAAGCGAAAAGTACTTTCTTGCTTGTTACATAACTTTCTAGTGCATAGCCTTCATGGTTATGAAAAGTACATTCTTGTTACATTCTTGTTCATGGAAATGCCAAATTTACATTCTTGTCATATACTTGATCAATCATATTCTTGTATCTCGTCGTGAACATAACTTGTTACTTTGGCTTTATTCTTATGCTTTGCCGTATTCACATGATTTATCTTATTCTCTAGAGATAAAATATTAATCACTTAAATTTGCCTTCATGTTGATACGAAGATACCTACTGGGCAAGTGTGCTCATTACCTACTTTCTTAAATGTTTCAAGAAGTACAGATGAGTCGGATTCAGATTATACAAGTAACGGGTCCAAGAGTGATTGAAGGTCAAAATGAATCGAGAGAAGCCATAGTACTAGATGTCTAGTCGAGTCTTGTGTAATTTTCTATTTTTCTTGAGTCTATGATGTAAGAGTGTTAAGAGTCAAGGATCTTGTGTACTTTGATATTATTATTATGGAATAAAGTGAAGTTTGGAAAAAACTACTTGTGCAATTATTTTAGTGTGATTGTCTTGCGCTCTGATTATATTGCTTGCTCGAGGCGTACTAGCCGACTGTATACGTTCCCGATTATTTCCGCTGCATAATCTCGGGGCATGATAGTTCGTCAGTGGAGTTGTCAGATCGAGCTGGGGAGCTCTGATCTGGGGTTAAGCTGTGGAATCAGCGGAGTGTTTAGATCGAGCTGGGGTGCTCGGATCTGGGATTGTTCAAGCTGTGAGTCAGCAGAGTTTTCAAGCTGTGAGTCAACGGAAGGAAGTCTCACCGGGTTTCGTGAGGGGTGGACGTAGGCAGACTGGGTGTCTGGCTGAACCACCTAAAAAATCCTTGTCTCCTTTGTTTGTGATTGTTTGCATTCACTTGTGACTTCCGCTAGATGCATGCCTAGGACTGTCTATGTTATGCATAGAGTATTCGCTTTAATTTCCACATAAGCCGCATAGTTTGAATTGTTCATATAAGCTTGCAATAGTTTTTGAATTTGGGGGCGTATCTATTCACCCCCCCTCTAGACCGCCGTTCCACCTACCCAACACATGGTATCAGAGCGGGTGTTCAATTCAATTGGTCCAACGACCAAGAGCTCTATAGTGGAATGGCTACCTGGGGACATGTTGCCGAAGGTCACTCAGTGACCAGACCACCATACCTTGATGGTTCTGACTATTATTACTGGAAAAATCGAATGCAGGTTTTCCTCCGAGCACTAGATCATGAAATCTAGAGAGTGGTGAGCAAAGGCCCGTTTGAGCTTCCCGGTGATGAAGGCACATGGACAAGAGAGCAGATCAGGAAGTCCAATCTGAATTGGGGAGCAATGAATATGATGCAGTGCGCGCTCCACCTTGCCGAATTTTCCAGAGTTTCATCCTGCGCCAGTGCCAAAGAGATGTGGGATAGACTTGAGGTAATTTATGAAGGCACATCACAGGCGAGAGAAACAAAAGCAAATATGTTAGTTTCAGAATATGAACTATTCAAAATGAAACCACATGAATCTATTTCAGACATGTATGCCAGGCTATCTCAGCTGATAAATAGTTTGAAAAGCCTAGGGAAAAGTTATTCAGGGCAAGAACTTGCAAGAAAAGTCCTTAGGTCATTAACCCCTGTATGGCATACTAAAGCTACAGTCATAGAGGACTCCAAAGATTTATCTATCTTGACTGTTTATGAATTGATAGGTTCTCTTATGACTTATGACCTTAATTTGCAAAGAATAGAAGAAGAAGAGCAGAAGACGAAGCCATTGGGACTGAAGGCTAATTTGGACAGCTCTAAATCTTTTGAGGAATGTAAGTTATCCAGCTCTGAAATAGACCCAGATGAATTTTCCTTGATAACAAAGAACTTTAGAAAATTCTTGAGGAAAGAAGGTAAGAACTTCAAGAATCCAAAGGGTCAGGTAAGAAAGTCATCCAAGTTCAAATCGAAATCATTTGAGAAAAAATCTAACAAACTTGTTTGTTACAATTGCAGCAAGCCCGGACACATCAAAATTGAATGTGCATGAGAAGAAAACACACTCCAAGAGGAAAGACAAGAAGAGAGTTATGACATGTACCTGGAGTGACGAAGAGGAAAGTGAAGGGAAGAGTTCTTCTAGTGAAACCAATGAAGACTTAGTTCTCATGGCATTAGGTCAGTATGAGGAAAGTGAGAACTCTTCTCCATTTGAGCATTTCACTATCGATGATTGGCGAGAAGCATATGGTGAATTACTTGATAAATGTGATATTGTTAGAAAGGAAAACAAAGCTCTAAAAAAGAAATGAATGCCATGATTCATGATACAATCTTATCTGATAAGAATGCATGCTTGCAAATTGAAATTTCAAATCTGAAAAAATAAGTTCATGATTTAGAAATTTCCAAATATGAACTAAGAGAATTGGAAGATGAGAATGAAAATTTGAGAGATGAAATTGATGAACTGAGAATGAGAATGTAAAAATCAGAATCAAATGAATTAAAGGAAGAAAATGAAAATCTGAAAAACATCATTGATGGCTTGAGGTTGGAATTGCAGAATTTTGGAAAGGAAACTAACCTGGCCACTGTAAAGGTTGCTGCAATCAAGGGTGTTAATGATGAATTGCAAAGAGAAGTTGAAAAACTGAAACAAGAATTGAATGAAAAGCAGGACTCTCTTGAAAAATTGACCAAAGGAAAAGATAATCTGGATGCCATGCTAGGATCTAGAGTGAATTTTCACAAAGAAGGGTTAGGCTACAATCCAACGGCCAAGAAATAATTTCAGTTAAAAATAATCACATTCGTGGCCGAACAAGACTCAGGGAAGAAAAAGGCTCTTGTTAACATGTATGGTCCAAAAAAATTGGCTGAGGTTGGCACTTCAACAAAGAACCAATTGCATGAAATCAAATGACAAGGAACCAAACGGGAAACCTTTGAAACAAACAAGCAAGCTACAAATAGCTAAAATTCAAGGGAAACAAAGGTGACCAGAGCCCAATCTTGATGGTCTAGGAAAATAAAAACCCAGATCTCATTTCACTCAAAACATCAAGAAAAAAATCCAACTCCACCAAATCAGGCAAACAAGCCAATCAGAAACCATTACACAAGCAACAGAAATGTCTGGAACTAGAGAAGTCAACTTCTGCACCCTCACAAGTCGACTCTGGGCAGCAACAGAAACTTCACAGAATTCTTGCAACATGGAAGTCAACTTAGACATTCTCCAAAGTCCACTTCTGCACCACCAAGCAGAACGGGCTGCCTGCAGAACTCCTGGGTAAGTCGACTTATGCATCACCAAGAGTCGACTTTTGGTTACAGTGGAAAGTACAAAGCCCCTGCAGGTCGATACATGCCCTTCCATAGGTCAATGCATGGGCCACATGGATTATATTATCATCATAAATCTCAATGGACAGGTAAACACAGAGTTAGTGGTAAGTCCCAATCACCCTCTGCTTACTGGAAAGATAGAAACAAGAATTTTGTAAAGAAGTAAAAATCTGTGAACCATTCTAATATTTTTACTGTTGTTTCTGAGAAGTCTTCATACAGGCCTAATGAGAATCCAACATGATCAAGGCAGCTGTGGATATCGAAAGGCATACTGTCATGTCTTGAAGAGTTAAACACTCAAAAGGGACCCAAAGCTACTTGGGTTCCCAAATTTGCAGCTTAATTTGCTTGTAGCAAGGCCTTGCAGCCATACACAACAAGTGGCTTGATGATAATGGCTGTCCAAGGCATGTCAAAGGGGAACAAATGTCTTATGATTGAACAATAAGTCTTTGCTTTCTCAATTGGCACGCACAACATGAATAAGGTCATCAAATCAGGTAATCCTTACAAATTGAAACTTATATTCTGCTGCATTTGTCTGTTGACAGATTTTATGATGCTACTGTAACAATTAAAAAAATAAATAAATCATGCATACATGCAGGGGGAGTCTGACTGTATTCTGTATATCACAGTGAGGGGGAGTTGCACTTATGGTATTCTGCATGAGCCATGCAACCATTCTCATATTTGAGTCTGCGTGTGGAGTTGTTATGCATTCATACCATGGTGAAAGGGCAGGTTAAGCTTGTCTGAAAGCCACACTATGCGTAGAGGACTTACCTCCGCCAAGTACCAAAGGTCCAAAATTCTTGTAGGTAAAAGCATTGAATAGGTCAATAGGTGCATTACATGTCATGTATGCATAAAGAGTCATCTGATTTGACTAAGGGGGAGCTCGGACCATCATCTTTCACTGATTTTACATTGTTCTTAACTGAAAGTCAACTTATTATTCTCAGAAAGTCGACTTATCTTATTGTTTGTTCAGATATGGTTGCTTTCCACAGTCAACAATTGGTATCATCATTCTTGCATCTCTGTTGCACTATTTTTATTCTGAATACTTTCCAACCCATCTGATTTCAACACAGGTTCATAATTTCAGGGGGAGCTATGGGCAAATACTCTTCTAGTTTTATAGAGAGCTATCGAAATTGACCTATAGAAATAAGTTAATGGTTTAGGGTCTATAAGCCTTTAAAATTTGAAATTAATTACCTATGAAAATTTCTGCCTGTGTTCATATAACTATTTTGAATCAGCCTAAGAGAACTGTGTCCTCACCTTCTCTTGAGATTGAATTTTTGATAGTAGTGAGGCCACTCTAGTTGAAAGGTTTTAACTTAGTATTATTTTTAAACCTGTATCTTGAAAAAGCTAAAAGGGAATACGCCATTAAATTTCTGTAAGATACTCTGAATGCAATAAAAGAAAATGTAGAGCAATGGCATATTTCATTGAGAAACTAAATCCATGCACCAATGAAGTGTTGTGGACAGTGTCATGAGATGAAATACTAACTCTGTCCAATAGGAGGCAAAATGGTCAGCTATGCGAAGTAATCGGGGACTCTAGTGTCTGATAAATATGTTTCCTCGCACTGAAAAGCCATATTGAACCTGATTGCTCATTAGAGTATACAAAAAGACAAATTGAAAAAATGGTTGACCCAAGGCAAATATCAAAAATTGTGCAGGTTTAACCTCAATACTAGTAAAAACCCTTCCTAGAGGTGTCTCATGAAATCATTTTGACGATCAAAAGAGCTTGGAAGGGAACTAGTTTGAAAATGTCATTTTAACACTGTTACATGTGCTAGAATGAAATTGTTCTCGATTTTTAACTTCAGATTTGAGGCTTATATGTCTTAAACTATTGGCAACAATAAGGTCATTTACCTGAGCCTTTAAGAAAATTGATGAGTGTTTCTCAATTTCTACCCTCAAGTGAAATTTCTCATATGAACCATGTTGAATAGTTTCGTTCATGCCAAGGTTGCCTCTCATCCCTAATAGTTTTGTTCATTCTTTCTCCTCTCAACACCTGGCATTAATCTTGTCTCTCATCCTCTCAACTCCCCAGTCTTGTTTTGATGACGTCAAAGGGGGAGAGAGTATCAAGTCATTGTGAGAGAGTGACAAATCATTGTACTGTATACAGGGGAGAGATTGATATAAGGGGGAGACAATGTCAAGTCATTGTGAGGAAAGTGAGATTGATATAAGGGGGAGAGAATGTCAAGTCATTGTGAGGAAAGTGACAAGGAAAGAGTGTCAAGTCGGGAGAGATTGATATGCTTGTCTGTCTGTCTGTGTGTCTCAATCATCTAGTATCATCCGGGGTAATAGATGTGTCATAAAGAGGGAGAGTTAAAATTGCATGAGTTCAAACTGAAAGTATTCATACAGAACTTTTGGAATCAGAATGACTTATTTATCATGAATACTTTTCATCCATAGTTCACAATGACTTATAGTTGCCATCATCAAAAAGGGGGAGAATATTGTACACCTCTTATTTTGATGATGACAAACTATAACCCATTGAATCCAATAACTCATTGAATTCAATAACTCATTGAATTCAGATCTCATGTATTGTATAAATGTGAAATGCTGGTGTAAAGGTCAAAGCAATTCAAGAAACGGTCAAAAGAACAAGGTTTTCTGCACCTATGGTGCAGAAGTCGACTTCTAAGTCACTGGAAGTCAACTTCTGCACACAGGCCAGAACCACCTGGTTCTGGATAGGCGTAGAAGTCGACTTTCATTGATGCAGAAGTCAGCTTCTGCCTGTCAGACAAAATCGAGCCTTCTGGGGTTTGTTCAGAAGTCGACTTGGACGCCTCCGGAAGTCGACTTTCATGGAGAACGTGTTATGTGAACCCTAAAATGGACCCGGTTGTCACAAGATCCTATACCCAAGCTGTGGATCCATTATGGCACGCACATAGAGGGTCCCAGTGTGCCAAAGAATGTGGGTTTTTAATAGATTCTGTTGCATCAAAGGGAGAAGACATGTTCTTCAACCTCTTTGCAGAAAAATAGGAGTTTTCCCAGTGGTCGCTCCAACTGAATCCGCAGATATTAAAGATGCACTTCAAAAATTGAAATATGTGGTGGGAAGGCCCAAGAGAAGACAAGTGAAAAAGAGAAGGAGGGGGCAACGAAGGAAAAAGAGGTGTGGCTGTTAGAAAAGAACTCTATGCATCTCGTGGGAAGAAGAAGAGAGATAGGGCATGTGCAATCCAGATCAAGGCGAAGGAGAGGAAGAAAACGAGAGCAGCGCCAGGAGATCCAAAGTTGTAGCATGGCTTCTGCAAACGGAAGAGCAGTAACAACAGAAGAGTAGTAGCATCAAAAGAGCAGCAGTAGGAGAAGCACCAGCAGCAGCACCAGACCAGCTAAGGTCTAGAATCAGAGAAATCGCAGTTGCAGATACTTCACCAAATCGAGGTGAAGTTACTCTCCAGGAAGAAGACCTGAGAGAGATCCAGATCTTAGGAGCTACAGATCCAGATCTGGAGGAGTTCTCTAGAAGCCAGGCGAACTCCATCTACAGATCGAGTCATCCGGCCATCAAAAGAATTCTACACTCGATCTTTGTTTCTATTTTCATTCAGTCTTTCTATTTTTGTTCTGTTAATCAAGCTGTTCGTCAGCAGAGTTGTCAGATCGAGCTGGGAAGCTCTGATCTGGGGTTAAGCTCTGGAATCAGCAGAGTGTTTAGATCGAGCTGTGGTGCTCAGATCTGGGATTGTTCAAGCTGTGAGTCAGCGGCGTTTTCAAGCTGTGAGTTAGCGGAAGGAAGCCTCACCAGGTTTGGTGAGGGGTGGACGTAGGCAGACTGGGTGTCTGGCCGAACCACCTAAAAAATCCATGTCTCCTTTGTGTGTGATTGTTTGCATTCGCTTGTGACTTCCGCTAGATGCATTCCTAGGACCGTCTATGTTATGCATAGAGTATTCGCTTTAATTTCCGCATAGTTTAAATTGTTCATATAAGCTTGCAATAGTTTTTGAATTTGGGGGCGGATCTATTCACCCCCCCCCCTCTAGACCGCCGTTCCACCTACACAACATATTATTCGTCGAAAATTTCTATCGCTAAATCCACTTTTTCTTATAGTGTTGGCATGCCATGCTTCATATCATTTTGACTTTGAAACATGTACTATTATTATATTTTTTATATAGCTTTTTTAATGTTATTATTATCCCTTATCGTTGTTTCATATTTACCCCTTTTTATTTATGCGCTTATTTTTAATTCTTCATTTTAATTTATTTATTACCGTTACATTTTTTATTCACTTATTTATTTTTGTATATATTTTTTTGATTTCTTTCTCTTTTTTCCCTTTTTTCCTTTTACTATGCCCCCTTTTTTTTGAAATGGGCGATGGGCGCTGACGAATCAACCCATTGAGGATGTCGGATCGCGATGCCCCCAAGCGCCAGATCATGACGCATGGGGGTGCTGGATCACTGAGCTCTTTTTTTTATATACATTTATGTATGTATTTACTATTTTACTTCATTTATTTGTTATTCTTATTCTTATTATTTTATATCTTTCTACTCTCTTCATTGTTATCATCATCATTCATTTTTTATTTATTATTATTATTATATATTATATATTATTTCTTTATACTTCCTTTACTATTTTTACCCCTTTTTTATCACTTCTCCATGATTATAACCATTCCGCCATTTATTCATTTATTTGTTGAATTTCTGATGAAAATCTGACAGCATTTCCCCTAGACCGGAGGTGTTTGGGAGGGGTGGGCGAAGCGGGTATTCATCCACGGGGACCCAAGATGACCCCTTAATTATCATTGTGCACCTAAGGCGGCAATACTCCCAGCGACGACGTCGAATGCCCTAGGGATAGACAGTTTAATTTAAAGCGCAGGTTATTCTTGAGCTCAAAGAGAGCACAAGGATGTGCAGGACCTGCCGACTCAAGGGAATTAGGCTACAGGACTGAGCGGCAGGGGGTTGTCGGATCAACTGTGTTGAGGCTGCGGGGTCAACCATATTGAGGCTCCCTGATCAGCCTAAAAGTAAGCAATTCGCAGAATCACCGTGGAATTTAAATGGGATGGGGGAGGCATTACAACACGACGAAATTTGCAATAGCGCAACCCACGAGGGTCTGGATCTCGGGGTACTATCCATGATATTGGTTAAACTCTGAGTCTAGACCCCCTTTTAAAGAAGGAATGTATTCATTTTCCCTCAAAACACCGTTCACATCCATTCCTCCATCAACCATAATGAGCGACAAAGCAATAGATAAAAAGAAGGTGGGGAAACAGACAGAAGAAGGGAGGATGCATTCAGTACAGAGTATAAAAAGAAAATGCACAGTGTAACACAAACGCCGCGAGACTTTCTTATTTCATCCATATATTCCGTTCTCCCCTTGGGGAAGCAAAGGAAGCCATAAACGGAGAATACATGTAAGGAGAAATAGAGGATAGGAAACACATTTTGTTCATCCCTCGCCACGAGGCAACGGAAGCTAAATAAAGAGCAAAAATTGCATCCCGGGAAGACATATGTACCAGAAAGGAAAAGAAAAAAAAAGAAAATATACAAGGCGGGGAGGGAGAAAGAGCATTGACTCCTCTTCCCCATTAGACCTCACCTCTATTCTCTCTTCTTCTTTATCTTCTTCCTCTATCTTTTTTTCTTCCCATCTACGCGACGGTCTCTCTTTGTAGGGAGGTTTTTGCTCCTCTCTGTTGCTCTCTTCCTCCCTTGTTCTCTGTTCTCTAGCCTGTGTCTTTTGATGTCTTCCGATCTTTTTCATCCACTGCTATCCCCCCATTTATATAGGGGTATAGGGGAGGCGAACGTGGGGCCACTGCTGCGCGGCCAGATGGAGATTCCGTTGATGTCGGATGAACCTTGACGGGCTGCCGGATGGGCAGATGAGAGCTATCGGGTGAGACTGGGAAGGCTGCCATGTGTGGGAGGCAGGCGCTGCTGGTTCAGGTGTCTTGGAGCTACCATGCGGGCTGCCATTCTTATCGCGCTGCCGTATGGGGCTGGGGAATGATGCCGATTCAGCAACTCACATGTTGTCGTACGAGGTTGGCAGGTGCTACCAGATGGATAGCTCGAGTTGTCGGATGAGCGCTCAATGGCTTGCCGGTTCAGGCGCATGAGAGCTACCGATTGGGCTGGGGAAGGCTGCCATTTCAGGGCTACTGGTTGAAGCCAACGTGTGCTGTCGGATGAGCTCTCATGGGGCTGCCGGATGAGGCCATATGGGCTGCCATGAGGAGCTACTAATTCAGTATGTGATGTGCTACCGGATGGGGCGGCTAGGGGCTGCCGGTTGAGGGCTACTTGGGGCTGCCATTTCAGGGTTGTCGGATAGGGCAATAGCCTGATGCCGGTTGGGCCCTTGGGGGCTACCTTTTAAGGCCACATGAAGCTGCCGGATAAGGGCTACCGGCTAAGGCCCCATGGGGCTGCTGGGACACTCGGGCCTTCACTCCTTTTGCTTCTTTCTCTTTTATTCTTTCTTTCCTTTTGTTCTTCCTTTGGTGTTTTCCT
Organism: Amorphophallus konjac; assembly: GCA_022559845.1. Classification (NCBI taxonomy): domain Eukaryota; kingdom Viridiplantae; phylum Streptophyta; class Magnoliopsida; order Alismatales; family Araceae; genus Amorphophallus; species Amorphophallus konjac. Next base: position 156,460,979 of record CM040129.1, read on the forward strand.
TTTCTTCCTCTTCTGATGCCCGGATTTTCACAATCCAGTCTGTGGTCGACATATGTCTTCAGGAGTGCCTCGTCCTTCTTTCATTTTAAGTTTTAATTTGTCCCTCAGGACTCGAGTTCAAAGTGCTTTGGCACCGCTTGGTCATTATAGTATTGCAGCCGGTCTCTTCTGAAGCTCGAGTGTTTCGAGCATGTCCTTGTATTTTTCGTTGCTGAGTCCTCACAGTGGAGTCCATAGCAGTGTATTGTTCAAGAATGCCTCGATTTCCTGCAATTTTAATTCGCCCGTTGGGACGCGAGTTGATGTTCATGAGGGAGATCCTTGAGATTTTGGCCATCTAGACCCTCTTCTTGTATTTCTTTGCTGTCGGGTCTCTAGGGTCGACCCCATGACAGTGCACTTGAGGGATACTTTGGCTTCCCACAATTTATAACATATTGTGGTATATTGTAATGTTCAAATTTTGCATATCAACAGTAATAAGCCACTAGGCACCATCACAGGGAACTGAGCAGATAATCCTAGGGGAGTAGAGTCAGAGAGAGAATCAAAACGTTGGAGGGTTAAGGCTACAACTAAAGGTGTTTGGCGATGGAACGGAGGCAAGGTAGTCCACAAAAGAAGGGGAATGAAAAGTCTAAGAAAGAGAGGAGATGGGAGTTGGAAGCCGAGAGGGAAGCAAACCGCATCAAGGGAGGAGGCGTCGAAGGAGGGGAGATGACTAGGGTTGGAGAAAGAGGGGCGAGGGGTAAATACTTGGCCGGAGGAGGGCATATTCAGGGTTGGGGGGGTGTGCGGGGTGGGGTTAGAATATAACTACTATCAGGACCGGGAGGGTGGTGGAGACTGAGGTCGATTGAGGAGAAGGGAGAAGGGGCATGATTAAGGAACGTGATGGTACAGAAAGGGAAAGGATGAGGGGGAGAAAGAGAGAGAGAGGAGGGGATGCTAGTAAAAGTCGCGATAGCCTTAACAAACAGAAGGGTCAATTGAGGCTGAGGAGGGAGGGGGGAATGCAACGATAGACTACAAAGGAGAGGAAACGATGAGGTAGAGGAAGAGAAGAACCTGAGGGGGGGGGAGAGGGGAGTTCATGCATGGAGGAGCTCTCTCCGCCATAGGGGGTCGTTGGCATTGGGTGTGACCCAAGTGCCACCGAGGTTTACTGAGGGATCCACTGTGTGTTGTGGTGACGCTTCCCTAGGGCAGATAGGAGCTCCTACCTAATCCCAGACTTGCCAAATGATAACTTTGATACCTATAAAGGTTGATGTTACTCTTTCTCCTTTAGGATAATTTCTTAGGGTACTTCTCTCGTCGTCACCTTTCATTGAGTGATTTTTTATCATCATGGAAAAAAAGGTTCCATGCATGTAAGTGGTCAAGACTTGAGACATAAGGAATATCTTAAAGGAGTACAAGTAGCATTTTCCATTCTAAAATAATCTTAAGCTTAATCTCATCTATAGTCTCATTACATGTACAATATCAAAATTATCATCTTTAATTGTCAAATGTCATGCATACCGCCGTTGTTAACAAAAAATTTAAAAAACATAACTAAATGACAAAAATGTCTCCAAAGTTCGTATGTCCCTTATAGACCCTGGAGATATTCTTGTTATTTATTGATATTTTTAAAATTTTTAGCCGATAACAATGATATTTAGGATATTTGACAACTAGGAATGGTAATTTTGATATTTTTATGTAAAGATGGTATATATAAAATTAATTCGTAAGTTTAATATTCTTATTTCTCTCTTCCCCTCGAATAATGTATGCATCGATCTCCATGCAATTAATACTTACTATTTACAACATGAATTAAACTAAACTCAAATGGTACTTGAAGCTGACTTTGTTGTTATATAAAATAAATCTGAAAATAGTAAAAATTAGTTTGGCATCTCTCTCTCTCTCTCTCTCTCTCACTCACTTATTATTAACTAAAATAAGGGCGAACGGACAGAGGAGGATGCATGGGTTAGAGGCCCAAAATAGAGACTCACTAGCCCAATCTGCATTGCAGCTCCAGCACAAATAGCAGAGATGAGATGCTAAATATATTAACAGGGTGGCCTTCCCCGCCTCGCAACACGCCCTGTGTGTACTCTGTTCTGGCAGCGTCCTAAAGACATTAGAGAGAGAAGAGCAAAGCGTTGGGTATTGGGAGGGCCGGGGTGACGAGGGGTCAAGAAGAGGGAGAAGCATTGGAAGCCGCCTTGGCTGTGGAGGGAACTGGAAAGGGGGGGGGGCACCCTTCTCTCCCCTCACCACCCCCTTCTTCCTCTCTCTCTCTCTCTCTCCTCTTCTCTTCTGCTTGCCACGTTTCTCTTTGCCCCCGACCATTTCTTCTTCTTCTCTTCAAATCATCTACTAGCTTAGCTATTTGAGCAATACTCTTTTGATCCCCCGGCCACATCCACTAGCTTCCAACTAGAAGGGGATTCAGATTCCTGTCGTCGCTGGTCTCTCTCTCTCTCTCTCTCTCCTCCGTACCTATCCTCACGCTCCAGAACTCATCCTTTTCTCTCCTCTCTCTCTCTCTCCCCACCGGACCTCTCTCCATCATTTCAACCCAAACTTCTCTCTCTCTCTCTTTCTCACCCTCTCTCGCTCCCCCCCGTTTTGCTTGACCCTTCTCTTTTGGGGTTCTCTTTTCCACGATGATCCGCTGAAAGGAACGTGGAAAAAGACAACGGAGGCCGGTGGCAGGAAGAACCCCAACAAACCCAAAAAAAAAAAAAAAATTTGTAGTAGTAGTAGTCAGAAGGGAGAGCTCCAAACGTACGTAGATGACGCCGGGCGGAACCCGCGATGGCACCCTCCCCACCACGACTTCTTCGGCTTCGGCCGCCCCCACCGAGAGAACGTCGGGGTCCAAGCGTCCAGCCACCGAAGGAGGAGGAGGAGATCATGCGGCGGAGGCCATGCAGCCGGCGGAGGGTGCGGGCACGACGTCGTCGGCGGGGCCGTCGGGGGAGATGAAGAAGGGGCCGTGGACGGCGGCGGAGGACGCCATACTCATGGAGTACGTGCGGGAGCACGGGGAGGGGAACTGGAACGCCGTGCAGAGGAACACGGGGCTGTCGCGGTGCGGTAAGAGCTGCCGGCTGCGCTGGGCCAACCACCTCCGCCCCAACCTCAAGAAGGGATCCTTCTCCCCCGAGGAGGAGCGCCTCATCCTCCAGCTCCATGCCCAGATGGGTAACAAGTGGGCTCGCATGGCTGCCCAAGTAAGTAATTAATCTCCTCCTCTCTATCTGATCTCTCCTTCGCATGCGTGTTCCTGTCGTGCTTGATCCGGCATCGTCTTGCTCTATGATACGATTATAATCTGTTCTTGATTGTTGCAGTTGCCGGGCAGGACGGATAACGAGATCAAGAACTACTGGAACACGCGGCTCAAGCGGCGGCAGCGTGCCGGGCTCCCCCTCTACCCGCCGGATATCCAGCGGCAGGCCGCCCTACACCACCCGCCCACACCGCCGTTCTTCGACCTCAAAGCCCAGGTCTCGGCTCCCATGGGCAACAGCCCCTTCAACCTGTTCGACCGGATCAACCTTGCAGGGACAACGGCGGCGGCGGAGACGACGAGGACCACGGCAGTCTCTAACCATCTCCACCTCGGCCACCCACATCGGCCATTCCTTGTGCCGCCACCGCCGGCGGCAGCCAGTGACCATCAGAGCAGAGTTAAGAGGCTCCGACGCGATGATGTGAGCGTCTCCCTGCCGTTTAGTACCAATCCAGCTCCGCCGCCCCCACCACAGGCTTCGCTTTTCCAATACAATCGTCTGTGGAACTACGACCCGGGTCCCGCTCCTCCTCTTCCTCCTCTTCCTCCTCCCTTCACTCTGCAACAGCGGCAGAGTTTCTCTGAGAAAACAGAGCTCTCTTCAAGCCAATTATACCCGGAGCTGTCTAGGGTCGCAGCCGGCAGCGACGGGGTCGACAACCTGCCTCTGGAACGGACCAATAATGACCTGTTGGACGCATTACTGAGTGATACCCACCAACCAGTGTGCAGCAGCAGCACTAGTGGGTGGGGCGGCAGTGGCGGGGATCACAATCAGAGAAGTTTCTTGATGCCGGAGCTTGTTTCCCACGACGTGAGGTGGGTGAAGGCGGCCATGGGGAATGCCCACGTCGCCGGAACTGAGCCTTCGCGATGCATGACATTGGAGCCTGCGGGAAGATGCGAGGACTCGAATCTCCCCATCGGTGAGTATTGCTGTTTGCTCTTCTTCTTGTGCATTTCTTAGTTCGTGGGAGGTTCTGTTCGGAGCACGGCTCTGTTCTACAGTGCAGCTTGAATGAACAACGCTTGACCTTTGAAGTTAAAATTTTTAATGAGATTTCCACCATATCTTTTACACTTTATACTATCCAAGTTGAACGGTTGTGTTTCGTGGAATGTATGTGTCCTTCCCAATTGCAGGGTTCGCTTCTACATCAATCTCTAGCCGAGTCGGGGTCAAGTTAGAAAAGGCCCAGTCAGATCCATATTTTGAGAGAGAGAGAGAGAGAGAAGGAGACTTGCACAATGGGACATACTACGTCTTTGACATCCAGCAATGGACCAAACTCCGACTTGCACTTGATGTTGGCAGTGGAAAGGGGAACGGCGGGAGGGGAGTGAGTGGAAGAGAGAAAAGGAGAACAGTGGGGGAGGGAGGCTGAGCAGGGCATGGAGAGGGCTGCAGGAGTGTGGTGGGGGCACGAGTTGCGGTGGGCATAGGATTGGAGTGTGGCTTGGAACGTGCATGGAGCAATGTTAGCAATGCGATGGGGCCGGGGGGAAGCAGGAGCACGTTGCAACGAGTGCTGCAATGAGATGGTGGGAGTGGGGAAAAGGAGGGCCGCGGGGAGAGGAGGCGGCAAGGGCACGGGGGGGGGGGAAGAAGAGGGAAGGAGGTCCCCAGTCAAGGGTGTGGCGGGCTGGTGTGTTTGGTGTTTGTCTAAAGGGGCCGACAGGAGAGGAGTTTTAAAGGCCTCTCCTGTTCTCCCGGTCCTCCGAACTAGGGCTTCCAATGTCAGTGGCCTTGTCCATGGAAATCTTTTTTTTTTTTGAAATTTCAGAGATTCTTCTTATTTTTTGGTCATGGCCTAGTGGTATGGGAGTTGTGAGGAAGGGGGATAAAGGGGGTGGGGGTTCGAAAACGGGAGGAAACAAAAGGAGGGGAGGGAAAGGGCACCCACTAAATGAGTCTCTCTGGGAAGGCTGCACACACGTCCATTGGCTCGGATGTGGGGCACCCCTGCGGGTTTCGAACCGATGCCCTTCCGCTTGAATGGGGGAGGGCATACCACTACGGCAAAGCTGCAAATCCTAAAATTCAAAAGGAAATTTATTTCATAAATACATACAATGTGATCAATATGAAATTGCTATCACAACTAAACAACCAAGTCTAAAACGACAATGGTTCAAACCTAAATCCCTTATGAAAACCATTGCAAAGGCAGTAAATAAAGATAGTAGCAATGCCCTCGATAACATTAGCCAAACACAAGGCAGGAGATTAATCCATTGAGGATGAGGCGGGCTTCTACCATGTAAAGGTAGTCTAGCCAGAATAGGGGAGAATGGGAATCTAGGATTAGGGGTGTCAATAGATTGGGCCGGCCCGATGGGCTCACGGGCTTAGCCAAACATTGGGCCTGGCTACCACCTACTTTCAACCAGTGGACACTTTGTCAGACCTAAAAGCCCAACTCGTTAAAGAATTGGCAGAGCTCAGGCTTTTGGGGTTGGCTCCAATGGGCCTTTAGGTTATTATACTATGGAAATGAATGTTATATTTTAGAAGGGGTAAAATAAAAAATCTCATCCTTTTACATATTGCCTTGCTACCTAATTCCAGCTACCCCCTCCTCCCCTATTGTCTTGCGCAAGATGGCTTACATGTGTCGAGTCTCTTGACATCTCCATGATGGATCCACTAATTTTTTGAATCATCTTATCATGTCGTCAAGCTTTCCTTGTTCTTCTCCTTTCTGTTTCTCTAATTGGAAAGACTAGCTAACGAGAACCTGGAATGGATACAAGGTGGGGAGAGGGGTAAAAAGGAGGAGAACTAGGCATGCAAGGGAGCAATAGAGTGAAAATTAGAAGTAAAATTATATTTTAAAATCTTGGTGGGCCGTGTCGGGCCAAAGTCAGGCCTTAAAATTTAGTGTAATAGTCGTGCTTAGTCTGGCCTGACAAATTAACACTTGTTTCAACTTGGTTTAGACATAGAAAACAAAGTGTTGGACTTGGGCCGGGTTGTATTGAGGTCGGCCTGGGCCCGGCCCATCGACAACCCCACCTATTACGAGTTATCTCTAGTCTGAAGTAGGGAATGACTGCTAGAACGTGAAGTACCAGAGTGGACAATGAATTTCCCACAGAGAAATGCTTATTACCCAGATAGTTGGGTAGTAATATTTTGCTGGAATCACCATGTGAAACTGCATTGGTCCATGTAGAGCGGTAGTTCTGTCAGATTTCACGTATTTTCAAGGTGACGCCGTACTATCATTATGAATGAGATTTCAAAAAAAATTACCTTTCCCGCCATACTATTTGTCACCCTTATTATGCTATTTGACTCCCTTATTATACTATGTGTCACCCTTAACTGGAGACTACTCGTGGACATGAGTAACTTTATCCCCCTTAGTTGACTATTTGTCTCCCTTAAATATCTATTTGTCATCTTTAGATAGTTATTTGCCCCCTTATTATGCTATTTATCACCCTTAACTAGAGACTTCTCGTGGACATGAGTGACTTTATGTCTCCCTTAGTTGACTTTTTGTCACCCTTAGATATTTATTTGTCACCCTTAAATAACTATTTGTATTTCTTATTTCTCTTTTTTATACAGACTCATAAATTCAATGTAAAAAAGTTATTTGCCACCCTTAATTAGTTGGTTATTTGTCACCCTTAACATTAAGAGTGACAAATAACAAGTTAAGGATGACAAATAATTTTATGGAAAAAGATAAAAGAGTATTTAAAGAGCCTACTAGGTGGGACCCACCCGTTAGGATATGAACCACTAGTGTGCGGGATGGATATAACTTTCCTATCCATCTAGACGTGCAACTAGTATTTCTCTTTTGGACAACCCACCACATCAAATATGTCTATGTACCTACATCAGTAACCTCGTAAAGAAAACAATCATAACCGTGATAGGCGATCGATCACTTGCAAGAGATATATATCAAGTGTATCCTAAGAGATAGAGACCGGGGGAGGTCTGTCGAAGAATGTCAAAACAGAGTCAAGTCGAGGGGGCAAAGGGTAGGCTACTAGGGATTTAAGGTAGAAAGGTAGGATTTGACGGGGAATGAAATGAAAAACCGTAGAAGATGATGATAGAGATGAAAGCAGATGTCAAGGGAGATAAAGAGGAAGAGATAGAATATGCCCTTAGGCAACTATCTTCCAACAAAATAGAAGGTTCCTAGTGGGGAGGGGCGGGGAGGGAGGGAGGAGATGTAGGAATGGGGGTAGTCGACTACGAGGGGGGAATGGAAGGTGGAGTAAGATGGGATGGGGAATGAGCAACAGCAGGTGATGGGTTGGGGTGGGACGCCGAAGCCCAACGTACAGTTGAGAGGTTGGGGAAGGGAAGAGCAGCAGCGACAATGTGGGGTGAGGGTAGATTTCAAGTTCTGCATGTCTTCTCAGGGATGGACCTTGTTCCACAAGGAAGTGGATCTTCTATTTACCCTTACTAGTCTAAAATCCTTGGATGGTCAATCCATCCGCAAGATATAGAAGATCCATTTCCATCGTGTGGGCGGGCTTCCATGTCAACCTGACTTAACAACACTCCTATCTAATTGTTATTTGTTCATAGCAGCTATTAGCTTGACCCATTTTCATCTTTTTTTCCCCTTTCAAAATCTCTTTGGTCTCTTTAGAGCCCCCGAAGGAGGCTTGGATTTTTGTAGTCCACAGTCGCATGCGTTCGTTCTAAAAAACATTTTATTTTCTCTATCTTGATCCCCTTCTTTAACCGTTAATATTTCTATATTTTGTTCAAGATTGCACAAGGTACATGGTTGCATATATCACCAACCCTGAACCCTAGCCTCACCTTTTTGTTCGATATCTTTGTAGTTAATTTTCATGATTTTACATGCATTGTGTGAGGCTGAGCGATAGGTTTGTGTAACCTTGGAGATCTCTACCCTAATATATGGTAGTACAACCCATCATTACGTTCTTTGTTCTTTCATCTTGTGTTCGTTATCTTTTCACATGCTAGACTCCAAACCAGCTCATGTACATAGAAATAAGATAGAAAATAGTCATATTTTCATCCACTTCACTCCCCAGTTTATACTTAGAAATGGGAGAGCGATTGCTATATATATATGGTGTTCTTTCACCGTATGCTAAGTTGTTGTATGTTGAACTTACTTCGACCCAACTTAATTATAAATCAGCTACAAGAAGGATCTTACCTTCTTTCATTTTAACCAGTTATACACCGTAATCTGCAGCTAGGTTTACGTAGAGTCTTGGGCTTCTTCAGGTTAGATGGCGCTGTAATGCATGATTCGAATGACAGATAATATGGAAATTCTTCTTGTACAACTATCAATCTTCTTCTGGATTTTCTTTTCGTGCCCAACTTCGATCTTTGCCAACCATAAATGAGCTCTTCCTTGATTCTCGACGCATTTCGAATGACGGATAAAATCCATGCACTTTGCTCTTCCTCATCAATAAGCTGTTCTAACACAAACGGCCTTCTCTGCAGATTCCAAGGTGAAGAGAGAGCCCACTCATGAGAAGATGGGCTGCATAGAAGATGACGTCTCAGCCCTACTGGATGCCATCCCCATGGCCATGTTCCCCATGTCAGCGCCGCCGTCGACGGCAGTGGCTCAACGCGACTGGGTTGCCAGCGACAGCGGGGAGGGTTCCCACGGGCAGTCGTCCGCCGTGACAGACGAAGTCGAGCTCGAGATGCAGCAGCTAGCCTCATCTCTCTCCATGGCCCCCGACGAGGACTACCGCAGCTGGGGCATCGGGCCTTCCAACTGGGACAGCAAGCGGCCAGGGAGTGGAATCCGCTGAGATGTCTTCCTGCATGCATAACCTTAATTTGTTACATTTTCGCCGAAGTGACACCCTCGAGTTTTAATTAATGGGTCTTGGAGGTACGAATACACAACGAGAGGGTGGGATCGATCGGTACGGGAACACGTCCTGGACAGCGTCTACCATTCATACTTACTGATTTTGATTGAGTGACTACTTGGATTATAACGAGGCCTGATGTCTGCCATCAGAACCACGCAATCTGTCAGTCTCATTAATGAAAGGTTTAAGTGTGACCGACCCCTCACCACCCCTCCCACAACAAGGTTTTTGCTACGTACGTACTGATCTTTAAAATGGGTCTCAATCTGAGGACACAATGCCTCGTAAACTTATGCTGGCACCTCTCTGTCTCAATCACATGGTACTACGTATGTTAGCCAATTAAGGATGCATGGCCCGGTTGGGTGGCTCTTTTTAGGCTGTCAGCATTTCCCTTATCAACCTGTTATTTTCATGCCAGTACAGGGTTGAATTATTGTGAAGAAATGAGATGGTGTGATCCTCTGGGAGGTCGGCAGAGAGGGATCTCTCTCTCTCTCTCTCTCTCTCTCTCTCTCTCTCTCTCTCTCTCTATATATATATATATATATATATATATATATGGTTGTGGGGATTCATCAAGTGGCCGGGTGCATGCAAGAGGCTGACAGAGAAATCGAAAAGGTGTGAAGGCAAGTTTCCTTGTGATGAAAGAGCGGTGGCTAGCTAGCTTTCAACACGAAGAATACAAAAGTACATAGAATCCGTGATGATATTGGGGCCTACTATATAATTAGTAGGACTAAAAGAATAGGGACTTGGAGGGATGTCTACAATTGTCCATGTTAACACCAAAAATGATTTTCCAAATCAACACCCCACAGGCAGCTTGATGGAATGATAAATATAAGAGAGAGAGAGAGAGATGCAAAAATACTTGCACAGCAACTTATTGAGTCTTGAGTGGCATGTTCATTTGAGTGGGGGTTATATATTAAAGTCCATTAGATTGAGTCATCTAACTCAAAATCTTAAGGTATTAAGTGGAGAGGGTACTATAATTATAATCACATTATATTTTAATCCATTTCTAATACGGGACTATTCTCTAACACGTCTTTTCACGTGTAGACCGATTTTAGACTCTATCACGTAGATTATGACAAACACGGGATACGCGACTCAGATCATAACCATAAACTCTGATACCATATTAAAGTTCATTATATTGAGCCATCCAACTCAAAATCTTAAGATATTGAGTGGAGTGAACACCATAATTATAATCACATTATATTTTAAAAGAGTTGTTCACGAGCCAGGTTCTTAACTCGATCTCATCCTGGGCAAATGCTCCTCGCAGAAGAGCCCCATCCGTGGACTGTTAGTGCCGACTCCACAATCGGAGTGGTAGTGGCCCTGCCCCCTGTTCTGATCATTGTCTAGAAAGGAAAGTACCCTCCCATGGTCACTCTATTCCTAAGAGCTATGCTTTAAAATCTGGACAGGATCGATTAGTTCAACCAGTTGACCCACGATCCAGTAACAAAACTAGGTTGATATTCTATCTAAACTTGTCAGCACTCAAAACCCAATTAACCTGTCACATCTTTATATAACTCGCACAACTCGATAAAGCCTCTATATTAATCCTGTCAAGTCTAGACCTATATATGTCATATTTTGTTTACGCTTCTTATCATTATTGTAGGTTTTTAGCATGCAAGGGAACGTGAAAAATGAGGACTCATCTTTGAGATTCTATCCATCCTCATCTTAATAGTATTAGCATCAACTTTTCTGGAAGTTGAAAAGATCCGCATAATTTGTGTGACCTCGTCACAGTTTATTCGAGAAAAAAGTGATGTAGCATATATGGAATCATGTACTCGAAGGATTAGAGGAATCATCGGCAAAAAAATGCTCACATTTATTCATTACGAAAATATTGTCAAAGGAGAGGAAACCAAGCAAATCAAATATATCTTTTACGTTTCTAAGTTGTTACTTAAGACATATTGCAATTCTATACACGTGATATTGACGTGAGTGATTTTGATCTAACATGTCACGAGTTAATTTGAACGGTTAAATCATTGACTCATGATTCACTAATTTGTTCATATCACTACAAGAAAAAGTGGCTATAGCGACCGCATTAGCGACCGCTTTAATCGGTCGCTAGTCGGTCCCAAATAGAGACCAATTCGGCGACCGAAATAATCGGTCGCACATCTGAGACCTATTGGCGACCGAACTAAATTCGGTCGCCAATCGGTCGCTGATCCCGTTATACTCCCCCCCTGCGACCCCCGCCCGCCCGAGCCCCTCCCCGCCCGAGCCCTCCCTCCCGCCCTCCACCCTCCCGACCGAACTAAATTCGGTCGCCAATCGGTCGCTGATCCCGTTATACTCCCCCCTGCGACCCCCGCCCGCCCGAGCCCCTCCCCGCCCGAGCCCTCCCTCCCGCCCTCCACCCTCCCGCCCGAGCCCCCTTCCCCTGCGGCCCCCTCCCCCTGCGGCCCCCTCTCCGCCCTAGCCCCCCCTCCACCCTCCCGCCCGAGCCCCCGCCCGAGCCCCCTTCCCCTGCGGCCCCCTCCCCCTGCGGCCCCCTCTCCGCCCTAGCCCCCCTCCTCCGCCGGAGTCCCCCCTTCCCCTGCGGCCTCCCGCCCGAGCCCCCCTCCGCCGGAGCCCCCCCTCCCCCTGCGGCCTCCCGCCCGAGCCCCCCTCCTCCGCCCGAGCCCCCCTCCCCGTGCGGCCTCCCGCCCGAGGCCCCCTCCGCCGGAGCCCCCCTCCGCGCCGCTCGCCTCGCCGTCGTCGCCGCGCCGCTCGCCTCGCCGTCGCCGCTCGCCGTCGCCGTCGTCGCCGGCTTCCTCTCTCTCACACACAGGTACCTCTCTCTCTCTCTCTCTCTCTCTCTCTCTCTCTCTCCAACCCGCCGCGGCCCCCCCACAGGTACCCCTCTCTCTCTCTCTCTCTCTCTCTCTCTCTCTCTCTCTCTCTCTCTCCAACCCGCCGCTGCCCTCTCTCTCTCTCTCTCTCTCTCTCTCTCTCTCCAACCCGCCGCTGCCCCCCCCAAGGTACCTCTCTCTCTCTCTCTCTCTCTCTCTCCAACCCGCCGCGGCCCCCCCCCCCACAGGTATCTCTCTCTCTCTCTCTCTCTCTCTCCAACCCGCCCCCCCACAGGTACCCCTCTCTCTCTCTCTCTCTCTCTCTCTCTCTCTCCAACCCGCCGCGGCCCCCCCCCCACAGGTACCTCTCTCTCTCTCTCTCTCTCTCTCTCTCTCTCTCCAACCCGCCCCCCCACAGGTACCCCTCTCTCTCTCTCTCTCTCTCTCTCTCTCTCTCTCTCTCTCTCTCTCCAACCCGCCGCGGCCCCCCCACCCCAACCCCCTGCAGGGAATTTAATGTGAAAATTTTGTTTAGGCCATGCTAATTTTTTGTTTAGGGCATTTCATAGTCCATGTTATTGTTAATATGATAGAATATTATTTTGTGCACTTTTCAGGTGTTTGGGTGCTTTATATTGCCTTTATTAACAGTCATATGGACCTTCCATTTTTTGTAGTAAAATACCAGTGCATGTAAATAGTCATTTTTGTGTGTTAGCATGATAATATATTCACAAACATGTGTTGTATTTGGATTGGCCTCACCTCTCCTTTCCTAATGATTAGTGTAAGGTTTTTAAGGGTTTAGTGTTTAGTGTTTAAGGTTTAGGGTTTTAGATTTAGGTTTTAGGTACTAGATTTAGGTTTTACTCTTTTAAGGTTTAGGATTTTTAGGGTTTAAGGTGTTTAGGGCTTTTAGGGTTTAGGGTTTAGGATTTTAAGCTTTATGGTTTAGGGTTTGGGGCTTTAGGGTTAGGATTTAAGGGTTAGGTGTTAGGGTTTAGGAAGGGTTTCAGGGCTACAGGTTTTTGGACTTCGATTTTAAGTGTGGGTTTTTCGGTTTACGGTTGCTAGGCTTAGGGTTGAGGGGCTGTTTAGTGTTTAAGGTTTAAGGGCTTACGGTTTTAAGATTTAAAGTTTAAGGTTTGACAGTTTTGAGGTTTAGTAGTTTATGTATTAGGGGTGGGGTAAGGGGTTCAATGTGGGTTTAGGATTTTAGTGTTTTAAATTTTATGGTTTTTAATTATTTTAGGGTTTTACAGTTTAGGGGGTTATGAGTTTATTTTTTTATGTTTAGGGTTTAACATATAGGGTTAGGGTTTAAGGTTTAGGGTTATTTAGGGTTTAGGTTTTTGGGTTTAGGGTTAGTTGTTTGGTGTTTAGGTTTGTTTGCATTTTATATTTGGCATATGAGTTTAGGGTTTTGGATTTAGCATTTGGGGTTTTTGGTTTAGCGGTTAGGGGGGTGGATTACGGTTTTGAGAGTTTAGGCTTTAGGGGTTTTTGGTTTAGTGGGTCTAGTTTCTAAGGATTTTAGGTTTTAGGGTTTAGGGTTTTTCATGTTTTTAGGGTTTATAGTTATTACAATTTAGGATTTTTAGGGTTTAGGGTTTTTCGAGTTTTTATGGTTTATAGATATTATGGTTTCATATTTTTAAGGTTTAGGGTTTAGGGTTTAAGGTTTTCAAGATTTATGGTTTAATGTTTTGAGTTTAGGGTTTAATGTTTTTAAGGTTTAAGGTTCTTGGGGCTTTTAGGGTTTTACATATAGGTTTACATTTTTGGGTTTCTTTTATTTAGGGTTTGATGTTATTAGTGATTTTAGGGTTTATGATTTTAAATTTATGGTTTATGGTTTAGAGTTTATAGTATTAAGATTTTTGATTTTTAGGTTTAGGAGTTTTAGGGTTTAAGGTTTAGGATTTAGGGTTTTTCAGATTTAGTCTTTTATGTTTGTGGTTTTTAAGGATTTTAGAGTTTCTAGTTTTAGGGGTAACTCAAGATTTAGGGTTTTAAGGTTTAGGGTTTGGGATTTTTAGTTTGAGGGTTTGGGGTTTAGCAATCGGTGGTTTAGCAGTTTAGGAGTTTAAGGGATCGTAGTGGGGTTAGGGGTTAGGGGAGGGTTTAAGATTTATAATTTTTAAGGGTTTTATGGTTTTATGATTTAGGGGGTTCGGGGTCTGCAGTTTAGTGTTTTTAGGGGTTTTAGGGCTTACGTTTTTTTTTCTATAGGGTTTACAATTTTTACGGGTTTAGGGTTTAAGGTTTAGGGATTTGGGAATAGGTTTAGGTTTTAGGATTTTAGATTTAGGTTTGAGCAAATCGCTCAAAAGTGCAATTTGCAAATGCACTTGGTTTATAATCAAAGCCGTCGGGGTCCGGGGGTCCAGAATGTGAAATACTGATCCGATCGGCATTCCGATCATTCCAACACAACCTGGGAGGTAGACGTGACTTGTCAGAGCTGACGGATTCTAAATCGGACTACCGGTTTGAGCCCGACGCTCAAAAGTGCAATTTGCAAATGCACTTGGTTTATAATCAAAGCCGTCGGGGTCCGGGGGTCGAGAATGTGAAATACTGATCCGATCGGCATTCCGATCATTCCAACACGACCTGGGAGGTAGACGTGACTTGTCAGAGCTGACGGATTCTAAATCGGACATCCGGTTTGAGCCCGACGCTCAAAAGTGCAATTTGCAAATGCACTTGGTTTATAATCAAAGCCGTCGGGGTCCGGGGGTCCAGAATGTGAAATACTGATCCGATCGGCATTCCGATCATTCCAACACGACCTGGGAGGTAGACGTGACTTGTCAGAGCTGACGGATTCTAAATCGGACTACCGATTTGAGCAAAACGTTTAAAATTATCATTCGTCAATTTCACTTCAATGAAAAACATCTTGCTTTTAATTTTCAAGAATAATTGATTTCTTTATTAAAGAATTGATTTTAATTTTTTTAAATGATATACAGGATCATCCGTCGCGAGATGTTGGACGAGACGACGACCAGGATGACACATATGCGGAGGATTTGTGATTTCATTTTAGTTATTTGTATGTTGCCATTTTATTATGGATGTATGATTAATTTGTGTGTTTGTATGTGATGAATTTGAAATTTGTGGAGATTATGAGTTGTGTAGTTGATTTATATGTTTTTATGAAATTGTTATGTAACAGGTTATTTATTTTATTAAATTGTTATTTATCAGGTGATTTATAGTAGCTTTATATTAATTTTTGAAAAAAAAAATTAATTAGCGACCGCATGGAGACCGAATAGCGACCGCTGAAAATATTAACTTGTATACAGGCCCACAAGTGCCTATACTATATACGCTTGATGAAGTCTTTCTATAGCTTTTCTATGCTGCAGATTGTTTGTTCTCTTCTTCTAGATTACTTCTTCTGTGTTAGTCTTTAATCAAGGATACTACATTAGCGAGGAAAATTTTCCTCACACAGTTACTAGCTTGCATGAACTGCAAGTGTCAGACTTCATATTCATTTGAGTCTTTGTTTATTGCAGATTGTTTGCTCATTTCTTGTCCGAGATATGGGGATTGATTGGCGAATGGGAGCTGAATGGTTTGAGAAATGTCTTTTGGACTACGATCCATGTTCTAATTATGGAAACTGGACTTATGGGGCAGGTTAAGCTCTTTTGCAGACTTCTCTATTCCATTTTTTAAATTTTCACTTCATGGGCCTTCTGTGAATTTTCATTTTTATGATGAGAGACTCAATCATAAGGTAAGGTTCACCTGAGACTAACACACCTAAGTGATACTTCAGGAATCACGGGAGATAAGCTGATTGCTTTCACATTTTTCTATGTTCATTAATTTGCTTGGTACTAACCAAATGTATTATTTATGACAGGTGTTGGAAACGACTGGGGTGTATTTTACTGCATCTTGAGGGTTCCACTTGTGAAACTTTGGCTGCTCTTAGTGGAGATGGAATTGCATTCTATGTCTTGTGGCCACATTATCCCCTTTGGATAACTTCTCATGTTGCCGTCTCCAACTGAATGAATTTTATTGCTTTCAGGTATTTTCCATGATTCCTGGTTTTAGCTCGGAGTTGATGCCGAAAGGTCGTGAACAGGAAAGCCAGGCAAAGATCAAGCGATACATGTACGTGATGGGTTCTATGACCAATGAAGGTACTCTCATGGTGTTTTCTTCTTCCATATTGTCCATTATACATGTGAATATCAATATACTCATTCTGCTGTTTATATTTGACATAGCTTTTATTTCAATCTTGGGCGTAAGACTGGATGATGATGATAGTGCTATGGTGTCATGGTGTGTACCCATCATGCATTGTGATCAATGTCCATATAAGTAAACTAGCAGAGTACAGCCCACTTCAAGTGTTTCTGGCAGTACATTATGATTATTCCACCATTTACCTGTGAATATGTATTTGATCCCGGGCGCATGAATTATTTCTCTCCACTGTTTCATGCAAGCTTTGTAAATGGGGAAGGAGATCATGAGCTCATTAACCTGAGGTGGGAATTGCTTTTGGATGAAGTATGATCATTACATCGACCGTAGTCTTGAAGTCGGGAGTGTTTAACCTTTCCAAGTCTCTCATAATCCAACAGTCATTTACCTTTCCACTTATTTGATCCACAATCCCATTAAATTTGAGGAAGTGATCCTTGTTATGACACGACCACTCCGACGGACAGAGTGACCTCTCAAGATCTCGATCCGCACAACAAGAAGGGAGGAAGAAGAAGGAACAATCACACAAGATAGGAACACATATTTACGTGGTTCGGAGGTTACCCCCTACGTCCACGGGCGACGGCGACAGTGGAACTTCACTAGATGTGGAGAAATATACAAAGAAGTCAGCACCCCAACTTGGAGGAACAAATCCTCTCACAAGAAACTCTCTCAAACTTGGAGGAACAACTGACGGAATCCAAATCGGATGCCCGGTTTGAGCTCGGCGCTCAAACTTCATTTTTAAAATACACTTAGTTCAAATGAACTGTTAGGACGGGGCATTTGGTTCTAAAATCTGAAATACCGGTCGGATGGCCGTGCCGATCATTCCAATACGACCGGGGAGATGAAAGTGACTTGTCAGAACTGACGGAATCCAAATCGGATGCCCGGTTTGAGCTCGGCGCTCAAACTTCATTTTTAAAATACACTTAGTTCAAATGAACTGTTAGGACGGGTCCGGGGGTCTAAAATTCGAAATACCGGTCGGATGGCCGTGCCGATCATTCCAATACGACCGGGGAGATGAAAGTGACTTGTCAGAACTGACGGAATCCAAATCGGATGCCCGGTTTGAGCTCGGCGCTCAAACTTCATTTTTAAAATACACTTAGTTCAAATGAACTGTTAGGACGGGGCATTTGGTTCTAAAATCTGAAATACCGGTCGGATGGCCGTGCCGATCATTCCAATACGACCGGGGAGATGAAAGTGACTTGTCAGAACTGACGGAATCCAAATCGGATGCCCGGTTTGAGCTCGGCGCTCAAACTTCATTTTTAAAATACACTTAGTTCAAATGAACTGTTAGGACGGGTCCGGGGGTCTAAAATTCGAAATACCGGTCGGATGGCCGTGCCGATCATTCCAATACGACCGGGGAGATGAAAGTGACTTGTCAGAACTGACGGAATCCAAATCGGATGCCCGGTTTGAGCTCGGCGCTCAAACTTCATTTTTAAAATACAAGATGAAATTTGAACTTATATTGTGTGTGTGTATTTATATATATGAAAATGAGCTGGCTTAAACTATTGGCATACTCTTGTTAATGCTTGATTTCTTTATTAAGTCTTGTTAATGCTTGATTTCTTTATTAAGGATTTGATTATAATTTTTTTAAATGATATACAGGATCATCCGTCGCGAGATGTTGGACGAGACGACGACCAGGATGATGTTGGACGAGACGACGACCAGGATGAGACATATGTGGAGGATTTGTGATTTTATTTTAGTTGTGTATGTTGTCATTTTATTATTATGGATGTATGATTAATTTGTGATTTTATTTTAATTGTGTGTAATTTGAGGTTCGTGGAGATTGTGATCCGTGTAGTTGATTTATTATTGTTTTATGAAATTGTTATTTATCAGGTGCTTGTATGTGATGAATTTGAGATTTGTCGATATTGTTGTCTGTGTAGTTGATTTTATATTTATGTTATGAATTTGTTATTTATCAGGTAATTTATTTATCAGTTTAAATAAATTTTTAAAAAAAAAATAATGCAAAATTAGCGACCGCATGGAGACTGAATTGCGACCGAATAGCGACTATACGTTATATTTCTTTTATTAAATAATTATACTTGGCGACCGACTAGCGACCGAATTGAGACCGAATAAATCCAATAGGTTAATTTTATTTTTAAAAATACAACATAATTAGAGACCGAATAGCGACCGAATTGAGACCGACTTAATTAGCGACCGATCAGGCGACCGATTATAATCGGTCTCTGGTAACGACTGATACTGCGACCGAATTATGTCGGTCGCTATATAGCGACTAGTATATAGCGACCGACATGTTCGGTCGCTAGATAGTCTCTGTTCGGTCGCAATGCAGATTTGCGACCGATCTACGACTGAATAGCGACCGCTAGGTCGGTCGCTATCCGCGATTTTTCTTGTAGTGTATCAAAATAATAAATTAAATTTTAAAACATGACCTAAGAGCACACCTACTATCTTAATATGGCTTACGTTAGATGATCAGTAACATGCCATTCTACTTTTGTGTAATCCCAACTCGCATCTAGGGGGGGGTGGACAAATCCACCTCAAGCACATTGTAAACAGAAAGAAATCCACAAGGCAATTTAAAATTAGCATAGTTAATGCCATCATATTAATTAAAGCTATCAAACATAAAATAAAATAAAATTTTAAATTATTATATATCTAAACGACCAAATAATAACAACTCCCGAGATCCCATATTTAGAGAGTTTTTCAAATGATAACCTGTATATATCGATCTATTTAAAGGGAAGGTACGTCCACGTAAGGATAACAAGGTCCCTCTCATGAATCCAACAAATAAAGAATCACCTCTCTATTTAGAAATTTGAATTCTCCAAGACATATCAGAAAACAGAATGAGGCCTGACTACGCGTAATGTGCACAGACTGAGGATCTAATGAATTGAAAACATACAAGCATAAATCAAATGACATATATCAAATCATATGCACGTTGGTTACCTGCTTAAATAGTCTTTTCCATAAATTATTTAATCTAAATATGTTAATATTTCACAAGTTCATAAATTGTTATTGTATCTTAAAAATCAAGTACTCTCTTATCATATATACATGCCTAGCAAGTGAGTCCAAATTGCAAAATCAACCTCCAACTTTATAGATGTTCACAGTGAATCACACAAGTTAAGCATCATAACTCGCATGCATGGTTATCTTTCGAATCACATACCATATTCTTATCATATTATCATATTACGTAACTTGGACATAGATCTAATAGGGTGCTTGGTTGTAATTTTTTCTCTCTTTTTTCTCTCAAAATAAAAATTAGAATAGATGACTCACTTAAACACGTTTGGTAAGACCTCTTTAATTTTTTAGGATGGAATCTAATTCAGTTACAACTTCTCCTAAAATAAAAACAAGTCTCACCATATTTATTTTTTGAGAGAGGAACTCTGTCTCCTCGTGTCATCCCTCTACCCTGTAATCATCCACTCACCCTCGTGCTCGCCATCCCCATCACGAGCGCGAGACGGAGGAGAAGAACGGAGGAGAGGTTTCCAAGCCCCGGCGGCCTTCCACAGCGGCCACCCTACCCTACGTCGAGCTCCTCACCACCGCGTTCTCGTCCTTCCTCTGGATGCTCGAGACGGCCGGGCCCTTGGCGGGCGAGAGAGGAGGAGAAGCAGTGCTTCGAGGGCGGGAGAGGAGGCAGAGTGTTCGCCGGCGGGACAGAAGACGAAGTCGTGGCCGTGTCGGAGTGGGAGGGGGCGCCGCGGTACTTCGCGGGCAGGAGAGGAGGAGGGGCGCCGTGCTTCGCGGGTGGGAGAGGAGGGGCACCGTGGTGCTTCGCTGGCGGGAGAGGAGGAGGGGCACCGCGGTGCTTCGCGGGCGGGAGAGAAGGAGAAGACGAAGCCGTGGCGGTGGAGGAGTGGGAGGGGGCACCGCGGTGCTTCTCGGCGAAGCCGGTGCCGGCGACTTGCCCCCTCCGGCCTCCTCTCTTTCTCTCCCAAACAAGTTTATAAAAATTTTAAAAATTATGATACTTTTATCAAACAGATAATATCATTTTTTTAATTTTAAAATTTAAGTTAAAAATTGACAGAACATATTTTTTTAGGGAGAAATTTTTTTAAAAAAATTATTCCCAAACACCCTACAAACCCACTGCCTCAGGGCCGGGCTGAACAAACAATGACAAGAGCGCTTATATATCCATCATGGACTAAACTATTATGTACAATGGAAGATGACTTCATCCCTACGACGACTACCAAACTGAAGTTTGGCCCAAGATGTCACATTGTTGCCCTTTTGGCCAAATAGTGGTTTTATCCAAGGTGGATGGTAACTGATGCGGGTGGTTCTCATCACCTCCTTCACGTGGCCCTCTGCAACAATCCAGGGCAACCTCCCATCATGTTTCAAATTTCAAGTCGCATGATGGTAGAAGGGTGTATCCACCGGCAATGACATCGGCAAATCATGAGCGCACTATTAGGAAAACCCTTCGCTAATCGCACATCCTCACACGAATCGTGCGCACATTACCAAAATAGGTAATCACACGATTTCTACACGTTACCGAAATTATACTTTCCTACCGTCACTCCGAAGGATCTTCAAGCATAACCTGTCTTATTCCTACGATCATATGACATCTTCGTGAAAAAGATAATCATACAATGAATTAAGTCTTCACTTATATAAGATTGGTCTCAGCGACCTCCTCAAGATACACAACAATAGTACTCAATACCCACTGGCAGTCCTAGAGTAGTGCCCCTCTCTTAAATTCTCACATCTAATGCTAACATATATAAGTATCGGAGAGTTTTTCCGGGAATCATAACCCTAAATGAGAACTTCTCTTCTTGTGCAGGAAAATCGGCTCTGATGTTCGACGGACTCCATTAATGTTCAGGACCCATTCCCTGACGTTCGGCCCACTCGTTCAGTGTTGTTGTATGCTATCTTGGCTTCCTCTCTCGATTTCCCACAATACAAATTCAAGTGTAGCATATGCAATAGTAATTGTGGTATCAATTTGAAAAATCACTTTAACATGATATTATCCTTTCACATATGTTAAATTGTATTTTTATATTTTTTATAATTCAGTGAATCTAAGTAGAAAAAGTATGCTTATTTTACCATTTAAAAGCAAAATTGATCCTTTCAATGTACAATGACTTCTAGAAGTCAACTTACATGAAAGCAAAATTACAGCACGTAGAGGTTAAAAAGTGTTACCTCAGTTTTGTACCATACCTTTATAATTTGTTTGATGGGGAAGAGCGTCTAGGTATCTCGAGGAAATCTGCAGATACTAACAGCACATCAGAAGGAGTCTTGGGAGTGATTTCAGGAGACAACACTCCGATGTTTAAGTTAGAGACAAGCGTAGTAGCAAAGAGGAGATTAGAGAAAGAAGGAGAAGAAAGTCTTGAGGGAGAAACGAGTGTTCGACAACGGGACGAGTAATAGGCAGCATGGCCGGGGCCTGGAGAACGACAGGGAACTCATTGTGTCTCTCTGAGACAAGGAATCTGGAGTTTTGTCATCACCGTGCATGTAGTTCTTTCTCTGGTTATCTCTCTAGCTCTGTATACGTGTCTCTGTCCTTGTGTCCATGCATCATTCCTAGGTCTGTTGAGGACTTATTTATACTGGTCGCAATGGCGTCGTCTCTTTCCCTCCTCGGCGAGGGCGTGATAGTAGAGTGATGCCATGCTTGATCGTGGGAGGTCGTCCGTTACCCACTCGTCTGTTCTCTGAGGAAGGGAATCGTGGGAGTTTCAAGACAACGTGGGTATGATCCAGCATTTGTCGGGACAAGTCCCATGATTGTAACCTCAACGCTCGCCCGTTGGCGAGTCTCACGAAGTCTGGAAGCATGCGTGTGGGGATCATGTTTGTGGGCCGGTCAGTCTTAAGTGTGCCTCTATTGGGCCACATTCTTAAACTATTAGTCAGCTGGCAATGGCCGCTACAGGCCTAGCGACATCGAATCATAGTGGGTCTTGTATTATTGGACCGTGTTGAACATGACGTATTTTTCCCTCTTCACAATCATTTATTCAAAAATTTTTAAAGACATTGATTTATATGCAGTGACTTCGAAGATAGATTTGCTACCTTGTAAATTATGCAAATTACATGATATTCTAAAGAAATTATTTGGCACTCAAAATAAATCACAATTTGATAAAGACAAGAATAATTTGAGAATTCGCATAAGATAATCACGTTATTCTAAAAGTTACTAATCAAATCCATAAGGTTTTTGCATATATTAAGGTCTCCTTCGTAAAATTGACCAAACGTAAGATAATGTTGACAGATTCTAGGTCATTTGCTGGCAAATAGGAGCCACCCATATATGCACAGATCACGGACCATCTATGGGCATATTTGTTGACACATAGCGTCCAGCACCGGTTGGTCCCTCCGGTACGTTAACTGAGATGATTCCTGATTTATCTGTTCATTGACACCGATCGATCATATATGTTTGGTACCAATCCTTAGCCCTCACATTGGGGAAGACAGCTAAAGTTTTCAGATTTCTACGGGCTGCCCACAAATTATTGTTTTTTATTAAACCTTACATGAAGGATATATATATATATATATATATATATATATATATATAAATATATATATAATTTAAATCAATTTATAATAAATCATTTTCTTTGGTACATCATATTTTATTGGAGATCATCCGTAGGGTATCGAGTGTAATGTTACGTTCAAACTCGGAGACTTATTTAGTTTACAACCACCCGATGAACAAAACCATAAAGATCTAATCACGTCGAACATCTGTGTAGCAACTCTCTCTCTCTCTCTCTCGTCAATAGCTCAAACAGATCTATTGGCCCTTAAGCCCAGTCAGCTTTTAAGACTAAGCGCCAACGTTTTTACAATGCGTAACACTAATTTATAGATTGTAGTTGAATCTTGTCATCCTAAAAATTTAGTTTTCGTTGATCTACATTTATATAATAGGATTGCTGGGTGTTTTTACTTTGACTGATGTGATGAGTGTGCCAAAAGAAAGACCTATGATATGTTTTTCTAAGAATAAAATATATTTTAAGACTAAAATATGTAGTAATGTAGAAATGAAATGTACATTTTTTAATAAAACATATAGTGTGAGAATGTAGAAATCAAATGTACGTCTAAGGAATATATATATGGGACTGAAAGAACATTTTAGGAACGTATTCCTACCAAGGTTTGCAGGACCGAGACGGGACGGCCCGAACCACCCGTCCCGGACCGTCCTAAGAGTTGGGCGGGATGATCGGGCTGGGGGTCGTGGTCGGCACGCATTGGACTGCAAGGTCCCGTGCGTCCCGCCACGTACCAGACCGGTCTGCAGCGGGGTCGGCCTTGTACGTGCGGGCCACCCAGCTCGTGCCGGCCCACCCTTTTAACGGTACAGTGGGTGTGCCTGGGCGAAGCAGGCGGTCCACGGCGGTCTTGGGCGTTGCAGGGCGGTGAATGGCGGCCAGGGCCGGTGCATGGCGATGCACAGCGGCGAGGGGCGGTCTTGGGCGGCGGGGACCGGCGATCGGAGGACTATGGCGAGGTAAGTCAAATGCTTTGATTTTTTTTTTTTGTAAAAAAGGAGGAGGATGGCCGGTGGGGGGCTGTGGGAGTGCGGTGGAGGGCGGAGGAGGTGGGATCGGTGGTGGGAGGCCAGACGGGGACGGGGGCCGTGGGAGGGTGGGGGGGGGGGGGGCAGCCACCTGCTAGGTGGGATGTCGAAGGGGGGGCGGTGGCTGGTGGTTGGTGGCTGGTGGCTGCCCCCCCCACCCTCCCACGCACTGCCCCCGTCCCCGTACGGCCTCCCACCGCCGCCCACCGGCTACCCCCCCCCCCCCACCTCCCTCCTCCCACCCTCCCACGCCCCCCCGGTCCCCGTCCGGCCTCCCACCGCCGCCGCCCACCTCCTCCGCCCTCCACCGCACTCCCACGGCCCCCCACCGGCCATCCTCCTCCATTTTTACAAAAAAAAAAAATCAAAACGTTTGATCAACCTAGCCGTAGTCCTCTGATCACCGGTCCCCGCCACCCAAGACCGCCCCTCGCTGTCGTGCACCGGCCCTGGCCTCCGTTCACCACCCTGCAACGCCCAAGACCGCCGTGCACCGCCTGCTTCGCCGGTGGAAGGGCGTACGAGGACGGTCCAGCCGTGGGAGGGTGGGAGGGAGGTGGGGGGGGGGGGCAGCCACCATCACTGGTCACTGCCGCCCCCTCCGGCCTCCCACCGACCAGATCTGGCCAGTGGGTGGCCGAAGGGGGCGGCGGTGGAAGGGCGTACGGGGACGGGCCAGCCGTGGGAGGGTGGGAGGGAGGTCGGGGGGGGGGGGGGGGGGACAGCCACCGCCGTGGGAGGTGGGTGTGGGAGGGTGGGGGGGGGGCTGCCACCGCCGCCCACCGGCCACCACCTCCCCCTCCGGCCACCCACCCGCCAGATCTGGACAGAGGAGGCCGGAGGGGGCGGCGATGGCCGGTGGGCGGCTGTGCAAGGGCGTATGGGGACGGGCCAGCCATGGGAGGGTGGGAGGGAGGTGGGGTGGGGGGGCAGCCACCGCCGCCCATAGGCCACTGAGGGGGCCGAAGGGGGCGGCGGTGGCCGGTGGGCAGAGGGTGGTGGGGGGGTCGGTGGGTGGGGGGGTGTCCGAGACTCCAAAGATCGGTCGGTGGGAGGCTGGAGGGGGCAAGGACCGGAGCAGTGGGTGGGGGGGAACGGTGGCGGGATAGGGGAGGGGGGGTCCAACAGGGTGGTGCAAGGCCGTGAGAGGGTAGATGAGGTGGCGGTGGGCGATTCAAATTTTAAATTTAATTTAGATCTATTAAATTAAAATTCTTAATTTTAGATGTTCTAAAATTAAATTTAATGTTTTGAATAAAATTTTCATTTGTAAATTTTATTCGATAGTTCTATTTAAAGATTCATTTGTAACAATAATGTTTTATTTAATTTAGATGTATTAACTAATTTTTTTAGTTTTAGATATTTTAGAATTAAATTTAATATTTTAGATAAAATTCACATATTGTAAATTTTATTCGATGGTTCTATGTAAAATTTCATTTGTAACAATAATTGAAAATTTAATGTAGGTGTATTAATTAAATTTGTTAGTTTTAGATGTTCTAGAATTAAATTTAATGTTTTGGATAAAATTTTCATTTGTAAATTTTATTCGATAGTTCTATGTAAAATTTTGATTGTAACAATATTTGAAAATTTAATTTAGATGTATTAATTAAATTTTTTAGTTTTAGATGTTTTATAATTAAATTTAATGTTTTAGATGAAATTCACATATTGTAAATTCTATTCAATGGTTTTATGTAAAATTTCATTTATAACAATAATTAAAAATTTAATGTAGATGTATTAACTAAATTTGTTAGTTTTAGATGTTCTAGAATTAAATTTAATATTTTGGATAAAATTTTCATTTGTAAATTTTATTCGATGGTTATATGTAAAATTTAATTTATAACAATAATTTAAATTTTAATTTGGATGTATTAATTAAATTTTTTAGTTTTAGATGTTATAGAATTAAATATAATGGTTTGGATAAAATTTTCATTTGTAAATTTTATTCGATGGTTCTATGTAAAATTTTATTTGTAACAAATATAATTTCTAAAATATTTTTAATTTATATTTGTTCATTATCGTATTTTGTGATATTTATAATTTGTAATTCTTAAATTTATTAGATACATTTAAACACTTCATGGCACCAAAGGAATATCCAAATGATATTGGATGGTCACATGGAGTTGTGTTGGATGACAACCGTAGGTGTTGACGTTGCAACTACTGCAAAACAGAACACAGGAGAGGAGGTGTGTCTCGGTTGAAGAGTCACTTGGCAGGAGGAGCAGGATACTCTGTGTAACGTCCGTGAATTTTCTAATAATTTTTCTAATTTAAATATAATTATTTAAGCCCTAAATAGGTTTAATAGCCTATTTAAAGAATGAAGGCCTAATTGATAATTATTTAAAGGCTTCAGTCCACTCAAGTGGGCTCAAAAGACTCAAAACTTAACCTTTTAGGGCCAAGCCTAATTATAGAAACGTAACTGGGGCTAATTTGAAATTAAAATGGGATAAATAGGATAAATAGGGGACAAATAATTGATAAATTCAAAAATTCAAAAATTTCAGACTAAACGCCTAGAGGCGGTCTATCACGCGACCGCCTTCACCTAGAAGCGATCCCCATCTGACCGCTAATGACTTCCGTGAGCGAGGCCAACAAACCCTTAAAAGAATAGATTTTTATCCCTCCCAACAAACCCTAACAATAATTGAAAATTTAATGTAGCGGTATTAATTAAATTTGTTAGTTTTAGATGTTCTAGAATTAAATTTAATGTTTTGGATAAAATTTTTATTTGTAAATTTTATTCGATAGTTCTATGTAAAATTTTATTTGTAACAATAATTGAAAATTTAATTCAGATGTATTAATTAATTTTTTAGTTTTAGATGTTTTATAATTAAATTTAATGTTTTAGATGAAATTCACAGATTGTAAATTTTATTCAATAGTTCTATGTAAAATTTCATTTATAACAATAATTAAAAATTTAATGCAGATGTATTAATTAAATTTGTTAGTTTTAGATGTTCAAGAATTAAATTTAATGTTTTGGATAAAATTTTCATTTGTAAATTTTATTCGATGGTTCTATGTTAAATTTAATTTATAACAATAATTGAAAATTTAATTTCGATGTATTAATTAAATTTTTTAGTTTTAGATGTTCTAGAATTAAATTTAATGGTTTGGATAAAATTTTCATTTGTAAATTTTATTCGATGGTTCTATGTAAAATTTTATTTGTAACAAATATAATTTCTAAAATATTTTTAATTTATATTTGTTCATTATTGTATTTTGTGATATTTATAATTTGTAATTCTTAAATTTATTAGATACATTTAAACACTTCATGGCACCTAAGGAATATCCAAATGATATTTGATGGTCACATGGAGTTGTGTTGGATGGCAACCGTAGGTGTTGGCGTTGCAACTACTGCAAAACAGAACACATGAGAGGAGGTGTGTCTCGGTTGAAGAGGCACTTGGCAGGAGGAGCATGTGTAGGATACTCTGTGTAACGTCCGTGAATTTTCTAATAATTTTTCTAATTTAAATATAATTATTTAAGCCCTAAATAGGTTTAATGGGCTATTTAAGGAACGAAAGCCTAATTGATAATTATTTAAAGGCCCAGATGATAGATTAGGCTTTAGTCCACTCAAGTAGGCCCAAAAGACTCAAAACTTAACCTTTTAGGCCCAAGCTTAATTATAGAAACATAATTGGAGCTAATTTGAAATTAAAATGGGATAAATAGGATAAATAGGGGACAAATAGTTGATAAATTCGAAAATCTGAAAATTTCAGACTAAACGCTAGAGGCGGTTTATCGTGCAACCGCCTTCGCCTAGAAGCGATCCCCATCTGACCGCTAATGACTTCCGTGAGCGTGACCAATAAAGAATGGATTTTTATCCCTCCCAAGGGCCAAAGATAGAAGCTACATGGCCTAGAAACTTGGTATAGGACTCTTAGGGATTAATTTGAGCCAAGAATGGGACTCTATGTCGACCTAATCTAGTAACCCTAATTCAAAACCCTATAAATAGACCCAACTTCGACTCATGGGAACCCTAATGTTGAATCGCATTTTTCGAAGGTAAGGAGACACTATCTTAGATAAAGCCTTTTGAAGGTTTTGTTCTCCTTTGTATTGTCTAACACTCCTTCAATTTTCATGCTAGGAGGTCGAGTCTCTAAGGAGCTAGAAGCCCCAGAAGTCGCTATCCCTCTGCAGTCTGCACAGAAGACAGTGCGTCCATCCAAGAAAGAGGAGGAGATTAGAAGCCCTAAATGAGGTTAATTCAAGTTCTACCTTTAGAACTTATTGTTGTCCTTTACCTATTCTCCAAGTTTGGCGACTTTAGCACGAGTGCTTGAAGAGATAGAAGGCCCAGAAGTAGCCGATTCCACGTAGGACGCGCATGAGCCAGCATCAACTTTCAATCAGAAATTTGATTCATAGGAGCACTTCCAGAGGTAGGCTATCACATGGATAGATAAATTAATGGGTTAGGAACAAAAGCTCTTTGATTGCTCGTGATTTCATGCACTATACATGGAGGATTTCATGATTTTTGTTCACTGCGCATGTAGGGTTATTTCTGCATACATGAACCTTGTCCTTTAAGGAGAATATGATAATTTGATTGAATTCACGTAAATCCATACATCTCCATGCATTACTTTTCTTCTATCATGACTTACCTTCATGTTTACTAGAGTTTTTATGCATTACTTTCCCTAGGATAGGCCTTAATTGCACTTTTTGACCCTTCTGCCGGTAGGCTTAAAACGGTCTCCCCAAGACCGCCATTGTCTTTTAGTGGTCCTCGACAGACCGCGTCTTCATCAGAAACGGTCCCCATAAGACTGCTAATATCAGAAATGGCCCTCATAAGACCGCTTTTATATTGCTATTTTCTGCACTTTGTTAACCCTAAATAGAATGCAGAATTGCCTTAATAATCATATGTTAAGCCTAGGTAAAAGTAGGTTTTATTCCTGGTTTTGGCTACATATTCAGGATTATGGTTATACATGTTAGGTTTCATGTCTTTCGTGCTTTAAAAACCTATTTTAAACCTATGCTACTTTCATACCAAAATTCATATAGTTTGTATTAAAGTTTTTTTCTACATGGTTTATGAACTTGTGTTATTGATGATTTATCACTATTTTTACACGATCCACTCTCATCTTCAGTCTTTCATAAGTATATAGCACATACTCCGGTATGTGACTATTAGTACACTTGCACTTATAGGCACATTTTCTGGGACTTGTGAACCTCTCCGTCGGATATTCCATCTGTCGGACTAGGAGACCATGTTTCAAGGCCTCCGTAAGTCTCTACGAGCCTGTGATTCCCACTAGGACGCTGAGCTAGTTGTATCCTCAAAGCCCAATTGTCTAGAAAGTACTTTATCGGCGTTTTCTGTATCCTGGATTTAGCGGCCATTAGGCGACTGCCACTGTCAAGTAGCGGTCATCCCGCGACCGCTTCTGTCCAAGAGTTTTGCTGCATTGACCTTCTTTTCTTCATGCGTCGACTCTTCATAGAAACGGTCCTTCTCTGACCGCGTCTATTTAGAAATGGTCCTAGAAAGACAGCTTCTGTCCAGACTTGAATGTCTTATGTCTAAACAATGTTTAACTCGGGGTTTGACCCAATGGTTGATTTTCCTAAGTTCCTAGATGGTCTATTGATTATGTAGAATCTAATACCTTATTCAAAAGCTACCTAATGAATTATGAAAGTTAAGGAACATGCAGTTATGCTGCAGGATTTCTTCCGTAGCATGACCTTGTCTTAAATCATTCTTTAAACGGTCATGATCGTTCATTGGTGCATTCTTTGCCTTGGTTAAATTCTCATGAAACTATTGTTGAATTGAATATTATTGGCCGAAACGTTATTATTTTCTCATGGACGTAGCTTGATCTGTAACTTGAAGATGCAAGAGTGGGCACAGATAGTGTCCAAGGGCTCCACGCTAGCTCCCTCGGCAGATAGCCGGAAACGTGTTGAAAACCATGGGATACGATGAACACTGGCGTCGCATTACGTCGGGAGTACTTTTTTTATGGACGGGTGAAAATCATGAGGTAATCTTGTGATAAATTACATGCTTGCTAGTACTTTCTTGTTCAGGACATTCTAGTGCATAGCCTTTATGGTTATGAAGTACATTCTTGTTAACGAAGGGCCACTTTACCTTATATCTTGCATGATCATGCTCTTTTATTCCTTCACATTCTTCATATCTCTATGGTTCAAATCTTGTTGTTACTATGGTTTATTCGTGTGTTTTCTTGCATTTTCCATTGCCTTATTATCTAGAGTGAAAATGTAATTACTTAAAGTTTGCTTCCATGTTGATGCGAAGATACTTATTGGGCAAGTGTGCTCATTACCCTACTTTTCAAATCTTTCCAGGAAACTCTAGTGGATCGGATTCCGAGTATTCCGATGATGGGTCCGAGAGTGATGATTGAAGACTCGAGAGAAGACTTAGCGTGTTATAAGTCCTTAGGTTAGTCTGGAGTCATATGATGTAATTTTTACTGTATTGAGTCATCCTATGTACTTTTCATTTTTATTGAGTCTAGTTAGTCAAAGAGTCAAGAGGCAACATTATGTACTTTTGATTATTATTTAATAAAAGTAAAGGTTTTATTCAATTATTGTGCATTCATACTTATATGTGGATGTGTTAGCGCTCTGAATATATTGCTCACTTGCGGCGTACTAGCCAGCTGTTCACGTTCCCGAATATCTTCCGATGTATACATATGGCTCGGGAAGTGACAGTTAAAGTGGTATCAGAGCCTTGGCATAAGTAAGTCCTAGAAAAATGTCATGTCATAGGCTAAGTCCAAGGAATTAAGGACCCACACCTATGAGCTAAGGAAAAGAATTTCCAAACCCATGTGAGATCGGGTAGAGCCCGGGATGAGATAGTTAATTAGAAATTATCTCTAGGTTAATTCCCCTTCACTCTAGAGGAATTAACAAACTGTTCTTCTTCTCAGGTACCTTCTCAAAATGGCTCACCGTGTCAACTGGGATGAGATGCAACAAACTGTTGCGAGTCTTACCCATGCCCTTCAGACTGTGGCCCAAGCTGGCGCCAGGGATGTCGCGAAAAATTTACACTTGAATTTTTGAAGTTTAAATCCTCCCCAATTCTCTGGATCCGCCAACCCCGATGAAGCAGAAAATTGGATTGACGAGATGGACCGTATATTTGAGGTCATGCAATGCACTGACCAAGAGAAGGTTCGTCTCACCACATATCAACTGAACAAGGATGCACGTACGTGGTGGAAGGCACAACCACAAAATGCACAGCTTACATGGGATGGATTTCTTACATTATTTCGAGCGAAATACTTCTCTGAGCACGTCAAGGAGAGAAAAGCCGCAGAATTCGCTTCTCTTCGCCAAGACATGATGTCTGTGGCGGAGTATGAACTTCAGTTCTCTCGACTGGCACCATATGCTCCTCATTTGGTTAGCACTGATCTACTAAAGACTAATCGATTTATGGATGGCTTGAGGCCCATTTTTATTACTCAACTTGGACCCTAGAATATCTGTACTTATGCGGAGATGGTCCAACGGACACATTTATGTGAAAGGACCTTGGAAAATGTCAAAAAATTTAAAGGCAATGAAGAGGAATCTAGCCCGAAGTCCGATCGACGAGGAAGGAAAGGAGAGATATTCAGCATCATGGAACCCTACAAGTCATGTGACAACAAGAAGTGATCTCGTAATGGCAACGGGAGTGGCAACGACAAAGGAAAAAAGATCAAGGAGGAAGAAGGAGCTGTCACAACTACTTGTACATTTTGTGAGAAGTTCGGCCATTCGGCTGAAGAGTGCTGGAAGCGCCTTGGCGCTTGTTTACGATGTGGAAGTCAGGAGCACCGTATGCCCGATTGCCCTCTTATAAAGGAATAACCTTCTAATGGCGGTCGTAGGCGCCAAGCTTGCCTCAATGCCGTGATGGATGAAGAAACGCCCAAGGATGATGGGCTAATGGAAGGTATCGTTCAAATTTATTCGCATCATGCATTTATGTTATTTGATACCGGTGCCTCTCATTCTTTTATATCTACTACCTTTACAAAAACTTTACCAATTTTCACATGTTCCTCTACCATTGGACCTAGCAATCACAACACCTTTAGGTCCCGGAACAAAACTTACAACCCACTATCCAGATAGTGAGGTAACTGTAGAAGGCCATAATCTTCCTGCAAACCTCATATGCCTTGACATGGAAGGCTACGATGCCATCCTAGGTGTAGATTGGCTTGTTGACCATGACGCCTATATAAATTATCGTAATAGAAGAATTTATTTTTGAAAATCAGGTCTCCCGCGATTCTCTTTCCTTGGCATCAAGTATAGGAAGCAGCCTACCATCATCCCTTCTCTTCACGCTTGCAAACTCATTTCGCAAGGATGTGAAGTTTTTCTCGCTTCCGTGATTATCACCAAGTCCCAAAAAATCCTCATAGAAGAAATTCATATTGTTAAAGAGTTCCCTGATGTATTCCCATCTGATTTACCCGGTTTACCGCCTGAAAGGGAAGTAAACTTCTCCATTGAACTCATTCTGGGAGCAGCACCTGTTTCAATAGCTCCCTACAGGATGTCCCCTACGGAACTCAAGGAACAGAAGAGGCAACTTCAAGAGTTGCTAGAAAAGGGCTTCATTCATCCCAACACATCCCCTTGGGGTGCGCCTGTAATGCCCCGAGTTTTTCGGACACTTTTCGGATCTGGATCCGTAGGTTTCAGATCAGTTTTGGAGGTCCCAGAACGTGTTTCACGGTTTACACGTGTTTTTCCCTAACGAATCTACGGAACCCTGTGTAGGGTAAACCGTTGCGTTTGCCTACTCCGGGACAGTACCAGTGCGACCGGCGTGTTCCGAAGATTGAGAAAATATAATTATCTATTTTTTCATATTTTTTAGAAAATCTAGATTTTCTATAAATACCCTATTTCTTTTCTTTTTCTTTCTTCTTCTTCCTCCCTTCTCTCCCGTGCGCACGCGACCGTGACCGCCCCCCCCTTCCGGTGACGACTCCGGCGTGCTCTCCCCCGACTGCAGACGGCGGCGAGATGACGGTACGGCAGCGACGGTGGTGGCGTGGCGATCGTGGCGGCGTGCGGTGCCTAGTGAGATCGTGGGAGCTCGCGAGGTTTCAAGCGGTGTTTTGAAGATCGGTGGCGATCCGTCGCATTTCGGGAGACCCCGAGGTAGGGTGATGGATCCTTAGCTCGGCATTTACCTTCCCCGCAATTTCTAGGCCGAAGGGAGGACGAGAGAGGGTTATTTCGAGCCAGGAAGGGAAAACCATGAATTAGGGTTTGAGCGCCGGATCTAAAGATTTACCGCGTTATCTTGTGGTTTGTGGGCATCAAATGGTGCCATGGGGCATGGGGAAGGGTTCCCCTTTTCTTTCCCCTTCACCCGGGGGTGAATGGGGCGTGGAATGGCATTTTGGGGCCACTCCCCCCGTTCTCGATTTTCCGGAATGTATGCGATCTTAACAGGAACCGTTTTTGGCCTGAAGCGGCCTTAGCTAGACCGTTTCTGGGCATAGAGTGTCGGCAAGGTATGCGGTCACGCGATAGACCGCCTATCCCTAAGGCGGCCAAGGGGGCGACCATTTTTCATCGTTGGCCAACGTGGTATTCGAGGCATTTTTGACCATTGGCATTTTGACCGTTGGAGTTTTATGGGGTAAGCGGTCATGGGGTGACCGTTTTGACCCTGTCTGGTGGTCCAAGTGAGACCGTTTTTAGTCCAGACGGTCACAGGGTGACCATTTTACTCCTTGGCAACCCCATGGCCTTGCGGTCCCACGGGTGACCGTTTATGCCATGAGGCGGCCCAGGATTGGACCGTTTTATCCTAAACAGTCTGCAGATGACCGTTTCTTCTCCGAATGGGTCATGCGGTCCTAAGAGCACCGTTTTGGCCTGTAAGCGGCCTAGGAGGAGACCGTTTTTCCCCTGGTGAGTCTGGCAATCCAGAGAGAACCGTTTCTATGTCTGGCGGTCCAGCACTAGACCATTTTTGCCCAGGGACGATCTAGAGTGGACCGCCACCTGTCTTCTGTCCGACCGGAGTTCTTTTCTCGCCTATCCCAATCCCGGGGGAGTGGACCTCGATCCCCGTGCTGATCGGTGGCCCGACTGATGCTGGGCATCATGTGGGGGCCGTACGTGGGTACCGTGGGAACCCCAGGCAGTGGCGTGGATTCGGTTGATGTCACTGTGAGTCGATATCGGTACGAGGAGCAGTCCTTGTACTTTGTCCGATTTACAAGTTATTTTTCATTGGCTAGAGAGTCTACTCTTTCAACGACCCTCCACTAGTCATAGCCTTCCGACACACGAGTGGTCCCACTAGGAAGTGGTGGCGAGACTACCCCGAGAGACGATTTTTAGACTGGTTACCGTAGGGCCCCACGTCTTGACGCCAGAGTCCGGCTGAGGGGAAAACCAGTCAGAGGGCCAGACCTAGGACGCACGGTCTGTGTGTGCACACATGGTTGGGGGCAGTTGGACCCGCGCTGACGAGCGCGACCCCAGCTAGTTCTTGTTTTGTGGTTACTTGTACGGGTCCCCGTTCCGCCAGGGTGAGATGAGGGGGACACCTGAGGCTCAGTCTAAGACGCCAGTGGGCACATCCGGCCTTGCTTCTAGTGGGTGGTACACCTGTCTTTTGTCAGGCAGTGACTCTTGGTGTTCTGTCGGGTTGTCTCGGTTTTTATGCCGTGTGGTCGGTACTTGGCGTGGCTGAGCTTTCCCGTTTACTTATTCTGTTGACCTTCGCTCTACGTTTCGTTAGTGTTAGCCTTGACTGCTTTCCGTGTAGTTTCTCATTTTGCGAGGTGGGGGTCCGGGTGATCCCTACTGAGCCTTTTGTTATGAGGCTCATTCCCTGCGTCTTTCCGTGGTTTCAGGTGAGGCAAGGCTTCAGGGGAGCGCTTCTGAGGCTCCACGGGGTTCTGGTGCCAAGGGTTAGTTGTCAGTTGCCAGATCCGGGGTATGCCTCACGTAGTTGTACCTTTTCTTTCTGGACTGTACTAGTTGTGGACTACTGTTATATTTTAGACTATTGTTAGATTGTGGACCATGTAAATTATTTAATGTTATTTATTATTTCCTGCTTATTCATGTTAACTGTGTAGTTCTACAATTATTTTAGATTCTTGTGTATTTCCACCTCATCCCTTTAACCCTTCCGAGTCTTTGGGCTCGTGGGTGGCGGTTTGAGATTCAGGTTATCGGGCCTTCCCGGTGTTCGGATCTCAGGTCGTTACAGCGCTGGTCTTATTCGTCAGAAAGAAAGACGGATCCCTCAGGCTATGTATCGATTACCGGCGACTAAATCAACTCACCATCAAGAACAAATATTTGTTGCCGCGTATCGACGAATTGTTTGATCAATTTTCTAGAGCGAAATATTTCTCCAAGATCGACCTCAGGTCGGGCTACCATCAGCTATGGATCAAAGATGAAGACATCTACAAGTCTGCTTTCCGAACCATATATGTGCATTATGAGTTCGTGGTGATGCCGTTTAGGTTAACAAATGCCCCGGCAATATTTATGCAACTTATGAATAATGTGTTTAGACCCTATCTCGACCGATTTATGGTCGTATTTATTGATGATATTCTCATCTATTCTAAAATGAAGGAAGAACATGAAGAACATTTAAGAATATCTTTGCAAAGTCTAAGAGAGCATCAACTCTATGCAAAGCTCAGCAAGTACGAGTTCTGGCTAAAGGAGATTTCATTCCTTGGCCATATTATTTCAAAAGAAGGTATCGCTATTGATCCTTCAAAGGTGGAAGTTATCAAGAATTGGAGTTGACCAATGACCGTATCCAAAGTTAGAAGCTTTATTGGTTTGGCTGGCTATTATAGGCGATTCATTAAGGATTTCTCCAAAATCGTCGTTCCCTTGATTAGGCTTACAAGAAAGGAAAATCCCTTCATATGGACAAAGGATTGCGAAGAGAGTTCTCTAACCCATACAGATCATTTAACCACTGCCCCTGTCTTGCACTACCTGTTGAAGGTGGTGGATTTGAAGTCTACACGGATGCATTTGGCATTGGCCTCGGGTGCGTCCTTATACAACATGGTAAGGTGATATGTTATGCTTCGAAACAATTGAAGCGTCATGAAGAGAACTACCCCGTCCATGACTTGGAATTGACTGATGTTATCTTCGCTTTAAAATTTTGGCGACATTACCTTTATGGGGAGAAATGCACTATATTTTCGGACCACAAAAGTTTGAAATACCTTTTTACCCAAAAGGAACTCAAAATGAGACAAGAAGATGGCAGGAGTACCTTAAGGACTTCGACTTCTCTATTCAGTATCATCCAGGCAAAGTAAATGCCATAGCTGACGCCCTTAGTAGAAGACCAATGACAATTCTAGCAAGTCTCGGGAAAGGTATGACTTATCTTATAGAGGATTTTACTCATTTAAATCTAGATGTGGATGCAGAAGAAGAAAAGGGTATTATTGCCAATATCTGGTCACAACCTACACTGATCAAAGATCTAGCCAAATTACAGGTAAATGACCCATATTAATGGAGATCAAGGTTAATATTGATCAAAGGCCGGAGTTCTTTATCTCAACCGATGGAAGGTTATTATTTAAAGATCGAATCTGTGTACTGGATCATGCCGACACTAAGAAATTGATCATGGAAGAAGCTCATAAATCAAGGTATGCTATTCACCCTGGTGCTACCAAGATATACCAAGACCTGAAAAGGAATTTTTGGTGGCCCAACATGAAGAGAGAAATAATGGACTTTGTATCTCGCTGCCTCACATGTCAGCAAGTTAAGGTGGAACATCAAAAGCCCACTAGTAAACTACATCCCTTTGAAATTCCCGAATGGAAGTGAGAAAGAAAAGGGATGGATTTCATCATGGGTTTACCTAAGACAAGAGGTGGACACGATGGTATATGGGTAATCATAGACCGATTGACTAAATCGGCACACTTTCTATCAATAAAAAGTCGATGGTCTGTGGATATTCTAGCAGCCTTATACATGAAGGAGATTGTCAAGTTACACGGTGTCCCTATGACCATTATCTTTGATCGAGACCCTCGATTCACATCTCAATTCTAGAAGGGTCTACAACAGTCATTGGGGACCCGACTCAATTTTAGCACTGCTTTCCATCCACAAACTGATGGTCAAACTGAAAGGACAAATCAGGTGGTGGAGGATATGCTCAGGGCATGTGTTATTGATTTCGGTGGGAGTTGGTACGTTCACATGCCTCTAGTTGAATTTGCCTACCACAATAGTTACCAAGCTAGTATTCAAATGGCGCCATTCGAGGCACTATATGGAAGAAGCTGTCGCTCACCAATATGCAAGAATGAAGTTGGAGAAAGACAACTTCTAGGTCCAGAAATCATTCGAGAGACTACCGAAAAGGTAAAGCTCATTCGAGAAAGACTCCATATGGCTCAAGATAGACAGAAATCATATGCTGATAATCAAAGGCATGATCTAAAATTCCAAGTAGGAGACCATGTGTTTCTCAAGGTTTCTCCGAGTCGAGGTATTCGAAGGTTCGGCATTAAAGGCAAGCTCACTCCAAGATTCATCGGCCCCTTTGAAATTCTCAAAAGGGTTGGCGAGGTCACATACCGGATTGCCTTGCCCCCCCAATTAGCTGGAGTCCACGATATATTTCATGTCTCAATGCTCAAAAGGTATGTCCTTGATCCATTCCATGTTATAAGCTATGACAACATAAAGCCAATCAAAATAATTGAACAAAAAGTACGTCAACTTCGGAATAAAACTATTCTCATGATCAAAATCCAATTGAGCAAATCCTGGCCACACGAGGCCACATGAGAAACGACAGAAGCCATGCGCAAACGATTCCCCTAACTATTCAATTGTAAGTACAATACACTCTCTATAAAGTCATGCATTGAATTTGGGAGATCAAATTCTTTTAAGTGGGGGAGGGTGTAATGTCCGTGAATTTTCTAAGAATTTTTATAATTTAAATATAATTAGTTGAGCCCTAAATAGGTTTAATGGGCAATTTAAGGAATGAAAGCCTAATTGATAATTATTTAAAGGCCCAGATATTAGATTAGGCTTCAGTCCACTCAAGTAGGCCCAAAAGACTTAAAACTTAACCTTTTAGGCCCAAGCCTAATTATAGAAATGTAATTGGGGCTAATTTGAAATTAAAAGGGCATAAATAGGGGACACAGTTGATAAATTCAAAAATCTAAAAATTTCGGACTAAACGCCTAGAGGCGATCTATCGTGCGACCGCCTTCGCATAGAAGCGGTCCCCATCTCACCGCTACTGACTTCTGTGAGCGAGGCCAATAAACCCTAAAAAGAATGGATTTTTATCCATCCCAAGGGCTAGAGATCGTAGCTACATGGCCTAGAAACTAGGTATAGGACTCTTAGGGATTAATTTGAGCCAAGAATGGGACTCTATGTCGACCTAATCTAGTAACCCTAATTCAAAACCCTATAAATAGACCCAACTTCGACTCATGGGAACCCTAATGTTGAATCGCGTTTTTCGAAGGTAAGGAGACACTATCTTAGGTAAAGCCTTTTGAAGGTTTTGTTCTCCTTTGTATTGTCTAACACTCCTCCAATTTTCGTGCTAGGAGGTCGAGTCTCTAAGGAGCTAGAAGCCCCAGAAGTCGCTATCCCTCTGCAGTCTGCACAGAAGATAGTGCGTCCATCCAAGAAAGAGGAGGAGATTAGAAGCCCTAAATGAGGTTAATTCAAGTTCTACCTTTAGAACTTATTTTTTTCCTTTACCTATTCTCCAAGTTTGGCGACTTTAGCACGAGTGCTTGAAGAGATAGAAGGCCCAGAAGTAGCCGATTCCACGTAGGACGCGCATGAGCCAGCATCAACTTTCAATCAGAAATTTGATTCATAGGAGCACTTCCAGAGGTAGGTTATCACATGGATAGATAAATTAATGGGTTAGGAACAAAAGCTCTTTGATTGCTCGTGATTTCATGCACTGTACATGGAGGATTTCATGATTTTTGTTCACTGCGCATGTAGGGTTATTTCTGCATACATGAACCTTATCCTTTAAGGAGAATATGATAATTTGATTGAATTCACGTAAATCCATACATCTCCATGCATTACTTTTCTTCTATCATGACTTACCTTCAGGTTTACTAGAGTTTTTATGCATTACTTGCCCTAGGATAGGCCTTAATTGCACTTTTTGACCCTTCTACCGGCAGGCTTAAAACGGTCTCCCCAAGACCGCCATTGTCTTTTAGTGGTCCTCGACAGACCGCGTCTTCATCAGAAACGGTCCCCATAAGACCGCTAATATCAGAAACGGCCCTCATAAGATCACTTTTATATTGCTGTTTTCTACACTTTGTTAACCCTAAACAGAATGCAGAATTGCCTTAATAATCATATGTTAAGCCTAGGTAAATAGGTTTTATCCCTGGTTTTGGCTACATATTTAGGATTATGGTTATATTGTGCATTAAACATGCTAGGTTTCATGTCTTTCATGCTTTGAAAACCTATTTTAAACTTATGCTACTTTCATACCAAAATTCATATAGTTTGTATTAAAGTTTTTTTCTACATGGTTTGTGAACTTGTGTTATTGATGATTGATCACTGTTTTTATACGATCCACTCTCATCTTCAGTCTTTCATAAGTATATAGCGCATACTCCGGTATATGACTATTAGTACACTTGCACTTATAGGCACATTTTCTGGGACTTGTGAACCTCTCCGCCGGATATTCCTTCTGTCGGACTAAGAGATCATGTTTCAAGGCCTCCGTAAGTCTCCATGAGCCTGGGATTCTCACTAGGACGTCAAGCTGGTTGTACCCTCAAAGTCCAATTGTCTAGAGAGTACTTTACTGGCGTTTTCTGTATCTTGGATTTAGCGGACATCAGGCGACCGCCACTGTCAAGTAGCGGTCATCCCGCGATCGCTTCTGTCCAAGAGTTTTGCTGCGTCGACCACTACAAGAAAAAGCAGTATTTCAGATGGAAATTTCAGACGGATTAATTTTCGTCGCGTTTCCATCTGTAAATTCAGACTGATATATTTCGTCTCAAATTCCATCTGTATTTGGGACATAATTATTCCGTCTGAATATCCGTTTGAATTTACAGACGAATATTTAGACGACAAAATTCAAGTCTGAAATTTGACACGAATATTCAGACGAATAATCTTACGTCTGAAATTTGAGATGGAAATTGATTCCGTCTGAAGTTCCGTCTCACATTTTCCCTCTCCCGCCACATTCGAGACCGCCATTTCCTCATTTCCCCCACCCTCTCTCTCACTCTTACTATTTCTCCTCCGTCTTCCCCATCGGAGCCGCCGCAGCCCTCGTCCCTCTCGACGTCGCCGCCGCCATCCGCGCCGTCTCCGCCAGCCTCCGTCGTCGTCGTCGTCGCCGTCGCCATCCTCCTCCCTCTCATCGTCCGCTCCGTCACCTCCTCTCTCTCGTCATCACCGCCGCCTCTTGTCATCGCCACCGCCTCTCCGGTAAGTCCCATCCCCCTTCCCCTCCCCCTCCCTCGCGGGCGCAAGTGCCCTTTTTTTTTGGGATCATCAGAGGGGTTCAAAAAGGGTACGTGGGGGGGGGGAGGGGGAGGAGGAGGTTGCCGGTGGGAGGGGAGGTGGGGTTCAGAGAGGGTGGGGGGGAGCTCGGAGGGGGAGGGGGAGGTTGCCGGCGAGAGGGGAGGAGGGGTTCAGGGAGGGGCGACCGGTGGCAGGGAGGGGGAGCTCAGAGGGGGAGGGGGGAGCTCAGAGGGGGAGGGGGGGTTCAGGTAGGGACGACCGGTGGCAGGGCGACTGGTGGCAGGGAGGGGGAGCTCGGAGGGGGGGGAGGGAGGTTGTCGGTGGGAGTGGGTTCAGGGAGGGGGGAGGTCGCCGATGGGAGGGGAAGGGGGGTTCAGGGAGGGTGGGGGAGCTCGGAGGGGGAGGAGGAGGCCTCCTCTGATCTCAGATAATCGGGCTAGGCCTCTGATTCTTGATTTTAGGAACCATATTATAGGGCTATTTTTTTTCCTTATGCGTCTACATGTTTGTGAAATATATTATGAATTATTCAATGCCATCCGGCATCCTTCATATGGACTATGGTGTATTCTGGGAATCATCTCAAAACCCTGTAATGAGGGTTCATGGGTGTTCTGTCAAAGAAAAAAATCTGAACACAGGGTGAAAGAGTCGACTCTCACAGTCGACACATTTCATCGAGAAGTCTGTTTCTAGCAAAGAAACAAAAAATCCAGTCGAAAGTGTTGACTCTCAGAGTCGACATATTTTGGCGGAGGATATTTTTATTCTTGATGTTTTTTCCCTATTGACATTAAAACAGCCCTTATTGCATGTCATTTGATTTGGTTGAATATTTTTATTCTTCATGTTTTTTTTTGATAAGTAATGATTTATATTATGTAAGAGAATGTACAGAAGAAGTTGGAGATGACTACTCCAGCTCCAGTCGGCTAACCTGCCTTCATTGCATTATATCATACTAGAAAAACTAGAAATGTGGAAAACTTCTAAGGAGCTTTACAATTAATGTTAAATCTTTTGAATATGCTAATATCTCGCTTCCTCTTTAACCTTGTCAATGCTTCATGGAATTCTATGCAGTGGCGGCTATCTTCCAATATTTGGATTAGAAGATTTCATTTAAGCACATAATCTCCTTGGAAAATTCTTTCACATCTCTGCTTCCAGATATGCCAAAATGTGGTTCTCAGTAGCACTCTCACCGGCTTCAGAATTGGCCCTTTCATAGGGCAGCTATTAGCAAGCTTTGCAATTTCCAGATTGAGAGTTTTAGAAGATCGGTGCAAGTCTAGCCTACTTAGAATTTCTTTCCAAATCCAATTAGAGTAAGGACATTCAAAGAATAGATGTTCTGAAAATTCACAATTGTTTTTGCAAAAGTAGCACATAGAAGCAAGGTGTTATCCTCTCTTTTGTAAATTGTCCATAGTTGGGAGTTTGCTTAACACTGCTTGCCACAAACAGTGAGAGGCTCTTTGTATTGTCGGCCCCTTCCAGATCTATTCACTATAAAGCAAAGGTGTAGCTTTTGCTCTTATTACTTCCCAGCAATGTGCTGTAGTGAACAGCCCATTATTATGGTTCCATCGGATT
This sequence comes from Amorphophallus konjac, assembly GCA_022559845.1. Classification (NCBI taxonomy): domain Eukaryota; kingdom Viridiplantae; phylum Streptophyta; class Magnoliopsida; order Alismatales; family Araceae; genus Amorphophallus; species Amorphophallus konjac. The sequence continues at coordinate 156,503,136 of CM040129.1, forward strand.
TCATCTCTTCCACCTGATGCAATAGGGATCCCTGATATTGTATTCCAAAGGTCTGCCATTTCAGAAGAAGCAGGTTGTGGTAAAGACCAATAGCCACCTTGCATTCCTTTTGCATCTCTAGATCTTGCATGCCATTTTTCTGGAAAAATTATGTTTTCAAAGAGGGTCATAAGGCCTTTGATTTGGTTGAATGGCATTGGGTGATTTTTCTACACATGAAAACCTCCCATAAATACATACTAAACTTCTAGGATACTCCTATAAGAGAGATGCTCTCTCCACATGCCTTAATTAAACCAAATAGAACCTTAGCATCAGGTGAGGGGAGAAATTGCTTCATTGCCAATTCCCTCTGCTCAGTATTTGTGTCACCAGAAATCATACAATCACTTTCTCTCTAATCAATAGAATGACCTCATGAATAACAGTCCAATCAATCCTCTTCTTCGCTTCTAGATCATAAAGACAATCCTGGAACTCGGGGCAATCCTCAACTAAATGCCCCTGCTGGCAGTGAAATCCACAGAACTGAAGTATATTCCCAACCGCTGGTCGACAAGGCACAACCGGAGGGAGCGACAACGCGTGAGTGGCCATTAAAGCCCTGAAAATGTCGGTGGGACAGGAAAACACGCCCCCGTTGCACAGGAAATCTGGGCAGGTTTATATCCCAGCATATTTTCCACATCTACACCCTTTTTGGCGATCACGGTGGGACATCTAGTGCCCATCACTTGTCTCATGCTTTGCTACGATTTTGGTGGGTATGTCCATGTTTAGATAGCGTTTCATGCTCATATTGTTCACTTTATTTGCATCCATATTGTTATGTTCACATATGTTCATTATATCTTGATTTGTTAGATTTAGGATAGAAATTGCATGCACTCCGGTGCACATAGGGTCATGCATATTGCCATATTGTAGTTGCATTCCCTCCCGGTAAGTGATCCTCTCGCTCCCATATTCCTTGGGCTCGACTAGGTGATCTTATCCGGGACCTCCATAAGTCCCCGCGAGCCGTGGATTCTCACACGGACGCCGGGCCGGTTGTACCTTTCCACCCCATAGGCTTGCATTTACATACGTTGTGAAGGAGTTAACCCTAGTCAATCTAAAGTTTGGACCTTATTCTCTATAGGATACCTATCTTGAGGGAATTAATCTTAAATTGAAAATATTTAAAGGCCCACTCAAAACTTTGACAATAAAATACTTCCCATCATATTAACTTGTTTGACTTGGGTGAAATCATTCATAATGTTTGTGTTGTGTGGGCTTGTCCAAGCCCACTTGTGCTATTTTGTGTTGCATCCCCCATCATCCATATAGGTTTTATTGTTAGGCCCATTTAGGGTAGTCCATTTTTGATGTGGGACGGGACTGAAAGGGCTAGGACCTATGAAAGCAACACAGTGCGGCCAGCACTCGCACGCCAAAGGCAAGCCGGGCGGCTGACCTCCGTAGCGTTCCTCCGGGTGGAGGCGTCTCTCAACAAGAAACTCAAGCCGAATGACTGTCCCTATGAGGGAAGCGCGGGGATCTCAGCGGCTGAGGAACCGCCGTATGCCTAAGGGAATCTTGTCCGAGCTCGGCGCTCGACTAGGGTCACGGGATGGGTGCTCTCAACTCACAGTCACGCGGTGATGAAAAGACTAGCTAGGATCCTAAGCACTCACGCGGCATAATAGAAAGCATACTAGCAAAGCAAATGCCAACAAAGGGAGCGTCGCACGTACCTCCACGCCTAGGCGTGGGGAAGAAACCCCGGCCGAGATCAACAACCCCGATACACAAGGATGAACAATAATACAACCTCAACCACAAATGTCCACTCCTCGCAGGGAGATAACAGGCTACAACATAGAGATGCGGGGCTGCTGATGTACGGGCTGACGGGCGGCACTCGGTGAAGGGTTGGCCGCGAGGAGGACCCGAGCGGCGGTCGGCAGGTTCGCAGCAATGCGTGACTCGGCGGTGACAGCTCCCACGACCTGATCCGGTGTCCGATTGAGGCGCCGTCAGTGAGGGCGCGTAGCTAGTTCACGGGAGGAAGTCTCGTCCAAAGGGGGCATGCAGATTCCGTCCATGAAAGCCGGGGGCGCACCTGCAAGTTGCAACAGGGATTCTGCTCCCAGAACCGCGTGATCGAGCGGGAAAAATGACAAGAAATATCTCCGAAGGGCGAACGGAGCTCCGCTTGTTGGAGGACGAAGAGGACGCAGGGCAGCAGGTCCCGACCGAAGGGCTCATTCAGATCCAGTCGTGATTGAGCGCAACAAGCTCGGGAATCTTCAGGTAGTCCTGGCGCCGGGTGGACAGGGCAGACCTGCATGACCTCACGGGAATGGACGTCACGAACAGCTCGGACGTCGGAACGGGGTGAGGTCGGCGGCGCTGGAAAGAGGACGAAGAGAGGTACGACCGGTGAAGATCCCACGTCCAAACTCGCTGATGTCCGTCCCGTGGGATTTTTGCAAGGGGGCGGACAGAACCAGGTTCGCAGGGAGAGGGGGTCCTGCGCGCGCTCACGAAGAAAACCGCCACGGGTGATGCCGAACTCCGAATGAGGCGAGACCACCTCGCACGCGTTGGCGACTCGTAGCAGGATCACCCAAAAATGGGCTGATCACCCAAAGTCACCAGGAACAGAGGAGGACATCGCAGCTCTTGGAGACAAGATCTGGTTGCACTGAGCTTGAATCTGTGAAGAGATAGAAGAGAGGGGGAACCTCGGCGTCGCACCGAGGGGATGCGGAGTCACACCCCAAGCTTGATCCCGTCGCAGGATCAAAGAGAAACAGAGGGGAGCGCAGCCTCCTTCAAGAGAAACAGCAACTTTTTTGTTTATTCATTTGATAATCCACCAAAAGAAAAAATACAAGCCTTATATATCCGGGGGGGAAGAGCTAGGGTTTCATCCCAAGCCACAAGGAAGGGGGGGGGCGCAAATGGAAGGGGGGGTGCGACCAGCCCTCCTCCATTCAAGGGGGTTGCGGCCAGCCCCCCTCCAATCAAGGAGGGATCAAGGGGGGGGCGCCCAAAGGGGAAAGGGGGGGAGATAGAATGGGGAAAGGGGGGGGGGCGCCCAAAAAGGGAAGTGGAGGGGCCAAGGGGAGAAGGTGGCGCAGCCACCAAAGGTGAGGGATGCGCCCCCCTCCCCAAAACCCTAACCCTAATTCAACCATCTATGGGCCAAGGCTAAGCCCAATAATAAAGGAAGACAGCCCAATACTCCCTACACATAGTCTGATAACATAAAAGAACTAGATAACGTGTCCACGCAGGGACCAAACCTAGGCCCAACATGGCCTCAAATGAGAAGAAAGATCCTCTAGTAGATGCCGTAGTCGCCTAGCCAAAGAGATGCTGGCGTGCTCCGTGTGCTCCGTCGAGTGATGCGGCGCGTGTCCTCACCAATTCTCCCCGGGTGGGAAGAACTCGACCCCGTCGAGTAAGGGTCACGGTCGCTCAAGTAGCGCTCCAGCAGGTCCGGGTCGATCCTCTCCAACTCTCCACGTGTGATCCAGGCATCGTCTGTCGCAGGGCGCCCTCTCCAACGCACTAGGAAGCGTTGGTAGGCTCCGCTCCTGGTCGTGGTCACCTGCTCATCCAGTATACAATCTATATGCTCGCGTTTCTGTAATGGGGCTGGAAGAGGTGGACGCTCAGAGGGTGTAATACTCTCAACAGGAGGGGAGGGCCCAAAAAGCTCACTGGGAATCACCGCGGGATCCCGATATGCCACCAGATCTGAGACATTGAACGTCGAACAGATCCCATAGTCGTCTGGCAGCTCAATCTCATACGCATTCGACCCAATTCCCTTCAAGACTCGAAAGGGTCCAGCACCGCGGGCCTGGAGTTTCTTCACGGCCCCCGAAGGAAACCGTTCAGGTCTGACCCTGATCATAACGTACTCTCCCTCTCAGAACTCACGGGTGCGTCGATGCGCATCAGCTAACTCCTTATAACGTGCGTTGCTGGCCTCTATATGACGACGTACATGCTCATGCAACTGTCTAATATGCTCTGCAAAGGACTCAGCTGACTCAGAAACCCGGGCCTGGATGGGAGATGGAACCAAGTCTATCGGCTTCCTAGGTCTACGGCCAGTAACAATCTCAAAGGGACTCAGACCTGTAGACCTATTGACCGAGTCATTATATGCAAACTCCGCTAGAGGTAGAACCAAGTCCCAATCCCCGACACGATCACGCACTAAGCACCTAAGAAGATCCCCTAAACTCCTATTGACTACCTCCGTCTGACCATCGGTCTGGGGGTGATAGGCGGTAGAGAACTTCAACTGGGTGCCCATCATGTGCCATAGGGTTTTCCAGAAGTAGCTAGTGAAGCGCACATCCCTATCAGACACTATAGTATGAGGAAGCCCAAACCTGGAGACACAGTGAGTAAAGAACAGACGGGCAACTCTAGAGGCGTCTGAAGTCTTGGAACAGGGAATGAACAAAGTCATCTTAGAGAACCTGTCTACCACCACAAAAATGGAGTCATGCCGACGGAGGGTACGAGGCAAACCTAACACGAAGTCCATGCTAATGTCCTGCCACAGACTGTCCGGGACAGGGAGGGGAGTATAAAGGCCGGTGTTCTGCTTCCTCTGCTTGGCCATAGCGCAAGTGCGGCACTGAGCCACGATGCGAGCAACATCCCTCTTCAAACTAGGCCAATAGAACCTATGCTCAACTGCCTCAATGGTCTTGTTCCGGCCGAAGTGGCCAGCAAGACCCCCTGCATGCAACTCCCAAGTGAGAAAATCACGAACAGACGTCCGTGGGATGCACAACCTACCACCCCGGAATAAATAACCCTCCTGAAGGACAAACTCACTATAGTCACGGGAGGGGCCCGACTGAAGGGCAGCGTGAATCGGACCGAAGTCCGGGCAATCGACATAAGCCTCTTTCAGCCTCTCCAATCCCACCACCTCTACACCCATGGTGGACAACATCATCATCCGCTGACTCAGCGCGTCGGCCACCTTGTTCTCGGCCCCTGCCTTGTGCTTAAGTACAAAGGTATACTCCTGAAGGTACTCCACCCACCTACTATGACGCGCATTCAACTTCTTCTGGGTATGGAGAAACCTCAACGCCTCGTGATCAGAAAAGAGCACAAACTCTTGGTGTAGGAGATAGTGCCTCCAGTATCTCAATGCCTGGACGACTGCATAAAACTCCTTGTCATACGTGGAATACCGCAGTTTGGCATCATTCAGCTTCTCGCTGAAAAAGGTAATGGGATGAGACTCCTGACTCAAGACTCCCCCTATACCTACTCCAGAAGCGTCACAGGTGACCTCAAACACCTTAGAAAAATCTGGTAAGGTAAGAACAGGTGCCTGGGTCATGCGCTCCTTGATGTTCTGAAAGGCCGTGGCCGCGTCCTTAGTCCATGTGAATACCCCCTTCCTAATGCAATCCGTGATCGGGGCAGTGATGGAACTGAAGCCACGGATGAAGCGACGATAGAACGTCGCCAGGCCATGGAAGCTCCGAACATCGTGGAGGGTGCGGGGCTCGGGCCACTCCTGAATGGCGTGTATCTTCTCCGGATCAGCGGAGACCCCATCGCGAGACACTATGAACCCAAGGAAGGAAACCTGATCGGTCATGAAAGCACACTTCTTCGGGTTGGCGAATAAGCTCTCTCGCCTCAAAACAACGCAGACCTGCCTGAGATGGTCTAAGTGGTGCTCCCTAGTGCGGATATAAATAAGGATGTCATCGAAGTAGACGACCAAAAAGACCCCTATCATAGGCCGCAGGACCTGGGTCATCAATCGCATGAATGTACTAGGGGCATTAGATAGCCCAAAAGGCATAACTAACCACTCATACAGACCATCCTTGGTCTTGAATGTAGTTTTCCATTCATCCCCAGGCCTGATCCTAACCTGGTGATAGCCACTTCGAAGATCAATTTTAGAAAAAATAGTGGCTCCCGACATCATATCTAATAAGTCATCCAGTCGGGGAATAGGAAAATGATATTTCACCATGATCTTATTGATCGCACGGCTATCGATGCACATCCTCCATGTGCCATCTTTCTTCGGGGCTAGCAAAGCGGGGACAGCGCAAGGGCTCTTGCTGTCCCTGAGGGATCCCCTACTCATCAACTCCTCGACCTGCCTCTGCAACTCGGCATGGTCCGCGGGGCTCATCCTATAGTGAGGGAGGTTAGGCAACGAAGAGCCCGGGACAAGGTCGATCTCATGCTGGATGTCACGCATAGGTGGAAGGCCTCCAGGGAGGTCCTCCGGGAAGATATCAGAAAACTCGCGTAAAATCGCAGCCAACTCGGGGTTTAGCTCACCCTCGGATCCTGGGATGACATCACTCACCTCTCGAACAACAACAGCAAAGAGGGGACTACCACTGGTGAACTCCCTCTCCATCTCACGGGGACTAATCACCATCAACCTCCTAGTGGAAGGCTCTCCTAGGGTGAAGGTAGTGGAGGAGGTAGTGGCTGGCACCAAGGGTGGGGTAGGAGGGTCGGCCTTCCCCTGACGAGGGGTGTTCGTGGCACTGGGGCCGGCTGGCCCGCGGACGGCAGGATCCCTAGGCTGGGTGGGGTGAAGAGTGATCCTATGGCCACCATGGTCGAAGATGCAAGTGTTCGACCGGCCATGGAGGGTGGCATCCCTATCGAAGAGCCAAGGCCTACCTAGAATGATACTACCCACCTCCATAGGTAGCACGTCACACCAAATCTCATCATGGTAGGTCTGAAACTGCAATGGCACTAGACAACGAAGCCTGACCGGGATAGAGGTAGAATCTACCCAGGATACCCGATATGGAGCAGGGTGGTCCACAGGTGTCAACCCAAGATGAGTGACCGTACCAGTGGATATGGCATTAATGCAGCTCCCACTGTCAATGATCACCTTGCAGGCTTTCCCTCCAAGTCTACAAAAGGTGTGAAAGATGGTGGTACGACGCCAGTCGTCACTCACCTGGGGCTGGGTAAGGATACACCGGACTACCCCTAACTGCGCATCGCCCTGATACTGAGTACCAGGGACATCGTCCTGCTCTCCCTCAAGCAACTCATCGAAGAACTCCTCCGCTAACTCCTGGTCGGCCTCATAGCTGACTGGCAGAAGCTCAGCCGTGGGATCAGTGGGCGAGGGGTCCGCTACAACAAGAGACTCTCTAGTGGGGCACTTGTTCGCATAATGGCCGACTCCACCACACCTATAACAATTGTTTCGCGCCCCTATGCTAGGAGATGCTCCACCGGTCATCGGCCCCTTCCCCTTGTTATCTTGACGGGCCGGGGGTGGTGGTAGCTGGGGTCGGGTAGGCAACGCGGGAGGATGAGGGCGTGAAGTGGGGTAAGGTGGCTGCTGGCGAGGAGGAGGGAGAGTGTCCCTCGGCAGGGGAGGGCGAGGCCTAGGAACAGTGGTGTCCTGGCGAGGGGATTCCGAGGGCCGAGCCGCCGGAAACTGACTATAGGAACTAGGTGCGGTGCGTGGGTCGAACCCCCGCTGACTGGTGGTCCCCTGACGTTGAGCGGGAGTGAACTCCGCCTCAAACTGTTTTAGCTCCATAGCGACCTGGTATGCGACCTCTAAGGTGGTCACATTACGGCGAAATAACTCATACTGGTAATGGGGCCGTAGACCACGACGGAAACGAGAGACGGGCATGGCACTCTCCTCCGTGACTCCGCATCGCAAGAAATACTCGTCAAACTCTGCGATGTACTCGGACACGGTCTGATCTCCCTGGGTGAGGCTCTGCCATCTGTCAATGAGCCTCTGGCAATAAGTGGCGGGGAGATATTTTTCTCGGAGTTTGACTTTCATCTCACCCCAAGACTCAACCTGGGGGTCCTGACGCTGAAATATCAGACTCTCCACATTCCTCCAATACGTCTGTGCTCGCCCCAGTAACTTCATCTTGGCAAACTTAACTTGCCGGTGGTCAGACATCTCGACCCACTCAAAATACCGGTCCATGCTAGCCTCCCAGTCTAGATAGATCTTCGGGTCCAGGGACCCGTCAAAAGTGGGAGAGTCCGCGCGAACGGTCCTAAGGGCCCGATCGTCCTCATCATCCCTCTGTGGTCGGTGACCACGGTGGCGTCGGCCATTCCCCTCATAATCATTGTCGGATCCGTAATCCTCAAAGTCGGGGGCTCGCGGCCGTCGCTCCTCAGCCCGATATGGGGGGGGCTGGGCAGCTACCGCCTGTGGGGCACATCAACTCTAGGGGGGTCATGATGGGGCACTTCCTCTATCCTCCCTATCCGCCCGATCAGACCCTGGATAGATCGGTCAGAAATCTCAGCGCGGTCCTCTATGGCCTTGAGTCGGCCCTCCAGACGGTTGGTCTGGTCCTTAATGGCTTGTTCAGAACTAGCCAAGCGCTCCATGACCTCGGCCATGAAATCCTCTAGAGAGGGGCCTCCCTGGGTGGTACCACGGGGGTCGCCCATAGTGTCCGGGCGATGGTAGTGGGTGCCACCCCGAGTGGGCATGCAAAGGGACCTAAAGGGGCTAAGGGGGACACACTAGACCTATATGGGTGGACATATGCAAAATGGAATGTAAGACTCTACCTTAGACGCAAACCTATATGCTCTGATACCACTTTGATGTGGGATGGGAATGAAAGGGCTAGGACCTATGAAAGCAACACAGTGCGGCCAGCACTCGCACGCCAAAGGAAAGCCGGGCGGCTGACCTCCGTAGCGTTCCTCCGGGTGGAGGCGTCTCTCAACAAGAAACTCAAGCCCAACGACCGTCCCTATGAGGGAAGCGCGGGGATCTCAGCGGCTAAGGAACCGCCGTACGCCTAAGGGAATCTAGTCCGAGCTCGGCGCTCGACTAGGGTCACGGGATGGGTGCTCTCAACTCACAGTCACGCGGTGACGAAAAGACTAGCTAAGATCCTAAGCACTCACGCGGCATAATAGAAAGCATACTAGCAAAGCAAATGCCAACAAAGGGAGCGTCGCACGTACCTCCACGCCTAGGCGTGGGGAAGAAACCCCGGTCGAGATTAGCAACCCCGATACACAAGGATGAACAATAATACAACCTCAACCACAAATACCCACTCCTCGCAGGGAGATAACAGGCTACAACATAGAGATTCGGGGCTGCCGATGTACGGGCTGACGGTCGGCACTCGGTGAAGGGTTGGCCGCGAGGAGGACCCGAGCGGCGGTCGGCAGGTTCGCAGCAATGTGTGACTCGGAGGTGAAAGCTCCCACGACCTGATCCGGTGTCCGATTGAGGCGCCGTCAGCGAGGGCGCGTAGCTAGTTCACGGGAGGAAGTCTCATCCAAAGGGGGCATGCAGATTCCGTCCGTGAAAGCCGGGGGCGCACCTGCAAGTTGCAACAGGGATTCTGCTCCCAGAACCGCGTGATCGAGCGGGAAAAATGACAAGAAATAGCTCCAAAGGGCGAACGGAGCTCCGCTTGTTGGAGGACGAAGAGGACGCAGGGAAGCAGGTCCCGACCGAAGGGCTCGTTCAGATCCAGTCGTGATTGAGTGCAGCAAGCTCGGGAATCTGCAGGTATTCCTGGCGCCGGGTGGACAGGGCAGACCTGCACGACCTCACGGGAATGGACGTCACGAACAGCTCGGACGTCGGAACGGGGTGAGGTCGAAGGCGCTGAAAAGAGGACGAAGAGAGGTACGACCGGTGAAGATCCCACATCAAAACTCGCTGATGTCCATCCCGTGGGATTTTTGCAAGGGAGCGGACAGAACCAGGTTCGCAGGGAGAGGGGGTCCTGCGCGCGCTCACGAAGAAAACCGCCACGGGTGATGCCGAACTCCGAATGAGGCGAGACAACCTCGCACGCGTTGGAGACTCGTAGCAGGATCACCCAAAAATGGGCTGATCGCCCAAAGTCACCAGAAACAGAGGAGGACGTCGCAGCTCTTGGAGACAAGATCTGGTTGCACTGAGCTTGAATCTGTGAAGAGATAGAAGAGAGGGGGAACCTCGGCGTCGCACTGAGGGGATGGGGAGTCACACCCCAAGCTTGATCCCGTCGCAGGATCAAAGAGAAACAGAGGGGGGCGCAGCCTCCTTCAAGAGAAACATCAACCTTTTTGTTTATTCATTTGATAATCCACCAAAGGAAAAAATACAAGCCTTATATATCCGAGGGGGAAGAGCTAGGGTTTCATCCCAAGCCACAAGGAAGGGGGGGGCGCAAATGGAAGGGGGGGTGCGACCAGCCCTCCTCCATTCAAGGGGGTTGCGGCCAGCCCCCCTTCAATCAAGGAGGGATCAAGGGGGGGGCGCCCAAAGGGGAAAGGGGGGGAGATGGAATGGGGAAAGGGGGGGGGCGCCCAAAAAGGGAAGTGGAGGGGCCAAGGGGAGAAGGTGGCGCAGCCACCAAAGGTGAGGGATGCGCCCCCCTCCCCAAAACCCTAACCCTAATTCAACCATCTATGGGCCAAGGCTAAGCCCAATAATAAAGGAAGACAGCCCAATACTCCCTACACATAGTCTGATAACATAAAAGAACTAGATAACGTGTCCACGCAGGGACCAAACCTAGGCCCAACATGGCCTCAAATGAGAAGAAAGATCCTCTAGTAGATGCCGTAGTCGCCTAGCCAAAGAGATGCTGGCGTGCTCCGTGTGCTCCGTCGAGTGATGCGGCGCGTGTCCTCACCAATTTTGTATGTCCATTTGTCTAGTCTCATTGTCCTATGTTTCTTTTTCTTTTTCTTTGCATTATTGAGTCAGTCCCCCTCCTTTGAGCCCTTACTTCCCTCATTGTATTTCCCTAATTTTCCTGTATAAAGTCTCCATTTGCCCTCATGGAGCGCCGTTTTTCTCCTGTATATTACCCTTCTTCTTCCCCATCTTCTTATTCCAGTGTAAATTCCTCTTTCCACGCGGGCCCATCTCCTCGTGGCCCTTCCGACCCGCAAGCAAATCATGTGACCCACTTATCATTTATCGCCTGCCAAACGGCCCCAGTCCAGGCCCAAAAGTTCATTGCTAATCTTAATGGGCCTTATTCTGATAACGGGCCTCCCTCTTCTACTCTTAGTGGGGCCCCTTCCTTTAACGGGCCCTCTTATTCTCTTAATGGGCCCCATGTTGCTGCTGGCCCAATCGGTCCTTATTCTCATGTTCATGATTTTTCTAGCCCCATGTATCATGCCACTCCTGGAATGGGCTTCCCCTCTTCTCAATCCAGATCCCTTTATCTATCCCAATACCATAATGCTGGTCCAAATTCACACTCTCTTGCTCAGGCTAGCTTGCATCCTTCTCAGTCTCTCCCCATCGAGGAGATGATTGCTCAAACTCAGCACAGGCTTGATGAACTTCAGCACCGAATTGATTCCCAAACTTCTTTGAGTGTCCCATTCGCATTCCAAGGTCTTCAACTTCCACCGCGTTCACAAATTCCTACTTATCGCTGCTATGGTGGAGCCGGTGACCCTTATGTGCACTTGAAGGAGTTTCTTTGTGAGTCGGCCCAATTCCGACATGACCAACGCTTGATGGCTTATTTGTTTGGTCTATCTCTAGAGGGCTCGGCTCGGGATTGGTTCTTTACATTGCCGCAAGACCAAGTGGTGAATTTTCAAGCCGTTCAACAGAAATTTGTTCAGCAGTATCAAGACCAGGTTGGGCCCAAGTATTCTATAGTTGATCTGGCCCATGAGAAGATGAAGCCTGACGAGGAGTTCTCTACCTTCGCCGACCGCTGGCGTCGCCTAGCTGCGCAAGTCCCGGGGCATATTCTGGAGGGAGAGCAAATCAAAATGATCATTTCTAATGCAACGCCCGAGTATCGGTTCATCTTAGCCTTGAATGACATCACCTCCTGGCAACAGCTTTATAGCCGAGCCCGCTTCATCCACCAACAACTTTTAGGTTCCCTTGACCCCGAGTCCTCTCCACCTTCTACGCCCACATACGCCTCCTATCCATCACCTTCCCTGAGTCAGCCCTCCACCACATATCCTTCCATGAGTTGGCCTTCCGCTCCCCCACACCCATATACCTCCACATATCCATATACCTCCACATATCAACCCCCATGAGTCAGCCTTCTGCCTCTTCATACCCGCGTGAACCTCCACCTCCGGTCAAGGAAACACCACACCCCGAGCAGGTGGATGCCGTCTATATACCCCCTCATCCTGCTCCGCATATGCCTTCACCAAATCCTTCCCTTAGCCATGCGCCATTGCCTACGCAACCTCTGCTTCCATCCCCGCAACCTTCTCTATCACCTTCCCATATCCCTCGGCATCCCCCTAGCCCGAAGCAGGCTCCTCCTCGCTCTCCATTGCCAGGGTGTTTTACCGACATTTTCAGGGCTTTAATGGCCACTCACGCATTGTCGCTCCCTCCGGTTGTGCCTTGTCGACCAGCGGTTGGGAATATACTTCAGTTCTGTGAATTTCACTGCCAGCAGGGGCATTTAGTTGAGGATTGCCCCGAGTTCCAGGATTATCTTTATGATCTAGAAGCGAAGAAGAGGATTGATTGGACTGCTATTCATGAGGTCATTCTATATCTCCACAGTAAGCAGCAACAACAGGAAACGTCGCCTAAGCAGCCGTCTCCATCTCAAGGCCAGGGGCACCCCTGTGATTTTGTGTTTACCATAGCGCCCGCTCCGTTATCTACCCCCTTATCCACTTCCCCGCCTATGCCATCACCTACCCCATTACCACCTCCATCTCCACCTACCTCATCACCTTCGCCATCTCCTACCCCATCTCCGCAACCTCTGCCTACCCAATCTCTTCCTCAGGCTGGTGCCTCCACTTCCACCGCCACTACTCCTACCCCCAACGTCGCTCAGCGTGTCGTATCAATACGCCGACGTTGGGTCCCACAACCTTCCATTTCCCCTTCATCTCCTTCCTCACCCTCTCCATTTCCACCACCTCCACTACCTCCATTGCCTGCATCGCCCTCTCCATCATCTCCACTACCCCTACAGCCATCACCACCGCCCTCACTACCTCCTCTCCTAGCGACCCCTATTCCATCACTTCCACCATCTTCACCGCTTTTGCCATCCCCTTCGCCATTATTGCTCGAGCCTGAGCAAGCTATACCGACACCTCCACCTTCACCTTTACCCCCTCCTACGCCTCCACCTTTGCCTTTACCCCAACTTACACCTTCTGAGCCTTTACCCACACCTTCCAAGCCTATTACCTGCACTTCTCCATCCCCTTCCACCCCACGGAGCGGGTGTGCGTTATCTTTGGTGCCCCTTGGGTCTGGTCCCCAGGGAGATAATGAGCCGAGCCAGGTTTCGATTATGCTTTTCAAGATTCAAGATGTCATTTGCCGCATGCAAATCTGGGTCCTAGTCCCTGGTTATTTTGGGGATAAAGAGCCTGCATTTTCAGAAATATTTGCTAAGAAGAGTTCCCTTGCACTAGTGCCAGTTTCTTCACAAGCAAGGCCGGTGGCAATCTCACTGCTCACCGGAGGATTCACTATCGATGTTGTTATTTCTCCTCGCTCCATGGTTATTCAGTTCACTGGCCAAGTGGGGTTCTCTACCCAGATGGTGCTCACTCATGCGGCCGCCAAGAGCCTGATGAATTCTATATGCAAGGGGCAGTTGGCCGTGTTTTCTACATTCTCTAAGGACATTCTGCATCTGTTATGCAATCTCCCTCGGTTTATTGGTATGTCGGCCACGTCAACGCTGCACATTACTCCCCCTCAGTTCTGTCCTGCTTTTCTGGTAAGGGAGTTATGCTTCGTGCCCAGTTGCCGAGTAAAGCTGCCGAATCTCCATGTTCTAGTGCCAAGAGATAAGACTCCATGGTTCCATGATACTCATCATCCTGAGGAGTCAGTTGCTCAAGAATGTCCACAGCATGTTAACACCGTGAGTCTAGGGGGCAACCGCCCTGATGAAGCTGCATATTCATAACCGGGCTAGGCCGTCTGCCAGGTGGGCCCGTTATTTAAGAAAGTATTGCAAGACAAGAAGCCCGAGTCCGCGCCAGGCGGAGTTGTTTCAAGAAGATTTCTGCCAAGAAGAGGTGGCGACATAAGTATAAAGGCCGTCAGTTGTGCATTCGAGGGTCCACTTCCTCCTCTCCTTCCTCCGTCCATTCATCTTTTCTTTTGCTCAGTTCTTATCATTGGGTGGTGTACCTTCCACCACCTGATTATATTTCTACCATCTTCTCCTGTCCTCACCATTCTAGGTCTCTGCCTATGTCCTCCTCTTCCCCTGATCCGGGGGCATCTTCTAGTTTTTCTCCCCGGATACATCCGGATTCTGCTTCTCATCCTTTTCCCCCGACCCTATTGGGGATTCCTTGCGCTCGTTCCCCGACCTTGTCGGGTGATTTTTCTGATCCTTCCCCAACTTTGTCAGGTGGTTTTCATTTCTTCTCCCCAACCTGGTCGGGTGTTTATGCTTCTTCTTCCCCGCCTTTGGCGGGTGATCGCTACTCTCCTTCTCCGACCATGTTGGATGATTCTTCTCCTCCTCTTTCTTCTCACTCATCTTCACCCTTTCAGGGTCACCACCCTTTTTCTTGCTATTTTCGAGGCTTTAGCCCGCCTTGATCTCAGTTAATCCTTGTTTATTATGTATCTGGTTCCTTGTTATCAGGGCCTCAGTGCCTTAACGAGGGAGTTCTAGCCCTCGTCTCTCTTCCTTTTTATCCCTTCTTCGTCCAGTATGATGTCTGCCACTCCTCTATGTCGAGGAATCCAATCCTTTACTATCCTTTCATCCTTTATCCTGACAAGCAAGGAAAACAAAGTTTGCGCTCCTCAAAGCTCGATGATCGAGATCGCTTCAGGATGCTGGTTTCCACGCCATGGATTTGCAAAGGTATCTTTATTTTGGGCAAGAAACGTGCTTTCATTTCCATTATTTCTATTATTTCTGCACATAATTTCTTAACATGATTGAGTGGCTTTAGGAGTCTTTGTTTAATTAGATCTTAACTTTGTGTCAAATAAAAAAGGTTATTTTCTGCAACATCCTTAGGCTGGTAATAGCTCCGCGCTGGGAGTCTAGTTTCTTTCCCCGATTGTTGAGGGTGACCTTTAGGCATGGGTTTTTCACACACTACACCGCAAGCCATAGTCGATCTCTCTTAGGCGCACCGTTGCTGCTTTGGCCATACTTTGGGTATGCACAAAGGTCTTTTCTTTTCTCTGCTCGGCCAAGTGCATGTGCAAGAGATGGATGGATAAGATAATCAACCTAGACACTCCCCAATATGAGAGAGGTCTCAAATAGGGGCAGTCTTGACCCTCAAAAGTGAGCTTTCATACTATATCTGGCCAATAAGGGCTACCAAAATGAGAAAATGAATCAATACAAAATTATGAATCAAAGGCATGGCAAGAGTGGCAGTACAGTTCCCCGTGGGACGTCATGAGCCCGGTCGCATGCGTGCCTAATAAATATGGGTCTAAAAATCAAAGACACAAAGCCCCGGTGCAACAGGTTATCTCTTTGAGGGGTAGTGCCCTGGAAGGAATTCGAGCCTTGATATCTCCCATCCTGCACGAAGCTTGTCTCCAATTTATCTTCTGCTTCTCCCTCTTAGGCTGGGTTGTATCCCGGGTATGGCCTTAGTAGGGGCACCGTTCTTTAGAAGCAGTTGGTTGTGGTAAGCCACCCTCACATCCACACCCTGCTTAAGGGAAGCCTTTAGTGAAAGGGGTAGGAACGTCAATCCCTAGCTAGTAGTTTGAGCCCGTCTTTAGGTGCTGCGGATTGCTATGTCAAAATCTAAAAAAAAAATCAAATATTAACAAAAATCTAAAAAAATCAAATATTTCAAAAACCTAAAAAAATCAAATATTTTAAAAAAATCTAAAAAATTAAATATTGTCAAAAATCCAAAAAAATCAAATACTTCAAACTTTCAAAAAAAAATCAAATATTTCAAAAACCTAAAAAATCAAATATTTCAAAAAATCCAAAAAAGAAATACTGTTGAAAATCTAAAAAACTGAAAAACATTACAAAAATTCAAAAAAATGTGTCCTTTTCATAAATTTGCATTTGTTTTAAGGACAGATACATAATCTGTTTGCTAAGTGTGCAGGTTGCAAGTACTCAGGCGTTCCTTGCTATATCTTTGTGCTCTGCCTCCTGTCCACATCTTTGATCTGTTCTTTCCTTCTTTGATCCACTCTCTCGATCTGTTCTGAAGCTCATGTCCTTCTCAGCTTTTGTTTGCAATGATCATATCTTTATGAGAGGGCTTTGCCTCACGATTATGAACCTGGCGGTTCTACTTCATTCTGATCTTGAGTTTTGATTGAAGGGCGTATTTGTTTATGTCTTTTGTCCCGCCGTGTCCTTGTCATGTGTTTATGTCCCACCGTGATCGCCACAAAAGGGGTGTAGATATATATTCCTTCCTTCCGCTCTCTCACCGATGGTCAAAGCGCATCAAGTATATGGAACAACGTGCGTTGAGCAAACCACGAGAGCGAGAGAAAGAAAATAAGATCGAGAGCAACGAAAAGAACCGTGATCGCCACCAAGATGCGGTACGTGATAGTCACGCCGTACCATGGAAAGGAAGGGGAGACACTCGCCTTGCTGCAACATCGGGAAGACGCGCGGTTGATGTAGAACCGCCTTAATCGACGCGCGGCCCTACGATAGACCGTTTGAGGATGCTTCCGAACATGCGGGAGAAGAACTCCTGGAGGACGAACGGCTTTAATGGGACCGCCTAAAGATGAAGAGCGGTGCAGAGAGAGCCGCTCATATCCTTGAACGGGCCTACACAAACCGCGCTAGTCCGCCACAACAAGAGTTACAAAAGGGGCTCACCTCCACCCTCTCCAGCCGGCTAGAGGGGATGGGCCTCGTGCTGATGAAGTGCTGACCTGCGAAACAGTACCAAGACACAGAAGGAACACCTAGATCAGAACTAAATGACGTAGTACGCGTTCACGTAAGAAGAATGAAGCATAATCAAAGGGAAAGGGGGATACCTGGGGGGTTTTAAACCCCTAGGGTGACAAAAACGTAGGTGGGTGTATGCATGGGGAGAAAAACAAGGTAAACGCAGAGAGAGAAGAATGCATGCAATAGACGATGAAGAAATCAGAAAATGACGCTATGACTCGACACACAGACTACTCCCTGAACTGGAGGCTCGTAAGGACATAGAGAGCCTCCCTCCTTGGTGCTAGGTCATTCTGAAATGCGGCAGGGCTTCGCCATCGACCCAAAATTTCCCCCCCTTTTTCAAGTCCGGCCACTAGGGTCTATTTATAGAGCTTAGAAAGCCAGCCCCGAAACTAGGGTTTAGAGGCATTTTCGGGTCGAACTTGCAAAAGATAACTCGTAGATAATATCCTTATCTTTCATCCAGACGAAACGGCATCAAAAATGGCGGATTATCCACGGAGAGATCGTTAAAACAAATCAGGGATAAAACCATGCACAAAAGGATGAAAATCTGTTAAAAAAACCTCCATCGAAGGGATGAACGGTCTAACGATAGACCGCTCACACCTTAAACGGTTATGTTCCGACCGTTCACCCTGTCGGTGGAAATGGAATTAAATCAGATAATTAGCCCAATTATCGCTCGAACAGATCGAAACGGCCGACGTTGGACCCTGAAGGATGAACGGTGCCTTGGCGATCGCTTCAACGTAGAACGGTCTAGAACAAGCCGTTTTAACCCTGTCGGTGATAATTCAAATATTTGGATAATTGTCTGAGGAGATTAGCACGCGTAGGACTCTGAGATATGGGAGGTTGACATTCGGCCGTCCATTAGTTTGAACGGGCAGAATAGGGCCGCACAAAAGCCTGTCGGTGAATATTAAGAAAATCCTCAGAAAATAACCAAAATGTGTGAACGGTCTGGGATTAACCGCCCTAGTTCTGAACGGCTGATGTTGGACCGTTCATGCTCTTGGATACTTGACTTTCATAAAATAGTTCAATTAATCAAAGCCAAGGTCCAATAAGCCTCGAATTGATACGGACTTACCAAGGAGGGAGGCTATCCATAAAATGGGCCCAGGACGTGCCACAAAAAATGGCCCAACGAATGATGGACAACTTAGGGCATCAATTAATGGGAGTAAGAGAAACGACTCAGCTTATCGGCGTAAAACGGGTGTCAACAGATGCCCCTCCTTAACGTCCTCTTTGCAGGGGAGCGAGCGGAGGTGACACGGAACGTGGAGACGAAGCGGAAAGTGTAGCGGGGTGGACCGGAAAAGCGTGCGTTAAGGTGAAACGACACCCGTTTTTTACCAACAAGCGATGAGAATCTTTCAGAAAACCTTGAACCGAGGTCAGGAGTAATTGACCGAAAGGCGACGCCAATCTGGAGTGACTAAACTAAACGAAACCAACTGATAAGACCAACCTCATGGGGGACACAATCCCGCGGTCCAATGAGGGGGCCACAAAAGAAAAATGCTAAAGCTCCAGACAGGGACCTTTTAATCAACCGGACCAAACGAATCGACCAAAGAAAACCTTCGAATTCAAAGTGGAATTAGTTTATCCTACTCGAACATCTGAACACACAGCTGACCATCACTTGACGGGACATTTCTTAAGCAACTATGGGGCATGTAAGCTCAAAAGGATGCGTGTGATGCATGTTGGGCTAAAAATAAAGGAAACTGTTAAAACAAATGCCAAGAAAGATTAAAATATAGAATATTCGAGAGTAGTATTGCTAAGCTGGGAATATCAGAGTCAAGATACCGTTCGCGACCACAGCGTGCGGATAGAACCGTCCTCCTCGTGACATCCCAACTTAACGGCCTATCCGAAGGTTAGGTACATGAGCCTGGATCATCATCATTTTTGTTGAAGGGGAACATCAGATCCTGGGACACGTAGGTAACCTGTCGGCTCTCGAAATAGCATAATATAATACCATATAATTAATGCAATAAGGGATTAGGGATAGAAGGCCATACCTGACTTACCTATGCAGGCGACAACGGCGAGACAGGCTGCAATGATGCTGCATAAGATGGTTAAGAGATGCATTTCCAAAGAAAATATCAATATTCATGATCTAAATACACCATCCAGATAAACGGTCTTATATCAACCGTGCAATATGCCAAATGGCCCTATGTTAACCGTTCGTGCGACGGGGAATATATATCTACACCCCTTTTGTGGCGATCACGAGTGCCGCCTCGGCCGCCTTGGCCCGCTCTACCATCCGAGTGAAGTCCGCATCCCGCTCGGCTCAGTCTGCTGGGGTCTGGACGGAGGAGGAAGAAGGAGCATCTGGTCCCGCCCTCTGAGCACCCTCGGCGCGCTGCATCCAAATACTCCAGGTCAGTCACAGGCATAATCGTAATCATATAGGACTGCATAATTTAAAGAGTCTAAGATTTAGAAAACTCACCAGTAGGGCCAGGGCTTGCCGGGCCTCGTCTCTCTCTCGGATGGTGGAGTGCAGGAGTCCCTGCAACTCTGCCACTCGTCCTGCAGGGTCGACCTACCTTTAAAAGCCCTTGTTAGTGCATCATTCATAAGCATAATAGACAAAGTTTAAGTTTAGAAGTCGTACCGGTCGGTGGGCGCCTCGGAACACCTGGTCCCGGTAGTGCCGTGCGTACGCAGTATAGTACGTGCTGTCGCTCTCTGCCCGGGCGGTCACCACTCGCCCTCGCGCAGCCCAGTCGGCGACCTGCTCGGCGTTCCTCGCTGTCCAGTCAAACGCCTCGCGGAGTCCCTGGGTCGTCCTCGTCACCCGTTCCCCCGCCTTCTCAGGCGCAGGGAACTCTACGGCCGGCTGATGGACCCCGATGGTCCTCATCACCAACCTGAAGTACAGTGGCTCCACCACATTCATGCAGTGAAGCCACACGTCCCGTCCAGAGAAGGCCAAGGCCTCGGTCACCCACGGCTGGCCCGCCGGGCTCTCCTCCGTGTAAGGAGTCCACTGTACATGCAAGGAATAGGAAACTGCATCAGCATCATAATCATGAAAAAATAGCATGTAATTAAAGAGTCTAAGTCTAGAAGCATACTGAGGTATACGGTAGAGTGTCCAGGTCATCCTGCAGCTCCCGGACCTGCCTCCTCAAGGCCATCATCTCCCGGGGTGCTGTCCACCTCCGTGCGATCGGTAGGAGCCCAGGGCGGGTCTCCTCGCCTCTACCCAACCCACGTAGGTGCACGTAGGCCCACACCTGTACCACAAGGTCATGTCAGCATTTAGCAAGCATATAGGGTTGCATAATTGAGTCTAGAGAAGAGAGTCACACCTGGAGTAAGGGGGAGAAGCCCCCAAGCATCGTCCAATGCGCCGTCGAACTGAGAGTGTCAAAGAGGAAGGCGAGGACCGCCGCTCCCCAAGCATAGTCACCTACGTACTCGAGCTCCTGGAGGAAAGGGAGGAAGCAACAGCTCATCACGTCCGCCCGAGTGGAGAAGAGAAGCCGCCCGAACATCAGCATCAGGAACCGTCTCAGCACTCTGTCCGCCTCAGGTCCCGATCCCGCAGCAACCCTCGGTCTCGCCAGCCCCACGAGCCGCTCCAAGTGCTCCTCCGGTCGCTCCCCGACCGCAACTCCCGCTCGTCGTAGACCCAGGCTGTCCTGGAGAGCAGCCTGGGGAAGGAGGGTCGACTGCCTCTCGGGGCGCCGCAGCTGTAAGCCGAGCAGCTCCCGTGCCATCCCCCGATAGTCAGGAAAAGTAGTCCCGCTAACCGGCTACCCGTGCACACGTAGGCCAGTGAGCCTGGCCATGTCCTCCAATGTAGGGACCATGTGCCCCCACGGGAAAAGGAACGTCCGACTCACTGGATCCCAGCGGTCGTGCAGGGCGTAGAGCAGAGCTGCGTCAAAGCGACACACCTCAATACTCAGGAAGGGGGCAAACCCCATGGCAGTCAACCGCTCCCTCTGGAAGTCCGGCAGTGCCAGATACACTGCACGGACCTGCAGCCAGGAGGTACGGGTCCTACGCTTCCCCTGCATTCATCCATCTCATTTATGTTAGTCATTTAATTTCATATTTTGTTTCATTTAAATAAATTCTCAAAGTCCAATTCTTGATTTGAAGAACGGTTACTCACGGACCGCTCGACAGACGAACGGCCTCTTTCGAACCGTTTTGTTTCTCAGGTTCCCCGTTTTGAACAGGCTATCCCTAACCGTTCTTATGTTGGACGGATTACCCTGCACCGTCTGTCTGCCCGTCTTCCTAAGGATAAACGGTCCACCTTTGGCCGTATGAATTGAGGATGGTCCTGTGAGAACCGTATTGTTTTGTCTTGGTTGCCTGTTTGAACGGACCTATATGGTCCGTTTTCTATTTGAACGGTGATAACCTCACCGTATATGTTTTTGGTGACCCGTTGGCTGTGTGAGTTTGAATGGCGCTCCCTAAGCCGTGTTTAGTTTAGGACGGACCTATGAGGACCGCATTGTTTTCCGTGCGGTTTCTGTTGAACCGTTTCACTATCGCCGCCCCCGACGACGGTGAACGCCCCCCAGCCGGCTGGGAGACCGCCATGGCCCCCTAAACCGACCTCTAAGCGCCTCTCCACCCCCAAGAAAGCCCCTAAGCTAGCATGCATTAAACGAAATTAAAGAAAATGAGGGGCGGGGAGGCCTACCTCGGCATCACGAGGTTTCTTCTCCCTCCTCGCCGGCGTGCCTCCTTCCTCGGCTCCGGCGATGTCGTCGTCTCCGGCCGCAGCGTCCTCTTCGGCGACGACGATGGCTAATGTTAGGGTGCTAGACCTGGATACAGAGGGGGGTGAATGTATCCCTCTAGAGAATATGGCCCAATTTTTAAAAACTAAGGCTCAGATATGCGGAATTAAAACTAATGAGCTTTCCAAGATGAAATGATAAGGCAATCAAATGAACAAACAGTGGGCCTGCAACACTGTAGCCACCTGATCAACCAGAATCAAATGTAGAGTAAAACAACCCAAACACATTTAACAGAATATAATGCTTAAAAATAACTCTCTAGATAATGCAACAGGCCAAACATGCACAACCTGTGAATGGGAGGTAGAAGATATGGAGCTAATGCAAGGCAAACCACTGCACAGATAATTTTTAGGTGGTTCGGTCCTCCATACCTACATCCACCCCTCACTCCCAACCGGAGTGAGGCTTCCACTAGTAACACTAGCACAGCAGACTCAGTCTGCAACAAATGCTGTCAAACAGCTTGACCAGGGGAACAGCCTCCCCTCTTCCTCCAACCGGAGGGAACCCACAAGCAGCACCCAGCTACTTGCAACCGGAGATCAAATCTCCCTTCTCCTGACCCACCAGGAGGAATCCACAAGTAGCATCCAGCTACTACCAACCGGAGATCAAATCTCCCTTCTCCTGACTCACCAGGAGGAATCCAACCCCAACAGGGCAATCGGAAGAATCACAAAGAAATGTAAACAAAACTAAGAAAAGGAAAAATACAGCAATCAGAAAACTGTAGCTATGGTAGCACAACAGTGGCTCTCAACTAGAGCTAACTGAGATGGATATGATCCACGAAATAGCAGGAACAAATATTCAAGTAGCTTTGCTTCTCTTCTCACTCTACTCGAGCTCTCTATCTCTTTCTTTCTCTCTTCTTTCTCTTATGCTCCTTCTCTTTTCTCTCTTTTCTTTTCCTTTCTTTTTCTGGATCGTGGAATCTCTCACTCTTCCTCTACTTTTGTCGATCACGATCAGTCCCCTTCAGACAGAGGAGTCTTCCTTATATATCAGCAGCGATTAGGGCGACATGCGCTCTCCACGATTCCCGCCAAGAGACCTCAGTCCACGTGTCAGCATCCTAGTACCTCGTCTATCCTGGGATCACGACCCAGTCACCTCGGATCACGTGCCCTTCATTATCACGTTCAGCAACTACTGTCTGGTGGCGTCAACTCACTTGCTCCTAAAGGTTGACGCAGCCTTCAAGGGCATTCTACCAGCAAGATTTAAGTCTGCTGCGTTGACTCTATCAGCCTGCTGCGTTGACGCATTGATACATTCCAGCGAGTAACCAGCTTAGCCTTTTAACTGCTGCGTCGACGCTTCCAACCCGTGGCGTTGACGCATTGATGATTCAGTGATCAAGTCTTCAGCAGATGGGCGTGCTGCATTGACGCTCTCATCATGCTGCGTTGACGCATTGCTGTTCCAGCAGCTGAAACTTGAGTGGCTTCAGCCTTCTTGCGTCAAGGAGTGCGTTGACGCATTGTGCAGCTGCATCCACCCTCTGGTCACCTTGTCGTTCCATCAAGCTGCTGCGTCGACCCAACGAGCTGCAGCATCGACGCTTCCAAGGTACTCCAGAGGTTGCAAGGAGATATTTGAACTGCTGCGTCCACGCTGCCAGTTGGTGGCGTTGACGCACGAACATGTATTTCAAGCCTGTCTTGCCTTATATATTGGCGTCTCTTAAGCCGCTGCGTCAACGCTGCTTCATTGTGGCGTTGACGCATCGACCACCCTGCATCCTTTTGTTCCTGTTAAACATTCATTAAAAAGTTAAGTGTCTATAACACTTATCTTATCGTTGTCATCATCAAAACCAGGAGTACAACAATCTCCCCCTTTTTGATGATGGCAACTCTGGACTGTTTTAAGGATGAGACATCAACCAAACGCATGGACAGGTATCTAAGATTCAAGTATCTAAGATTCAAGAAGCTTCATTACATTGTATCACAGTTGTATCACAGGTAAATTATATGCTATAATTTATCAATGCGTTTGTCATTACAAAAGGAACTCTTTTCTCCCCCTTTGACATCATCATGAAGGGGGCAATATGTGATCTGGCACAAGGCCTCAATTGAAATATCTGGCATGACTAGAAGAAGATCCGCGAGCCCTTGATGGTTGACTTGGTGGTTGACGTGGAGTGGTAGATTGATCTCTGCCCAGCAACGTGCGAATGTCTTGAGATATAGCAGCTAAGTCATGTTGCAGTGTGGTCTTCACATGTGCAATTGCAGAGGACATATCATCAGATTTTTTCAGTTGAGGTTCAAGAGATTTGAGTGTGTCAGTCACAGTGTCAATCTTACCTAAAAGAACCTTGATGCATTGAGGAAGTGCATTGACAGGACTCTTGAGGGTTTCAACACCTATCCTCACATCATAACATATATCAATAACCTTTGCAAAGGATTGACAAAATGAAGATTGGGTGCTGTGCACGTCGCTCACTAGAGTTGAGAGTTTGTCAAGAAGAGCTGATATGTTTTTCAAGACAGACCTTATGGCTTGATCAGATAGCATCTTGGAGAGTAGGAATTTTTGCCACTCGGATAAGACAGAGACTTCAAATTGTATAACCCGAGCAGTCAATTTGTTGAGATGAAAATTTGTAAACTCCATTAGCTTGTCCATCTTTGCATCCTGACGTTGCAGCATCATAGACATGTGAGCAAACATCTCTTCAACAGTGGCTGGTGGTGGAGCTGCATCAGAAGTTGGAGAGGTTCTTCTATAAACTTTAATGGCTCCAGACGTAGATGGTTCTACTATAGGTACAGAGCCACTCGGTTCCTCAGAAGCCTCAAAAAATTGCTCTCCTCTCATGGAGTTGTCCTCTGGCATGTCTTCACTCACCACAGGTGGAATCGGTATTTCTGCTCTGTGCACTTGACCATCATCCATAGTGGTTGTTCTTGATGCCTGACCGATCTCTGATGGAGCTGATTTCTGACTAGGAAGGGTTCTGACAGCCTTACCATCAATGACCTCAAAACCCATAAACTTTTGAATATAAGAAAGTGTGTACACATTCCCTCGAGGGATGATAATTTTCTTCTCAGGGCCAAAGTCTACACCAACTTTCCGAAAAATAGCAGTTAATGGGGCAGCATAAGGAAGGGTTCTGGACTGAGATAGACATGACCCCATAGTTTGAATAGCTACATCCGGCAGGGAAATCTGTATTCTCTTCAGCATACAGTAGAGAAGAAATCTTTGCATCTCTGTCACCCTTTCTCTTCCACTGCTCTGTGGTGTGATCATGGAGGTGCAAATGTGGTGTAGCAGTCTATTTAACGAAGGGAAATGATTGGCTTTGAGACTGCCTAGGTAGGTTTCCCTGACATCGGAGTGATTACTGGGTTTCTCAGTCAAGAGCTCATACGCTTCGTGTGCATCATATTCAAAATCATGCAGCTGAACTCCTACCTTAGGAACCTTCCATGCTCTGGCAAGCAGCTTATCTGTGATTTCGAAACTGACACCTCTAACACTGGGTGTGAGTTTTGGAACAGTAGGTTCATACTTTAAGTTTTGGTAGAACTCTCTGACCAAGGTGGGGTAGTAAGTCTTGTGTGTTGAGACAAACGACCACCAGCCCTGATGGTCCAGTGTAGGAAACAACTGAGGAAAAACTTCGAGCATATTATGATCAGTAGCATCAACGTACCGAGAAATAAGAACCTTCAGAGGTTCTTCCACGGTGACTGTACGCGAGCTACCTGCATCTTTCTGACCGGTTGCAGAACCTGAAGATAAACCCTTCCGCTTCTCTTTTCTGACTGCTGATGCCTTTAACCTTTTGGTTGGCGACTTGGATCGCGTGGACCTGTCTCCTTCCTTCTTCCCTTTTCGCGAGCTACTTGAGAGTGGGACTCCATTGTGCCTCTTGCTGCTTCTGAGCCTCCTGGTTGTTTCTCTGCCCTCTGCTTCCCTTTTTGAGTGGATGCTGGAGAATCCATGGCACGGAGATGAATCGAACAGGAGAGAGAGCTGTGAGGATTTTTGGGGGACACGAGAGGTCGAACGACAAAAGGGTTTTGGAAAAGGTGAAGAAGAGCAGCGGTCACATTTCGCTTTTAAAGAGACTTCGAGGACCCTTTTAGTGAACGGTTCAGCCGGTTCAAGTGGGTGAACCGGGTAAAAAAAAATTGAATAAGAGGCAATGCGTGGACGCAAAGGGGGCATTGCGTTTACGCAGTGAGGCATATGTGAACAGAAAACACAGGATTAGTAGCCAGAGAGGCATAATGCGTTGACGCCAATGTGACATTGCGTCTACACAGTGATACAGATAGGAATGAGATTCTCCCCCTTAAGCAGCATGATGCATCTAATAATGAAACTCCCCCTCACTAAATGGAGCCTATGAAAAGAATGAGAAGGGAATCACAGTGACAATCAAAGAAAAATTCTGTTCAGAGAAGTCAAGAACAGTGAGCACAGGTATTTCAGATCGGCTTCACATGGAAGAAATTTAATTGGATTCTCAAGGGGATATTAATCTCATAAATCCAAAACATGTCTTCAAAGTCTTCCATTATAAGAGCTTATGAATGAACTTTATTAACAGCGTGGTTTAATCATGATGTATGTAGAGTTCATCAATAAAATTCTGTATTAATATCTAAACCCATGGTTTAATAAAAGTGAACCAAGCCCTCATACTTATCTTGCTTAAACACCCTTTCTCTTACACAATCGAATTTATTGACTTCTTTTGGAATTACATGCACCAGTATTGAAATCAAGCAGATATGAAGTCATATGAACTTGTCCAGGGTTGTAGCAATTTGATTTTATCATCAATATTCAAATAATTCAATTTGTTCAATAACTCTTCATGCTACTAATTTTATGAACATTCTAGTTCAGTGCACACCTTGTGGCTGAGGGATATACCTTGATCAGAGGCCAATATCCTTAAGCACTTAGTGTGACTAACTGTCATGCTGATATGAACAGAGATAGCGTTTACACATCATGACACACTCCAAGTCATTTCTGGATGCATGAGTTCTATTTCTCAGTGTGCATGCCATTGCTCTGCCTGATTTAGCAATCAATTTTTATTTTGCAGAGTTAACTAGGTACCTCATGACACAGTCCTTTGGACATGTGTTTCTCAGTGACCAAAGTCATTGCTCTGACAGAAATTACCATTTAGACACTTCAGAAGGATTCATTTGCTTCAGATCAATAATAATTCCATGTACTTAACCAATTAAAGTCATGTATTCAATAGTGCAGATTTCAGAAGATTTTACAAGACAATGCATGAGACAGATGGTTAAGGTTTATTTGACATGATTCAGATATGTTAAGAGATTTTAAAGTCAAACTCCTTGAATACATTAAAGCTTAAACCACATGAGTTATTTCAGACATTCATAACAACATATAATAGAAGATTTCTAGTTCAAGATTTTTCAGATTTATGATCAGGATAACCCATTGAAATCTACAAGAAAGACTGATGGAATTCAGAAACCAGATGATACCAATTAGAGACTTAAGGCTTTCAAGAATGTGTTCGAGATCTGTCAGCAAAGTCAATGAGGAAGGATATGCAATGAAATGGCTGCATGTATGCAAGGAGAAGTTTTCAACAGAGGAAGATATAACTCAACGTTCCACTAAGGGACAGCTGCATCAACTTAGTCACATTGCAGCGTCAACTCATCCAACTATCCCGGTTAAACAGAATAGTGCTGTTTCCAAAAGCAGATGCCCACTGCGTTAACTCCGTCCCGTAGCTCCGTCAACTCATCCAACCAGCCAGAGACACTTTTACACAAAGGGTTTTTCAATGAAGCAGCCTCAAGCATCGACCCCATCCTCATACAACGTTAACTCATTCATTCAGCCAGCAGCTTCATCTCAGTCCGTTAAAACATCATTTAGCCAGAGATCTCCAACCCAAGCTAACTTCCCTTTTGATTATGCATGAACGGAAATATGAATGCCAATAAGATAAATATCATGCTGAATTCTCGTTCAATATGAATTGATTGACAGAAGGATAATCATAACAAGCAAGGAAAGCAATACTCCCCCTCAGAGCAAGCAATGTTTGCCATGGAACACTGAACATTATTTTGATTCTCAGAAGCAAGTTAATTCTAATGTCTAAGCAGACAATTCAGTATGAGCATTGAGAGATATGAATACTCATAGAGTGCATGAATTGACAATCATGCATGAATCACAATAAACAAGATATGCAATACATTTGAGAATAGGAAATGCAGGGAATTTACCTGAGAGATTTAATATGGGGTTTTTCTTCTTGAGTGCCTTGGTTTATTAACCCCTTTTATTCCATCCAAGGCACACCTGCTAGACACCTTCCTATTTTCCACTAGCAAGAGCCCAAGTGGTTTTGGGTCTTGCATAGTAATTGGCCCCTTTTGGGACTGCCTGCATCTTTTTCTGTGCCAAATAGTCATCAGAGTTCATGATAGAACAGTTATGCATTGAGTGCCCAATTTGTCCACAGTAATGACATGAGTTAGCAGATTTCAAATTCTTCTTATGTAAATTACTGTTGTTATGAAATTTATTGGCAGAGAGAGAGTTCTGCTTACTAAGATGACAGCCAGATGTACCATATTTTAATTTTGATTTGTGCACATTTTTATTTACATGAATTCTATGTGCATATGCATGAAAGTTTCTGTTGACAGGATAAAAACTCTGTTTGCCAGGTACAGTTTTGGAACTGGATTTTCTACTCTGTGCATGCCAGCATTCAATGGCCTTGTGCCCAAACTTGTTACAGTTAAAATATTTGACATGCTGGTTCAGAGAAGCAGCTTTGTTTATATTAAGAACATGTTGGTTAGCATAAGATTTAGCTTGATGTGAGAATGGTTTTCTCTTACCATTTGCAACCCAACATTGAGCAAAGGTGTGGCCTAATCTACCACAATGAGAGCATTCAGTTTTCTTTGAATGAACAGCAAGATATTTCCTAGCATTCATCATTTCTGCATTCAAATCATCCAGTTCTTTTAGTCTACATTCATGCATCAAATGTCCAATTCTATGACAGTAATAACATGACATTTTCTTTTTCTTAACTTCATGATTTCTGACATGAGTTTTCCTGTTAGCATGAGATTTAAAAACAGGATGCATTGAAGTAGCAGAAGCCATTTTGTTCTTTCCTTTTTGTTTTTCAGTTGGCTTCAGAATTCTTTGAGCAGCAAATTGAAACACTAAAGGATTGGCTGAACTAGCAGAGGCAACATTTGGAACAGCTGAAGTTTGAATCTTATTTTCAAAACTCTTTTTCTTTGTTGGGTTATAGCCCAACCCTTCTTTTTGAAAATTGACTTTAACACCTAGCAGTTTATCTAGATTTTCTTGACCATGAACAAATTTGGACAAGGAATTTTTTAAGTCAGGAATTTCATTTTCCAAGGAGGTGATTTGTAGCTCATAGCTGGTGATTTCTTGCTCACTGTAATTCACACATTCAGTTAACACCTTGTTAGCAGTTTTATATTTTTCAATTTCTTGTTCCAGATTGCTCAATTTTTCAGGAGTTTCAATACAGACCGTTTTTCCTTTTTCTAAGGTTAGAAGTCTCTCAGACATTGCACTATTTAACAGCTTCAAATTTTCAATTTCTTCCTTGAGCTTATCATTTTGAACCAATTCATTTATTAGAAGCTGGTCTTCTGAGTTGACTTCATACTTTCTTCCATTTTCAGTTTGTTTCATTTCTCTTTGTTGTGTTTCACACTCTTTCTGTAATTCTATGTTTACAGACTTTATGGCATTCATTTTTTCAATCAGCAAATCATTCTCTTGTTTGAGTTTCTCAATTTCTTTATCATTTCCTTTAGCAGATTGTTTTAGAGAATCATTTTCAGATTTCAACTTGCTTAGTTCTGAGTTAACAGAATCCTGATTCTTTTTCTTTAGCAATTTAACTTGACTCTCAAGCTCACGAATTTCAGATATAGAATCATCATTTGTTTGTTTCAATTTTAAGCAATTTTGACATGAAGAGGAATTTACACTGTTTAACCTAATACCCTTTTTCAGTTTCTTATGTTCCCTTTTTAATTTTTCATATAGCCCCAACAAGTCAGCATAAGTATTTTCCCAATCATCTGAAGTATAGTTTTGAAAGGGATTTATCTCATTATCATCATCTTCATCTTGACTGCTGCCTTGATTTTGTCTGTCTGCCATCATGCAGCTGTCCTCATTTGCCCTGTGAACTTTCTTCAGCATATCCAAGATGTCTTTAGCGGACCTGCAATCATGAAAACAAGACCATAGAGCTCTATCAGTAGCTGCTTTCATCAGATTAAAGGCTTCCTGATTTTCTCCGTCCTTTGATCTGTGTCTGTCGGTCCATTTGGACACTTTTGTAGGTAAGGTGTGAGGACCTTGTGAAATTAATTTCCACAGATCAGGATTAACAGCATTAACATAAACATGGAGAGCGGCGTGCCAATGAATAAAATCAGGACCACTAAAGACGGGTGGAGGAGCCATTGAAACAAATAGGAAGTAGATTCAATGCAACAGGAATAATGATTCACTAAAATAAATTAGCACCTAAGACAGCAAGATCGGATCTGCAGGTCGCTAGACCTTCTAAGCAGACACCGCTCTCATACCAATTGTTAGGGTGCTAGACCTGGATACAGAGGGGGGTGAATGTATCCCTCTAGAGAATATGGCCCAATTTTTAAAAACTAAGGCTCAGATATGCGGAATTAAAACTAATGAGCTTTCCAAGATGAAATGATAAGGCAATCAAATGAACAAACAATTGGCCTGCAACACTGCAGCCACCTGATCAACCAGAACCGAATGCAGAGTAAAATAACCCAAACACATTTAACAGAATATAATGCTTAAAAATAACTCTCTAGATAATGCAACAGGCCAAACATGCACAACCTGTGAATGGGAGGTAGAAGATATGGAGCTAATGCAAGGCAAACCACTGCACAGATAATTTTTAGGTGGTTCGGTCCTCCATACCTACATCCACCCCTCACTCCCAACCGGAGTGAGGCTTCCACTAGTAACACTAGCACAGCAGACTCAGTCTGCAACAAATGCTGTCAAACAGCTTGACCAGGGGAACAGCCTCCCCTCTTCCTCCAACCGGAGGGAACCCACAAGCAGCACCCAGCTACTTGCAACCGGAGATCAAATCTCCCTTCTCCTGACCCACCAGGAGGAATCCACAAGTAGCATCCAGCTACTACCAACCGGAGATCAAATCTCCCTTCTTCTGACTCACCAGGAGGAATCCAACCCCAACAGGGCAATCGGAAGAATCACAAAGAAATGTAAACGAAACTAAGAAAAGGAAAAATACAGTAATCAGAAAACTGTAGCTATGGTAGCACAACAGTGGCTCTCAACTAGAGCTAACTGAGATGGATATGATCCATGAAACAGCAGGAACAAATATTCAAGTAGCTTTGCTTCTCTTCTCACTCTACTCGAGCTCTCTATCTCTTTGTTTCTCTCTTCTTTCTCTTATGCTCCTTCTCTTTTCTCTCTTTTCTTTTCCTTTCTTTTTCTGGATCGTGGAATCTCTCACTCTTCCTCTGCTTTTGTCGATCACGATCAGTCCCCTTCAGACAGAGGAGTCTTCCTTATATATCAGCAGCGATTAGGGCGACATGCGCTCTCCACGATTCCCGCCAAGAGACCTCAGTCCACGTGTCAGCATCCTGGTACCTCATCTATCCTGGGATCACGACCCAGTCACCTCGGATCACATGCCCTTCATTAGCACGTTCAGCAACTACTGTCTGGTGGCGTCAACTCACTTGCTCCTAAAGGTTGACACAGCCTTCAAGGGCATTCTACCAGCAAGACTTAAGTCTGCTGCGTTGACTCTATCAGCCTGCTGCATTGACGCATTGATACATTTCAGCAAGTAACCAGCTTAGCCTTTTAACTGCTGCGTCGACGCTTCCAACCCGTGGCGTTGACGCATTGATGATTCAGTGATCAAGTCTTCAGCAGATGGGCGTGCTGCGTCGACGCTCTCATCATGCTGCGTTGACGCATTGCTGTTCCAGCAGCTGAAACTTGAGTGGCTTCAGCCTTCTTGCGTCAAGGAGTGCGTTGACGCATTGTGCAGCTGCGTCCACCCTCTGGTCACCTTGTCGTTCCATCAAGCTACTGCGTCGACCCAACGAGCTGCAGCGTCGACGCTTCCAAGGTACTCCAGAGGTTGCAAGGAGATATTTGAACTGCTGCGTCCACACTGCCAATTGGTGGCGTTGACGCACGAACATGTATTTCAAGCCTGTCTTGCCTTATATATTGGCGTCTCTTAAGCCGCTGCGTCGACGCTGCTTCATTGTGGCGTTGACGCATCAAGCACCCTGCATCCTTTTGTTCCTGTTAAACATTCATTAAAAAGTTAAGTGTCTATAACACTTATCTTATCGTTGTCATCATCAAAACCAGGAGTACAACAGCTAAGTCCTCCATCGTCACCCCGGGTGTGCCCTCCTCCTCGGACAGCCGTGGTAATGGCGGTGGCGACGACGAAGGTGAACCCTCACCGGTGATGGGTGGCCGTGCGGTGTGAGGCTGGCTCCTCGTCATGGGGGGTGCTGTGAGATCGAGAGAGGGAGGGAGGTTGAGAAAGAGAGAAAGAGAGGATGGGCGTTTGAGGCCTTGTGCCCCTTCGTCCCTTCCACCGTTGGTTACGGTGGAGGGAGACGAGGGGGTTTCTTTTTTTCGAGGTTGCAGAGAAGAACGGTCTATCGTTAGACCGTTCATCATTTGAACGGTCCATCCATAATCGTATGTCTCTCTTGACCATTAATTTTAAGTCGGTTGAAATTCTGGGCCCGAGCGGTTCCCATTGAGCCGTTCCTTTTAAAACGGTGTGTACCCGACCGTTCATCACTGGCAACCGGTCCTGAAAGATCTGTTCGAAGGTCAGGTAAGAATGGTTAACATAGGGCCATTTGGAATATTGCACGGTTGATATAAGACCGTTTATCTGGATGGTGTATTTAGATCATGAATATTGATATTTTCTTTGGAAATGCATCTCTTAACCATCTTATGCAGCATCATTACAGCCTGTCTCGCCGTTGTCGCCTGCACAGGTAAGTCAGGTATGGCCGTCTATCCCTAATCCCTTATTGCATTAATTATATGGTATTATATTATGCTATTTCGAGAGCCGACAGGTTACCTACGTGTCCCAGGATCTGATGTTCCCTTTCAACAAAAACGATGATGATCCAGGCTCATGTACCTAACCTTCGGATAGGCCGTTAAGTTGGGATGTCACGAGGAGGACGGTTCTATCCGCACGCTGTGGTTGCGGATGGTATCTTGACTCTGATATTCCCAGGTTAGCAATACTACTCTCGAATATTCTATATTTTAATCTTTCTTGGCATTTGTTTTAACAGTTTCCTTTATTTTTAGCCCAGCATGCATCACACGCATCCTTTTGAGCTTTCATGCCCCATAGTTGCTTAAGAAATGTCCCGTCAAGTGATGGTCAGCTGTATGTTCAGATGTTCGAGTAGGATGAACTAATTCCACTCTGAATTCGAAGGTTTTCTTTGGTCGATTTGTTTGGTCCTGTTGATTAAAAGGTCCCTGTCTGGAGCTTTAGCAATTTTCTTTTGTGGCCCCCTCATTGGACTGTGGGATTGTGTCCCCCATGAGGTTGGTCTTGTCAGTTGGTTTCGTTTAGTTTAGTCCCTCCAGATTAGCGTCGCCTTTCGGTCAATTACTCCTGACCTCGGTTCAAGGTTTTCCGAAAGATTCTCATCGCTTGTTGGTAAAAAATGGGTGTCGTTTCACCTTAACGCCCGCTTTTTCGGTCCACCCCGCTACACTTTCCGCTTCGTCTCCACGTTCCGTGTCACCTCCGCTCGCTCCCCTGCAAAGAGGACGTTAAGGAGGGGCATCTGTTGACACCTGTTTTACGCCGATAAGCTGAGTCGTTTCTCTTACTCCCATTAATTGATGCCCTAAGTTGCCCATCATTCGTTGGGCCATTTTTTGTGGCACGTCCTGGGCCCATTTTATGGATAGCCTCCCTCCTTGGTAAGTCCGTATCAATTCGGGGCTTATTGGACCTTGGCTTTGATTAATTGAACTATTTTATGAAAGTCAAGTATCCAAGAGCATGAACGGTCCAACATCAGCCGTTCAGAACTAGGGCGGTTGCTCCCAGACCGTTCACACATTTTGGTTATTTTCTGAGGATTTTCTTAATATTCACCGACATGCTTTTGTGCGGCCCTATTCTGCCCGTTCAAACTAATGGACGGTCGAATGTCAACCACCCATATCTCAGAGTCCTACGCGTGCTAATCTCTTCAGACAATTATCCAAATATTTGAATTATCACCGACAGGGTTAAAACGGCTTGTTCTAGACCGTTCTACGTTGAAGCGGTCGCCAAGGCACCATTCATCCTTCAGGGTCCAACGCCGGCCGTTTCGATCTGTTCGAGCGATAATTGGGCTAATTATCTGATTTAATTCCATTTCCACCGACAGGGTGAACGGTCGGAACATAACCGTTTAAGGTGTGAGCGGTCTATCGTTAGACCGTTGACCGCTCATCCCTTCGATGGAGGTTTTTTTAACAGATTTTCATCCTTTTATGCATGGTTTTATCCCTGATTTGTTTTAACGATCTCTCCGTGGATAATCCACCATTTTTGATGCCGTTTCGTCTGGATGAAAGATAAGGATATTATCTACGAGTTATCTTTTGCAAATTTGACCTGAAAATGCCTCTAAACCCTAGTTTCGGGGCTGGCTTTCTAAGCTCTATAAATAGACCCTAGTGGCCGGACTCGAAAAAGGGGGGGAAATTTTGGGTCGACGGCGAAGCCCTGCCGCATTTCAGAACGACCTAGCACCAAGGAGGGAGGCTCTCTACGTCCTTACGAGCCTCCAGTTCAGGGAGTAGTCTGTGTGTCGAGTCATAGCGTCATTTTCTGATTTCTTCATCGTCTGTTGCATGCATTCTTCTCTCTCTGCGTTTACCTCGTTTTTCTCCCCATGCATACACCCACCTACGTTTTTGTCACCCTGGGGGCTTAAAACCCCCCAGGTATCCCCCTTTCCATTTGATTATGCTTCATTCTTCTCACGTGAACGCGTACTACGTCATTTAGTTCTGATCTAGGTGTTCCTTCTGTGTCTTGGTACTGTTTCGCAGGTCAGCACTTCATCAGCACGAGGCCCATCCCCTCTAGCCGGCTGGAGAGGGTGGAGGTGAGCCCCTTTTGTAACTCTTGGCGTGGCGGACTAGCGCGGTTTGTGTAGGCCCGTTCAAGGATACGAGCGGCTCTCTCTGCACCGCTCTTCATCTTTAGGCGGTCCCATTAAAGCCGTTCGTCCTCCAGGAGTTCTTCTCCCGCATGTTCGGCAGCACCCTCAAACGGTCTATCGTAGGGCCGCGCGTCGATTAAGGCGGTTCTACATCAACCGCGCGTCTTCCCGGTGTTGCAGCAAGGCGAGTGTATCCCCTTCCTTTCCAAGGTACGGCGTGACTATCACGTACCGCATCTTGGTGGCGATAACGGTCCTTTTCGTTGCTCTCGGTCTTATTTTCTTTCTCTCGCTCTCGTGGTTTGCTCAACGCACGTTGTTCCATATACTTGATGCGCTTTGACCATCGGTGAGAGAGCGGAAGGAAGGAATATATATCTACACCCCTTTTGTGGCGATCACGGTGGGACAGGAAATCTTGATTTGGAAATGTCCTGCACCGTGATCAAGTAAAAGTAAAAGTTTTGTTCAATTATTGTGCATTCATACTTATATGTGGATGTGTTAGCGCTCTGAATATATTACTCGCTTGCGGCGTACTAGCCGACTGTTCATGTTCCTGAATATCTTCTGATGTATACATATGGCTCATGGTGTGACACTCTGAGTTGTTGGGTGTACCCAAGTGCCTAGAGATGTGAAACTTACAATGGCCAGGCACCTGCAGAAAAAGAGAGTTGAGATGCAACAAAAGGGAAAAAAGTAGAAAAGAGATGAAGCGGCGGTTAGCGGAAGAGCAGGCGGCAACGACGAGGATGAATGTGCATGGACACCCAGTGACGAAGACCAACAAGCGCGTACTGACCAGCCTAATGTGTATGTCACGGTAAATGATCCATATGAAGCGCAGTTTCATAAGGCAGTACGTCAGAGTAGAGATTACACAAGACATCCCGAGGAGACGAGAGTGCGAAGCTGCGAGGTGGCAAGGATTAGAGCATCAGGTAGTGGTGGTTCATCTACTACTCGACAACCACGGGGCATTAGAAGTTTTCTCACTGGTGACTCGGGTTCACAAAGAAAGAGGACACAATCGATCAACATTGAAGATGTAGAGCCCGGTGCACTATCCCGAGAGCATGGCAAGCAAACGAGGATGGACGATGCATATAGCCAGAAGGGACCAAAATGAAAACTTGGACAGGCCGTCGCAAAATGGTGGCACCACGTGGGACTGCCTTTCAATGCGGCCAACAGCCCTAACTACAAGCCAATGTTTCAGGAAGCACAAGTTCTTGGGTTACACGTGCAACCACCTACATCGAGAGAGTTGGCCACATATATCTTGATGAACAAGTTGCTGAGATCAAGAGTTATGTGGACTCATTCAAACAGAAATGGTCAAAGTATGGAGTTACACTAATGTGTGATGGATGGTCAGGTATCACTAAAAGTAGCCTGATCAACTTCCTTGTTTATTGTGACAGACATGTATTCTTTCACAAATCAGTGGATGCGTCAGGTCAAGTCCACAGTTATCAATATATTTTATCATTGATGGAATAAGTGATGACCAAGATCGAGGAGGAGTACATTGTTCAAGTGGTGACAGACAATGGCTTGAACTATAAGAAGGCTGGGGAGGAGCTGATGAGGACCAAACGACACATTTTCTGGACCCCCTGTGTAGCACACTATATAGATCTGATGCTCAAAAAGATTGGCCAGCTTCGTGTAGTCAAATCTGTGGTCAAGGTGACACAAGAGGTCACGAAATATATCTACAACCACACACTTGTATTGGCATGGATGAGAGAGCATTATGGCGGCAAACTGTTGAGGCCTGGCATCACACGATTTCCCACCAACTATATCATATTGCAGAGCCTTCTGAAGCACAAGGATGAATTGAAGCAAATGTTTAGGGCTGAGCCTTGGCTGAGTTCCTCTTTTACCGCTTCACGTGAAGGAGGGGAGGTCGAAGGGATTGTCAACACCATTAACTTTTGGGATAGAGTCAAGATATTAGTTTCATTGATAGAGCCACTGTATGAGATACTGAGATGTGTGGATGGGGATAGAGTACCAACTATGGGGTTGTGTACAGTAAAATTGAAACTGCAAAGCAGAAGACTCTTGCAATGTCCAAGAAATATGGACCCTTAGATATTGTGGAGGATAGATGGGACAGGCAAATGAGCCGCGATCTTCACATTTGAGGTAATTGATAACGCGAAAGTTTATTGTTTAAACACGCGTATCAATCTTAAAAATTTCAACTCACACTAGATGAAAGAGAGATGTAATATGGTGGCGAGAAGGGTCGAATCCATAGGGAAGAAGAGATTTGTAGACTTAAAAACCTTGGAGTCCTTTAGAAAACACTTGTCATTTTACTTTACTTAAAGAAAATTGTGAAGTGTTGAACAAACCAAACACTTAATTAAAAACACCTATGACTCTGCGCCTATGCTATAGAAAATAATTACATGAAGTGAAAAGAAGAGATAGAAGAAGGATGTAGAGAGGGAAGAAGATCAAGAACTATATCAAAGGAATAACTCTTTTCATTAACTTAAAAGAAAGAGTACATGAAGTACAAGATAAGCTTACAACAAGGATGTGACGAGATTACAATGAAGTAAAATAAAACTAAAGCAATAAAAATAAAAAGAGCCTGAGATATGAAGATGGTAGCAGCAATGGTGATGACGGCGCCGTCCTCTCTTGGCCTTGGATCACGAATCACCTTGCGGAAGATGTCGTCTACGTCGGGAGAAATTCACCTTCATCATTAAAGCCGCCTTTAGAGGGTGAATAACTTTGAAACCAAGATGAATTAGGAGATGCCTAAGAAGAAGAAGTTGAAAATAAGAAAGAGAGAAAGAACTTTCATGAAGAACTCAGAGAGAAAAAAAGAGCAAAAGGGCTTCAAAATGGAGGAATAATAGAAGCTACCACCTCGGATGAACAGTACAATCATAGGACAGCAAGTTTAAAATGGGAAATAACTTAAAATCCCGAAATAATTAGAAGATGATGCAGAAGAAGAAGTTGTAGAAAACTTAAAAAAAAAGAACGTTTATGAAGAAAGAAAGATGAGAAAATGACTAGAAGGATGAGAAATAAGGGGAAGAATATAAAGAAACATTGATTCACAGATGAACATGATAGCACAATGGAGAACACAAAATAGCTTAAAAACTAGAAGTATTTGGAAGATGATACAAAAGAAGAAGTTGTAGAGGACTTAAAAATAAAGAACTTTTGTGAATAACACAAGAGGAGAAAAGGGACGGAAGAGGGAGCAATCGGTGACCTAAAATGTGAGAGGGGGGGGGGTGAAAATTGCCAAAAGAAGAACTTCCCTTCTCCTCCTTGTCATGGGCTATTTATAGGGAAAGTTGGGTCAATAGAGGGTGAAGATTGTGTCAAAGGGAGATGAATGGCTGGGATTTAGATAGAAGATGATGTATGAGAAAAAGAAAAAGGAGGTGGACACCCCCTTTCTTGGACTTTGGGCACCCCCTTTCCCAAGGCTCATCATGTCTCTCCTTTATTTTAAACTTTGAATTCAATTTTTCCTCCAACCAAAATATGTGTTTCTTTTCCTCAATTTCAAACTTTTAAAATTTCTTTTCCCTCCAACTAAAATATGTGCTTTTGACTTGGTCAAAGTGGTGATGACAATTTTGCCCCCGGCTTCTTTTACAATTACCTTCGGTGTCCTACACACATATAATTACGATTTAGTCCATAAAAATTACCATAATGTGCACATGAATCACAATTACTCATAATTATGCAATGGAGAATTAATGTTCATGACTCTCAACTCCATTTTACTAAATGAAATCGCCAAATTAATTAATTTACGTGAAAGGTCCAATCTACATGTGAAGTTGAGATTAACGATAGATCATGTATAATTGCCTAATTATATGCACATAAATTGGTGTACATGCGATGAATTGTCATAGAGAATGGACGCTTATCAGTAAACATTTTGAGTCTCTAATGTGGGTATCTGTAGTTACATGACAATAAATGAGCCGCGATCTTTACATGGTAGGTAATTTTTTAATATCCCGTGATTGCAGCGTACTATCTACACTCGGCCTTTCAATATGCTCGGGGTCTCGCTTATAATGATACTTTGATAGAATCCGTCAACATTGTGGTAGACCGATTATCTCACAGGCAAACAGATGCTGAATGAGGTATATTTGGATATTTTACCCTTAACAATATGAAAATAATTATGTACCTATTTTTTTCGATAATGCAGATGAAAACATTTAAAGAGGCAATTGGTTCATTTGTGACACCGAATGTCGTGGCCAGCCGTGACAGACTCGATGCCGGTAATGTATTTTGACAATGCACATTCTATAGCTCGACAAGTAATTATTGCATCTAATTATTATAATGTTCACCATATGTCTTAATCACAGTTGAGGGGTGGCTAAATTACGGCACAAGTGCACCAACATTAAGGAAGATTGCAATCAACATTCTATCACAAACATCCTCATCGAGTGTGTGTGAGCGAAATTGGTCGACACTCTCCTTACATACCAAGCTCAGGAATAGGCTAACACACAGAAGGCTTGACAAAATGGTCTATGTTCATTACAACATGAAGCTAAAGGTTAAGCATGTGTAGATGGATGCACGGAGAAGAGAGGGAGATTACGACCCAACAGATGCTGTGTACTTGCAAGACGATGATGACCCTATGATTTCATGGGTTGCAAGAACAACAACCGAGCGTGGTGAGGTCGAACTTGACAAGGAGGGCGAAGAACCAGGTGAGACACCATGACCTAATACTTTTCTCGCAGCAACTTTGCAGAAGGCAGTGGGGGGGGGGGGAGATGACACCGATGTGCAGACTGTTGGAGACGAGTCAGTGGTGGGACATGATGAGAAAGTTAATTTAGATGAAGACCTCATCATTGGGGGCGGAGACACATCATATGCATACGATGATGTAGCATGGGAGCGATTGATGTAGCCTCCAGCAAATCCACGTCCACCACTAGCTCTGATGAAATAATATATACAAATTGAATCTCATATTTCATTCGAGAGCGTAGGCATATATCTCTGTACCATGATGTAAGAAATAAATTACAAGTCGATCTGACAACTGAACAAAGGACTCAGGTTGCTGCACCGCGACATTCATTTTCCACAGAACCCAGAAGGATATCCACTTCTAGAGAGGCTAGGGAGAGTTCATCATTTTGAGAGGTGAAATTATATGGCCATATGTAGATCTATATGCTGTATTTCATTTCTAATTGAATATATTGTCCTTTCAATTGTGTAGCCTTCGGCAGCATCCAAACAACCATCTCAGTCTGCTGCGCTACGACGCTCTGCATCTAAGGCACCTAGTCAGTCGTCTTAGGTATACGTATAGACTTACACAGTACAAAATTACTTGAACTTCTTATCTAACAAAGCATCCGCTTCTCAGGCATCTAGAGAGACGCAACATACAGCAGATAAGCCGCCGCCTGCTCCACAAAAGAAAAAATCATCATGGACCACATTATTCAAGAGTAAAAAGGACACGTAACCACTAGTAAATCCGATAGATATTGTAGACTTGGAGACATTAGATCCCAATGCAGATGACGACACTCCCGAGCCATCTACTGAGCCCCGCATCAGTGGGAGTCATGACTCCGATGATGACAGTACACCGATAGGGTCGTCATCCCATAGTCGTGGCAGTTCTCGGGGTGGTCAACGGAGTCGTCGTGGGGATAGTAGTGCTGGTGGCAGAGAGCATAGCAGTGGTCAATGCAGAGGTCATGGGGGACCCTAATGTGATGTATGGACAGAGGAGTAGCACTTCACACATGCCATGCAAGATGAGGACCATGGTGCCCCACCGACAGGGGCGAGGCTGGCAGCTGATTATTGGGATCCCTACTACGGAAGTTCTGTTACAGATAGTGCCAGCTATCAAGGCATGCTGTCAGATTTTGAGAGGATGAGCACACATGACTCTCAAGGATCTGGAAGTGAGTATGGACGGTCATGGCAGCAGTAGCCGATATATCATGATGATTCTGAGAGAAGTAGTTCATTCTTCCCATCGTATCCATATCCTCAGGCCCATGCTTCAATGCCGCAATATATCGAAGGATACGGCTAGCTCTCAACTGCACCACCGCCAGTCGTGTACTCACAAGGTTCCAAACAATATGAATACTATGTACGCATGTACTGGGAGCGGTATGTAGGTTCTATGCACTATGAAGACTATTTGTCCTATCTGCTGAGCACGTATAATGTCTGATTGTTTGGAGGTGGGATGTGGCCAAGTTTGGGCCCATATGATTAGGAGTATGTATTATTTATTTATATTTATAAGTAACTATAAATTAATCATAAATTTCATCATATCTTGAGTTTTGTGCTTGCCATTAAAGTTACGAATGTAAAATTTTTCAACATTTGTAGGTCATCATGGACGGACGACGTCACCCTGCCTGGGAGCATGGGTACACTGTTGAGGGTGATCGACATGTGCATTGTAGATACTGCGGACATCGCGTCACCGGCATACACAAATTTACAGAGCGCCTTGCGGGAGTGGGACGAGATTATCGTGCATGCTCCTTAGTTCTAGAGGATATCCGAGATTACTTTCGGACACAGTTATAGGAGGGATATGTTTCTTGTAGAAGAGCCAGGGCATCGTCTTCCATGTCCAGGGTACCCCCACCACCAGCACCGGGCGGATCAGGATCTTCCTCCACGTCTAGAGTTCGAGCACCACCAACACCAGTCGCACTAGTAGCAGATTATAGACAAGCATGTATAGATGTAGTTAGAGCTATTTTTAGAGAATTTGATGTACCCTTGTGGGCGCACTTTCAAGATCTCTTTTTTATTTATTCATTTGTTTGTTTGTTTGTTTATTCGTTTATTGGTTTATTCGGTGCGTGGGCATGCCAGTCACAAAGTGACGATTTATTTGGGGCTCGAGGGAGCCCTTGGTGCGCGCCGTCTGACTGATCAGACGATAGTGGATATCGTGTCGGGACAAAAATGCACCGTGCCGTAAAGGCCACAACGTTAATTACATCCTCTCGTAGAGGGAAAAACCCTTGATTGATCGCCAGAAAAAGGGGCCGTATGGGCTAAGATTAACATTAATAAAAAAATGAGATAATGAAGATCTCAAATTATGTTTAAATGCCCCCAGATTTGGGTGTAGACGTTTAAATCATGTTGGTCGCTTATTGACCATTTCATGTTTCGACAGAAGTCCGTATTGAAAGCATGACGAAGACGGTGGCAAACCCGTGCAAATATTCGCCAAATGTACGGCGAGTTTAATAAGAATGCGGGATTAGATCCCAATCAGAATGGGTCAGATTCGATGGGCTATCAGCCAAAGGCAGTGCCAAGTCATGGGCACAGTGGGGTGACTCCCGAGACCTAAACACAACCTGTCGAGGCATCATTGATATTTCCTTCGTATCGAGTCCGGGGAAGCGAGGGCTCCGGAGTGGACATTGTCATGTTCCTCTTTTTGTTATTTGGTTATTTGAATTTTATTTAAATGCATGGGTGCATATTTGTTTATTTGTTATTGTTATTATTATTATTTTTTTGTTTGGTTGTTCGATCCTCTTTTATTTATTTAAATGCATGGGTATATTTTATTTGTTTATTTGTGTGTGTTGTTATTCCTGTTTTATTGATGTTTGTTTTCTTTTGTTCTTTTTGTTCTTTCTTCTTTTTTTATTTGGGATAGAGAGTTCAGTCGATCGAAACTTCAGTTCAGTCGGTCGAACCTTCCAAAAATGGAAGCCTGCTAGAGGAGTCGACCTCAGGGCACATAGAGTCGACTCCACCGCTGATCGGTCGATCGAACTATTGGGATCGGTCGACCGAATCAGCGGAGAGACCTACTCTTACATCTTCGTTATTTTTTTGCTTCGTTATTATCATTATTCTTCTTTTGCTTGTTCATTATGCTTTGAAGGCATTATCCCTCCCATTGGATCGTTGTTTTCCTATTTTTGACGTTGTTGGAGCCTGCTTAATAAGGGCGGAGTCGATGCAGGGGATGCCTGCGTCGACGCAGCATGACAAGGAACCAGCCCTGCAAGTCAGGGAAAATGCTGCGTCGACGCAGGGGGAGGCCCGCGTTGACTCAGCGCGCAAGGTGGGAAGCAGCCTAGGGCTGTACAATCAACTACGTCGATGCAAGAAGGTTGCCTGCGTCGACTCCGCACACCACAAGGGGAGAAACTCAAGAACCAGGGCTGGACTATGTCGACGCAGGGGGACTGCCTGCGTCGACGCAGC
The DNA here is from genome assembly GCA_022559845.1 of Amorphophallus konjac. Taxonomy (NCBI): domain Eukaryota; kingdom Viridiplantae; phylum Streptophyta; class Magnoliopsida; order Alismatales; family Araceae; genus Amorphophallus; species Amorphophallus konjac. The sequence continues at coordinate 156,546,456 of CM040129.1, forward strand.
CCTCCTCACTGCTTCATCTGGTTGTTTGGCTTTGTGAGGATCTATTCACCTTCTTGTTATGAGTGTTTTATCACTTCATGTCTTCTTAGAGGGCAGCCTACAGATGCGATATTTCTTTTTGTTTATCCTTTCATGGGAGTTCATCCCTACTTTCATTCACTTTCCTTATTTCGTTCACTTCCTTTTCTTTCTATCTTTCTTCCATTATTTGATTTTTAAGTATGCGGGCAAAGCATGCACACATGCACGTATACGTGTGCATATAAGGAGGGAAAGCCAGAGGAGAAACTGCTAGCTGTGAGAGATCGACAAGCCCAAGGCTGTTAGAACGGCTTTTATTCAGGGAACTGGTCAAGTTGACTTGGGGCTGGCCCAAGTCAACTTGCCCCAAGCCAACAGCAGACTTCCAATCCAACAGCAGATTTCTGCTGCTGTGCCAGGGGCAAATCGACTTGGGGCTGGCCCAAGTCGACTTACTCCAGAACAAACTTGTATATTCTTTTTGACAAAGGTATGAGATGCGATGCTATATAGTTTGGTGATCAAAGAGGCTCTACCCTCAGGAAAAATGTAGAAAACATGGTTTTATGAATCCCCAAGCACACCATGCAGAGTTTTCATCGCATATTCATACAGGATGATCCTCGGTACGAGGCGGCATATTTCACTCACGCATAGTGAGGATTTTCGCCCGGACCTAATCTGGGTTACCGTCGCTCACCATTCGATATACAAAGGACCATGGCAAGCATGCATTCGGAATTTGAGACATGTACAAAGGCTAGAATACCTGCATGAATCAATATGCATGCATGGGGTTTATCTCCTTAGGAAAGGACAGTTTGGGGGCGGATTGATGTGAAACGACCCCTTGGACCTTGATTCATAAGCAATTGAACCGAACGACGGATTCACTCAGGCGGGTTCACCCGCGTCGTGCACACCCGGGTCCGTAGGTGGACCGGCGATGATGGTGAGGGTCTGAGGTTGGACCTTGGGGTTCCAGGGGTATGTCTAGCTCAGGGAGGACCCCAATGGGCCATGGATGGCCAATTCATGGGCGGCCAGCATGCCAAGGGCGTGGGATGTAGGATAGCTCTCACAACTCGCCTGCGGTGGCACTCAATTAGTTGGAAATTAGATCGGGCACTCTCTTACCGCCGACGACACTAAGATGCGATACTAAGCAAAAAAATTTAATTCCAGCAGATAGGGGTGTTCAGTTGCTCACCTGATCAGCGTGAAAACATCGATCCCGATCGGAGACGAGGCGAGCGGGGAAGCATGGGTAGAACTCGCATGATGCGCCGGTGTAACTCGAACCTGAAATTTCATAATGATAGACCACTACGCCTCTCGCAGGAGGGGGATCTTGGGGTGGGGGTTATTTTTAGATTACAAGCAAACACTACCTCCGCGCAGGGAGGGGCTTTAAGCCGGCCAGGTGGGGATGGGGAATTAAGCAAAAGCCAAAATGCCGAACGTTGCCGGTTCTATCCACTTCTGGAACATCCTGATAGGGAGTCAATGACGGCACCGCCACGGACTCCACCGAGCTCTGTTGATGATGAAACCAGTGCCAAAACTTCTTGGGTTGGGCCAGGAGAACGCCCAAATTATTGAAGAATTTTCTAACTTCGACGATGGTCGGGGTAGGGTTGGGACAAGGACTGATCCGCTTTGGTTCTGACTGTTCCTGGAGCGCTGCTGCTGGAAGAGGAGGCCGTCACGATCACTCCCATGCTCCGATGAGGGCGAGACCAGAGCCGTTGCGATCGTGGACAAGTCTTCTTCGAACGGAGACCCACAGGGTTATCGGAAGAGGTCGGAGCAGATGGCGAGACCCAGAACAGTGATAGGGTGTCCAATCAGACCCAGGTGGAACTGACCCAGCGCACCCTAGGGAGAAAATCTGAAACTTCGTGCTCCGGGGTCCAAATGAGGTCCTCCTTATTGGGTATGGTAGAGGACTTGGAGGAGAAGATCCCGGCCAAAGAATCACGTCCAAACTCATACAGGAGCGGCCGTGGTCGCGTATGCACTCGGGCTCAGGTTCCCTGCTGGAGCAGCTTTGCGTAGTCGAGGGAGAATGGTTCTCTCGGGCAGCTCGGATGCCAGATGATGATGAAATCACCTCGCCTGAAAAGATCCTTGGACAGGGATTCTAGAGATGTATGGCTTGCCACCAGAATCCTTGAGTTTTTGTCATGGTTGAACCTGCAACTTTCTGGTACTTATGCTTCTGCTACTGGACTGGGTAGCAATGGAAGATAGGGAAGGATAAAGGGGAAGAGGAGGGGGAGGATGGGTGGGAAGGGGCTGTGGGCTTTCCCTGGTTAGGAGGGGAGGTGGGGAGGGTCACCATAGGTTGGAGAATGGGGGGAGAAGGCTGGAGGGGGCGGAGTTAGCAGAGGAGGGAGATGGGGTCGAAATCTTTTAGGGCTAGGAGAGAGGAAGGGGCACAAGTGACCAAGAGAGGGGAAGTTTCCCTAATTTTTCAATTTTGGTTTAATGTGGGTAGTCAATTGGGGTCTTGGGGATGTAGAGGGGTGTGTTGGGAGATGGGGGGGTGTGTTGGGGAAGGGAAGAGGGGGGGTTGTGTTGGAGAGTGGAGAGGTGTCTTGGGAATATGAAAGGGTGTCTAGGGAGAGGTGGAGTTAATGAGGGGGTTTATGGATTTATGGGAGAGTGAAGGGACACTTGATGAGGTGGAGGGGTGGGATGATGTGGCTGGTGATATGGAGGGGAGGGAGGAGAGAGAAAGGGGCGCCCTCCTTAGAGAGAGAGAGTGAGAGAGGGGGGGAATAAGGGGCTTCTCACCCTAGGGCTTCTCACCCTTTCACTCTTGGCTTCTCACCAAAGAAATGCAAAAGTAATTCTCTAAAATTCTCATAAATTCTTCCAACGCCTTCGGTTTTGGAACAGTCAGAGCAGCAACAGCCCACCCCGACTCTTGAAGCTGCACCGGCTACTCACGATCTCTGATTAGCCCACAATTTTAGCTGAACTCTCCTGAGTCAGTCTGGAGAAATTTGGCTTTGGTCCCACCTGCAACGGCAATCGGAGGAACTCGCAACAACAACATCTTCGATCCACTGTCCTGTTGTCCCAGTGCGGGCAGAACCGACGCGACTTGGATAGCTGACCTTGCAGCGGTCCCTCCTCAGCTCAACGGCGGCCCTGGACATCCCTCCTCACTGCTACAACGCCCCTTGATGTTCGGCTATCGGCCCTACTACTTTCGGCATCTGGAGGCGCTCACATCAGACCCAAATTCAGCTTGCTGCCCCGGCAATCAGAATTATCGGCCGAAGTTTACTTAGCTTAATTTTTTCCCACCCCGCCCGGCCGGCTTAAAGCCCCTCCCTGTGGGAAGTAGTGTTTGTTTGTAACCCCATATTTTCCCACCCCTAGTCCAACCCTCCTGTGTCAGGAGTAGTGAATGTAATTCTTTAGTAGGGTGAAGCTTCATCGACGCAGTGTACGGGGAACCCACACTTCCTCGCTCGCCCACGTCTTCGACTCGGGATCGGTGTCTTCATGCCGATAAGGTATATGCTGAACCCTCCCTGGATATTTGTGTTCAGTTAGTATCATTTCTAAGTTCAGTCGGCAAGAAAGAGAGTGCTCGGCCCCGTGACTTCCCGATCACGAGCGGTCACTACGGTTTGAGTGAAGAGAGAACCCCATGCCCTCAAGGCACGAAGTCCACCCCGCTGATGTGGGTGCTCTAATCCTAGGGAAGGAAACACATTATGCTAAGCCATTCACCCCATCCAGCAAGGTTTAGACCCTCGGACCCACCCTACCATCACTTAGTCACCACGGGAAAGGGTTGTGCTGCGATATCAGTACGCCAACATCGAGTCCGTCGATTTATAAGTGTGCTTGCAAGTCTAGGTCCAAGGCTCACCCGGCCGATCCCTTTGCATCCGTAGGTCGTTTCACATCAATTGGTATCAGAGCAAGTTTTAGACTTGTCTCTACTAAGTCTAGTCCTAGAAAAATTGCATCAGTGTCATCCCCTTCCCTGCCCAAAACCATGTACCTCACCGGGCACCCCGATGACTACCTCTTTGTCGGACCGGAGCTGCCCTGTTTCGATGGGTCCCACAACTCTCACTCATATAGGAAATGGGAGACCTCCATGGATAGATATGTCACGCCCCGAGCTATTATTACAGCGGAAGATGATTTCGGGAACACAAACAGTCGGCAGGGTAACCCTCGAGCAAGCAATATAATCAGAGCGCAAGAACAATCACACAAGGTAATTGCACAATATTGAAATCAAACTCTCATCTTTATTTTATATCATATAATCGCAATCCAAATACATGAATATTCGACTCTTTTTAATCTAGACTCAATAAAAATAAAAATTACATATAACGACTCAATCTAGACATATTTCGACAATTCTAGGTCTTCCCTCAATTCCATATTTCCTTTAATCGCTCTCGGACCCGCTACTTGAGTAATCCGAATCCGATTCACTCGTACCTCCTGAAATATTGAGAAAGTAGGTAATGAACACACTTGCCCAGTAGGTATCTTCGTATCAACATGAAGCCAATGTTAAAGTGATTAATGTCTTAGCTCTAAAGAACAAGATAAAATCATGCAAATACGATAAAACATGCGAATCAAGCCAAATAACAAGATATGATCAAGAATGAGATATGAGAATATGATTTGATCAAGAATATAACAAGAGTGTAAACAACTTGGCTTTTCAAGAATGTAACAAGAATATACTAGAAAGTCATATAACAAGTAAGAATGTACTCATGTCCCGTGAATTTTCACTTATTCATAAAGAAAGTACTCCCAGCGCAATGCGACGCCAGTAGCATAATACCCCATGGTTTAAATAGTATGTTTTCGACAATCAGCTGAGGGGACAAGTATAGAGCCCTTGAACACAATCAGTGCTCGAACTGTATCTTCAAGTATAAATTAAGCTACTTCCACGTTATAGCAATAATATGGCCAAGATTGTACAATTTCAACTATAGTTCCATGATAAAGTAATCAAAAATAAGAATGCTCCTACTGAGAATAAGGAATTTCAATAAATGCATTATAACTAGGTTATGCTATGGAAATAAATCGGCAGCATAACGGTACATTCTTTAATTTCTCAAAAATTACTTAGATATCTTTGGAACAATGTCACAAGTTCTAGATAATCAATTGGACCATCTAGGAACATAGGAAAATCAACCCATGAGTCAAACCCCGGGTTAATCAAACTCAGATAGCTAGCGGTCATTTACCGGACCGTCTCTTGCTCATGGCGGTCAAGTACAGGACCGTTAATGAACAGAGTCCGATATTTTGAAAATAGCGTTTCTGGAGTCTTTAGCGGTCAAATGTAGAACTGTATAGGATCCATTAGCGGTCAAGTGTAGGCCTGCTAGCAGTCCTTAGCGATCAATCAGAAGGCCGCTATTTCCATAAAATATAAAGCATCGGTATAAGTGCCTTTCTAGAAAAATGGGATTTAACGGTAAAACTAGCTCGACGTCCTGGAGGGAATCCCAGGCTCACGGAGTCTTACGGAGACCTTGAAATAAGATTTCCTAGTCCGTTGGATGGAATATCCAAAGGAGAGGTCATCAAGTTCAAGATTATGTTCCTATTATGTAAAAGTGTATCTAATGACAACATACCAGAATATGTGCCATATACTTAAGAAAATGACTCTTAGAAGAGAGAGAATCGAGATAAACCAGTGATCAAGTTAAAACCATGAATCATCAATCATTTGAACATATAGTTATTACAAAATATATCATTTTGGTCACAAATTAACATAAGTTAAAATAGTACCAATCATGTATGAAAACATAAAATCCATGATGATAATCAAATGAAATCAACTAAGTATATAAAATCAACACTTAAATCAGGCTTAAAACTTAGTTAACTAGACTTATTATATCATAACTATGGTAAATTCTGCAATATGGTTCGGGTTACCAATATTATAGAAATCAGAAACCGAAAACGGTCAAGTGGCGACCGTCACTTTGCGGTTAGCGATCTATCGTTCGACCGCGACAGTTCTCTGGCGGTCTCCAGGAAGACCGTTTCTTCCTGTTTTAATCTGAGTTCAAAAGATAACTAAACAAAAATGCTAACTAAGACATATCATGTCTGGAAATCAACATATTTCAACTTCCACGAACATGATAGAACAATTGAAGGCCAACAATATGCATAGGTTTATGTGATTACAAGAAAACTCATATTTTTACTTCATTAAGGCTAGTTCATGCATGAGGAATACACTATGTGCATAGCCATATATAAAACATGAAATTCACAAAATATAATGCATGAAAACGAATGAAACAAGAGGGCTTTTGTTCCTGACTTTAAATTTAAGCCTTTCATGAGATAACCTACCTTTAATAATGCCTCTAAACTTCAAATTTCTGACTAAAATCACACCCTAGTTTCTACACTTTCTTATTCTAAATTAGTAACTTCACATCCCTTTAACTCTTGATTCCCTTGACCTATGGACGTGAAATTTTGAGGGTAAGTAGAGGATATGAAGGGGAACATAAAGCTCTAAAGAACCTCTATCTAATTAGCTCGTTTAGGGCTCCGAATTCATTGGTCTTCTTGGGTCGGATGCACTAATTCCTGAGTTCTTGCTGTGGAATCAGCTACTTTGGACGTCTCTAACTTCCTGTAGGCTTGATCTCCTAGAATGAAAATTGGAGGGTAGTTAGTTCTAACTATAATAAACAAGTTCCTAGAAGAAACTTACCTCAGAATCGGCCTCCTTACCTGGATTCCACGTGTGCCAAAAGTAAGGGTCACACAGGCCAAATATGGGACCTATTTATAAAATTTAGCTAGGGTTTGAGGATTAGAACGATTCTAGAGTCCCAATTAGACTTTCCATTCGATCTACAATCCTTCTAGACCTATCTAATTAGCTGATAGAGTTGATCCATGATGATTTGGACATGAAAAAGCTCACCTTTTCACGTTTTCTTCCTCTCACAGAACTGACAGCGATTAGCGATCGTTCAGCGACCGTTTTCTGGAGTTAGCGGTCTCGCGATAGACCATTTTTTCCCATTGGGCGCCGTATTTGAAAGATTTCAAACTCTTCTGATATTATCCCTAGTATTATCCTTTTATTTACAAACCAAGGAGTAATTATCTCCTTAATTCCGTGATTTCTCCTATTTTGAGGTTCTAGAACATGGGCTAAAGTCCAAAACAATCTTTTTGGGCCTATTTGGGTTTATTATTTGAGCCTAATCCTTTTGGATCAAATGTAGAGCATAAATAATTAGATTCAATTCATTATAATTCAATTAATAGCCTATTAAATGCTAAATAATTATATTTTAAATCTAAAAAATTCTTAGAAAATTCTCGGGCGTTACACCCTTTCCCCACTTTAAAAGAATTTGATTTATGGAGAGTGTACTTACATTCAAATAGTTCTGGAAATCTCTTGCACATGGCTTCTTCGGTTTCCCATGTTGCTTCATGTGGCCACAACTTGGTCCATTGGACTTTGACCATCGGAATAGTTTTATTCCGCAGTTGACGAACCTCTTGTTCAACGGTCCTTATTGGCTTTTGCTCGTATGTCAAGTCCTGTTTGATCTCCAAATTTTCGTAAGTGATGACATGGAAAGGATCAGGTACATACTTCTTGAGCATTGATATATGAAATACATCATGGACTTCTGCTAATTGAGGGGGCAAAGCAATACGATATGCAACATCACCAACCCTTTCGAGAATTTCAAAGGGGCCAATGAATCTTGGAGTAAGCTTGCCTTTGATACCAAATCTTTGAATACCCCGACCTGGAGAAACCGTAAGAAATATATGGTCTCCTACTTGAAATTCCAGGCCGCGCCTTCGATTATCAGCATATGACTTTTGTCTATCTTGAGCCATATGAAGTCTTTCTCGAATGAGTTTAATCTTCTCGGTAGTATCCCTACTGATGTCGGGACCGAGAAATTGCCTTTCTCCTACTTCACTCCAACAAATAGGCGAACGACAGCTTCTTCCATATAAAGCTTCAAACGGTGCCATTTGTATGCTAGCTTGGTAGCTATTGTTGTATGCAACTTCCACTAAAGGCAAGTGATCATGCCAACTTCTTTCAAAGTCAATAGCACAAGCCCTAAGCATATCTTCCACCACTTGATTTATCCTTTTCGTTTGACCATCAGTTTGTGGATGGAATGCAGTGCTAAAGTTCAGTCGGGTCCCTAAAGAATGTTGTAGACCCTTCCAGAATTACGATGTAAACCGAGGATCTCGGTCAAAAATAATGGTGACAGGGACACCATGTAAGTTAACAATCTCTTTCATATATAATGCTGCTAGTATATCCACAGACCATCGACTTTTGATTGGTAGAAAATGTGTAGATTTAGTCAATCGATCTATGATCACCCATATACCATCGTGTCCACCTTTTGTCCGAGGTAAACCCATGATAAAATCCATCCCTATACTTTCCCATTTCCACTCGGGAATATTTAAGGGGTGTAATTTTCCAGCGGATTTTAAATGTTCTACCTTTACCTGCTGATAAGTGAGGTAACGTGACACGAATTCCGCCACTTCTCTTTTCATATTGGGCCACCAAAAAGTTCTTTTCAAGTCTTGGTACATCTTGGTAGCACCAGGGTGAATAGCATATCTTGATTTATGTGCTTCCTCCATGATCAATTTCTTAGTATCATCATGATTCGACACATAAATTCTATCCTTAAATAACAATCTTCCATCATGTGAAATAGAGAATTCCGGTCTTTGATCAATGTTATCCTTGATTTCCATCAATGTAGGATCATTCTCTTGCAACTTGACTATTTCCTTAATCAATGTAGGTTGAGACCTTATATTGGCAATTATACATCCATCTTCTTCCCTGTCAATATCAAGATTTAAGTGAGAGAAATCTTTAATAAGACAAGTCATACCTTTCGTGAGGCTTGCTAGTGTTGCCATCGGTCTTCTGCTAAGAGCGTCTGCTACAACATTTGCCTTTCATGGATGATATTGAATTGTGAAGTCGAAGTCTTTGAGATACTCCAACCATCTGCGTTGTCGCATGTTTAACTCCTTCTGGGAAAAGAGGTTTTCCAGACTTTTATGATCTGAAAATATAGTGAATTTCTCCCCATAAAGGTAATGTCGCCAAATCTTCAGTGCGAAAATAACCGCAGCTAACTCCATATCATGTATAGGGTAATTCTCTTCATGACGCTTCAGCTGTCTTGAGGAATAACAAATCACCTTTCCATTTTGCATAAGGACACATCCCAGGCCAATGCCAGACGCATCCGTATAAACTTTAAAACCACCACCTTCTGTTGGTAATGTCAGAATAGGGGCCGTAGTAAGGTGATCCTTAAGAGTTAGAAAACTCTCCTCGCAGTCCTCCGACCATATAAAAGGGTTCTCCTTTCTTGTGAGTCTAGTCAAAGGAACGACGATCTTGAAGAAATCTTTAATAAATCTGCTGTAATAACCAGCCAAACCTAGGAAACTCCTGACTTCAGACACAGTCATCGGTCGGCTCCAATTATTAACAGTCTCAACTTTATAAGGATCAACAGTGATGCCTTCCTTTGAAATAATATGGCCAAGGCTCTTTTAGCCAGAACTCGCACTTACTAAGCTTCGTATAGAGTTTGTGCTCTCTTAGCGTTTGCAAGGCCATCCTTAAGTGCTCTTCATGTTCCTCCTTTGTTTTGGAGTATATAAGAATGTCATCAATGAACACGACCACAAACCAGTCGAGTTAAGGCCTGAAGATGTTGTTCATAAGTTGCATAAATGCTGTCGGGGCATTAGTTAACCCGAACGGTATTATAACAAATTCATAGTGGCCATACCGACTCCAGAAAGCCATCTTGTGTATGTCTTCATCTTTGATCTTGAGTTGATGATATCCCGACCTGAGGTCTATCTTGGAAAAATATTCTGCTCCTGAAATCTGATCAAAGAGCTCATCGATACGCGGCAACGGATATTTATTCTTGATAGTAAGCTGATTCAGTCGATGGTAATCGATACATAGTCTGAGAGATCCATCTTTCTTCTTGACAAATATGACTGGCGCACCCCAAGGGGATGTGCTAAGTCGAATAAAACCCTTGTATAGTAACTTTTGAAGTTGTTTATTCAATTCCTTGAGTTCTGTGGGGGATATCTTATAGGGAGCTATTGAAACAGGTGCCGCTCCGGGAATAAGTTCAATGGAAAAGGTTACTTCCCTTTCAGGAGATAAACCTGGTAAATCCGATGGGAATACATCCGGAAATTCATTGACAATAGGGATATCTTCTAAGATGATCTCCTTGGATTCGGTGAGGGCTACAGAAGCAAGAAAAGATACACATCCTTGCGAAATTAATTTGCAAGCGTGCAGAGATGAAATGATAGTAGGATGCTTCCTATATTTAATACCAAGAATGGAAAACCTTGGAAGACCAGGTTTTCGAAAAGAGATAATCCTATTCCGGCAATTTATGTAGGTATCATGGTCTACAAGCCAATCCACCCCTAAAATAGCATCGTAGCCTTCCATGTCCAGACATACGAGGTTTACAGAAAGATTGTGACCTTCTACCCTTACCTCACTATCGGGGTAATAAGTTGTAAGTTTTGTTCCGGGACCTAAAGGTGTAGTAATAGCAAGGTCCGAAGGTAAAGGAACTGATGAGATGGGCAATGTTTTTGCAAAAGCAATGGATATAAAGGAATGAGAAGTACCAGTATCAAATAATACGAATGCAGGATGTGAATAGATCTTAATGGTACCTTCCATTAGCCCATCATCCTCGGGCGCTTCATTATCCTCTAAAACAGCATTAAGACGACCTGTCTTTTACATCCACCATTGGACGGTTGTTCCTTCATAAGGGGGCAATCCGACATGTGGTGCTCCCTACTGCCACAACGTAAACAAACGTCGAGACGCTTCCAGCATTCTTCGGCCGAATGACCGAATTTCTCGCAAAAGGAACAAGCCGTGGCAACTTGTTTGTCTTCTTCCTTGACTTTCTTATTTTTATGGGAACCACTACCACTCCCGTTTTGGGATCTTTTCTTGCTATCACGGGATTTGTAAGGTTCCGCGATGCTAAACTTCTTTTTGTCATGTCGATCAGACCTTTGACTCTGCTCCTCTCCTTTTCCTTTTAATTTCTTGACCTTCTCTAAGGTCCTTTCACATAGGTGTGCCCGTTGGACAATCTCCACATAAGTACGGATATTCTGAGTCCCCAATTGTTGAATATACCCGAGCCTCAATCCATCCATAAATCGATTAGCTTTCAACAAGTCGGTGCTAATCAAATGAGGAGCGTATGGTGCTAGTCAGGAAAACTGAAGTTCGTATTCTGCTACTGACATCATGCCCTGGCGTAGAGAAGCAAACTCCATAGCCTTCTGTTCCTTAATATGCTCGAAAAAGTACTTGTCTCGGAAGAGCGTGAGAAAATCTTCCCATGTATGAGGTGCATCAGCTGGTGGTGTAGGAATAGACTTCCATCACGTACGAGCGTCCTTATTTAATTGGAATGTTGCTAAATGGACCTTCTGCTGATCAGTGCATTGCATCACTTCGAAGATGCGGTTCATCTCATCAATCAAGTTCTCAGCCTCGTCTGGATTTGAAGAACCAGAAAATCTCGGAGGATTTAAACTCCGGAAGTTACGATGTAAATCTCCGGCCCTTGCTCCTGCGCCAGCTTGCGCCATCGTTTGTAGTGCTTGAGTTAGACCCGCAACGGTCTCTTGCATACCGTTCCAGTCTACGCGATGAGCCATTTCGTGAGTGAGGTACCTGAAAAGAGCAATGGATTTGTTTAATTCTAATGGAATGAGTGAGGTTAAGTCTTAGAAATAATTCTAATAATTATCTCATCCCAGGTTCTACCCAATTCCTCTCATAGGTTGGGAATTTCTTTCCTAATTTCATAGGTATGGGTCCTTAAACCTTGGACTTAATTCTATGACATTACATCTTTCCTAGGACTTCTAGTCCTAATGCTCTGATACCACCTTAATTGTCACGTCCCGAGCTATTATTACAGCAGAAGACGATTTCGGGGACGCGAACAGCCGGCATGGTAAGCCTCGAGCAAGCAATATAATCAGAGCGCAAGAACAATCACACAAGGTAATTGCACAATATTGAAATCAAACTCTCATCTTTATTTTATATCATATAATCACAATCCAAATACACGAATATTCGACTCTTTTTAATCTAGACTCAATAAAAATAAAAATTACATATAACGACTCAATCTAGACATATTTCGACAATTCTAGGTCTTCACTCGATTCCATATTTCCTTTAATCGCTCTCGGACCCGCAACTTGAGTAATCCGAATCTGATTCACTCGTACCTCCTGAAACATTGAGAAAGTAGGTAATGAGCACACTTGTTCAGTAGGTATCTTCGTATCAACATGAAGCCAATGTTAAAGTGATTAATGTCTTAGCTCTTAAGAACAAGATAAAATCATGCAAATACGATAAAACATGCGAATCAAGCTAAAATAACAAGATATGATCAAGAATGAGATATGAGAATATGATTTGATCAAGAATATAACAAGAGTGTAAATAATTTGGCATTTCAAGAATGTAACAAGAATGTACTAGAAAGTCATGTAACAAGTAAGAATGTACTTATGTCCCGTGGATTTTCACTTCTTTATAAAGAAAGTGCTCCCATCGTAATGCGACGCCAGTAACATCATACCCCATGGTTTAAATAATATGTTTTCGACAATCAGCCGAGGGGACTAGCATAGAGCCCTTGAACACAATCAGTGCTCGAACTGCATCTTCAAGTATAAATCAAGCTACTTCCACATTATAGCAATAATATGGCCAAGAGTGTACAATTTCAACTATAGTTCCATGATAAAGTAATCAAAAATAAGAATGCTCCTACTGAGAATAAGGAATTTCAATAAATGCATTATAACTAGGTTATGCTATGGAAATAAATCGGTAGCATAACGGTACATTCTTTAATTTCTCAAAAATTACTTAGATATCTTTGGAACAATGTGACAAGTTCTGGATAATCAATTGGACCATCTAGAAACATAGGAAAATCAACCCATGAGTCAAACACCGGGTTAATCAAACTTAGATAGCTAGCGGTCATTTACCGGACCGTCTCTTGCTCATGGCGGTCAAGTATAGGACCGTTAATGAACAGAGTCCGATATTTTGAAAACAACGTTTCTGGAGTCTTTAGCGGTCAAATGTAGAACCGTATAGGATTCATTAGCGGTCAAGTGTAGGCCCACTAGTAGTCCTTGGAGGTCAATTAGAAGGCCGCTATTTCCAGAAAATATAAAGCATCGTTATAAGTGCCTTTCTAGAAAAATGGGATTTAACGGTACAACCAGCTCGGCGTCCTAGAGGGAATCCCAGGCTCACGGAGTCTTACGAAGGCCTTGAAATAGGATTTCCTAGTCCGTTGGAAGGAATATCCAAAGGAGAGGTCATCATGTCCAAGATTATGTTCCTGTTGTGCAAAAGTGTATCTAATGACAACATATCGGAATATGTGCCATATACTTAAGAAAATGACTCTTAGAAGAGAGAGAAACGAGATAAAATAGTGATCAAGTTAAAACCACGAATCATCAATAATTTGAACATATAGTTTGTCACGCCCCGAGCGTGGAAGATTACCTGTGGCACGGCGAGCTTTTATATAGAACCCACTCAATCGAGACATTAAGAGATTTTTTTTTTGACAAATAACAGAGTGCGCAAAATAACTAAGATCCAAATTTTTAAATAATACCAATAGTACGAGGCGACGGTTATTACAACCAATTGACTGACGAATACATACATTTCCAATCAAGTGGATTAATACAACTGGCATAATAGAAAATTACAATTTAGACACCAATGACATAACAAATTGATAGCTCATGAGGTGGAAATTCTAGCACTCATCACTCAGTCTCATTCCCCTCCGAGTGTTGGTTGCTATCCAAATTTCTTTAAAATATTAGCAATCAACCATGTGAGCGAATCGCTCAATAGGATTTACATCTCAAGTTCTAATATATTTTAAGTGGTTTACAGGTTCATTTAGCGTAGGTAATGCTATGCATGTACACAAGTAAAAATCAATAACTATATAAAATGAGTAAGACTTCAAGAACAGTATAGAGAGAGTATAGCAAGATTTCAATGTCAAGACAATATAGAGAGAGTATAGCAAGATTTCAATGTCAATAAAGCATTTAGTAAGTTATAGACAATATTTTCCAAGAAGGTAAGAACTCAAGTCAAGCAAGCAATAACGGGCACATGTATTAGCAAGTATATGTAACTGGAATTGGCTATTTTATCAATTTTCATTAAGCAAGTGCTTTTGCCCTTCTGCGGGCCTTAAGTCAAGTCAATCAAGTAATATCACGCGAGAGTGAGTGGAATGTCTAAAGTCTAGCAAGCAAGTACTCCGGTGCAATGCCAAACACCGTGGTCAATAAACTCCCACGGGCACAAGTACCTTCAGGTGCTCCTCCCAGGACCAGACCAGGCCCTATACGTACAGTATTGGTCATGTTTGTCGACACCCACTCTCATTTATAGCCAATATCAAATTTTCAAGGTTTGACCATGTACGATATATAAGGTGGATTTTGTAGAATGGAATTCAAGGTCGTATTATTGTGTAGGGACTAACTAAGAGTAAAACCAGCAACGTTTGATACACGGGAAAACTAGGTGAGATCGGTGCCTTGATGGCTGCCAGACATGTTCAGAAATGGCACCCTCACAGAGGGGTGCCCCTTTCTGTGGACTTTACAAGGGTTGGGGAGGCCAGTCAGGGTGTGAATGGCGCCTCCCTGGCTGCCATGTTTCAGTGAATGACGCCTAGATACAAGGCACACCATTCAGGGGTTTTAAAGTTTCAGGAAAATCAGAAATCATCACTTATAGCGACCAAGCAGTGGTCGCTATTTCCTTTTTCACATATACCGACCATTTGATTAATAGATGTTTCTTGTGAATAGCGACCAAACAGTGGTCGATGTTTCTTAGAATAGTGACCAAACAGTGGTCGCTGTTTCTTTTTCATGTATAGCAACCATTTAATTGGTCATTATTTCTTTGAATAGCGACCAACCAGTGGTCGCTATTCCTTTCTTTTTGTTTTTTTTCATGTATGTAGCTGTTTGTTGAGGGAAATAGCGCCTGTTTCTGGGGTCATATTTCATGTGAATGGCGCCCTGGTCAGGGGCGCCCTTCACTTAAGGTTATATATGCACCGGGCAGGTGCGTTCATAGACTCAAGTTATTGTTCATAATTTCAAGGTTTCTCAGAATCTAGAAGGAATAACATGGACAGGTAGAGAAAATTATCAGGATCATGGAATTGTGCTCATGCATTAGTTTTATATTTTAATTTCTTAGATATTAAATTTTATAACATGGTGGTTATATTTTACAAAAAATGAAATAACGACTGTGTATGCAGTCTTCATTTAAATGGCGCCCCTGCCTGGGGCGCCCCATCATGAAATGGCGCCCAAGTGGGGGTCGCCCTATTCCTGAAGGTTGAATTGTTTAGTTTCTGTAAAATACGTTATATCTATTTGCTAAACATGCTATATATTTTATGAGAAACATGATGTATATACGTTATATCTATTTGCTAAACATGCTATATATTTTATGAGAAACATGCTGTATAATTATGTAAGATAGGCTTTTGTAAAAATAGGTGATGGCTAATTCTTTGTAATGGGATAGGTATTTAGATCATGGAAACTACCAGGTGGCGTAACTGATCTACGTGAAACATGATGTAATCATGCTATAACATGCTATATATATATTCATTGAAAACATAATGTGTATAACAGGATATGTGTTTAGATCAGGGGAAACTATCAGGTGGTATTTGATCTACGATGATATATATATTCTATGAAAATATGTTGTTATGTAAAATTATGGAAGCTAACAGGTTTACGTAAAACATGGTAAAACCAGGTGGTATTTGATCTATATATTCTATGAAAAACATGATGTATAATCATGGGAAAACATGATGTATATTTATGTAGGGTAGACTTTAGTGAAATATGTGATGACTAATTCTGTGTAGCAGGATGTATTTAGATCATGTAAGCTAACTGGTAAGCTAACAGGTTGCGTTCAAAGACTCATGTTACTGATCAAAATTTATAGGGTTCTCAGAATCTAGAAGTATTAGCATGGATAGGTAAGGGAAATTGTCAGGATCACAGATTCATGGTCATGCATTGATTTCAAGTTTTAGTTTCTCTGATATAAAACCTTTAACATGGTGCTTGAAATATTACAGAAAAGGAAGTAACCTGTCGTTGTTTAAATGGCACACTACATGATTTTGAAACATGATCTGTATTAGATCTGATGCATCTATTCAGCATAAAAGAGGTCGGTAAAACAGGTAACAAGGAGATTTAGCTTAACATGTATTTAGATTTTGGTAGGGTGACATATTAACTAGGTAGGCTAACAGATTAACTAACAGATTACATTGATTTTTGTAAAAACATGATAAAATTTATTGTAAACATGGTATATCACATGGAGATGGAACTAATACTAATTGTGCATGCTAATTTATCCTAGATTAGCTACTAATTTGGTTAAAGCTTGAGAAGACCTACTAGGTAGGTTAACAGATTAACTAGGTAGGCTAGTAGATTAGCTAACAGATTTCGTTGATCTATGAAGAAAGAAATAAAAACATGATAAAACATGTTGTAAACATGGTATATCACATGGAGATGAGGCTAATACTAATTGTGCATGCTAATTTATCCTAGATTAGCTACTAATTTGGTTAAAGCTTGAGAAGACCTACTAAGTAGGTTAACAGATTAACAAGGTAGGCTAATAGATTAGCTAACAGATTTCGTTGATCTATGAAGAAAGAAATAAAAACATGATAAAATATGTTGTAAACATGGTATATCACATGGAGATGAAGCTAATACTAATTGTGCATGCTAATTTATCCTAGATTAGCTACTAATTTGGTTAAAGCTTGAGAAGACCTACCTTCAAGATATGACAGACGAGGTACAAGAAGCTCCCTTCTCTCCTCTGCAAGCTTCAGAGAATGTTCCCACGTTCTCTGCAGTAAGCTTCAGAATAACCGAGATAGAAGGGGTCTTTGCTTCAATAGAGGGTATATTATATGGATTTAGGTGGACAATGGAACTAGATCCGCGTTTATAGGTTGCTAAGGACATACCATAGTGGGATGCCAACTAAAACAGGTTGTTCGTGTCCGGAATGCACAAAAGTTGTCGGATGGAAAATGGCGCCTAAGAGAGGGTCGTGATTTGCCTGTGTTTTATATTTTTAAACTCCGTATTTAACTTCAAAGATTTTTATCTTTAAAAATTGATGGAATCATTTTATAAAATTTCATGGCTAAGATCCTTAAATTTTTCTCTTATTTTATATATAATTTGTTTCACAAAATTCTTTTTAAATAAAAAGTGGCACTATTCACGTTTTAGGAAACAACGACATGATATATGTTGCTATTTAGTGAATAACGACCAAAGCATGGTTGTGACTTCCTTTGGAGCATTTTCCTATCACCCCATAAGGATTGAAATTGGATATATATCCTTTCCATCCTTATATATCTACTTTAATTGAATTACGACACACTGCAGGTCGTGTATTTGTGAAAAATGACCAAATGAAGGGTCGTTACTTCTTTTGGAGTCTTTTAATCTCACCCTCTAAGGATCAAAATTACATATATATCCTTTCAATCCTTATATATCTACTTTAATTGAATAACAACACCTTGCATGTCGTTATTTCATGGACAGCGACCCAACAAATGGTCATGATTTTAAATGGAGGCTTTTCCATTCACCCTATACTAACCAAAGTTGTCTATATATCTTATCTCACTTCCTCAATTATGTTTATCCTTTAATATCTCATCTATATATCCTTATTTCTTCAAAACAAAGATGTAATGTAAAAATTAGAATATTAAATTTCCTAAATTATTAAAAAATAATTTGGCATTTTCTAAAAGTGATGTTTATTTGTTTTAATTATTAAGTAAATAGAATTAGAATATGAGTTAAATAGTTAAATGCCTACTTTCCAAATTTTAAATGTATTGATTTCTATTTTTAAAATTCTCGGGTGTTACATAGTTATTACAAAATATATCATTTTGGTCACAAATTAACATAAGTTAAAATAGTACCAATCATGCATGAAAACATAAAATCCATGATGATAATCAAATGAAATCAACTAAGTATATAAAATCAACACTTAAATCAAGCTTAAAACTTAGTTAACTAAGCTTATTATATCATAACTATGGTAAATTCTGCAATATGGTTCGGGTTACCAATATTACAGAAATCAGAAACCGAAAACGGTCAAGTGGCGACCGTCACTTTGCGGTTAGCGATCTATCGTACGACCGCGACAGTTCTCTGGCGGTCTCCAGGAAGACCGTTTCTTCCTGTTTTAATCCGAGTTCAAAAGATAACTAAACAAAAATGCTAACTAAGACATATCAGGTCTGGAAATCAACATATTTCAACTTCCACGAACATGATAGAACAATTGAAGGCCAACAATATGCATAGGCTTATGTGATTACAAGAAAACTCATATTTTTATTTCATTAAGGCTAGTTCATGCATGAGGAATACACTATGTGCATAGTCCTAAGTAAAACATGAAATTCACAAAATATAATGCATGAAAATGAATGAAACAAGATGGCTTTTATTCCTGACTTTAAATTTAAGCCTTTCATGAGATAACCTATCTTTAATAATGCCTCTAAACTTCAAATTTCTGACTAAAATCACGCCCTAGTTTCTGCACTTTCTTGCTCTAAATAGTAACTTCACGTCCCTTTAACTCTTGATTCCCTTGACCTATGGACGTGAAATTTTGAGGGTAAGTAGAGGATATGAAGGGGAACATAAAGTTCTAAAGAACGTCTATCTAATTACCTCGTTTATGGCTCCGAATTCATTGATCTTCTTGGGTCGGACGCACTAATTCCTGAGTTCTTGTTGTGGAATCAGCTACTTTGGACGTCTCTAACTTCCTGTAGGCTTGATCTCTGTTGGCACCAGCTTATTTTCTCGAATTAATCAAGGATTAAGCATAGGGAAATACTCCCTAAATGGAGCAAAATGGCACATCGCCAAAGTTGCTCTACCAGTCGAGTTGTGCTCGGAAATCAAGACATGTCACCTGGTCAAGAGGCACAACATAACAACCGGGCATCGGCCTCGAGCAAATGGCACTATGCCAGCCAGTTTCTCGACAACCGGGTCAGTTTCGGGATTCGGGACAACCTGCTGTACCTTACGGCACTCTGTGAAGATTCGGGGATCACCCCCGGACACTCTGCATACGGTATCACACCGCCGACGCTTCAACAACTGAGTTAACTCGGGACTCAGAACGGCCTGCCGCTTCATACGGCTCTTCGCCAGGGAGCGAGGGTCACCCCGATCACCAGACCAACTGCATCGTCATGTCGACGCC
Organism: Amorphophallus konjac; assembly: GCA_022559845.1. Taxonomy (NCBI): domain Eukaryota; kingdom Viridiplantae; phylum Streptophyta; class Magnoliopsida; order Alismatales; family Araceae; genus Amorphophallus; species Amorphophallus konjac. The sequence goes on from CM040129.1 coordinate 156,566,068, forward strand.
CCAGTCACCGGGCAACCGAGGGTCCTAACCAGCTAGCCGTGACCCACGGCAACATCAACGATCGATCGGGCCCACCCCCGATCACTCAGTTTGCGGGTTTGCCAGCGTTCAACATAGCTACCCGAGCCGACCCGGGGGCACCCTGACTACACGCCACGCCACGTGGCGCCCAGCAATCGATCGGGGTCTATCCTTGAGTCGCCTCCCTCTAGCCCTCTGAAGTCAAAGGAAGACCCGACTGGGCCAACCACAAGCTTCAGGAGCTCCTAGCGCCCTCATACGGCCCACACACGCGTGTCGGGAATTTCCCCGAGCACCTGGTGGGCGCGTATGTTCCAGCCACTCTACAGCAAGTCAGAGCTCAACTCGGGACTCTCAGTAACCCACCGCGTCATGCACCACCATCGTGCGGCCTCGCATGCGGATCGACCTATTTATAGCCAGTCAAACCCTCAGTCAACCCCTCAGTCAAACCCTCAGTCAACCCCTCAGTCAAACCCCCAGTCAACCCCTCAGTCAAACCCTCAGTCAAACCCCTAGTCATACCCGTGGTCAAACCCGCCTAAACCCCCATGGGGGAGGGATTACGCGGACCAGCTCACCCCCCCTGGCTAGTCCGCGTAAACCCCCATTCAATTAAAAATTTTAATTTTTCAAAAAAAGAAAGAAAAGAACTAGCCCGCATAAACCCCCTCAGGGGGGGTTTACGCAGACCAGCTAGGGCCCCCTAGCTGGTCTGCGTAAAATCCCATCCAAGGGGGGTTTATGCGGACCAGCTCAAGCCCCCTAGCTGGTCCGCGTAAACCCCCATCCAAGGGGGGGTTTACGCGGACCAGCTCAGGCCCTTTAGCTAGTCCGCGTAAACCCCTTCCCCCTCTCTCAACCCGTGTAACTCCCAGTGACACTATTCACTTGGGTTTACGCGGACCAGCTCACCCCCCTTAGCTGGTCCGCATAAACCCCTGTGACCCTTCACCTTCCACTATAAAAGCCCCGCTTTGGGAGCCCAAAGGGATGGATGAAGCACCAAATGCATCAAGCATCAATGCAAGGAGCTCAACCCCGGACTACATGGGCGCGCTAAGGAGAATTATGTGTGTTTGCTAGGCTCACGGCGAGGGCATGCCGCATGTGCATCCCTCATACGACGTCTACCCGAAACACCCATCTCCGGGATATTTGGGTGTGTGTTTGCTAGGCTCACGCCGAGGGCATGCCGCATGAGCATCCCTCATACGGCGTCTAGCCCAAACACTGACCTCCGGCCCCCTGTTGTGATATGTCGTCTCGATAATCATGCACGACCCCAGATCTTGCTTGGTGAAAGCACTCTACTCGGGGTCCTACCTCAATAGTCGTGCACGACCCTGATGCCGCTTGACAAAAGCACCCTATTCGGCCTAGCCTCGATGATCGTGTGCCACCTTGGCATCATCTCGATGAGCGTGCCCTCAGTGCCGCTACCCGAACAATGGGCACAATTTACAAGTCCTGGCGCCAGATGAAGTGTCAGGCCACTGCCAGTCACACCGGGCCCGGAGCACAACCATCGAGGTCTCCCGACGCCCACCTCCTACAGTCACAACGGTGCCTCCGACACCCAACTACCAGTCACATCGGGCCCTGAGCACGACCATCAAGGTCTCCCAGCGCCCGCCAACTCCAGTCACAACGGTGCTCCCGGCACCCGACTGCCGACAACTTCAGTCACAACGGTGCCCTCGGCACCCGACTGCCAGCAACTCCAGTCACATCGGGGCCCATGGCACACGATCACTCAACAACTCCAGTCACAACGGTGCCTCCGGCACCCGACTGCCAGTCACATCGGGCCCTGAGCACGACCATCAAGGTCTTCCGACACCCGACTGCCGACAACTTCAGTCACAACGGTGCCCTCGACACCGGACTGCCAGCAACTCCAATCACATCGGGGCCCATGGCACCCGATCACTCAACAACTCCAGTCACAGCGGTGCCTCCGGCACCCGACTTCCAGTCACATCGGGCCCTGAGCACGACCATCGAGGTCTCCCGGCGCCCGCCAACTCCAGTCACAACGGTGCCCTCGGCACCCGACTGTCGATAACTTCAATCACAACGGTGCCCTCGGCACCCGACTGCCGATAACTTCAATCACAACGGTGCCCTAGGCACCCGACTGCCAGCAACTCCAGTCACATCGGGGCCCATGGCACCCGACCACTTAGCCACTCCAGTCACAACGGTGCCCCCGGCACCCGACTGCCAACTACTTCAGTCACATCGGGGCCCACGGCACCCGATCACTCAACAACTTCTGTCACAACGGTGCCCCCGGCACCCGACTGCCAACTACTCCAGGCACATCAGGGCCCGCGGCACCCGATCACTCAACAACTCTAGTCACAACGATGCCCCCAGCACCCGACTGCCAGCTACTCCAGTCACATCGCGACCCGCGACACACGACCACTCAACTTCCCCAGCACAATGGTGCCTACGGCACCCCTACTGCCCTGACCTCGACACTGTTTCATGTCGGGAATACATTGTGACGCCCCTTGGGCACCATCCTGCTAAGTCACAGGTCCCTTGGCGGACACTACATACAGATACAGAACTACCCATACAATAACGCAATGACCCGGGGACCGTCACAAGTGACGGAATTGTCCCGCGGCTTGCAAGCAATTATAATCGGGCTCTCATGCCCCCATATAAATGCCTTTCGTGGCATATAAGTCATGTAATCCAGTGAGGGAGCGGGTCCCCCTCCTCACCGGTACCAATCTCTCTGCCCCCAATTATCCCTGTTGTGTTGCTGTTGCCTATCGCTGTTGCACGGACTGGGCCCTCCCGACGTCGCGGCTATCAAGGTCCCTGACTCTCTCTTCGATAGAAGAAACAACGGTATTCGGATTCAATCCGATGTAAAATAAATGCCGGTTGCTTGCGACCGGTGGGAAAAGACGTCCAGTACACGAATCCTCATAATCACCTGCGCACTCGCACCCATGGAACCCCTTTTATCCACGTGTCGCCCGATCCCTCGAGCCACGTGCCGCGTCCTGGCGACGCTTCCCCGGTCAATCCTCGGTTCCATAGGTGATTGTCAAGAAATCGGCTGGCACACCCGCATTCCACCCAGCCATCCCTGTCCCAGTCTCCCAGAATGATGAACCATACGCCATCCCTGCCAGTGCGTTCCTATCGTTCTCTCTGCCTTCTTCGCAATACTCCCGGAATCCCCGTGTGCCTAGTCAACCTATCTCGACCTTCCGTAAAAGGCGAGTTTACACCCCCGCCGCGAGGACAAAATGACAAGTGACTCCCCCGCGGTCGCCAACAAGGATGGCACGCCCGGTGGGACGTCTCCTACCATTCTTCTTTCTGCCGAAGAAGAGTCACACCTGTCAAGTGTATGCTGCAATGCCCTCGCCTTTTCTTATCGGAGAGGAAGAGGAGGGCCCCCGTCCAGCATGCAACATGCGGCCGGTTGTCATCGAGCGACGAACCTGCACTAGCAACAACAACAACAAATCGGTGGCGATAGTGACCTACGGTCTAATCGTCATCGCCATCTACGCCGGGCACCTACGGTTGGCAACGCCAATCATATTCGGCAACGCTGCCTCGACTTTAGGCTCGCCCTGATCTTCGGGCGCCATTGCCGTGGCCGACAAGCAGCCCAGTCCAGCGACTGCCCATACAGGAAACTGACCCCTCTGCTCCTCCAGTAACAGAGACCCATGCGGTCATTGACCCCTGAGTCCCTAGCTCCGCCAACACCCGACACGGGCTTTCTGCCCCGGGTTCGCGGCTCCTCAGCACCTCACTCGGGCTCTCAGCTCCGAGTCCCAGCCAAGCCTACCCCCAGCACGTGTTTCCGACCCCGGGGTCAAGGCCTCCCAGCATGCTATTCGGGCCTCTCGACCTGAGTCTCCGACCAGCCGGCACTCAATACGGGCTTTCAACCCCGAGTTCAAGGCTCTCCAGCATCTGGCCCGAGTAGACGACCCCGGGTCTCATCAGGGTCGGTCCCCGATGCAGACTTTCCGCATTGGGCCCCTGGCCTCCCAGCTCTACAACGGGGTCTTTACCCCTACGATCCAGCAATGCCAACTCCCAGCAAAGGGTTTCCTCTTTAGGACAAGGCCACCTCAATGCCCAACACGGGCGTCTAGCCCTGGGGCTCAGTTCTAGCAACAACCAAGACGGGTGTCTAGCCCTGGGTCTCAGTTCCAGCAACACCCAAGACGGGCGTCTGGCCCTGGGTCTTAGTTCCAGTAACACCCAAGATGGGCTCCCAGCCCTGGGCTCCAGCTTCACCAGCACCTGAGATGGGCATTCGGCCCCGAGTCCCAACTACATCAACACCCAAGATGGGCTTTCCGCCCTGGGTCCCAGCTACATCAATACCCAAGATGGGCGCTCCACCCTGGGTCCCAGTATTCCCGCATCACCAGTACCCAAGACGGGCGTTCAGCCTCGGGTTCCAGCTCCAGCGACACCAAAAAAAAAGGAAGGGACGTCCAGCTCTGGGAGTCAGCTCCAACAGCACCCAAGGCGGGCATTCAGCCCCGGGTTCCTACTCCATCAACACCCAGGATGGGTCGCCTGCCCTGGGATCCAGTTCTATCAATACCCAATATGGGCATTCAGCCCGGGGTCCCAGTTTCATCAGCACCCGAGACGGGCCTCTAGCCTCGGGTTCCAGTTTCAACAACGCCCAAGACCGACATCCAGTCCTGGGTCCCAGCATCATCAGTATTCAAGACAACTTCTAGCTCTGGAACCCAGCGTCGCCAAGCACTCAGTTCGGGTTTCCAGTCCCATATCCCAGCTTCATCAACTCCCAACACAGGCTATCAGCCTCGGGCACTAGCTTCGCCAACACCCAGTACAGGCGTCAAGCTCTGGGTCACCATCCCTCTGACATCCTCAGTTCACAACATGGGTCACAAACCCCGAGTTCCGGCAACAACTCTGATGGACCAAGTGAACACCAAGTTCTAGGTCGCCATTCTGTCGGCCCCAGCTCGGGCACTGCACTCCCGAGTTCCAACTACATCGGCACTCACCAGAAATGCGATGCTCCAGACAACCTCGGACCGAGTTCGTTCGGTCCACCACATTGGTGCTGAGTCAACCTCGGCCCTGCAAACAAAAAAGGGGTGCCATAGCGGCTGCAAAAATGGGTGAGCCACCGCCGCCACCCCTGCCTCCAGAAGACTAGGTGAGGCTCAGAGAAGCCGATGCACCAGTATCACACTGGGGACAATCGCCCCGGTCCAGTATCTAGCCTTCCAAGCCCAAATAATGGGGGCAACTCCAAGGAGGAGCGTTCGTCCTCCCTCGAATGAATATGGGTCATTATAAAAGAGGCCCAACCCATTCGGATGTCCCGAGTCAAGAGGACCCTCCACTCACCAGAATGGTATCAAGCTCAAAAGCCAGCAGGGTGAAAGCGGGTGAATCCCTCCGACACCCGCCCAGTAGCTCCAAAGAAACTCCGCATGCGTCAGCTAACGACTCGGTGGAATCCCTGCCAACGCCAACTGGTGACGCCGGCGAAGCTCCATCGGGTCCCCACCGGTGGCTACCAGCAAACCCTGGCGGGAGGTCTATCCCTTCGGTATTTACCATGTCCCAAGGGGTAGCAACACCCAAGTGGACGCTCAGTCCAAGCGTGGCTTTGGCCATCATGTTCATTAAGGTCGAGCCTCCCAGATCCCAGTCAAAGTCCCAGCCACCTACAGCAAAAACCAGCCATTCTATGGATCCACCCTAAAGTCCCGAGCTACTCGGTTGAGGGTCGATCCACTGTCGCTTCTACAACACCAACAAGTCGCCAATGACGCAACCCCCGGGCAACGTCCCCTGACAGCGACAAGCTAAAGACAACAGTCGCAAGGCTCGCAGGTACCAAAAAAAACAACAACAAAAAAACAAAGAAAGGGGCTAAAAATAGAGATGCCCTGGCGGACTCAGCCACTCTCTCCAAGAGGCGGCTGGGGGCAAAAAGGCCGCAAACCCAACTGAGGTGAAAACTCGCGAGGGCACCTCAGGTAAAATCGGGTTACCCCTCGGTGCGAAAACCCGTAAGGGCGCACCGGAAAAAGTAAAAGGGGGCCAGCTCTGGCGAAAACCCGAAAGGGCGGTAGAGCTGGTAAAGAGAAAAAGAAAAATCTCTCTTCCTCTCTAGGAACAGCCAACCACCTCACCCTAAATCCCTGACTGGTCCACCGCAATAGTGGGTCAGCATACCTTTCTCGGGCCATCATACCACACCGGTTGGCCCATACCCGGTTTTTGACCAATACACCATCATGGTTGGTCACCACCCAACATCCAGGTCGATACGCCATCACGGTCGACCTACCTATTTCCTCCTAGTCTCACACTATCCCCGTTGGCCGCTACCCCCCTTGACCTATATGCCGTCATGGCTGGTCAAGCCTCCACCTTGGTCGTCCTCCTTCACAGTCGACCTACACCTACCCTTGACTAAACACCTCCACAGTCAATCCAACACCTGATCTCTGGCCAAAACACCACAATGCTTGGCCTACACATCACCCAGTTCCTGACCGATACACCTTCTCAGTCGGTTAAATCCCTTAACTTGAGTCAGTATGCCTCTTCAGTTGGCCTACGCCCACTCTTGGCCTATCGCCACCACAACCCAGAACCTCAGTCTTTGCATCATCAAAGCCGATCTGTTCAAGCTTCAATCCGAGCTCCAACTGCAAGCTACACGGATCAGCCGGCCTAAAGGTCTACATGAAGCCCCAGATTGCTTGGCAACCAGCCAAGCCCCAGCAAGCAACTCCAGCACCAACACAATGGATCAACAGCAACGATCCCACCGATAGCGTCCTTCGACAGCAGCAAGCTAAGGACGCCCAGCGCCAGTCACTGAAAAGCCAAAAGGCTCTCAGGTAAACAAAAAAAATGAAAATAAATGGGGTTAAAAATAGAGATACCCCGGCAGACTCAGCCGTCCTCTTTCTCAAGGAGGCGGCTGGGGGTAAAAAGGCCAGTAACCCGGTTGAGGTGAAAACTCGCAAGAGCACCTCAGGAAAAATTGGGTGACCCCTCGATGCGAAAACGGCCAAGGGCGGATCGAAAAAAGCAAAAGGGGGCCAGCTCTGGCGAAAACCCGAAAGGGTGGCAGTGCTGGTAAAGAGAAGAAAAATAAAATTTCTCTTCTCCCTCAGCTGGGGGCAACCAGCTACCCACCTTCCAGCAACCATATCCCCGTCCAGTTGGCCCGTACCAGTCCCTAACCAATCCCCTGCTTCAGTGTGTAAATCTTGCACCTCCTTGTCGGCCATATACCATCACGCTTGGCCTAAACCAGCTCCCCGGGCCAAACCCTTCCCTTGGTGGCCTATACCAGTCTCTGGCTAGTACATCTCTCTAGCTCATTGATCTTACACTTCCCATTTAGCCATACACCACCTCAGCTAGCTCACACTTCCTCTGGCCTCACACCTCCACTGTCGGCCCATATACACCAGCAATTCATGCACTAGTCCAGTCATTCATTCCAGCAAACCTCGGCCTACACACCACCTCGGTTGGCCTCTACATCACAACAACCTTGGATCCATCTATCATGAGAATCCATCAACCCATGATTCCCAGTCACCTACTCGTCATGGTCAAGTCACCATGAACCCAGTCATAACTCCAGCAATACGCCACTAAGGCTCACCGGTTCCCAGATCACCAGTCAAACTGCAGATTACTCTGTAACCAGCCAAAGCCACTACCATGGCTACGACGGTGACAAGCTGTCAACAGCACGAACTCCAGGTCACGTCCCCTGACAGCAGCACGCTAAGGACGACAGCTACAAGGATCCCAGGTCAAAAGGAAAAAATAAAAACAAATGGGGATAAAAATAGAGATACCCCGGCGGCCTCAGTCAACTCCTTCCACGGGATTACTGAGGGCAAAAATTACCGTCAACCCAGTTGAGGTGAAAACCCGCGAGGGCGCCTCAGGCAAAATCGGGAAACCCCTCGGTGTGAAAACACGCAAGGGCATACCGAAAAAAGCAAAAGGGGCCTAGCTCTGGCGAAAACCCGCAAGGGCGGTAGAGCTGGTAAAGAGAGAGAAAAAAAAGAACTCTCTTCCTCTTTACTCAGCGCTCATGAAAGTCGTCGACCACGACATCCCGCCGATGGTGACCTCAGTGTCACTCCGCAACAATGGTGGTCATTACACCCCCGAGGGTCGGCCATCGCCAACTTCAGCTCCAACGTTCGGCTACACACCTCGACGGTTGGCCGACTAGTCCCAACTTCGGCTACAATGCCCCTACAGGCCAGCCGTCCAGCTCCCAATTCCAATTTTGGCTACAACGCCTTCACAGGCCAGTCGCCAGCTCCCATCTCCAGTCCCGGCTACAACGCCTTTACAGGCCAGCCGCCAGCTCCAGTTTTGACTACAACGCCTTTACAGGCCAGCCGCCCAGTCTTCAGTCCTAGTTTCAGCTACAACGCCTTCACAGGCCAGCCGCCAACTCCCAGTTCCAGTTTCGGCTACAATGCCTTTGCAGGCTAGCCGCTCAGGCTCCGATTCCAATTTTGGCTACAACTCCTTTACAGGCCAGCCACCCAGTCACCAGTCCCAGTTTCGGCTACAACGCCTTCACAGGCTAGCCGCCCAGTTTCAGTCCCAGCTTCGGCTACAACGCCTTCATAGGCCAGCCGCCCAGTTTTCAGTTCCAATTTCGGCTACAACACCTTTACAGGCTAGCCTCCCATTTCCAGTTCCAGTTTCTGGTCCCAACATTCCGACTATAACGCTTTCACAGGCCAGCCGCCCAATTCCAGTTCAAGTCACCAGTCCCAGTATCCGGCTAAAACACCTTCGCAGGCCACCCGCCCAGTTCTAGTTCCAGTCACCAGTCCCAGTATCCGGCTACAACGCCTTCGCAGGCCAGCAGCCCAGTTCCAGTTCCAGTCACCAGTCCCAGTATCCGGCTACAGCACCTCAACGGTCAGCCGGCCAGCTCCAGCTCCAGTCCCGGTCTCTGGCTATGTCAGCATGGCAACGTGCCAGCCAACCCCAACCTCAACTCCAACTCCCCAAACTAAACAATACCAGCAACATAGGCCAGCACACCCTCTCGGGTCGGCCTCCAGTCTCCAGCCACATAGGCCAGCACACCCTCAGGGGTTAGCCTTCGGCTTCTAGTCTCTAGCAATGCAGGCCAAAACACCCTCACGGGTAGGCCTCCAGCCGCCGGCCTCCAGTCCCCAACAACATAGGCCGACATACCCTCACGGGCCGACCCCCAGCCTTCACCCTACAGTAATATGGGCCAACACACCCTTACGGGTCAGCCTCCAGTCTCCCGTTTCTAGTTCCCAGTTACACCGGCCAATGAACTCTCACGAGTCAGCCTCCAGCTTCCAATTCCCAGTCCTCTGGATCCACACCGCCTTATGGATTGTTTTCCAGCTTCCAGTCTCCAGCCATCTAGGTCAACATGCCTCAGTGAGGCAGCCCTCCAGCACCCAGCCTTCGATATCCAGCTTCCAATACCCAATTTCCAGTACCCAGCTTCTAGTACCCAGCCTCCAGTATCCAATGTCTAATACCCAGCTCTAAAATCCAGCTTCCAGTATCTAGTTTCCAGTGTCTAGTTCCAGTACCCAGCCTCCAACATCCAGTTCAAGTACCCCGATTCCCAGTATCCAGCACCAGTACTCCGCTTCCGGCTTCCAGTTCCAGCCTCCGATTCCAATGCCCAATTCCCAGCATCTAATTTCCCGTTTCTCATTTCTAATTCTATTTTCCAGCGATGGGCTAGCACGCCTCATAGGGGCAGGCCTCCAGTCCCAGCTTCCAATATCCAGTTACCAATCGCCATATCCAACATCTAGTTCCCAATCCCAGCCTTCCATCCCAGCACCTAGTGGCCAGATTCCAGTCTCCAGTCCCGGTATCTAGTCCCGATGTCCAGTTCTCGATTCCCAGTCTCCAACCCCAGTACTTAGTTTCCCATATCTAGGTCACAATCTCCAGTCTCAGCATCCAATTTTTGCCTTCCAGTCTCCAGCCTCGGACCTCTAGTTTCCATCAGTAGACCAACATGCCTTAGCCAAGCGGATCTACAACAACAACCACATGAACAAATCCAGACACCTTACAGACTAGCACGCCTCGAAGGCCAGTCTACAGCAACCCTAGACCAATGCACCCTCGAGGGTCGGTCTATCACACACTCCAATCATTACACCTCAATGGTCGGTCTGCAACAATCCCTTCAGCGACACGCCAGTGGCTAGCCGATCGGGGATCCCAGTCAACATACCTCAACAACCAGCCGATCAAGGCTCCCAGTCAATTTACCTCAGCAATCAGCCGAGTGGACTTCCTAGTCAATACACCTCGGCGGTCAACCAGCACACTAATAGGTACTATCCACCATGCTATGATGATTATGTGTCTAACATCATTTTGTGGTCATTGTACTTTCTAAAGGGTCGGACGACCTCGACTTCGGCTATTTCACCATGACGGTTAGCTAGCAGCATCAACATTTGTCTATACCCCGCGAGGATCGGCCGAATACTATTCCAAGCCAACACCCCTCTCTGGGGGAAAATCCAGCAACTCCAGACCAAGACGCCTCGCCGAGGCAGGTCTCCAGCAACCGTAGACCAAGACGCCTCGCCGAGGCAGGTCTTCAACAACTTCAGACCAAGATGCCTCGCCGAGGCAGGTCTCCAGCAACTTCAGACCAAGACGCCTCATCGAGGCAGGTCTCCAGCAACTCCAGACCAAGACGCCTCGCTGAGGCAGGTCTCCAGCAACTCCAGACCAAGTTGCCTCATAGAGGCAGGTCTCCAGCAACCTCAAACCAAGATGTCTCACCGAGACAGGTCTTTAGTAACTTCATACCAAGACGCCTCACCGAGGCAGGCCTCCAGTAACATAAAGCCAAGATACCTTGTCGAGGTTGATCCCCAGCAACACCAGGTCAACATGTCTCACCGAATCTTGCCTCCAGCAGCATCAGGCCAACACACCTACGACACCGATTGTCTTCGATAGCTTCGCCCCAGTCGGCGGATCACCCTACTTCTTGGCTGTGGTCCCCGTGGCTGCTCCGCAGCTGCCCACTTCTCAGTTAACATCATACATCCCTCTATTACTCCGGCCTCTCCGGATTCCCTGACACCACCAGCCAACCAACCGGTCCCTGCCACTTCGGCCGTGCAATGGCGGCCCCGGCAGGAGCTGGAATCTCTGAACTTCAAAGCCCTATTATAATCCTAGTTCCCCTGTAACCACTGACCCACCAGCTATAGTCCCAATCACATCCAGCCATGACAAAGTGGCCTCCAGCATCATAACTTGACAATTTGCAAGTGCCCTACAACACAACTCTAGCTACAATGCTTCAGAGCTGTGACCAGCCCGTCCCATAGGACGGTGGGCGCCAAGCTTGGCAAATGCGCCCCCATGGGAGGTCAACAGACGATGCCAGCATCCCATAAGAAGAATCAACCACCGCAGCAGTGGTAGGCTGCTAACGACCGGCCACAGGCTTCGCCACAAAGCCCCGGTCAGAGCGGCGGTCATCTTGTCGCCAGCCAGCAATCCCAGGGGCTGAGGGATAGGTGGCCCTCCAATTCCGAAGATAGGGAAGTCCCGAACCCCCTTACACAGCATCGTCGGCTATGGTCACGACCAAAGGGGTACAGGCCAGAGAGTGAAAAATGCTCAAAGCCCTCCTTGACTTAGACAAGGTGGAAAACCTGAGAAAACACAAATCTCAGTCTACAAGTCCACCTCTGGGGGCAAGACATGACTCCCGCCAGTGTAACCCCAGATAATGAAAGGGGAGCCACAAGTGGTCTCCCATTGCGCGCCAGCCACCCTACAAGGCGGGATGGATTCGACAGTCCTGGCCTACCCCTGTCTCAGATTTGTAATGTGGGGAGGGTCCTTTCCACCAAGCCGCCTCCCCTCGAAAAATCCACAAAGCCCGCTGCGCAAGGTAGGCCACAGACATAGGCAACAAATGCAGAAGCATTATTATGCCGGGCTCCCCCAGCCTCTTTATGCCATCGGCATTGGCATCCATCCCAGTCATATCATCAATCGTCGAAGTGGCCACCTGTATGGTGAGTTCGGCGTCCAGACCAGATTGCTCCCGCGATGCGGGCCCTACGCACCTCTGTCACAAGCCCAACACGCAAGACAAAAGGAAACAGAATTCCCAAGTCACGGATAGCGGGCTACAACTTCAAGCACCACGCTTGTATCCAGCCACTCAGATCCCTCTGAAATCCAGCTCTACAACCACCCAGGTTCAACGGTCTTCGGTAAACGTACCACCGTCGCATGAAAGATCACAACGGGAGCATCAACACTCAGAATAAGTAACTCCCACATGCCAACAGGGCCGGGAGAAATCAAGCTTGAAAGGCGCACGGGCCGCACGCCGTCGTCTTTGCCTCCGACGCACGCCCCGTGGGGGGCATTTGTTGGCACCGGCTTATTTTCTCGAAGTAATCGAGGATTAAGCATAGGGAAATACTCCCTAAATGGAGCAAAACGGCACATCACCAAAGTTGCTCTACCAGTCGAGTTGTGCTTGGAAATCGAGACGTGTCGTCGGGTCAAGCGGCGCAACATAACAACCGGGCATCAGCCCCGAGCAAATGGCACTATGCCAGCCAGTTACTCGACAACCGAGTCAGTTTCGGGATTCGGGACAACCTGTCGTACCTTACGGCACTCTGTAAAGAATCGAGGATCACCCTCGGACACTCTGCATATGGTATCACACCACCGACGCTTCAACAACCGAGTTAACTCGGGACTCGGAACGGCCTGCCGCTTCATACGGCTCTTCGCCAGGGAGCGAGGGTCACCCCGATCACCAGACCAACTGCATCGTCATGTCGACGCCCCAATCACCGGGCCTAACCGAGGGTCCTAAGCAGCTAGCCGTGACCCACGGCAACATCAACGATCGATCGGGTCCACCCCCGATCACTCAGTTTACGGGTTTGCCAGCGTTCAACATAGCTCGAGCCGACTCGGGGGCACCCTGACTACAAGCCACACCACGTGGCGGCCAGCAATCGATCGGGATCTATCCTCGAGTCGCCTCCCTCCAGCCCTCTGAAGTCAAAGGAAGACCCGACTGGGCCAACCACAAGCTTCAGGAGCTCCTAGCACCCTCATACGGCCCACACACATGTGTCGAGAATTTCCCCGAGCACCTGGTGGGCACGTATGTTTCAGCCACTCTACAGCAAGTCGGAGCTCAACTCGGGACTCTCAGTAACCCACCGCGTCATGCACCACCATCATGCGGTCTCGCACGCGGATCGACCTGTTTATAGCCAGTCAAACCCTCAGTCAACCCCCAGTAAACCCTCAGTCAAACCCCCAGTCAAACCCGTGGTCAAACCCGCCTAAACCCCCATGGGGGAGGGTTTACGCAAACTAGCCAGGGCCCCCTGGCTAGTCCGCGTAAACCCCCATCCAAGGGGGGTTTACGCGGACCAGCTCACCCCCCCGGTTGGTCCGCGTAAACCCCCATTCAATTAAAAAAATTAATTTTAGAAAAAAGAAAGAAAAGAACCAGCCCGCCAAAACGCCCTCAGCCGGTTTATGCGGACCAGCTAGGGCCCCCTAGCTGGTCCACGTAAACCCCCATCCAAGGGGGGTTTACGCGGACCAGGTCAGGCCCCCTAGCTGGTCCGTGTAAACCCCCATCCAAGGGGGGATTTATGCGGACCAGCTCAGGCCCCCTAGCTAGTCCGCGTAAACCCCTTCCACCTCTCTCAACCCGTGCAACTCCCTGTGACACTATTCACTTGGGTTTACGCGGACCAGCTCACCCCCCTTAGCTGGTCCGCGTAAACCCCCTATGACCCTTCACCTTCCACTATAAAAGCCCCCCTTTGGGAGCCCAAAGGGATGGATGAAGCACCAAATGCATCAAGCATCAATGCAAGGAGCTCAACCTCGGACTGCAAGGGCGCGCTAAGGAGAATTGTATGTGTTTGCTAGGCCCACGCCGAGGGCATGCCGCATGTGGATCCCTCATACGGCATCTATCCCAAACACCCGTCTCCGAGAGATTTGTGTCTGTGTTTGCTAGGCTCACACCGAGGGCATGCTGCATGAGCATGCCTCATACGGTGTCTAGCCCAAACACTCACCTCCAGCCCCCTGTTGTGATATGTCATCTCGATAATCGTGCACGACCCCAGATCTTACTTGGTGAAAGCACTCTGCTTGGGTCCTCCCTCGATAGTCATGCACAACCCTGATGCCGCTTGACAAAAGCACCCTATTTGGCCTCGCCTCGATGATCATGTGCCACCTTGGCGTCATCTCGATGAGCGTGCCCTCAGTGTCGTTACCAGCACAATGGGCACAATTTACAAGTCCTGGCACAAGATGAAGTGTCAGGCCACTGCCAGTCACATCGGGCCCTGAGCACGACCATCGAGGTCTCCCGACGCTCGCCAACTCCAGTCACAACGGTGCCCCCGGCACCCGACTGCCGACAACTTCCGTCACAATGGTGCCCTCGACACTCGACTGCCAGCAACTCCTGTCACATCGAGGCCCATGGCACCCGATCACTCAACAACTCCAATCACAATGGTGCCTCCGGCACTCGACTGCCAGTCACATTGGGCCCTGAGCATAACCATTGAGGTCTCCCGGCCCCTACCAACTCCAGTCACAACGGTGCCCTCGGCACCTGACTGCCAGCAACTCCAGTCACATCGGGGCCCACGGCACCCGATCACTCAACAACTCCAGTCACAACGGTGCCTCCGGCACCCGACTGCCAGTCACATCGGGTCCTGAGCACGACCATCGAGGTCTCCCGGCGCCCGCCAACTCCAGTCACAACGGTGCCCCCAGCACCTGACTACCGACAACTTCAGTCACAATGGTGCCCTCGGCACCCGACTACCAATAACTCCAGTCACATCGGGGCCCATGGCACCCTACCACTCAACCACTCCAGTCACAACGGTGCCCCCGGCACCCGACTGCCAACTACTCCAGTCACATCGGGGCCCATGGCACCCGATCACTCAATAACTTCAGTCACAACGGTGCCCCCGGCACCCGACTGCCAACTACTCCAGTCACATCGGGGCACGCGGCACCCGATCACTCAACAACTCCAGTCACAACGACGCCCCCGGCACCCGACTGCCAGCTACTCCAGTCACATCGGGGCCCGCGACACCTGACCACTCAACTTCCCCAACACAATGGTGCCTACGGCACCCCTACTGCCTCGACCTCGACACTGTTTCATGTTGGGAATACATTGTGACGCCCCTCGGGTGCCATCCTGCTAAGTCACAGGTCCCTTGGCGGACACTACATACAGATACAGAACTACCCATATAATAACGCAATGACCCGGGGACCGTCACAAGTGACGGAATTGTCCCGTGGCTTGCAAGCAATTGTAATCGGGCTCTCATGCCCCCATATAAATGCCTTTCATGGCATATAAGTCATGTAATCCAGTCAGGGAGCGGGTCCCCCTCCTCGCCGGAACCAATCTCTCTGCCCCCAGTTATCCCTATTGTGTTGCTGTTGCCCTGTCGCTGTTGCACAGACTAGACCCTCCCGACGTCGTGGCTACCAACGTCCCTGACTCTCTCTTCGACAGAAGAAACAAAGGTATTCAAATTCAATCCGATGTAAAATAAATACCGGTTGCTTGCGGCCGGTGGGGAAAGTCGTCCAGTACACGAATCCCCATAATCGCTTGCGCACTCGCACCTGTGGAATCTTTTATCCACGTGTCGCCCGATCCCTCAAGCCACGTGCCGCGTCCTAGCGACGCTTCCCCGATCAATCCTCGGTTCCATAGGTGATTGTCGAGAAATCGATTGGCACGTCCGCATTCCACCCAGCCATCCCTGTCCCAGTCTCCCAGAATGATGAACCATACGCCATCCCTGCCAGTGCGTTCTTTATCGTTCTCTCTGCCTTCTTCTCAATGCTCCCGGAATCCCCGCATGTCTAGTCAACCTATCTCGACCTTTTCGTAAAAGGCGAGTCTACACCCCCGCCGCGAGGACAAAACGACAAGTGACTCCCCCGCGGTCGCCAACAATCTCCTAGAACAAAAATTGGAGGGTAGTTAGTTCTAACAATAATAAACAAGTTCCTAGAAGAAACTTACCTCAGAATCGGCCTCCTTACCTGGATTCCACGTGTGCCAAAAGTAAGGGTCGCACAGGCCAAATCTGGGACCTATTTATAGGATTTAGCTAGGGTTTGAGGATTAGAACGATTCTAGAGTCCAAATTAGACTTTACATTCGATCTACAATCCTTTTAGACCTATCTAATTAGCTGATAGAGTTGATCCATGATGATTTGGACATGAAAAATCCCACCTTTTCACGTTTTCTTCCTCTCACGGAATTGACAGCGATTAGCGGTCGTTCAGCGACCTTGTTCTGGAGTTAGCGATCTCGCGATAGACCATTTTTTCCCATTGGGCGCCGAATTTGATAGATTTCAAACTCTTCTGATATTATCCATATTATTATCCTTTTATTCACAAACCAAGTAGTAATTATCTCCTTAATTCCATGATTTCTCCTATTTTGAGGTTCTAGAACATGGGCTAAAGTCCAAAATAATCTTTTTGGGCCTATTTGGGTTTATTATTTGTGCCTAATCCTCTTGGATCCAATGTAGGGCCTAAATAATTAGATTTAAATCATTATAATTCAATTAATAGCCTATTAAATGCTAAATAATTATATTTAAATCTAAAAAATTCTTAGAAAATTCTCGGGCGTTACAAGATACTTCCACCACTACTGCATGTCCGAGGAAAGGAAGGTGCGCGTCGCCAAGGAGACCCTCGGTCCCCCCACCAAGAGAGAATGGAGAAACCTTGAGGGTCCAAGGACAATTAGGCGGCAAGATCCCATTCACACATGGGAAGACATGAAGACTGAGCTTAGGAAGGTCTATGCATCCCAACCCTCCCCCCATGTATACCCAATAGCCCGAGATCTTGAGAGGATTGCTAGTCTTACTTCCCCTCGGCCATCCGACCCTAAATTCTTGGCCCCACAAGCCAACCTAGCCCCTCCCATGAAGGGTTTCTCACCTAGACCAAGTAGGGTCCACGCCCCACCCCCTTCTACACCAACAACTACCATCCCTAGCCTTACCCTTTCTTGGAAAGGAAAGAGCCCCATAGGGATAGAAATGAGTGGATCCACCTCGAGTGATGCTAACAAGATAGAATGTTATAGGTACCACGAGATGGGACACATCGCCAGTCAATGTCCCACCAAGAAGCAACCTACCATGCCCTTGGTGAGTAAAACGTCCCCACCCCAAAAGGCTGAGAGTGTGATTGAAGTGCATGAGGCCTCCCCCGACTGGGAAGAAGAATACGAGTCACAATGTCATAAGTCATGCCAGGAAATCCCCATCCCACCCACTGACCTACAGTTTGGTGCAGCTAGGTGTCTCCACATCCAAGCCCAAGAAAAGGATTGGTCTAGAATCCCGACTCTCCTCACATTTGCCAGAGTAAATGAAATAACCATAGGGAAATCCCTAGCCCATTGGTTAAAGAAATGTCCAAACTTGGGAAGCCCAAGCCCACTCTGTCCGCCTCAGGAGCGACACCTCCCCATAGTGCCCTTCATCTCCTATCACACCACATTCCAATCCTACTATGAGGTAGAGACTTTGGATGATCTTATCAAGGGCCTAAGATGGCAACTTGAGCTGAGTAGCATGTTGGCTCTGGGAACCGATCGACCTCAGACACTTGACCTCATTCACCTATGTGTCGGGTCCATCACCTCAGTCTACACTGTGGGTTGCTACACTAGTGACCTCCTTTTACTCCTCCCGACACCCGAGGAACCCGACTTGATCCACAAACTGGAATTTCTTACAGGAAGAAAGCCAAGCCATTCCTTCAAGGCCGACACCCTATCGTCCCCTACACTTAGGGAGATCCCTCACGATGAGGAACTTATAATGTGGGAACCTATTGGGGAAGAACATACTAGCACAGACCATACCTTCCATGATCCCTTTGACCCCACCAAGTGGAAATCATGGCCCCATCCTATTTCTTTCCCCTCCTATCACCATGCTGACCACCCATCACCTCTTGAGAGCCTAGAAGACTTGGAGTGCTTCATTCCAGAACAAACACTTTGTGAACCCTATGACCCCTTCTCATGCGAACTCGGGTACCCCAATGATCCACCTATCATACTGACCACCCACTATTCCCTGCCCCCACCCACCATGTTAGATCAGGACCACTACTATGGCATCTCCACCACTACATACCTCGTGGGTCCCGAACCAGTCCCTTGGAGCGAGTCTTACCCACACTCCATCAAAAACCTGACCTTCTTTGACCCTTGTGATCCCTCCTTTTGGGAACCCCTCAACCCACAACCCACACCCCAATTTATCAAATAACACCACTACCTTACTCCCTTACAAGTCAATCATCCAAAGGTCCAACAAGAAGATGAGAGGATGGAGTCACATGCATCATTTTACCTAGGGTCATATAGGGTAGGTAAGCCCGGGCACATAGACCCTCCATTTTTCACCCACTTTGATAGGGGGCCTACGCATGCTAGAACCACATTTGGGTGCCCTAGCCCTCCCACCATCAATAGGAAAGCTATGCATGATAGGGCTACATTTGGAAGTCCCGGCCCTCCTGTCCTCACCAACCTTCATAGAGAGTCTAGGCATGCTAGATCCACATTTAGGTGCCCAGAACCCCCAGCATCCAATGGAGTGTTATCATTCCCCAGGTCCTATGTCCGACATGTCAAAGTATTGCATGCTTGCAAGCACATCAACAAAGGCAAAAGGATTTGTAAAAGGTAAGCTGATACTCGTAGAGGAAACCAAAACTTCCAAGAGGGTGACTATCTGATGGTCAGGACAAAGAGGCTCTTCCCTACAGTTGCCTCTAAACTTAGGTCTTGAGGAACTAGACCCTTTAAGGCCCTGGGGCGATTGAGCATAATTGCCAATGAGTTGGCCCTTCTGAAGGAATATGGGGTAAACCCTCATTGTAGTGTGGCGGACCTTGTGCCCTACAAGGGCCTCGCGGTGGCACCTAGTAAGGATGTTGAGCCTATACCCTCTCTTGAGAGTGACCCCACCAATGAGAGCCCACTTTTAACCTAGAGAGCCCGGCATGAACACAAAGATTTGATATTGGTTGAACAGAATGACACCACCGGGAGTGGAGCAATCCAGCAATACCTTGTGAGGTGGAAGGGCCGGCGCCGTCGATGGACACATGGGAAAAGCTAGAAAGGACACTTATTCGACAGGGTCAACTTCTCTGCACCCCGGGGGTATGATGGGGACATCATCTGCAGCTCTTGTTCCCACTACTCGCCAAGTATCCCGGCAGCAATCGGCATGATTTTTCGGCTTAATTCTCAAAGAAGTATAATGTATTTTCCACTTTGTTTGAGTCTTATTACTGTAATTTTCTTTCTTTGAGTCAGTTGAGTAAGTTATTGGGTCAATTATATAGCATGTTAGGCTTAATGGGCCTAATTGTAAGGGCTAGCCCAGGGACTCCCCCTTTTGGATAGCGTTGGTCATTATGTGTTAAGTTAAGGGTATTATGGTCATGTAAAGAGTTGAGCTCCTATAAATAGGATCCAACTCTCTCATTTGAAGGTAATGAGAATTTGCATATTTTGAATCTCCACAAAATTTGAGTGTTTAGGTGTGAAGCCTAAGGTTAGGGTAAGAAGCCCTCTCCTCCCTCCCTTCTCTCTCCAAAGGTGGCGAACCCCTTCTCTCTCTTCCCCTCCCCTCTCTCTCTAGATCGCACCCCTCTCTCACCTCTCCCCTCCCTACACCTCAGCCCTACCCTGACACCTCACTTGCCACATAAGCTGCCACCTAGGACCACCCCATCACCTTCCCAAGAACATTCAATTCCACCATTACACCCACCACTCCCCAAGCACCCCTTCCTTTTCCCTAAGCACCCTTTCCTCTTCCCAAAGCAACTCTCCCTCTTCCCCAAGCACCCCTCCACCTCCCAAGGGAGATTTGAATCTCCCACCCTTGTTGGCTGCGCACCCACCATCCCCTTCCTCTTTCCCCCTTAGCCTTGGCCGACCACCACTCCTCCCCTCCCTCTCCTCTCTTCTCTTGGTCGCCCACCATCACCCCCCCCATTCCCAACTCTTCCAAGCCCTGCACCGCCCCTCCCTTGCCCACCACTCACCACCATCGACCCCCACACCCTCCATTCTCCCTTCCCACAGCCACCAACAGCCACCCCTTGCAAGTTTCTTCCCCTTCCCCACCCCCACATACACCCTATTCCACCGTTCTATTTTTAGGTCGCTGGGAGCTAAAGACCCACTAGTTTCAGAGTCTACTCCATCACCACCTCCAAGTTCCTGGAGGCACGCTATATATTTCTGGAAAGCCTTTCAAGTCAGCTTCGCAGGCGAGGTGATTCCACCACAATCCGAGTTTGGAGCTGTCCAGAAGGGTCATTCTCGTCAGACTGCGCTTTCGGCATCCGGGTGGAGATCAGAACCATAGTGCAAAAGCTCCTGCGGCCACTTCCTTGTTCCCCTTGGTGCGCCAGTTGGCTGGGGCAAGATAATACCAGTCCTCTATCCAACCCAGCCAGCGGAGCACTGTTCGAACTTCAGAGCTCCAAGTTCCAGTGGATCTCCCCCGGGTGCGCAGGTCTGTCCTACCAGGGCCGGATCAGACCCCCTCACACTCTACTGGCTCTATCTCCCTGCTCCGACCTCCCCTAGTGGCCTCTCTGGTTGCTGTTCGAAGAGGACCCTCCCACGGTCGTGTTGATATCATCTACACTGTCAACGGAGCTCGGAGGTGTTCGGAGCGAGGATATCTTTCAGCGCCTTTAGTTTTGGAATAGTCAGAGCAGCAATAGCCCACCCCGACTCTTGAAGCTGCACCGGCTACCCACAACCTCTGATTCACCCACAATTTTAGCTGAGCTCTCTTGAGTTAGTCTGGAGAAATTTGGCTCTGGTCCCACCTGCAACGGAAATCGGAGGAGCTCGCAGCAGCAACATCTTCGATCCACTGTCCTGCTGTCCCAGTGCGGGCAGAACCGGCGCGACTTGGATAGCTGACCTTGCAGCGGTCCCTCCTCAGCTCAGCGGCAGCCCCGGACATCCCTCCTTACTACTACCACGCCCCTTGATGTTCGGCTATCGACCCTACTGCTTCCGGCATCTAGAGGCGCTCACATCTGCCCCAAATTCAGCTTGCTGCCCCGGCAATTAGAATTATCGGCCGAAGTTTACTTAGCTTAATTTTTTCCCACCCCGCCCGGCCGGCTTAAAGCCCCTCCCTGTGGGAGATAGTGTTTATTTGTAACCCCATATTTCTCCACCCCTAGTCCAACCCTCATGTGTGAGGAGTAGTGAATGTAATTCTTTAGCAGGGTGAAGCTTCATCGACGCAGTGTGCGGGGAACCCACACTTCCCCGCTAGCCCACGTCTCCGACTCGGGATCGATATCTTCATGCCGATCAGGTATATGCTGAACCCTCCTTGAATATTTGTGTTCAGTTAGTAAAATTTCTAAGTTCAACTGGCAAGAAAGAGAGTGCCCGGCCCCGTGACTTCCCGATCACGAGCGGTCACCGCGGTTTGAGTCAAGAGAGAACCCCGTGCCCTCAAGGCGCGAAGTCCACCCCGCTGATGTGGGTGCTCCAATCCTAGGGAAGGAAACACATTAGGCTAAGCCATTCACCCCATCCAGCAGGGTTTAGACCCTTGGACCCATCCTACCATCACTTAGTCACCATGGGAAAGGGTTGTGCTGCGATATCAGTCTGCCAACATCGAGCCCACCGATTTATAAGTGTGCTTCCAAGTCTAGGTCCAAGGCTCGCCCGGCCAGTCCCTTTGCATCTGTAGGTCATTTCACATCACGGATCTACCCGGGGTCATGCACATGCGGTGCAGATCTGGGGTAGTTCATTGAGAGATGCCACGAGTGATCATTTCAAAAGTTTCAGATGTAGAAATCATTAATGCGGATGGACACTTGTTCTTTTCTTCTTATTTTTTTTTAGATCAGACTGAACCACTTATATGCGAGGACCTCACACAGTAGTGTGGTGATCAGGGAGGGGGGGTCAACCCTCACAGCAGTAGAGTTCTGACTTGGCTGAACGCAATGTGAATATGCAGTTGCCCATTGATTTTTATATGTGCCTTGGTTCTTCATGTGCTTCTTTTTATTAGTCCAACCTTTCTTTCGTGTTTTTTTTGTCATTCTCCTCTTTGGCCATTTTTCTAAAATCAAAGCCAATTGTGCATCTTCTGTTTATATATTCATCTTCCTGAGTAACCCCCGAAACCGTGTTTGTCATTGGGTGAATTTCTTCATGTCATCAGTCCATTTTTGTTTCCTCATTCATTCCCTTTGTTTTAGTGGTCCAAATTTTTGACGAAAATCTGGCAGCATCTACCCAAGACCCGGAGTCTCGGAGGGGTTAATTGGGTACTCGTCCATGGAAGAAATCCAAGATGGCCCCGAAATAAAGGATGCGCACGGATGCGGAAACATCCATAGTATCTCTGGCATGGGTCTCTGACACAAAGGATGCGCACGGAAGTGGCAACATCAGTAGTGTCTCCCGCGTGGGCCCCCAGAGGGAATGAATGGGCAGAAGCAAAGCATACGTGATTCGGAAACCTAGGGTTCGACAGGAACGAGTACATGAATGAAAATTTTTTCTTCTTCCTTTTTGAAGCAAGGATAAGGGATTTTGAAATAGATTGGGGAGTAGCCCGAAGGAGCCCAAACGGCCGTGGATTCTGAATCATACTCGTGGGGCGATGTAGACCCGGAACCTCTCCTTAAAGGCCATTGTGTGTGCCTCCCCCCTTAAAAAAAAGTGAGAAGAGAATTTTTACAAGATGATCAATCGGGAGTAAATCCCGTATTACTCACCCCCTTAGCATCATGACCATGGAGGTGGCCAAATCCCAAAATGGGGTTTTGAGTAGGAATGAAGACCATTACAAGAGAGAAATTAAATAGACTTCCGGTGGTTGGCAACCCAGAGTCATATCCATGGATGCGGATAAACCCCGGGCCAGTGGCCACCGGCACAACATCTACCCCGTCATTGAACTGTA
This sequence comes from Amorphophallus konjac, assembly GCA_022559845.1. Taxonomy (NCBI): domain Eukaryota; kingdom Viridiplantae; phylum Streptophyta; class Magnoliopsida; order Alismatales; family Araceae; genus Amorphophallus; species Amorphophallus konjac. Next base: position 156,589,266 of record CM040129.1, read on the forward strand.
TATCACAATCAGTGGGCGATCAATCTACCTACTGAGAGAACGAAAATAAAATGAGGCAAAGAATATATATCTTATATATGTATGGATATATATATCTATTGGAGGAGAGGACACCATGCTTGTATCCCCACAAGGATTATGGCAGGGGCCCTACATCTGGGAATGGAAGGATGTATATATATATATATTGGAGAAAAGGGCATTGGGCTCATATCATCAAAAAAATCAGGGGCAAAGAACCATGCATTCTATTCACTCTTATGTAAAGCAAATTACATCAGGGGGAGACCAACATTGGATAACATGAAATGGGAAACAAAGTAGAAGATACAAGAGGGAGACCCACCCTTGTTTACAGACATGTCTCTCAAACTCTCACTCTCTCCCCTGGCTCTCTCTTTTTCTCTCCTTCAGTTGTGGCTTCGGGAACTCAGAACCGGAGGGAGCGGAGGAGGTTCAGGGCTGCCAGAATCTCCAAAACCCAGAGTGCTTCGAGAGAGTCCGACCGAAGGAAGCCAATCAACTTCGCAGGGCCCTTTCTTATAGGGATGCCAGGGCCCGTTCGAAGATGCCCCCCTCCCTCTTGATTTTTCTTCTGCTACTATCGTCGTCGCCACTGGATGCTATCGCTGCTGCTACCATCGTAGACTTGTGGCTGAGTAGATGCGGGAGCTCCGCGAGGTGACGGGAGGGGTCCTTCACCGAATGGGATCTTCCCTTTGTCCCGGTGGCGGCTGAAGCTCCCACCGTTGTACCCATAGGACAAAGGGAACCCATCGGGAATCCCCCTTCTGTCTGTCGGTTACCATGGGGGCTTGGACAAGATGCTACAGTGATTCCGGCGAGGTGCTACAATGCCCGTCGGTCAAAGCTACAAAAGGGGTTGAGGAGGCACACGGGACGAGGTAGACAGACACAAGGTGAATAGTGTCACTTGTTAAGTTCGGTGCAGTATTCAGAGGGGGGGTGAATGAATATGACTTTTAAAAAACCTTTCGCCCAGTTAAAATTTCGCTCACTAAAAATGCTAGTTTGCAAACTGAACAAACTTGAAGGCTAAATGGCAGATGTGGAACTAACCAAACACACAGTGAGATCACTGGAGTGCTAACAAGATAGATTTAGTCAATCTGAAAACTAATAAACTCTTCTGCTCAACCAGAAGCCAAACACATGGAGCGCCCCTATGCAATCACCTAGCGGAAGCACAAATAGACAAGTCAAACCACAGTGCACAAGGGGTTTTTAAGGTGGTTCGATCCAGCAGACGTACATCCACCCCACACTCAACCCGAGTGTGGCTTCTACTAGGTCACGCTAGAAACCGCATACTCAGTCTGCAACAGGTGCTGCTACACAGCTTGACCAGGGGAACAACCACCCCTCTTCCTCCCAACCGGAGGGACACCCCAAGTGACTCCCAGCCACTTGGAAGCTAGAGACGCATAGTCTCTCTTCCTCCAAATCATAGGGAACACACCAGTGACTCCCAGTCACCAGCAAACCAGAGGTCGAAGACCTCTCTTCCTCCAGACCAGGAGGGACACCTGGACTTGCAACCCACAAGCCCAGAACCGGAGATCAGATCTCCCTTCCTCCAAACCGGAGGGAACACACAAGTGACTTCCAGCCACTTGCAAACTAGAGGTCGCAGACCTCTCTTCCTCCAGACCAGGAGGGACCCGACCTCTCTACAAAGGATCGGAAGTACAAAGCTAACCAAATGAAAAAGGAAAAATAAGAAAGGAAAAATACACAGCGATCAGAAAGCTGTAAAGACAGATAACACAGATGTGGCTCGCATGGAGCTGACTGGCTTGGATTTGATCCACGGTCCAGTAGACAGATCTTCAGGTAAGCTTCTCTTCCTCTTCTCTTCTCTCTCACTTTCTTTTTCTCTTTACCCTCACGAGCTCTCTAACTCTCTCTTTCTCTTCTTCTCCTTCTGCTCTTCTTCTCTTTCTTTTCTTCTTCTTTCGCAAGCTCTCTCTGTCTCTTCTCTTCTCTTCTTCTTCTGCTTTCTACTGTAGCTCTTTTCTTCTTCTGCTCTTTCACTCTCTCGATCTCTGCTCCGCTATTTTCTTCGGCTCACACTTCTTCTATTTCTTCTTCTTCTCTTTTTCTTCTTCTTTTCTTTTTCTGGATCGAAGGGCTTTCTGCTCTCCAGGCTTCTTCTTCGATCAGTCTTCATCTGTTGGATGAAGGCTTACTTTTATAAGCAGCAGCCAGCAGGAGGGCAGCACTGGGCGCGTGTGGCTTCCACATTTCCCGCCCAGAACTTGTGGCCACGTGTCAGTCTCTCAGCCAGCTTCAGCACACGTGTCACAATCCTGTCTGCCCTTCCACCCTCGGATCACGTGCCGCCCAGTCACTGGGGAATGTTCTTCCTCGGACCACCTTCTTCTTTTTGTGTTTTCTTCTTCTCCTGCAAAGAGATTAACACCATTAATACTCAGGGTTCTATATATATATATATATACCTGAAATAAGTCGATTGACACTCAAGCTAAAGCTGCACGAGGTGTGTAGGAACAACAAAGGTGCACTATACTGAGAACGACATGAGGTACATAAGATGACTACAGCACGAGATAAAGAGAGAACGACACGAGGTACCACAGTAAAAAAACTAACACTACAAGGGGAACGACACGAAGTCAGATGAAAACAGCACGAGGTGAAGAGAGAACGACACGAGGTACCACAGTAACAAAGCTAACACTACAAAGGGAATGACACGAAGTCAGATGAGAACAGCACGAGGTGAGAAGGAAATAACACGGAGTAAAATGGTAGAAAAACACACGATCAGAGGAAACCTGGACGAAGATAGAAAGAAGCAACACGAAGACATAAAAACAACACGAAGACACAAACACAGAAATAACATGAAGACTCAAACATAAAAATAACACGAAGACATAAAAACAACACGAAGACACAAACACAGAAATAACATGAAGACACAACAAGAGACGGTCAACGAGATGCTGACTCTGTACAGACTTAAGCTAAAGTAAGACAATCGATGTAGAGACTTGATGCAGAAGCCTTCAAGTGATGTGTTGACTTTGACAGATGAGACATTGTAAGAGACGGACCAATGTATAGACTTGACAGTGATCTCTGCAGCGAATGTAGAGACTTTGCAAACTGAGACGCAAAGTGAGACGATGAAAGACAGCATGGATGTTCAGACTTTGGCAAGTGTGAGCGAGACAATGCAGATGCTGTACAGACGTTGTGGATGCAGTCGAGTGTATAGACTTAGAATCATGGAGGCAAATGTATAGACATCAACTCTGCACAACGAAAGTATAGACTTCAAATGTGAAGACCATTGTATAGACATTGGATTTCACTGTGGATGTACGGACTCTGAGGAAATGAAACGAGTCAATGTACACACTTCAAATTCCACCGACCAGTGTATGGACTTCAACAGTGAACGGCAAACAGCATATGAATAAGTATGTACACTGAGTAGAAGAGGCAGGCTGTATAGGCTTGGAGTTTAACATGCATGAAAACCAGTGTACAGACTTGCTGTCCTCACAGCTGACGACTCCAGTGTATAGACTTGCTGGCCTGAAGGCGATGTGCATACTTGCTGAGTTGACGCTGCAGCCCAATGAGTTGACGCTGCAACGTATACACTTTACGTTCAACTGATGATGTGTAGACTTGAAGTTAGACAAACCAGACACTCAGTGTTCTGATGATTCGACGCATCAGCAAGAGTGGGTCGACCCACTACTGTTCATACTAACTAAGCAGAGTGTAGCAATCAATGCTTTATGCATCAGTTAACACGACTGAACATCAAAAATGTTAAACTAAACTGAGCAGCAAGATGACTGAACATTTGATAGACTGAATAACAGCATGATGACTCACACAGCAGGATGACTCACAGTGATTAACTCACATCAAAAATCAATCATCAAAACCATCATCAAAACCAAAACCACATGGGCACAACAATCTCCCCCTTTTTGATGATGGCAACACTACACAGTGAGTCAGTCTGATGACTCAAACTATTCTCCCCCTTTAACTTCATCAAAAAAAAATAGTTTGAGAAATTAAAGCATGTATAAAAATTCAGTCAATTTCTCCCCATTGCAAGAACATGATTCTCCCCCTTTAAGAGTGTCAGCAAAAGCATGAGTTAGAGATGATCAAGAACCTGCATGCACTGGTTGAATGATATTCTCCCTCTTAGGCAAACAATCTCTCCCTTTGGTATAATCAAAATAAACCATGGGAAGGGGTATGAATGTAGATGCAGATACCAGAAACATGAGTGCAAGGGCATAATTCTTCTCCTTCTATGCAGCATGATGCATATGACAAGGAGGCTCCCCCTCAATAAATGGAACCTTATGAAATGAATGAGAAGGAGACCACATGGGCAAACAAGGAGAAGTTCAGGTCAATTAGCAGAAGAGGTTCAATTAGCAAATTTTTAAAGAAGCTTCAACTACAAGAATTTCAGTCAGATTTTCAAGGAATTGTCATTCTCATAAATCCAAATCAGAATATTTCAAAGTCTTCCATTATAAGGGCTTATGAATGAATTTTATTGATCAGCATGGTTTAAACATGATGTATGCAGAGTTTTTCAATAAAATTCTGTATTGATATCTAACACCATGGTTTAATAAAAATGAACCAAGCCCTCAAATTTATCTTGATAAATCTTCCTTTCTCTTACACAATCAACTTTATTGACTTCTTTCAGAATTACATGCATCAGTATTGAAATCAAGTAATTTTGAAGTCATATGATTTTGTCTAGGGTTGTAGCAATTTGATTTTAGCATCAATATTCAGATATTGAGATTTTTTCAACAATTTTTCATGCTACAAATTTTACGAGCACTCTAATTTAGTGCACACCTTGTAACTAGAGGATATACCTTGATCAGAGGCCAATATCCCTAAGCACTTAGTGTGACTAACTGTCATGCTTTATATGAACAGAGATAGCATTTACACATCATGACACACTGCAAATCATTTCTTGATGAGTGAGCTGTATTTCTTAGTGTGCATGCCATTGCTCTGCCTGATTTTCAATGAATTTTATGCAGAGTTAACTAAGGCACCTCATGACACAGTCCTTTGGACATGGTTTCTTAGTGACCAAAGTCATTGCTCTGACAACAATTACCTTTTAGACAATTCAGACAAATTCATTTGCTTCAAAACAATAACAATTTCATGTACTTAACCAAATAAAGCCATGAATTCAATAATGCAGATTTTAGAAGATTTTACAAGACACGGCATGAAACAGATGGTTAAGGTTTATTAAACATGCTTCAGATATTTTTAAGAGATTTTAAAGCCAAACTCATTGAATACATTAAACTTAAACCACATAAGTTATTTCAGTCATTCATAAAAATGTATAATAGAAGATTTCTAGTTCAAGAATTTTCAGATTTATGATCGAGATAGTCCCATTGAAATCTTCATGAAAGACTGATAGAAATTCTGATACTAAATGATACTAATTGTTATCAATTGATAGGAGAGATTTTGAAGCTCAGTGTTTTCAAATTATGATCAAGGTTTGGTCAAATAGAATCAATGAAGGGGATATGCACACAAGGTAAGATATCATGAGGTCAGGCAAGTTCCAGGATGTTCAAAGTTAACATGCACATGACTACCTTCATGTAATGTATTGACTCCCCCTGACAACATGCAATTAGACAATCTTTTTGGCATTTTCAATCTAAGGAAATGCAATGCACTTTATGTATGCAAAAACACATGCAAGTAACTCCCCCTTAAAACATGCAATGTTTGCCATGAGAAACTTAGCATATGATTTTGATTCATGCACATTCAGACTGTCCTAACCAGCAAGGTGACCCATGGTACTAGGCGGAGCACTTGGTCTAAAAGACCACCTCACACATAGTAAGAACCTCCAGACAGACTTCCCTGCCTTTTGGTACCTTACCATTTATATACCATTGAGGTCAAGCATGATAATTCAACATGCAGTCCAGATTTCCAATCAATTATCAATCTGAATTATGCACTGATATCTCAACATGTGCTCATGAGAGGCACGACAGATTTTTAAATGTGAGCATGCATACATGGATCAAATACACACCAATGCGTCAACGCATTAGTGTCAGCGTCGACGTAGTGAACAAGACATCAAACGAAAGACGCACAATTGCCTCTACGCAGTCAGCCAAATGCGTCAACGCACTAAAAACCATACAGAACCCATATACATGAAAACAGACAGATACGAGCTAATGGGAGGGCAAATTCCAAGCCATGTATATATGCAGTTTAGATTTTCAGAAGTGTCAGAGTGCACGATCAGAGAGTAGTGCAAATGGCAGATGATAAATGAATATGCAAGAACAAATTTAATATGCATGCACTAGATGAAACTAAGAACAGGATATGCAAGAATACATCAAACCAGATATGTAATGAGTTTCAAAAAGGGAAATGCAGAGAATTTACCTGAACAGTTCAGAAGGGGTTTTTCATTCTTGAGTGCCTTGGATTAATACCCATTTTTATTCCATTCCAAGGCACACCTGCAAGGCAAAGTTTATTTTGCACAAACAGGCACCCAAGAAATCTTGGGTCCTGACATTACAATATTATTTCTAGCAGGTTTTCTCAGCACATTTCTAGCAACATGGTCATCAGATTTCAAATTCTTCTTATGCACATTACTGTTGTCATAAAGTTTATTGGCAGAGAGAGAGTTCTGTTTACTATAATGATAGTAAGATGCACCAGATTTCAGATTTAATCTATGCACATTCTTGTTAGCATGAAATCCATGTGTATATGCATGAGATTTTCTGTTAACAGAATAAAAATTCTGTTTACCAAAGCCAGTTTGGTTTTGATATCCTGCCAGCCAACAGGTTGCAGCCCTGTGACCTGGCTTCCCACAATGATGGCATGTAAATTTCGCAACATGGAGTTTAGCAGAGTTATTTTGAACATGCCAACAATCTCCAGCTCTGTGGCCTGGTTTCCCACAGTTATAACATGAAAGTTTTGCAAATTGTCTTACAAGGAATTTAGGATGTTTGAGATTCACATTTCTATCCTGAATATGCCAACAGTCCTTGACTGTATGGCCATGCTTTCTACAGTGAGAGCAATTGAGAGAATTTCTTCTAAAGGAACCTGACCAGCATTCAAAGGCCTTGTGACCATTTTTGTTACAGTTAAAACAGATGATGTGCTGGTCCTTTGAAACAGATTTGTTCTTATTAAAAACATGCTGATTTGCAAAGTATTTTTTATGAAATGAACATGATTTTTTCTTACCACTTGCAAACCAGCAATGAGCAGTAGTGTGTCCTACTTTATCACAATTAAAACATGTGACATTCTTTTTCTGAGGGACAGGGAACTTGACCTGCGAATCCCTACCATGCATTTTTCTAACTTTCAGATCATCTAATTTCATTAAATTACATTCATGCATCAAGTGGCCAATCTTGTGACAGTAATGGCATTTCATGATTTCCCTTTTATGTGCATGTTTAGGTGTATCAGTGTGTTTTACAGCATGCACATTTTCAATGTGATTCAATTCTTTCTTCACATGACTGACCTTTTCCATTTTTCCAGTTTGTTTCTGATTCTTCTGAACATTTGGTTGTTTATTTTCTGAGGTGGTGGCTACATCTGAAGCTTTGATGAAAGATGTCATTAGCTTATTTTTGAAAGCCTTTTTATTGACATTGTTGTAGCCTAGCCCTTCCTTTTGAGTATTAGCCTTAACTCCTAACAACCTGTCCAGATTTTCTTGTCCATCAACAAATTTAGACAAAGAGCTTTTCAGATCCTGAATTTCATTTTCAAGAGATGCAATGTGTATTTCATAACTAGAGATCTCTTGTTCACTACAATTGACAGCTTCATTCAAAACCTTGTTAGCTGTTTTGTATTCTTCAATTTCCTTTCTCAGTTCATCTACCTCTTCAGTCTCGTTTGTACATACGACTTTTCTTTTCTCTAATGTGAGAAGTCTTTCAGACATGGCACTGTTTAACAATTTTAATTTTTCAACTTCTTCTTTAAGCTTATCATTTTGAACCAATTCATTCATTAGAAGCTAATCTTATGAATTGGTTTCATGTTTTCTTCCAGCCTCAAATTCCTTCAATTCTTTTTGTTGTTTTTCAAAATCTTTCTATAATTGTAAGTTTACAGATTTTATGGCATTCAATTTTTCAATCAGCAATGTGTTCTCCTTTTTAAGTTTCTCTAAACTTTCTTCATTTTCTTTGGAGAAATTTTTGAGAGAATCATTCTCACTTTTCAGCAATGAAATTTTTTTCTTTAGCATTTGAATATCAGACATACAAGTATCATGAACATTTTTTAGTTCAGCACAGTTTTCACATGGAGAATTGAAACTGTCTGACCTACTATTCTTCTTCAATTTTTTGTATTGTTTTCTTAACTGTTCATGAGATTCAAATAATTCAGCATATGCATTTTCCCAATCTTCTAGAGAAAAATTCTCGAAGAGATTTACCTCATCATCATCATCTTCTTCAGTTTGATTGCTGCCTTGATCGCTGCCACTTTAATTTCTTCTGTTGGCCATCATGCAGCTGTCCACATCTATCTCCTGAGTTCGCTTCAGTGTATCCAGAATGTCTTTAGCCGAACTGCAATCAACGAAGCATGAGTGAAAGGCTCTATCAGTAGCTGCCTTCATTAGATTTATAGCTATCTGATTCTCTTCATGCATAGACTTGTGACTGTCAGTCCATTTGGACTTTTTCTTTGGCAGTTCATGAGGACCATGTGAAATTACTTTCCACAGGTCTGGATTCACAGATTTGACATAATTCTTCAGACTAGTGAACCATGCATTAAAATGCGTACCACTGAAAATCGGTGGATGAGCCATGAGAACACAACAGATTAATGTAACAGGAATATTGATGCACTAAAAACAAATTAGCACCTAAGACTGCAAGATCGAATCTGCAGGTCGCTGGTTCGGTGCAGTATTCATAGGGGGGGTGAATGAATATGACTTTTAAAAAACCTTTCGCCCAGTTAAAATTTCGCTCACTAAAAATGCTAGTTTGCAAACTGAACAAACTTGAAGGCTAAATGGCAGATGTGGAACTAACCAAACACACAGTGAGATCACTGGAGTGCTAACAAGATAGATTTAGTCAATCTGAAAACTAATAAACTCTTCTGCTCAACCAGAAGCCAAACACATGGAGCGCCCCTATGCAATCACCTAGCGGAAGCACAAATAGACAAGTCAAACCACAGTGCACAAGGTGTGTAGGAACAACAAAAGGTGCACTATACTGAGAACGACACGAGGTACATAAGATGACTACAGCATTAGATAAAGAGAGAACGACACGAGGTACCACAGTAACAAAACTAACACTACAAGGGGAACGACACGAAGTCAGATGAAAACAGCACGAGGTGAAGAGAGAACGACACGAGGTACCACAGTAACAAAGCTAACACTACAAAGGGAATGACACAAAGTCAGATGAGAATAGCACGAGGTGAGAAGGAAATAACACGGAGTAAAACGGTAGAAAAACACGCGATCAGAGGAAACCTGGACGAAGATAGAAAGAAGCAACACGAAGACATAAAAACAACACGAAGACACAAACACAGAAATAACATGAAGACTCAAACACAAAAATAACACGAAGACATAAAAACAACACGAAGACACAAACACAGAAATAACACGAAGACACAACAAGAGACGATCAACGAGACGCTGACTCTGTACAGACTTAAGCTAAAGCAAGACAATCGATGTAGAGACTTGATGCAGAAGTCTTCAAGTGATATGTTGACCTTGACAGATGAGACACTGCAAGAGACGGACCAATGTATAGACTTGACAGTGATCTCTGCAGCGAATGTAGAGACTTTGCAAACTGAGACGCAAAGTGAGACGATGAAAGACAGCATGGATGTTCAGACTTTGGCAAGTGTGAGCGAGACAATGCAGATGCTGTACAGACGTTGTGGATGCAGTCGAGTGTATAGACTTAGAATCATGGAGGCAAATGTATATACATCAACTCTGTACACCGAAAGTATAGACTTCAAATGTGAAGACCATTGTATAGACATTGGATTTCACTGTGGATGTACAGACTCTGAGGAAATGAAACGAGTCAGTGTACACACTTCAAATTCCACCGACCAGTGTATGGACTTCAACAGTGAACGGCAAACAGCAAATGAATAAGTATGTACACTGAGTAGAAGAGGCAGGCTGTATAGACTTGGAGTTTAACATGCATGAAAACCAGTGTACAGACTTGCTGTCCTCACAGCTGACGACTCCAGTGTATAGACTTGCTGGCCTGAAGGTGATGTGCATACTTGCTGAGTTGACGCTGCAGCCCAATGAGTTGACGCTGCAACGTATACACTTTACGTTCAACTGATGATGTGTAGACTTGAAGTTAGACAAACCAGACACTCAGTGTTCTGATGAGTCGACGCATCAGCAAGAGTGGGTCGACCCACTACTGTTCATACTAACTAAGCAGAGTGTAGCAATGAATGCTTTATGCATCAGTTAACTCGACTGAACATCAAAAATGTTAAACTAAACTGAGCAGCAAGATGACTGAACATTTGATAGACTGAATAACAGCATGATGACTCACATAGCATGATGACTCACAGTGATTAACTCACATCAAAAACCAATCATCAAAACCGTCATTAAAACCATCATCAAAACCAAAACCACATGGGCACAACATAACTAATTTCCTCCTATTTCCATTTTTTTAAAATTCCTCTCCCTTTTCTCTTTGGCCCCTCCTTTCCTTAGTTTTGCACATCTGCCTCTCCACATTTGGCCCATCCCCTCTTTTAGTTGGGCCTTTCTCACGTTTGGGCCTTCTTTCCCCCCTTCCTTTTTTTAGTGTCCACAAATGCCCCCCACTCGCGGGTGGCACAAGCGAGGGATGAGTGCACGGGGCCCACGGGTGTAGATTCTTCGCCATATCATTTCACGAGCCGACAGGCCGTCAGTCTAGTGTGAGTTCACGAGAAAGCACTCACCCCTTCAGTGAAGGGACGAGGAGTTCACTTCACCGCGGTGAGCACCCAGGCCGAGGAGTTTTAGCCCGAGAAAGGTTTAGTTATCGGCATGGGGTCAATGCCAAAGCACAGAGATAGGGTTTCATGCGTCGATCTAGACGAAAGGTCTAAGTCGACGAGGTGAGGGCCAATGCCGGTGGGACTGGTGGACGATGTTCGGGCAGGAGGATTGTTTATTCATTGACTTAAATGGAAGGTCTAGGTCAAAGGGCCTTGTAATGAACCCTATGGGATGGGAGAAGTTTGTGTATTTATTGGTTCGGGCGGAAGGTTCGAGCCAAGGGTTTATTCGTCAGCGCCGACAAGGTGCCGAGAGCTGACATGGTTTATTCGTTGACACGGGGTTAGTGTCAAAGCAAATGGGTCTTTTATTCATCGAATCCTTACGAAAGGTCTGGGCCGAAGGAAAGAGGTCTTTTTATTCGTTGACTTGGACGGAAGGTCAGAGCCAAAGCAAGGGGTATTTTGTTCATTGAATCCAGACAGAAGGCCTGAGCCAACGTGGAAGGGCCCTTTTGTTCTTTGGCTGGGACAGGAAGTCCGATTCAGAGTGATAGGGGTATTTTTGTTCTTTAATGCGCCAGCTACGCCGACCGTATGAGGGGTCTTTTTGTTCGTGGCTTCGGATGGAAGGTCTGGGCCACAGGTTTATTCGTCGGTGGGACAAGATGTTGTAATGTGGGTTTTTGCTACTGCATGGCATGCAGTTGTTTGGTTTATTCAGCCAGGATAAGTAATCTGGGTCGAAGGAGAAATGTTTGAATTTCGGTGGGACTTGATGAATCGACATCCCCCGGTGACTTTGGCGATTTTATTTCTCTTTTTTTCTCTTCTTTTTTTCTTCTTCTTTATTTTTCTTCTTGTTTTCTTCTCTCTTTTTTGGTTATTTTTTATTCTTATTTTTCTTCTCTCTCTTTTCTTTTTTTTCTTTTTTTCTTCTCTTCTTCTTTTTTCTTCCTCTCTTCTTCTTTTTTTTCATTCATCATTTTTTTTATATAGCATCAGTGCCGAGATGAGGAAGGCGGACTTTGACGGGATGTCTAGGTCGTCGGTTGGGTATCTGTCGGCCTTAACGCCGATGGTGGAACATCTGTCGGCTTACATGTCAATGGTTGTACATCTGTCAACTTGAGCGTCAATGGCTAATCATCTATTGGCTTGATCGCCAATGTTTACATATCTGTCAGCTTGGGCCGATGGTTGATCATCTGTTGGCTTGCTCGCCAATGGTTGGACATCTGTCGGTTTGAGCACCGATGATTGCACATCTGTCGGCTTGGGCCGATGGTTGATCATCTGTTGGCTTGATCACCAATGGTTGAACATCTGCCGGTGTGATTGCCAGTGGTTGGACATCTGTCGGCCTGTGTGCCGATGGTTGATCATCTGTTGGCTTGATCGCCAATGGTCGAACATCTATCGATGTGACTACCGATGATCGAACATTTGTCGGCCTGTGTGCCGATGGTTGATCATCTATTGACTTGATTGCCAATCCTCGAACATCTATCGGTTTAAGCCCCAATGGCTGGACATCTATCGGTTTAAGCCCCGATGGCTTGGACATCTGTCGACTTGAGCGCTGATGACTGAATAATTGACATCTATCAGCCTGGACGCCGATGGTTCAATCTTGACATATGTCGGCTTGGCACCGATGGTTGACATCTTGACATCTGTCAGCTTGACGCGGATGGTTGAATATTTGGACATCTGTCGGCTTGGCGCCAATGATCAGACATCTTGAGTGTTGGTGGACATCTATCGGCCTGAATGCCGTTGGTCAGCAATCTCGAACATCTTGGAGGGTTATTGGACATCTATCGGCCCGAACGCCGATGGCTTGACATCTTGAACATTTGTGAGTCTTGTTAGGCATCTATTGGCCTGAATGCCAATGATTGCATGTTTATGAGCACCTATCGGCCTGAACGTCGATGGCTGAACATCCCTTTTGCTGTCGATCATCATCTTCATGTATTCGTCATTCCTTCGCTGATCCCCAGCCAACATTCATCATGATTTTCATCATTATTTCCATCATCTTTTCATCATCATTTTTTATCTTCATCTGTATCTGGAACTTCATCATTTGGATAGCCCATGTAATCAACAGTAAATGTATAGTGCATATATCTGCAACAGAATGGCGTTTGATAGACCTATATCATTGTCATCATCCTCATCATTTCATTCATTTTCGTTACAAGTGATCATTGCCCCTGGGGGTATATATTTGACAACAGCCACAGTTCCCTTTCATTCGTTGTTCTTCTAATGTATAGAACATGTGGGAGGGGCCCTTGTAGTCAGCAGCAACTGTATAGTACAGAAATTTGTCATCGAACGGCCTTTGATATGCCTATGTCATCATTTTTTCCATCATTTTGTTCATTCTCATTTTCGTCTCATCATTCATTTTTTCATCATCATTTTTTTCTTGGGGCCCCCGATGGGTTTACGACCCCAGGTGGGGCTTCAGTGTGCCCAAGTACTTTCTGCTTACCATGCCCCGAAGCTGGGGTATATGTATTTTTTGCTTCACATGCCCCCAAGCCGGGGTTTATTTATTGGCTTCATATGCCCCCAAGCCAGGGTTTATTATCTTTTTGCTTCATACGTCCCCAAGCTAGGGTGTATTTCTTACTTCAGATGCCCCCAGGCCGGGTGTATTTATTTTAGCCCCATATGCCCCCAGGCCGGGGTGTATCATCTTTTTGCTTCACATGCCCCAAGGTCGGGGTGTATTTCTTACTTCAAATACCCCCGGGCCGGGGGTGTATATATTTTTTCTTCACATGCCCCCAGACCGGGATGTGCTTCTTCGCTTCATGTGCCCCCAGAATAGGACGACATCCGTATCTTGTATTTCTCTTCTGGCTTCCTGCCACAATCTGAGGAACTCGAGATGCCCTTTAGAGCGCACGGTCCTTCGGTTGACATATCGAGGCCATGTTGGCCACCCTCTTAAAGCCGGGCATCTCATGAGGGCGCGGTGGATGCACCCTGTACTCGCCCATTTGTAGTTCACCTTTCTTAATCAGGTCTTCAATAATATCTTTAAATATGTAACAATCTTCAATGAAATGTCTCAACCTTTGATGATAAAAGCAGAATTGGGGATCATCCCTTCTTTCAACATCATTTGGTCCCTTCGGCTCTGGGAGCACAACTTTGCCAGGCTCCGAGTTTTATCTTTTGGGAAGGAGTAGGGCTTCTTCATCTTGTCCCTTAATGAGGGTCCTTGTTTGGTAGGCTTGGTGGAAGAAGCCTATGCTGCCTCTTTTGCTTCTTTCTGTTACAGCTCGAAGGCCTTAAAATCTGAGATGCATATCTCTTCTTGTGCCGGATGCTTGTCGGCTGGTTCATTCCTCTGACCTGAGGTAGTAGTAGCCGGACAATATTTTGCCAGGAAGACCTCAATATCCGCCACCAAATCATTTAGCTGTTCAAAGGTTTTAACTTCAATGCCCATCACCTTTTGTAGGATTTCATTCTTCATATTTCTTTTGCAGATTTGAACAGCGTCCTCATAACTCGGTGGACGCCTGCATCTTACACTGAGGTCCCTCCATCTTCTTATGTAGTCCGTGGCATACTCATCGTCTCTTTGCTTGGTCATTTGTAATTCGGTCTCGGTGACTTCCCCCTCGGCCCGCTTCACTTTAGATGCTCGCTCCATCCTCGGCTTGTTCATCACCGCTGGAGCCAGCTGATTGTGGAAGTGTGTTTATCTGTGGTGTTATATGAAGTATTGTATCTACCCCCTGACATCCTCGGGAAGCCGAAGGAAGTGCCAAAGGTGTGTGCTGTAGCTGTTGGGAGAGAGTGCCCCTGCATAATCATCTGATATCCGGGGCATAGTTGGATGTAGTAAGGTCTCAGGTGGCTCAATGCCACCCTGCAGAACGTCAGCCGAGGGCCCAGCCTGCCCGGGTACAGCCAGGTATAAACCCATCTCGCTCAATTTTCTTCTTAGCATTTCGACTTCTTGTAGCTTTTGATATAGTTCTGCTACCACAATAGGGTCAGGTTGGGAAGGGCCCATGGTGCTGCCTTCCGCCTTGATTTTAGGTGGGACCGACGGCATCTTATCATCATTGCCATGAACATCTCATCCCTTAGAGGCTGACATTTCTACCCCCATACCCTCACGTGGAGGAGGGGTATGACAGCGTGCCTCCTCTTCGGATGACAGAAGGCATATTTCTTCATTTTCTTCTTCATCAGCTTGGCTCACGTCAGGCAGGGCCGATAGCATATTACAAGAGAGAACGATGCCACTTCTTCTATTATTTGGCTTCTTCTTTCTCTTCCCTTCTGTGGCCGTCATCTGCCCCCATAGGGGGTCATCTGGTGTTCTCGGCACTCCTGGTTTTTTTTTTGCATCTTGTATCGGGTCTGAGAATTTGAAGTGTTCCCGTGGGACATATGTACAGGTGTGGGTTGTACAAGCTTCCCCCACTTCTTCAGGCAACTGTCGGTATATAGATACCATGTTGACCGTACTCTTGAGATCGGGCAGTTCATGGGGGCGTGGAGAATCCACCTCATATTCGCCCATCTGGAGCTCCCCCTTCCTGATCAGGCTTTCAATAGTGTCTTTAAACACATAACAATCTTCGATGGGGTGCCCAAGTGCCTGGTGATATGGGTAGAATCAGGGATCATCTTTTCTTCTGGCATCACCGGGTCTCTTCGGCTCCGACGAAGAAATTTTGTTGAATTTTGTGGCCCACTCAAAGAGGACCCGAGTTCTCTCCTTGCGAAAGGAGTAAAGCTTACTCATCCTGGCTCGGAAGGAGGAGCCTTCCTAGCGTTCAGTCGGTTTGGTGGGAGGATGGTGGGCAACCGCTTTATCTTTTTGCTGCTCGAACACCTTGAAGTCGACTGCATGAATCTCCTCAGGTGCGGGCCTTTTATCAATTGATTTGGCCTTCTCGCTTGCGGCAGTAGGGACGGAGGAACCACTGGAGAGGAAGGCCTCGATCTCTGCCACCACATTATTTAGCCGGTCGAAAGACCTAATTTCAGTTCTGATCATCTTCTCGAGGATCTGTCTCCTCAAGTTTTGTTTGTAGATTTGAACTACATCCTCTTGATGAGACAGACGCCTGCATCGCATGCTAAGATTCCGCCATCTTTTAATGTACTCCAAGGTTGTTTCATCGTTCTTCTGCTTGGAGGCATATAGTCCAGCCAAAGTGACCTCCCTTTCAGCAATATGGAACCATTCCTGAAATTTTCGTTGCATATCTGCCCAATCGTTGATAGACCCGACTGGGAGGTTCGAGTACCACTCGAAGGCGAGGCCCATGAGGGAGGATCTGAAGAACTTCAACAAGTAGGATTCCTTTGTTGCCAGCCCACCCATCACATTAAAGTAGTAGGCTATGTGTTCTTTGGGCGATCCTTGCCCGTTGAATTTATCAAACTTCGGCGGCTTGTTGACTCCAGGAGGTAGCCTTTTGGCAGCATGGTGGGCCGGGTATGGCACCTTATATACATCAAATGAAGCATAGTCAACACCGCCTCGATGGCCAGCTTCTTCTCAATTATTTGTTCTATCATCATTTTGTCCATCATTGTCGGGTCGACTGGGCCAGGGCCGAAGTGAACTTGTTGCATTTACGACATCGTTGCTCGAGGTATATCGGCAGCCCCTTGATGCTAAGGAGCAGGCTGCGGTATCAGGGTCATGCCCCTAGTGTAATCAGGTGCCAATTGAGTGGCCATCATTGGAGGGGAAGCTTCAACTTCATCAGGGCCTTGTTGTGAGGTTTCAGGAAGGACCTTGGCTTGTTTCGAGGCTGCAAGATTCATGCTCAGCTCGCTGAGTCACCTTTTTAACATCTAAACTTCATGTTGATAATTATGGAGCATCATTATCACGACCGGATCGAGCATGGAGGAGCTAGGACCTTGGCCTTTGGCTTCCATCGGAACATCCGGAGGAGGCACTAGTCCTTTGTTGTCATTCTCGGAGGTGATCACTTTTGTAGTCATCGTGATCAAATCCACGCTGGTCTCTTCAATGCATGCTTGCACTGTCTCAGCTGCAGACTCCTCCCTTCTGGTAGTGAAATTTGACCTTTCGGCGACCTGGGTTACCTCATCATGATCTTCATGCGGAGTGGCATAGCGGCTAGCCACTCCAGCCATGTCGCAAGTAAAGACCCGGAGCGCCCTACTTCTTTGAATCACCTTCTTGGTTAGCGGACCAAGGAAGGTTAGTTTAGTGAACACCAAGATCCTCAGCGCAGCTTCCTTGTAGAGGAGTGGCCCGTAGCATCCCAAGCCGGCATCTTTCATTTCTTCCCGGTCAGCTCGTCGCTCCCGGTCCTTTTTCGTGACGGACATAGCTTCTACGGGTTGCCGCGTCCCCAGAGAAGTGCCATGAGAGTGCCCCCAGATGGCTTGAGTAGTACCATTTCTCCCTTTAGTAGGGTGTATCACATATCGCGGCATCCTGACTTGTGTCGGAGACTTGTAGGTGTGGTGGCCTTGCCCGGTCACCCCGCCATGCTTCACATCATATAGGAGGATGTTTGCCCGTAGAGCGTCACCTCGGGATGCTGATTCAAGATGTGGCTGGACCGGCATCTCGATCTTTTCTTCTGGTTCTTCTCTTCTCCCTGTGGATCCCCTAGCCATGAAAGCCCTTAGCTGATGAGGACATCAAGGTGGGGACTTTGTGGCCCAACCCCTTTGGTGGGGAGATCACTCCCGTCCCATGGCCCATTGGGTCGGGCCCGACAACTCCGTGAATTTTTCTCTTTTTTATTATGATGTAATTTTCCTTTTATTGGCATTTAGTTCTTAGTGGGTCAGCTAATTGGGCCCAAAAGGCTAGATTAGCTAGTGGGTCTAGTTAAGGGTCGTAGGTTGCTTTTTGTTACCCCCGAGATAACGGGGTCTTTTCTTCATTTGTTAGGGGTAAGTAATGTCTTTTGTAACCCTTGGCCTCTCCTATAAATAGGGTACCAAGGGCTTTCACTTTCATCTAGAGTGAAATATTGATTGAGAAATTATGAGACAAGAAATCCCTCTCTCTCCTAGTCGCACCTCTCTCTCTCTCTTCCTCTATCTCTCCCAAAATCGCATCTCTTGCTCTCCTCCCAGCCCTTGGGCGCCCCCCTCTCCCTTCCTCTCTCCTCTTGCCACATCAGCAAGGGAATCCCCCTTCCTAAACTCCCTCCTATTTCCTCTCCCTAAATCTTTCCCCCCCACCTATTATCTTGCCTAAACTATTTCCCTCCCCCACTCAAATTCAAAATCTAACCTTATTTCTCTCCCTCCCTCCTCCCCAAATTTAAATTATTTCCTAATCCTCTACCACCTCTGCCCCCATCCTAGGAAGAAATCCTAGATTCCTGCCACCCTTTCCCTAACACCAGCCGCACCCCTCTCCCAACCTGCCCAGGCCGCACCCAGCCCCCTCTCCGATCGCCCTAGTGCCCCCCAAACCATCCCCCACGCCCAAGTACTCCCCTGCACGTCCTCCCCTCCCCTGCCACGTCCTCCCCGCCCCTGGAGGCTTCCCCATCACCCCCCACAACCCATCTCCATCAGCCTTCTCTACCCGATCTGCAGAACGTCATCTGCAGGCCTGCACGCATGCACTGACGAGGACAGAAACCATGCCGCCACCTCGCCTCGTTGGAACGCCTCCCTGGTGACACAGGGCCGTCCCTGATCTCCCCAGGGTCCCTTGGGTCATGTCCCCTCGCCCCATCACACCCTGGTGCCTCCCATCCTCGCTGCGTCCATAGGTGGTACTCTGTAGGAACCCTGTCTGTAGACTACGACCGGCCGAGGTTGCGCGCCCCTTCCGCCCCTCCAGCGACTCCGGGCGACCACGGCAACCCTCCTAGGTGTTGAGGAATCTTTCCACGTCGTCCACACCAAAGGGCACGATCAGCAGCTGCCTCGACGCACCGTACCACCAATCGAGGATGAGCTCGCGTGGTTCTGCCTCTTTAGGGCCTGCTGCGACCGGTCAGGCCTTCCCGCATCATCTCCAGCATGCCGGCATTCATATGGTGCTCCCGTCTGACCGATGAGTCCCCAGGACGTCCAGCAACCCCTCCACCAACTTTCATCGACATCCGATGACGTTCGGGTCCCCGTCCAGCCCCTTCTCTACGGCTCTGGACCGGCCACCTAGCCCTACACGCCAGACAAAGGCTCGGCAACCTGTGTCCCCACTGCCTCGTCTTAACTCCGGCAGCCCTGCACCGCCTCTGAGGGTTTCCTCGGCAAACCCTCTGCTTCCCCCTCGAAGCGGGGTGCCATTCGGATGCCGAAGGTTGTCGTTTCCTCTGTTCTCCTATGACTGCGCAATTCTACACAACCAGGGATAGAACCGACAGTCAGGCACCATCTGCTTCGCCACGCCCACCAGCGACCTCAGAAGATCCCCCAACTCTGTGCAGCTCATCTGCACGACTTCCCCAGCATGTGGACGCTGGCGGCGTCGCCATCGAATCCCCGGAGGTGAAGTTACAGTGTAAACTCTATAGTTATGACCAGCAGGATAGACACAGGGCAGATAGGCCCAATTTTCCCTCCCTGTGTTCCCCCCTCCCGCGTGAGGGTAATCTTTGTATTTTCTACACCCGTCCCCGAGTTCCCCCTCCCTGTGTGGAGGTTTGATTTTGGTTGTACACACATGTTTGCACCAGAAGCCACCGTCGACGTGCTGGTCGGGTGGGCGAGTCCCCATGCGCGTACCCATCCTGCGTCAAATTGGTATTAGAGCAAGTTCCCAGCTTGTTCCTACAAGCCGGGTCCTGGAGAGGATGATATGAGTTCCCATCTGGTGATCTTCACAGCAACCCTACCAAATGGCTACATCACCGTGCTATCCATCCATGAGATGGAACCTAAGAATTGGACCTCCTGGGACATCATTGATGCCCTAACCAAGACCGATCAGATTATACGTGAGGGAGATCACGTTCTTGTGGAATTTGAAACGCGGATCGACCAGGCTCCCTACTTCGATGGTGCATGGTGCCAAATTTGCACACTATCCGATCCTCGCATATTCTTTGGGAGGCCATGGTTGAAAAAGAGGGAATGCAATCATCGATCCGAAGCGGCGGACTTGTCGAGTGCATCCACCGCATCTACCGGGGGTCTTCACAATCCACAACATGTTGCCCCCTCCTCCAATTGAACTAGAACTCTCAGCGATTGAGTCATCGCCGTAACCGGAGCCTATATCGGAGGAGATCTACGAGTAGGATTCGGAGTTGATTGCCCTATACGAAGAGCAAGAACTTGAGTGGGCATTGCCACAAGATGCCTGATGGGAATCAACACCAGGCATCTAACATTTTTTATTTGTATTTTTTACCTTTTAGTCATTTGGGCTAATTTGTAAGGCAATTATAAGCCAATGGGTTAGTCATTAGGAATTAATGGGTCTCTTTCCTTAAAAGAGTCCATTAGGGGTTTATTTTCATATTGGGCCTTAAACCCAATGGAAACCCAATTGGGCCAACTTTCTACCTTGGTCACCCAAAGCCCATTAGCCCATTTGAACCCTTCCTAGGCCCATGAAGAGGGCACCCCCTTCTCTCCTACAATTGTTGACCATTCTTGGTCCACTTTCCACATTCCACCACTCAAGCCCCATATGTTGACATTCCAAGCCCACAATAGGCTTTTTTTTCTCAATAGAGGAACACACCCACGTAGCAGCCCTCTCCACTCCACAACATGTGGCCAATTGATGGCTGCATGCCATCTTTGACCATGGCAAGGGAGAGGAGGGCGCACCCCCCCCATTCTCCCCCTTTTTTATGTATTTTTGTAGTACTTTGACCACAAGGGAGAGAAATTAGAATTCTCATCCCCTAATTGCCCCTCCCTAACCCTAGATTTGAGGATAGTTTAGGTCATTTCCATTTCATATAAAACACTTGTATTTCATTATTTGCAAAGAATTAATAGAAGAAATTTTGGATTTTCTCCAAGGAGCCATGGGCGCACCTCTCTCCTCTCCCCTTGCAGCTGTGAAAGTTGCCCTCTTCTAAGGTGTGAAGCCTTAATCTTGGTGTGATTCAAAGATCTACCACCTCTGTTGGGTGTGAAGCTCAGCCACCGCCGCCGCCGCCGCCATTGGAGTCGCCAACGAGCCGCCACAATCCGTTCTTCATCTTGCTGTCCAGACCTGCGACCTGCAAATCAGAAGCTTCAAAAAGAGGTTGTATCTCCAGATCCAACCATCTGGTCGAGCTTACATTTTGAGAGTTTGTTCCTCGTGTTTCCCCTTCTTCCAGTTTAATTTTCACCTCAATCAGCTACCGTTTGCCCCTCCTCCCAGTCACTTCTTTCCACCCCTCACAGTCTGCCAATCAGCAGATCTGCGAGATAATAATCTGTAGACCTATTTTTCCAACCCCCCAAATCGCATCAGAAAATTACAAAAACATTCATGCATGTTCCTCACTTCCTACCCTATCACCCATAAAATCCCCAAGGTCTAGATCCACCATCTCCCCGTCTGTCAAAATTCGTTCTCAGGCAGATCTCAATCTGCCCTGCCTATTCTGTGTTCTGAGATAGAAACAACTACAGAGTTGCAGAGGCTTTCATTTCAATCCAGACCATTGGATAGATCTAAAATTCTTATATGTTGAAGCCCTTCCAGTGCCCTTCGCAACAGCGCTGATCTCGTCCCTATCCGACACCAGATCTGGGCACGGTGATCATTTTCGTGGAAGCGCGTAGATTGTCCCGATAGAGACCAGCAAAAGCAGCCACCGGTTAATTCCTCTAAAAATACGCCGGCTGCGATTCAGCCACCGCCGACTTCAGTCGTCGAAGAGGAGCCTTCCACTGACGTCCCAGCCAGCTGCCTCGACCAGAAGTCGACCGGAAGCCTCCGTCCCATGTGCCGAACTCGCTTGCTGCCCAGTGAGGTTGAATAGTGCCGAGTCGGACCAGCAGCCCACCTCCGCCCCGAAAGCCCTTCCGGCTCGCTGCCCGTCAACCCGAGATCGGTACTCCCGGGTCCCATGTGTAACCCTTTACCTTCCTGCGTGGAGTGGGCAGTAAAATTTATTACTGTAATTATTGATTATTTACTATACCGGGAGTACGGGTCTTGGCCGGGATCGCCTTCCCCACGCCCGGAGCGTGGAGGTACGTTCTCGCTCCTTTCTCTTAGTTGCATTGCTTACCTCATATATGTTTGATTGTCGCTGTTGGTGTGTGGTAGAATTCTAGCTCGTTATCAATTTCTTGTCACCGCTGCGAGAGTGAGACCCGTCTCGTGACTCGATCCGAGCACGAGTGAGAGAGCCGAATACCATTGACTCATTGTCAGTTTCTCAACCGCGCAGATCCGCACGCTTCACTAGCTAGGGACGAGTAGCGAGCTCGTGTTGAGTTGGTCACTTAGATTCCTAGTTCGCACCAAGTTGGTGTCGAGTCCGCATCCCGTCCCGCATCAATTTGGTATCAGAGCGAGTTTGAGTCTAGGGTAGTTTTATCTTCGGTTGCATTTCACTCCTATACCCGGTATATCAAAAGGTGCTCCCGGAACGATAGGTTACGTCTATTGGGAAGGTAGCACACTTGCGTGAGTTCGATCTCCGGATCATACCTCCGCCACGTACCCGATACTGGTTGAGTCTAGGTTTGTATCTGAGTCTGTATTCCAACTTTGCATTGCTATTTTAGGGTCGTGTCTAGTCCATTAGAGAGTCAGCCTATCGTGTCACCTCGTGTCTACATGTCCATCTTGTAGTCCCCCAGTTTCCCATGGATTCCCAATCGCCCGGGTGATATGAATGGGGGCATTGAACCAAGGGGCTTGGAAACCATCCCATCCACTTCCGTAGGCCCGAAGCATCGGACTTTTATGGCTCCAAAGTCCTGAGCGACTACCTACATTGGGAAACCGCTATGGACAAGTATTTTGATTGTTACCCCATGTCCGATGCCATGCAAGTCAATTTTGCCAAAGAGCGGCTTTTTCACGAAGCTGTCGAGAAGTGGAGAAGCATTGAATGCCTGAGGGAAATTAGGAGGCAATGGCCCATCGAGACATGGCGCCAAATGAAGGATGAGCTTAGGAGAGTCTACCTGCCTCGCCAAACCACCTCCCACCAAGAATGTCATAGTCGGAGGCAAAGAGTCCCGCGTGTAGAGGAGCCTAGGTCCATGACTAGGCCAAGCAATTATGAGCACATCCACTACGATGCCCCTACTCCAAACCCCACCTTTGCCGAACTATTGAAAATCTTTTCGGATAAGGTGGATAGGATGTGCGCTCAGAGTGACAGACTCCTGCCCGAGACTAAGGAGGTCGTAGCCAATAGTCCCAACCCGGCCCCACCTACGGAGTCCCAGGGTCCTCTCCCCATCATAGAGGACATCCCTTCCCCTAGAGCTCCTTTGCCACCTACCTCACCTTCCGATCTTTATTCGGATCCACCTCAGCCAGATCCACCCGTGCTTCTAACGGGGAAGCTAATCATCGTAGAGCCACTACTTAGTTGGCTTAAGAAGGGCTTGGTCTCTAAAGCACCTTGCTATCCATCCATAGACCCCACACTACAATTAGTGCCCATCAACTCTTTCCACACCACATTCCGATCTTGTCACCATGTTGATACATTGGATGACCTTATTATGGGGTTAGACTGGCAAATGAAGTTGATGTACATATTGGCCCCAGATTCGACCAACCCACTAGCTGTAGCTTCACGCATCCGGCATTGGGTCCATTACCTCTGTGTGCACCGTGGGTCATGTCACCATGGAGATCCTTTTGCTCCTCCCCTTTCCTGATGAGCCTTACTCCATTCCACTTGTCCCGAGAGAGGAACCTTACCTTCTCCATGAGATCCCTGTCCCATCGACCATAATGAATGAAGGTGACCATTTACCCCTTCAAGAATTCCAAACATGGGACCGTGTCATGAGGGAATCCATCTCGAGGGGTCACACATTCTTTGATCCCTTCGACCCCTTCCCTAGTGAGCCTCTTGACCCACCAAATCTACTCCCCTTCTTCAAAGGAGTCCACAACCATAGCCCTTCCCCATGGGCCAGTCCATCTATGCTCAGCGAGCCCGTTCATTGGCAAGAGATGCATACATATAGGGGTGATGAAGAAGGTGACTTCGGCTCTCCTGGTCCTCCCAAGTCCCACACACTCGATAGGATGCCAGTGCATGCTAGGGACATATTAGAATGTCTAGGAGTCCCCCATTCCGCCAACTTCCGGTTGCGTCAAGTGTATGCTTGTCACACATTCGGATGTCCTAGTCCACCATTGAATATGTATGGGTCTGCATAGCATTAGGTTTGTCTAGGACATAGAGTGTGCTTTTCCTTTATTTGTACAGTTTGTTAGGAGTCTTCATATGTCAAGGTGAGTCGGTCTCATGCAAGCACGCAGTGCCAGTCCCTTTTGAGTGTAAGGAAAGTTGGATTTCATGCGTACGTTGTGGACTTGCCAGACGAATATGTGATTAGATCTACCTTCAAAGCCTCGGATCTAGTCACCTACAGGGACCAGCGGTGATTCCTAGTGAGTCTTTGAGCCGTCTCCTCCGTTTGAGAGTGACCCCGCCCCTAAGTGTCCACCACTAGCCTCATTCCCATAGTAGCGTGAGCATATAGAACATATATGGGATGAGCAGGTGACTACTAGCAGGAGTGGAGCCTACTCGCGCTATCTCGTGCGATGGAGAGGACGACCAGCTTCGATGACACGTGGATCACTCGAGCCGAGCTACAGATCCGCAAGAGCGATACATGAGCAGCTGCACCCCTTATTCGATGGGGTCGAGTTTCTCCCACCCGGGGAGAATTGATGGGAATCAACGCCAGGCATCTGACATTTTTAATTTGCATTTTTTACTTTGAGTCATTTGGGCTAATTTGTAAGGCAATTATAAGCCAATGGGTTAGTCATTAGGAATTAATGGGTCTCTTTCCTTAAAAGAGTCCATTAGGGGTTTATTTTCATATTGGGTCATAAACCCACTGGAAGCCCAATTGGGTCAACTTTCTACCTTGGTCACCCAAAGCCCATTATCCCATTTGAACCCTTCCTAGGCCCATGAAGAGGGCGCCCCCTTCTCTCCTACAATTGTTGACCATTCTTGGTCCACTTTCCACATTCCACCACTCAAGCCCCATATGTTGACATTCTAAGCCCACAAGAGGCATTTTTTTTTCAATAGAGGAACACACCCACGTAGCAGCCCTCTCCATTCCACAACATGTGGCCAATTGATGGCTACATGCCATCTTTGACCATGGCAAGGGAGAGGAGGGCGCACCCCCCCCCCATTCTCCCCCTTTTTTGTGTATTTTTGTATTACTTTGACCACATGGGAGAGAAATTAGAATTCTCATCCCCTAATTTCCCCTCCCTTACCCTAGATCTGAGGATAGTTTAGGTCATTTCCATTTCATATAAAACACTTGTATTTCATTATTTGCATAGAATTAATAGAAGAAAAATTAGATTTTCTCCAAGGAGCCATGGGCGCACCTCTCTCCTCTCCCCTTGCAGCGGTGAAAGTTGCCCTCTTCTAAGGTGTGAAGCCTTAATCTTGGTGTGATTCCAAGATCTACCACCTCTGCTGGGTGTGAAGCTCAGCCACCACCGTTGCCGCAGCCATCAGAGCCGCCACAATCCGTTCTTCATCCTGCTGTCCAGACCTGCGACCTGTAGATCAGAAGCTTAAAGAAGAGGTTGTATCTCTAGATCCAACCATCCGATCAAGCTTAGATTTTGAGGGTTTGTTCCTCGTGTTTCTCCCTTCTTCCAGTTTAATTTTCACCTCAATCAGCCACCGTTTGCCCCTCCTTCTAGTCACTTCTTTCCACCCCTCACAGTCTGCCAATCAGTAGATCTGCGAGACAATAGTCTGTAGACCTATTTTTCCCACCCGCCAAATCGCATCATAAAATTACAAAAAAATTCATGCGTGTTCCTCACTTCCCACCCTATCACCCATAAAATTCCCAAGGTCTAGATCCACCATCTCCCCCTCTGTCAAAATTCATTCTCAGGTAGATCCCAATCTGCCCTGCCTATTCTATGTTCCGAGACAGAAACAACTACAGAGTTGCAGAGGTTTTCATTTCGATCCAGGCCATTGGATAGATCAAAATTCCTACATGCTGAATCCCTTCTAGTGCCCTTCGCAATGGCACTAATATCGTCCTGATCCGACACCGGATCTGGGCGTGGTGATCATTTTGGTGGAAGCGCACAGATCTGTCCCGAGATTGACCAGCAAAAGTAGTCACCGGTTAATTCCTCTAAAAATACGTCGGCTGCGATTCAGCCACCGCCGACCTCAGTCGTCGAAGAGGAGCCTTCCACTGGCATCCCAGCCAGCCGCCTCGACCAGAAGTCGATCGAAGCCACCGTCCCATGTGCCGAACTCGCTTGCTGCCCAGTGAGTTTAAATAGTGTCGAGTCGACCAGCAGCCCACCTCCGCCCCGAAAGCCCTTCCGACTCGCTGCCCGTCAACCCGAGATCAGTACTCTCGGGTCCAACGTGTAGCCCTTTACCTCCATGCGTGGAGTGGGCAGTAAAATTCATTGTTGTAATTATTGATTATTTACTGTACCGGGAGTACGAGCCTTGGCCAGGATCGCCTTCCCCATGCCCAGAGCGTGGAGGTACATTCTCGCTCCTTTCTCTTAGTCGCATTGCTTACCTCGTATATGTTTGAATGCCGTTGTTGGTGTGTGGTAGAATTCTAGCATGTTATCAATTTCTTATCACCGCTGCGAGAGTGAGACCCGTCCCGTGACTCGATCCGAGCACGAGTGAGAGAGCCGAATACCCTTGACTCATTCCCGTTTCTCAACCGCGCAGATCCGCACGCTTCACTAGCTAGGGACGAGTAACAAGCTCGTGTCGAGTTGGTCGCTTCTTTATTGGTCGTGTCTTCAACTTGGTCGTGTCGTCACTTAGAGTCCCAGTTCGCATCAAGTTGGTGTCGAGTCCGCATCCCGTCCCGCATCAATGCCGCGGAACCAGTCCGACCTTCATCGACCAAGATCCACCGATCCACACCAAGCTCGAGCCGACTATCACCATGCAAGAGCCGGCCACCCAAGATCACGCAGGCCCCAACGACAACGTGGTTGCTATGGCGGCTCCATCTGCGCCTCCCGACGCCCCTCACCAACCGCCAGAGCTGCCCCGTGTTGATCCCGTGTGGCACGAGTTCTACAAGGCCTATGTCACGCCCCGATGCGGAAAATCGAGACGCAGCAGTTATAACATTCATGTCAATCAGAGCATACATTGCCACAAGAGACCATAATATTTAAATGCAAATAACTAAAATTTTATTGCTAATAAAAATGGAATGTACTTATTACAACCGACATCTTGTGGACTTTACCACTCTTAAATCAACTGACGCAAAAGAAAGAGAACATAAGTCCAACTATGACTTAAACATCCACTACTGAAGTAGCTACATCAACTCTAAAGAATAACATGACCGACACTAACTGGCTCGCTCCCGCTATCACTCTTGCCGATCCCATCTATTTGCGTCTCCACATCCGAGCTACCTGAAAAGGTGGGGAAAAACTGAGTGAGCGAGAGCTCAGTAGGATTTTATATCTCGATCATCATGCATAGTTTAAGTGATTAATCATTTCATCATGTATGACAATGCGATAAAAGAATCATAATAAACATCTAAACAGGCGATGAATGACAGATAAGAGAAGGAAAAGATAGATGGCATTTAGGAATAAGTGCAAGTATAACAAGAGTTTTCCATGAGGTTTCAAGTAAAGTTTCCATGTGAATTGGCCATGTCAAGGACGCACGTCATGTCACGCAAGAAATTTCAAGTAGTTGAGTGAAGTAGAATGTCGTAGATTAACACGCTAGTCATGCACTGCGGTGCAATGTCACACCTTGTCATTACAAACTCTCCGGGACACAAGTACTTTCGCGCGCTCCTCTAGGACCAGACCGGGCCCTTATGATGCGTTGGCACTGAAGGGGTTGGATCATAGATCCCAATCTAGACATTCACTTATATAAATGGCCAAGAGTTCCAAGGTTAGAACCATGTAATCAAGGCATTCCCATGTAGGAGTATAGATTTCTTGAGGAAGTTCAAACAATAAACTCTTCATCGAAGGAATGAGTCATTTAAGAAAAATGACTTTAAGAGAGGCTTATTGGAATATATTCCAATAATTAGCCTAGAATAAGGTCGAAATTTGAGGTAAGGCAGCCCTACAAGGCTGGATATAATAATAATAATAATAATCATCATCATCATCATCAGAGCCTTATCCAATTAATTGGGGTCGGCTACATGAATCCTGTTCCGCCAAAGATTTCTATCAAGTGTAATATTCATATTTAAACCCAAGAAATTAATGTCCTTCCCAATAACATCGCACCATCTCATTTTAGGTCTTCCTCGAGCTCTTTTACTAGCATCCACTAAGATTCGGTCACATCTTTTAACCGGTGCTGAGTTAGGGCGACGAAACACATGTCCAAACCACCTGAGTCTATTTTCTCTCATTTTACTATCAATTGAGGCTATCCCTAACTCCTTGCGGATGCGCTCATTCCTAATCTTATCCTTCTTAGTCTTGTCACACATCCATCTCAACATCCTCATCTCTGCTACACACATTTTGTGGATATGTTCCTTTCGTACTACCCAACACTCGGTACCATATAACAAAGCAGGTCTCACAGCCGTTATATACAACCTCCCTTTGAGTTTCACAGGCATACGATGATCACAAAGGACTCCTGATGCACTTCTCCATCTTAACCAACCTGCCTTAATCCTATGTGTAACGTCATCATAAATCTCCACATTCTCTTGTATGATAGACCCTAAGTATCGAAAGCTACTACTCTTCGGAATGTTATGTCCATCAATTAGAACCATGTCTTCTGAACCACTCTCCCATTACTAAAATTACAATGCATAAACTCTGACTTACTCCTACTAATTTTAAAACTTTTAGACTCCAAGGCAAGTCTCCAACGCTCTAACTTAGCATTGAGAGCATCAATACTATCATCAATTAAAACAATATCATCTGCAAATAGCATACACCAAGGGATATCATCATGCAATTGTTTAGTTACTTCATCCATAACTATGGCAAAGAGATACGGACTTAGTGCAGAACCTTGATGCAAACCTATAGAAACGAAAAATTCACCAGTCTCCCCAGCAATACTTCGAACACTAGTAATAGCACCGTCGTACATATCCTTAATCAAATCAACATATCCTTGAGAGATTCCTTTCTTTCATAATGTCTACCAAATCAATTCTCTCGGTACTCGATCATACGTCTTTTCTAAATCAAGAAAGACTATATACAAATCTTTTCTCATCTCTCTATACTTCTCCATTAGCTGCCGTAGTAAAAAAATAGCTTCTGTAGTAGATCTATTCGACATAAAACCAAACTGATTGTCCGATACAGTAGTCATACATCGGAGGCATTTTTCAATTACTCTTTTCCAAAGTTTCATAGTATGACTCATAAGCTTAATTCCACGATAATTATTACAACTTTGAATATCTCTTTTATTTTTATAGAAAGGAACTACAACACTTTTTCTCCAAACTTCTGGCATTCTTCGTTCCTTTAAAATTTTATTAAAAAATTTAGTTAGCCATTGAATATCGATATCTCCTAGGCCTTTCCATACTTCAATAGGTAAGCCATCTAGTCCTAAGGCCTTGCCCATTTTCATTTTCCTTAAAGCAGCCTCCACTTCTGACATCTTAATACGCCTGAAATATTGATATTTATCAAATATTATGGACTCTTGGGTATCTTCTAAAGAGAAATCCTTGACGTAATCTCCATTAAGTAACTTCTGAAAATAGCTATGCCACCTCCCTTTAATCTCAAGATCCTTAGTTAAAACCCTTTGATCTTCATCTTTAATGCACCGAACATGATCTAAATCTCTAGTTTTTCTTTCTCTTAATTTAGCAAGTTTAAATATGTCCTTTTCACCCTCTCGGGTTCCTAATTTATTATATAAATCTTCAAATGCCTTTGATTTAGCTTCGCTAACTATTTTCTTAGCTCTCTTTTTAGCGATTTTATAGGCTTCTAAGGTTTGATCATTTTTGTTAGTTTGCCAAACTTTAAAGCATTCCTTTTTTACTCTAATAGTATTTTGGATTTCCTCACTCTACCACCAAGTCTCTTTTTCTAAATTCATTTTACCTTTAGATTCACCTAAGAGTTATTTTGTAACCTTTGGTATACAATTTGTAACATTATGTCACATTACATTAGTTTCTTGTTCTAAATTCTAAATATTTTCCTTTAATAGATGATTTTTAAATATTTCTAAACTTTTGCCTTTTAAATTCCACCATTTAATCTTGGAATAATTATTTATAATGCTCTTTCTTTTGACTTTAAGGATAGTGACATCCATTACTAACAACCTATGTTGAGGGGCTAGACTCTCATTAGGAATTACTTTGCAATCTTTACATAAAACTCTATCGACCTTCCTAATGAGGAAATAGTCAATTTGACTTATACCTGTTCCACTCTTGTATGTTATTAAGTGTTCGTCCCTCTTCTTAAAGAAGGTATTAGTAATTGCTAGATCGTAGGCCATAGCAAAATCAAGAACAGTGTAACCCATATCATTTCTATTACCAAAACCAAGCCCTCCATGAATCCTCTCGTAGCCTCTATTATCTTTACTCACAT
Source organism: Amorphophallus konjac (assembly GCA_022559845.1). Lineage (NCBI taxonomy): Eukaryota > Viridiplantae > Streptophyta > Magnoliopsida > Alismatales > Araceae > Amorphophallus > Amorphophallus konjac. The sequence goes on from CM040129.1 coordinate 156,620,149, forward strand.
GACCATTAAGATCCTCTCCAATAAAGATTCTCTCTTCACTAGGGATATTTTGGATCAAACTATCAATAGCCTCCCAAAATTACTTTTTAATACTCTCTTATAATCCTACTTGAGGTGCATATACAAATTATATTAAAATATCATCACCTAAGATAAGTTTAATTAACATTAGTCTATCCCCCAATCTATTTACTTCCACAACTCTATCTTTTAAGTTTTTATCTATTATTATAGCAACACCATTTCTAGAGTTATTATTACCCGTATACCAAATTTTATATCCATCAATGTCTTTAGCTTTATGTCCTTTCCACCTAGTTTCTTGTAGGCAAGCTATGTTAACCCTCATGTCCTTCATTGACTTAACTAATTTTAAACCCTTACCCGTTAAAGTTCCTATATTCCAAGTAGCTAGACGGATCCTATGTTTTTGGACTAGTTGGATATAATAATCATGAAAAATAAAAGATTTTAGGTTGCTGGGAGAAGAAACGGTCGGCCATGGACCGCCACTGGAAAGAGACGGTCACAGGGAGACCGCTTCCAGTAGGGCTAGACCGAACTGGCTAAACCGAGTCGTGTCCAAATCATGAATGCGTTTTGGGTCAAAACTGGCCACATGGCTCCGAGAAGAAGACCGTCTAGTCAAGACCGCAGCCAAGGAATGGCGGTCTTGGAACGACCGTTTTCATAAATCCGACAGGATTTTGGCAGAATTTCGGCAGAGCCTTGTTCCGCTAAAATAAACTTTCAAATGGGTTCAGGTCTTGGTGGTACAACCTGCTCGGCGTCCTAGTGGGAATCCCAGGATCACGGAGTCTTATGGAGGCCTCGGAACATGAATGCCTAATCTGGCGGAAGGAATATCCGACGGAGAGGTATTCGATGCCCAAGAATAAATGGCTCAAAAATTAACGAAAAATGAGTGTAGCGGTAGGTCGAAACCACCAGAGTGGCACGACTCTCAACCAATCTTAAGATAATAACAAGTCATGAGTAACAATTGAAGGATAATACCAACAAAATATTACAAGTTACACCATGATTTGACCATTTATCTCTACATTTATCTCCAACCTTAGAAAATAAGAAAAGATGGAAATTCGAACTTGACAATTTCAGCAACCTAAATGGTCCTGTTTGCAGTGTTTAAAGCCTCAAAAGCGAGCAAAAAGACAGCATAAACCTAGCCTAAAATGCAGCAAAACGAGCCAGCTTTAATGCTGGAAACAAGAGAAAAACGGTCCTCTGCAGACCGCAACCGGCACTAGACGGTCTCAGGAAGACCACTAGTTTATATATATATATTCAGTCATGAACGCGTCAGTGAGGCTTGACGTGCCTAAGAGAAAGTGTCAGACTACTAGGACGCGTCAATAATATCTTATAATTATTAAACTAATTAATTTTCATAGAGGCATCTTAGAGATAGGATGCGTCAATTAAAATATTATTTTTTTTGAAAAAAAATGGGGAGAGGCAAACGGTCTACCGCGCGACCGTTTCATCACCATGTGGTCACTGGTGTGACCGTTTTTACCACCGAGATCTGTCGACGGCGAACCCCGAGATACCTTGATTAAAACAGCGATTACGAGTAATATAATGAACGAATTTAAGGCAAAAAGGTACCGTTGGAAAGAGCATTCAAAGGGGAACGAGATAGCATACTTTGATTTGAGTTTAGCTAAGTTAAACTAATATAAAATGAACTGTAAAGGAAAATAACCATTCAGATATACCTTGAAGTAAACTATCAAATTCGATTGATATGGTACACTAAAATTAGGCAAACTAGTATCAAATGGAAGAGGACTGAGAGATGAACAAGATGGCATGCTTGATTATTAGTTCAGCCTGAGAGAAACCAACTTTAATCGATGAAAGGAGGAAGAAAAAAAAAAGGTCGTCGGAACCCTAACTCGAACCGCTCCTCACGCCAAGATCCTCCCACGGTCGAGCACGCCACCAGCTGTTGAAGCAAATAGGGTTTCCAGGGGTCGAGGGCCACCTATTTATAGAGTCTAAGGGAGCTTCTAGCGATCGAATCGAGTTGAAGAGTCCAAAGAGGGAAAACGGCGAGAAATTCGGGGTCAATCATCTGCCACCGTCGTCGCGCCAAATTGAAGAGTCTAGGGTTAGGGTTTACGAAAAATAATCGATCATCAAGGGTTGGGCTAGGGTTAGGCTTCGATTAGAGCCCATTAGGGTGAGAATTAAGGTCCAATTTAGGCGATTTAGGTTGTTCTTATAAAGCTACGATTTTTAGCCTTAAATTTAAAATTGGGCTTAATCCAATTTTATTCTAGGTTCATTTTTAAGACAAAGTTGCTGGATATAACGTTTTACACAGGATACATATTTTTTCATATTTTTATTAGAAATTTGAAATCTGAGCCAAGAAAATAATATAATAATTAAATAATATCATGATATTCTATATTAAAAATTCAGGATGCTACATGATAACGCGGAAATGTATGTCGTTACTACACGCGCGCTAACAATCTTAAAACCGAACTCACACAAAATGATCAAAAGAGAACATAGTACTATGGCAAGCACGGGTCGAATCCACAGGGAAGAAGTGATTTTTAGACTTAAAAACCTTAGAGTCCTTTGTAAAACACTTGTGATTTGGCTTTGCTTAAAGAAAATAGTGAAATGATGAACAAACCAAACACTTAATTGAAAACACCATGACTATGTGCCTATGCTATAGAAAATAATTGCATGAAGTGAAAAGAAGAGATAGAAGAAGGAGGTAGAGAGGGTAGAAGATCAAGAACTAGATCAAAAGAACAACTCTTTTTATTAACTTAAAAGAAAGAGTACATGAAATGGGAAATAAGATTACACTAATGATGCAACAAGATTACAATGAGGTGAAATAACACAAAAGCAATAAGAACAAGAAAATCCTAGAGTTTGGAGTTTGGAGATGGTAGCAGCAATGGTGATGACGGCGCCATCCTCTCTTGGCCTTGGATCACGAACCACCTTGCGGAAGATGTCGTCTACACCGGGAGGAAGTCACCTTCGTCGTTGAAGCTGCCTTTAGAGGGTGAATAACTTTGAACCCAAGAGGAATTAGGGGATGCCCAAGAAGAAGAAGTTGAAGAGGAAGAAGAGATAAAGAACTTTAATGAAGGGTATAGAGAGAGAAAATATAAGGAAGATGGTGAAATCAGAGAAAGGAGGGAAGTGGTCTGCTCGGATGAACAGTAAAATCACAGGACAGCAAGTTGAAAAATAGGAAATAACTTCAAAACTAGAAAGAATTAGAAGATGATGTAGAAGAAGAAATTATAAAACACTTAAAAACAAAGAACCTTTATGAAGATAGCAAGAGGATAGGAGGGACAGAGGAAGGCGAAAAATAAGGAAGAACATAGAAGAACACAGTTTTAAAAAGTGCACAGGACAGAACAGTAAAAATCACAAAATACCTTACGAACCGAAAGGAATTAGAAGATGATGCAGAAGAAGAAGTTGTATAGAACTTGAAAACAAAGAAAATTTATGAATAGTGCATCAGCTGAAAACGAACATAAGTGGGAGAACTCGGAGGCCTAAGATGAGAGAGAGAAAGAGGGAGAGTGAAAGATTGCCAAAAGAAAAGACTCCCCTTCTCCTTCTTGTCATGGGCTATTTATAGGGAAACTTGGGTCAATAGAAGGTGGAGATTACATAAAAAGGAGATGGATGGCTAGGATTTAGTTAGAAGATAATGCATGGGGGAAAGGAAAAGGAGGTGGGCACCCCCTTTCTTGGTCTTTGGGCATCCCCTTTCTTGGACTTCGGACACCCTCTTTCCAACTTTGAATCTCCTTTTCAAACTTTGAATGTCATTTTCCTCCTTTTCAAACTTAAGCTTTGAATTCTTCCTTTTCAAACTTTGAATTCAAAATTTTGAACTTTCTTTTCCCTCCAACCAAAATATTTTGAATTCTTTATTTGACTTGGTCAAAGTGGTGATGACCGTTTTGCCCCCGTCTTCTTTTATAATTACCTTCTGTGTCCTGCACACACACAATTATGATTTAGTCCAAAAAAGTTACCATAATGTGCACATGAATCTCAAATACTCATAATTATGCAATGGAGATTTAATGCCCACGGCCCTCAACTTTAATTTATTAAATAATATCACTAAATTAATCAATTTACGTGAAAGCTCTAATTTAAATGCGGAGTTGAGGTTAACTATGAAATATGCATAATTACCTAATTATATGCACATAAAATGGTATACATGCGATGAATTACTATAGAAAATGGACACTTATCACTACACCCTCCCCCACTTTGAGGAATTTGGTCCTCCAAATTCATCGAATCTGACTAATGAAGATAACGAATACCAACCTTAGAACAAATCAGGATACAACTTTCTAATCGCTTCTTCGGATTCCCACGTGGCTTCTTCAGTTCCGCGCCGACTACACTAGATCTTGACCATCGGAATGGATCGGTTCCTGAGTTGATGTTGTTTGTAGTTCAAAATCTTGACAGACTTCTCTTCGTAGGATAAATCCGCCTTCAGTTCTAAGTCCGTATGTTGGATGATATGCGAAGGGTCGTAAACATACTTCCGTGACATAGACACGTGGAAGACACTATGAATGCCCGATAACTGTGGTGGTAATTGTTGGATATTGTGTTTTGATGATGACAAATACTATGACTCATATGTGTATGATGTCATATATGTTTGAATCACAAGAATTTTACGTATTTGTCTCCTTCCTTGTTTTGATGATTGGCAAACATGATTGACAACATGATAGGTAATAATTCCTTTTACTTTTCTGCTCTTTGATTTTGATAAATCTTGAGTCTCAGGAATGCTAGCATTTCATAAGTCATTGCACATGCATTTCACATAAAATATGTCTGTGCATAGTTTGTCTCTCGAGTACAGACTCTGTGTATCTTTCGTTGATCAAGTTGATAATGTCTGTGCATAGTTTATGCCTAATGCATATAGAGTCTGTGCATACTACGTTGTCTGGTACACAACGTCGGTGCACATTTCAACTTTCTGCACTTAAGGTCTGTGCAGCTTTTATCATTAGGCATAAAATGTAAAAGAGTCTGTGCATCCTTCGTTGAGGAAGCAGATAACATCGGTGCATGTTTCTGCTTATTGCATACAAGGTCTGTGTAGGCTCCGCCCTGCGCACTTAACAGATCTGAGCAGGTTTTCTCCTACGATCATAAAAGGTCTGTGTAGGTTCTACCTTGAACTTCATAAGGTCTGTGCATATGTTTATCTCAATACATAACGTCGGTGCATGTTTTGCATCACACACATTTAGATCTGTGCATATCTTTCGTTAGGCAAAACATAGTCGATGCAATTTCCTGTAGTCTATTCATATAGGTCTATGCAAAGGCAGTATTGTTCATGAAAGTCTGTGCACATCTCACTTTGGGCAAACCATGGTCTGTGCATGTTTTGTCTTGTGATAAACAAGGTCGGTGCACAGTCTGGTTTGAACAACTGTAGTCTGTACATGTTTGCATGGAGGCGTATGTAGGTCGGTCCACCTTGTGCCTTATGGATATAGGTCTGTGCATAGATGTTTACCAAGGTCTGTGCACCTTACTTCATGCATATGGAAGGTCGGTGCAGTGTTCATCATTCACATATACAGTCAGTGTATGTTCTTGTTCATACGAAGGTAAAGGTCTGTGCACCTTTTTCCATGCATGCATCAGTCAATGCATTATGTTCATCGTGCATATAACGTCTGTGCACGTTTTCTTGTTGAACGTGCAAGAAGGTTTGTGCACATCTTGCATTGACCTAAAATGTCAGTATAGGTCTTGCCATTCGCTTAGAAGGGTCTATGCATATATGCTGTGTCTGCTTGGAATGTTTCTGCATACCCCATTTCATACCAAATCAAACTCGGTGCATCTTTTCTTATAACTAACTCTTGTCTGAATTGCAGGGTAAAGCAAGCGCATCATGGAAGCCTATGATTGAGCACGCGATCCAAGGTAGATATGTCCAGAAGATTCTGCCAACGAGATATGCTCATCAATCTAGCCCTGACGCGTGTCATCTTCAGGAAGGCGAGAACGAGCTCTCCACACACCCAATGCGTGAGCTCATGAGGCCTTAAGATAGAAGCCACACATATATATATAAGCCCCTTCTGAAGACTGATAGAATGATTGAGCATATTAAGAAAAGAGTGAAAAGCCCTTGAGAAAAGAGAGAGCAACCTGAAGAGAGCCAGAGTGAGAGAGGAGAAGCGAGAAGTAAAGAATAGGATAGAAAGCCTTAGATTGGAGAAAGTTTCAGAGCATTGGTTCTTGTACTTGACTCGTGGATCAAATCTAGAGTCAATCTGCTCATTGAAGAGCTACATTACTATTTTTCATCTTTCATTTTTATTTTTTTCAATTCTGTCAAGCTATGAGTCAACGTGCGAGAGTGAGTCCTCGGTCAGCCAAGCTGTAAGGCTCAGCGGCAGTAAGCTGTGAGGCTCAGCGGTCTGGGATCTTATCCCCAAAGATGTGGATCAGCGGTTTGTAGGGATTTAACCCCCGAAGCTGTGGATTAGCGGATTAAAGCTGTGAATCAGTAGTAATCCACACTCAGTTTGAGTGTGGGGTGGATGTAGGTGAAAGCCGAACCACCTAAAACTCCTGGTGTCTCCGTGTGTTTACTCCTGTTACTTGTGTGCTCATCCTGTTTGCTTATTTCTCGCTTAGATGAATGCATAAGTTAGCCTAGTTGGATTTGCTTTATCCGATTGCTCCACTGCAGAACCGTTATTTCCGCTATCTTTCCTTGTGTTTTTAAGGGGTAGATCTATTCACCCCCCCTCTAGATCTTAGCGTCCATCGTGTCCAACAAGTGGTATCAAAGCCTAACTCTCCCTTAGAGCCTCACATCCCGGAGAGAATAGTCATGGATGCTAAAGGTGTTGTCGCTGAGGGCCACTCAACCAGCAAGCCACCATTCTTTAATGGTAGCAATTACGCCTACTGGAGGAATAGGATGCAGGTGTTTCTCCGTGCTAAGGATTATGAAATCTGGAAGGTCGTGAGTAAAGGTCCATTTGATTTACCTCCAGATGAGGAATTCTGAACTAAGGAGCACATCCGAAAGTCCACTCTGAATTGGGGTGCCATAATGCTATATAGTGTGCTCTCCATCCCACAAAATTCTCCAGAGTTTCTTCCTGCACCACCGCTAAGGAGATGTAGGACAAATTGGAGATCATCTATGAAGGGACATCTTAGGTTAGAGAGACTAAGGCGAACATGTTAGTCTCAGAGTATGAGGCTTTCAAAATGAAGCCTGAGGAGTCCATTTCTGAAATGTACGCTCGGTTGAATGTGATTACGAACAGTTTGAGAAGTCTAGGAAAGGTCTACAGTGACCATGAGGTAGTTAGAAAGATTTTGAGGTCCCTGACACCCATATGGCACACAAAGGCCACTATAGTTGAAGAGTCTAGAGACCTAGCTAAGACCACTATGGATGAGCTCATTGGCTCTCTCATGACATATGAGTTGAACCTTAAGAAAATTGATGAATCTGAGAAGAGAAGGAAGCCCCTGGCTCTTAAAGCAAATTCTGGCAAAGGGTCATCAAGTGAATGTAGTTGTACTAGTTATGAGGATGATAAGGATGAGTTTGTATTGATTACCAGGAAGTTCAAGAAATTCCTGAGGAAAGAAGGGAAAGGGATGAGAAGAAAATATTTCTCTGGAAAAAGACAGCCCAAACATAAATTTGAATCTGCGAAGAAATCTGATGCCATTGTTTGCTATAATTGCAGGAAGGCAGGGCATCTCAAAGCAGACTATCCTGAGCTCAAGGACAAATAGCCCAGGTTGAAAAACAAAAAGGGAAAAGTTATGGTCAGCACCTGGAGCGATGAAGAAGAAGAAGAAAGTCAGAGCAGCTCCTCTGACAGTAAAGAAGAAGAAAGAATATGCCTGATGGCCAACAGCGATGATGAGGTAACTTCCCCTTTTTATAATTTTACTCAGAATGAATGGGAAGATGCCTATGCTGAAATTTTAGAAAATTATGATGACATGCGTTGGGAGAACAGACATTTTAAAAAGAAAATAAATTCATTAGTCAATGATACTTCCTTGTCTGATAAACTTACATGTCTACAAACTGAAAATTCAGAACTGAAAAACTCCCTGAATGAAGCTGAAGGTAGCATAAGCATGATAAATGAATTGAAGAATAAAAATGAGAACTTGCTAAAAACTATTGATGAACTTAAAATGAAAATTCATGAATTTTAGAAAGAAACAAAAATTGCTACTGAGAAGTATGCAGCTGTCAATGGTGTAAACAATGAGTTGAGAAAGTCAATAGAAAAATTAGAAAAAGAAAACAAAGAAAAACAAAACACCCTTGAAGGCATGGTACAAGGGACAGAAAATCTGAATGCTATCTTGGGAACTAAATACAACTTCAGAAAGGAAGGGTTGGGTTTTAACCCAACTAATAAGGTAAGGTTCGATGTGAGAACCACCTCCTTGGTGGCAGAAAAGGGGACATTTCAACCCCTGATAAATATGACTTCCGGAGAAAATCAGGATAAGAATAAAACTAAGCCCAGAGCCAAGGACAAGGGCAAAGGGAAGGTGGAAGTGTCCGGGGAATCATGCTCATACACTCCCATACATCAGACCAAAAGCCAGGGTAGGAGTCAGTCTGCCAAAGCTAAAGTCCAAGGAAATCCCAAGGCCAAAACTACCAAACCCCCTCAGAAAGGTCTAGGTAGAGGCACCTTTGGTAAAGGCCTCTATCAGAATGTTCCTAATCATTCTACACTCTACAATTCCTATCACCAGCCAACTTGGAAAGGCTAAGGTCACATGAAGCCTATGTAGTACTTCCAGAACTATCATTCTAGTCAGATGCATCGGTTTCATCCATGGAACTCCTATAGGCAGACTAGGCACACAAATTTCTGGAACCCGAACTCCTGTGGCTCTGTCAATGCCATGCCTAGACAGGCTAAGGTCAATAGTGCACCCACTACTCCTAATGCCTATTGGACTAAGTTCTGTCAAAGAAACTTTCAGAACAATTTTAACAAACTGAAAAAGGCCACATCTCAGAAATAGTCTTCGAATAATGAAAGTGGGAAGAAAAAGCATAACAACATATTAAAAAGGAATCCACAACTGTCATGAAAAAGCCAAATCAAATATGGATACCAAAACATCTTATTTCTAGTCTGCATGAAATTAATGTTTTTCTGGGACCCAAGAAACTCTGGGTTCCAAATCATTCTACTTGATCCCCTTGCAGGTATGCCTGGCAGCCAGTCACAACAAGTGGTATTTGGATAGTGACTGTTCCAGGCACATGACCGGAGATAAAGCAAAATTCAGCATGTTGGTAAAGAAAGATGCTGGTCATGTCACTTTTGGAGGTAACACTAAGGGAAAAATCATTGGCTTAGGAAAAGTTGGTAAGTGTTCCTCCTATTTTATTGAAGAAGTTATGTTAGTTGAAGGTTTGGCTTACAACCTTCTTAGTATTAGTCAATTATGTCACAAAGGCCATAAAGTTATTTTTGATTCTCTTGCATGCACAATCTTTGAACTCAATTCTGATTCAGTTAAATTTGTTGGTAAGAGAATCAATAACATCTATATGGTAGATTTAGATGATGTAGCACACTGTAATCTTTATCTTAGTGTCAATAAAGATGACCTAGCTTATCTGTGGCATTGTAGATTAGGTCATGATAGTTATAGTGTGCTTCATAAATTGCATAAGCATTGCATGGTTAAAGAACTCCCTGAAATTTCATTCAAAGATGATAATAAAATTTGTGAGGCATGCACCTAGTGTAAACAGACTAGAAAATCATTTAAATCTAGAACTGAAAACCTGTCTTCAAAACCCTATGAGCTAATACATATGGATTTATTTGGACCCACTACGTCGATTAGCTTATCAGGGAAAAGATATGATTTTGTACTTGTTGATGACTTTTCTAGATACACATGGGTCTTTTTCTTGTCTCATAAAAATGAAGCCTTTGAAGAATTTCAGAAGCTCTTTTACAAAATAAAATAGACCAATGAGCATACTATTTTAAACATCGTGTCTGATCGTAGTGGTGAGTTTGTCAACTCACGTTTTGATAATTTTTGCAGGGAAAATGGAATTAACCACAAGTTCTCCTCACCAAGAATTCCAGAGCAGAATGGAGTGGTGTAAATGAGAAATTGAACCTTAGTTGAAATGGCTCGGACCATGCTAGTGGAAGGGAACTTACCTAGAAAGTTTTGGGCAGAGGCTGTCAACACTTCATGTTACATAATCAATAGAGCCCTGGTAAGACCCAAAACTCAAATGACTCCCTATGAGATTCTCAAAGGTAAGAAACCCTCCATAGTTCATTTCAAGGTCTTTGGCTGCAAATGTTTTATCCACATTAATTCAAAATGAGATCTTGATAAATTTGAACCAAAGAGTGAACCTGAATATTTCTAGGTTATTCTGACCGGTCTAGAGCCTATAGGGTTTTTAATCTCAACTCGAACCTTGTTGAAGAATCTCCTCATGCTGTGTTTGATGAGTCTGCAAACAAAATTGAAATTGATTTATGCAGGGATAAAATTGATGGAGATATTTTAAAGACAAATGAAGATTCTGCTGAAGAAGCTGAAGCTGAAGGACCAAAGATGTAATATTCCGGAACTTTCGGATCCTTCTTCGTGGGTCTCGAATCTGGTTTCTCGGAGTGTCCGGCTCCGTTGTGTCCAAAATTTCGTTTCAGGCATCCTTCGTGTTCGGATCGACGCGATCCGGAGTTGTTTCGGAGGCCCGGAAGCGTTCTGCGACTTTTCCGCGCGTGTTTTCCGATTACCGGTGTGTGTTTCGGTACTTCCTTCGGAATCTCGCTGCGGGTGAATCGGGTCATTCACGTGGGCACGAGTGGTACCGTTGCGATCGGTGCGTTCCGAGGATCCCGGAAATATAATTTTCTATTTTTTGGTATTTTTCCAGAATTTTCAGATTTTCTATAAATACTCTCATTTCTCTCTCTCTCTCCCCACCCTCTTCTTCTTCTTCTTCTTCCTTCTTTCTCCCCCACCGTGAGCACCGCCCCTCCCTCTCTCTCTCCCTCGTTCGGCCGCGGCGACGTCCCCTCTGACTACAGACGGCGAGGGGCGACGGCGTGACAGCGTGGGCGACGGCATGACGGCGTGGGCGACGGCGAGGCGATCGTGGCGGCGTAAAGCTTGTGGGGAACCATGAAGGGACGAGGGTTTTCAAAGTGTTCTTCGTGATCTCGGCATCGATTCGGCGGAGCATTCGCTCCATTGAGGTAGGGTGACGTTCCCTAGCTCCCCGCCGTTCATTTCCGTGATTTATAGGCCGAGGGGAGGCCGAGAGGGGCTTGATTAAGCGGGTTTGGGGTTTTCCATGATTTGGGGAGAGCTCACCCGATCTATGGATTTAGCCCACGATTTCACGTTTTGGTGGCCTAGTATCATACTAGGGGTCCCCAGGGGTCTTCCACTTTGATTTTCCCCTCTCTGGTGGAGGCATGAGGGAGTGGTTGGGTTTTTTGGGCTTTCCCCGCTGTTTCGCCATCGGGCGGGTGTGGCGGTCCTTCCAGTGACCGTCACACCGTGTGACGCGCCTGGGTGGGTGTGTCACAGCCCTTGTTTAGCCAACTGGGGTCTGGGAGTGTGACGGTCCCACGATAGACCGCCACAAGCGTGTGACGCGCCTGGGTTGGGCCGTCAGAGCGTCCCGACCATTTGCATCCGACCGTTGGTTTGACCGTTGGGGGTCAAGGCGTGTGACGCACCAGGGCTGGCGCGTCATAGCCTTGTGACGGCCCAGCGTGGGTGCGTCAGGGTTATTCGACCCCCAGACAATGTGACGCTCTAGGGCTGGACCGTTACATGTGTGTGACGCTCCAGGTGTGGACCGTCACATGCTGTGACACACCTAGTGGCATGCGTCACAGCTTGCCTTTGTTTTTCCCTGTGACGCACCTACATAGGCGCGTCACAGTCTGTAACGCACCAGGGCAGGTGCGTTACACTCTGTTTTACACTGGGAGTGTGACGGCCTGCGTTGGACCGTCAGGGTCCTGTGACGGTCCAGCCTAGACCGTCAGGCGTCTGTGACGGTCCAGCCTAAACGCGGTGCTAGTCTCACCAGGGAGTGATGTACGGGCCGACCCTTAGAGATGGTTTTTAGACTGGTTTCCGTCGGGCCCCACGTTTGTAGCCAGAGTCCGACTAAGGGGAAAACCAGTCAGAGGGCCAGACCAGGGACGCGCGGTCTGTGTGTGCACACGTGGTTGGGGGCAGTTGGACACACGCTGACGAGCGTGACCCCAGCTAGTCACTTGTTTGTGGTACTTGTTCGATGTCCGTGCCTCTGGTAGGCGCTACCACGTCAGGCAGTTCACCTGCGGTGCGGTGTAAGTCGTCAAGGGACGCTACCGGCTGTGCTTCTAGTGGGAGGTACTCCTGTCGAGTCGGGAGTGTCAGACTATCAGTCGTTACAGCTTCGACCTTCGGGTTTCTGCCGTGTTGGCCGTTGTGTTCCGGTTGTTTCGCCGTGGCACGTGTGTCGGTTTTCGTGCCGTGAGACCGGTGCTTTGTAGATGGCAGGGTTTCCCTTTCTGAGGTACTCGCTTACTGCTAGCGTAGCGGTTTCTCCGTTTGCAAGGTAGGGTTCGAGTGATCCCTACTGAGTCTTGTTCTGAGACTCATTCCCTGCATGTTTTCACCGTGTTTCAGGCGAGGCGAGGCTTCAGGGGAGTTTGTCTGAGGCTCAGCGCGGTTCAGGTGCCCAGCGTTAGTGCCAGAGGTCAGAGCCGGGGTATGCCCCGTGTAGCTGTACTTTCTTTTCTTGTCTTTGTACTAGTTGTGGACTACTGTTGTTATTTTATTGTTATTTTGTGGACCATGTAAAAAGTTAATTCATTTCCTGCTTATTTATATAACTGTTTAATTCTGCAATTATTTGTGATACTTGTGTAGTTTCCACACCATCCTTCTTACCCCTCCGAGTCTTCGGACTCGTGGGTGGCGGTGCGAGTCTCCGGTTATCGGGCCTTCCCGATAATCAGATTCTCGGGTCATTAAAGCTGGTATCTGAGCGCGGTTGTAAAATTATACGGGAATCATAGGTGATTGTAGTGGTCCACTAGTCCACAGTGATGAAGTACAGTTGACGCTGGCATTGGGCATCATGTGTTTCTCTTAACCTTGCTGTTCCGTGCTTTCTGTCTTTGCTCCAGGTGCGGGTATGGCGCCGAGGCAGGCGACTCGCGCTCAGCAGGGGCAGTCGGCTGGAGGTCAGGAGATCCAGCAGGAGGTTCAGCAGGAGCAGGGGGAGCAGAGCAGAGTGCCACCTGCGGCCACCGAGGCAGTGGATACTGAGAGGTTTTCGGGGGCCGAGGATTTCTTTCGTGGCATGTACTAGCTTATGTCGCAGTAGTTCGACGGAGAGGCTGGTGAGGGCTCGTCGACCAGGGGTGGGCCAGGCCGAGCAGTGAGGGATTTCATGCAGCTCCATCCCCCTTACTATGGCGGCCAGCCAGACCCTGATGTGGCTCGTGATTGGCTCGACGAGATGGAGATGGTGTTCAGTTCCGCACGGTGTGCTACAGAGGACAGAGTGGTGTTGGCCTACAACCAGTTGCAGGGTACGGCTCGAGCGTGGTGGTCTTCCGAGTGGAAGACGTCTTTTCAGTCGCGTCCCCTTGAGCAGATTGCATGGAGCGACTTCGTCAGTGCTTTTGAGCGTACGTACTGTCCAGAGTATATTGCTACGCAGCGGATGCGTGAGTTTTTGGAGCTGGTTCAGGGCGACTTGTCCGTGTTACAGTACAGGGCCCGATTTGTTGAACTGGGTCGGTATGCACCTCATATCATGGAGCATGAGAGGGTGAAGACCGCGCAGTTCGTTCAAGGCCTGAGGCAAGAGCTGAGGCACCATTTGATCGCGAACGTTGCCACCGATTTGGAGACAGCATCTCGCGTTGCGGATTCTTTGGAGATGGATATGCAGAGGACTCGAGGACCGATTAGCCAGGGATAGTCTTTGTCAGGTCGTAGCCAGCAGTCGGCTACCCAGCAGCTGGGTTCCTTCCAACATGCGTCAGGTGGTCTAAGAGCGCCGGCACCGGCAGCGTCAGTGACAGGATCCCTGTCTTTCGGCTCGAAGGTCAAGAAGTTTCTCAAGAAGGGTTTCTCTAAGAAGAAGTCCAAGGGTCAGGGGTAGGCTTCATCGGGCATTGTACAGCAGCCGGTCCCGTTTCAGCGTCAGGGATCAGTGAGTGGATCACGAGGGCCGTGTCCACGGTGTAGCGAGTTCCATCCGAGCAAGCAGTGCACGGCGTCGATTATCTATTTTCGATGTGACCAACCAGGGCATATGGCGCGTGACTGTCCTCAGAGGTAGCAGCAGTAGTTTCCTCAGCAGCAGCAGTTTCCTCAGCAGCAGCAAATTCCCCAGCAGCAGAGGCCACAGCAGCAGCAGCAGGGACAGTATCCACCGCTACCCAGGTCAGCTAGTGTAGGAGGCAGGCAGAGAGCTCGGGGCCAGATTACACACATGACAAGTGTTGTCCCCGGTAGATGGCAATCAAGAGGGGAGGGGTGAATTGATTGGCAATAAAAATTTTAACAACAATCTTTTGCAATAGATGTAATGGAAGGGTAATGTAAGAAGCACACTCTTCTAACCCATTGATGATAACACACGAACAGCGGAAATATATGAAAATCTGAATAGACGAGATTTGAAATACACTCCGCTCGACAAGAAGCCCACTCGAGAAGGAACGTAGAAGCAAACCACAATGAACAAGAGGATTTTAGGTGGTTCGGGTTCACAATAGTGACCCCTGCGTCCACCCCTCACAGAGTGAGGATTACTTCCACTATAGAGTGAAAACCCACACACACACACGCTGTGAAACACACAGCCACACACACACACAAGCGCTGCGACCAGCAAACGCACACACACACAAAGTATTTCGTTCAATAGAAGAGTAATCAGATATACAATGATCCTTCAAAACTGAAATAGAATGAACAGGGTATATGCAATAAAGATCTTGAGGTCGCCAGAAATCCCCCTTTCAATAGATATCCCAACTGAGGTTCTTCATAGCCTGGTCAATGAAGCAAGATGTGGACAGATCTTCAAGATGAAGCCCGGATGTTGATGTGCAGCTCGAGATCCAGGTTGACCAGCTTCAAATGAGGAAGTAAGGCTTCCATCCGTGCTCTGGAGGCATCTAATCAGCAAGGGGATCGACCATATTCCGATGTAGATGGCTTCTATTCGCGCATGGAAGGGCTCCCACGAGCTTTCTTCTCCTACAAGACAAAAATAAGATAAGATCGAATGTTCCCCTTTTTCCTCCCTCTTTTTGGGATGCCCTAATCATTGATATTTATAGTCCCAAGGAGAGGGGACACGTGTGATAAGATGGGACCTCAGATCTCCCAACATTAGGGCAAAACGAGGAATAAAAATGACGGCCACGAAACGGATCTCGAACCGGACCGGCGGTCCATAACTCCAGGGGTCGACCCATTGGGTCGACCCATGAAACACGGGTCATGAAGCCTGACAAGTGAAATTTCCAGGGGTCGACCCATGGGGTCGACCCATTGCGCCAATCTGCTAAAACCTGCTAAACCCGAGGGCTTCGGGTGACAAAAAGAGTCGACCCATTGGGTCGACCCACACACATTATGCTAAAAACTGAAGTCCAGAGGGTTCGGGATCACCTAGGGGTCGACCCATGGGGTCGACCCATGGACAGCTTCTTTACAAAAAGAAAGAGATGAGCTATAAGCCATCAAGGGGTCGACCCTTAGGGTCCACCCCAACAAAATAAACATGTTATTAGATTCTATGAGCTAGTTATACACAAGGATCAACCCTTGGGGTCAACCCATGACAATCAATGAAGGAAACCAACTTATCAAAGGTAAAGTTTTGTTTGGATCTCACCAATCATCCTTGAATGACTTAGGAATAGAGCTTCATTCTTGATTACTGTAAAAATAGAAGATCGAAGTTAGATTGAAACTTAGATAGCATAATTCAAAGGACTTACTCAAGGAAAGATGATCTTGATCCTGCAAAAATAGCTCCTCCGACATCATTAGTAGATCATGAGTTAAGAAGCAAAATGTGATTGCATAGTGAACCAATTCAAAATAAGTTTGATGAAATTTATTCAGTCAACAAAGGTTCTAGACTAATATGGTGTTTGGTCATCATCAAAAAATCAACAATTAGAATATTCACACAGGGGGTTCAACAATCTCCCCCTTTTTGATGATGTCAAAATACTATGCTAGAATTTATGATTGACAAGAAAACAGTTATTTACAGAATTTCTGAATCAACACCTCAACAAAAAATTTAACACTAAAAACCTCCATATGTATAACCATCTGAGCTCAAAAGGAGTTACCAAGCTGAATTAATTCAAGGCCACAGACCAAGGTACGAGAACCCCAAACATTACATCAAACCACAACCACACTGTTGAATACACATTCTTTCCATGCACCAAGCTGAAACATTTAAGAAGCATCATACCGTAAAACACAGGGCCTCATCCATGCAGTGTGAGATTGACCAGCCAAAGGCATCATCCATTGTTTTAGCCGACAACAGAGTTTTAAGACTAACAAAATCTGAGTTCATGAGTTACAAAAATGCATTGGTTAGCAATGCCATGAGATGCAACATTTCTAACTGACTGACTAACTGACTGACTAATGAAAGCAAACATGCAAGCAAGCACACACCACACATACTATAATATAATAGTTAACCAGGCACACACATATCTGAATTTCTCCCCCTTTGGCATCATCAAAAAGAAGAGGGAGAACAGGTTAATAATAGTGCTATATCATAGGAGCTTCATAATCTAGTCCGAGGGTGGAGGGTGTGGAGCATGTGACCCTCTAAGTAAATTCATCATTTCTTCAAACATCCTGGTTTGGGCGTCCAGAGCAGTAGTGTTTGCATCAAGAAAGGAGGTGACCCTTTGGAAAGACTGAGTGTGGGCAACATGGGAAATCCTCAAGTCAGTTACTTCATTGATAAGGGCATCCATTCTCTCCCCATACTTGTCTAGTCGGCTGTCTATTGAATCCAATCTATCAGTGATCATCTTAGAAAACCCATCAGGCAGTGCTTCATCAGGAAGTTCTAGTTGTAGAGGTTGATCTTCTTCATCTTCTTCACTATCTTCTTCGTCCTCTGAATTGACTTGTACTTGACCAGATTTGATCTTACGAACCAGAACACCATTTATTAGCTCATAGTGCATGTTCTTGCAAATTGTGGAGATGGAGTAAATGTCGCTCTCACGTACTGTGTGATATCGTTCTTTGGACAAATCAATACCAGCTGCTTCAAAGATTGCTGTCAAAGCTACTGCATATGGTAGAGTGCGGTTTGAATGCTGCATGCATGCCGATATGTGAAGCAATATAGTGGCAGGGAAATTGATTGGGAGACCCTTCATTAGACAGAAAAATAGGAACATATGGAATTCAGTTACTTTGTCTCTTCCACCACCCTTTGGTATTATAATGGTCGTCATCATGTGGTGTAGAATGCGCTGCATAGAGGGAAACCGGTTTGCATTCAGGCCGGCGACGGACCTTTCTCCCATTTCCTCAGAGGTCATCACTTGATAGACCTCTTCTTCATCAAAATCAAGATCACCAAATGTGTAACCTTCATGATATGGTAAACTAAGAGCATTACCCACAAATTCAGGTGTCAAGGTGATCGCTTCACCATTTACAATAGTAAACTGCTTGTTTGCCTTGATTGTCATATTGCCATAGAACTGAATCACCAATTTGTAATAAACCCGACGGTGTGCAGACATGAAATGATCAAGATTAGGTTGACTACATATTATATCCACTAAGCCTGGCAAGAATTCAACCAGATTCATAAAATCTACTGCACGAGAGCGGAGAATATTTCTGTGAGCAGCTTTGTTACCGGAGGCCATGGCTTGTGATTTCATTGCTTCTCGCTCTTTGTCTTTGGATCGTATCTCTCTTGCGCGGCTGGAACTCTCTCGCAGACGAGCAGAGCGGCTGGATTCCTCCCCCTGACGAGAAGACCGCCGTTTGGGTGCCATCTGAACCACCGGACAAATCAGAAGCAATAGAGGCTTCCTAGATCGTGTTGGTTCGAGAAGGGGAGCCCCTCACGCAGAAATAACGACTCTCCAAACACCAAGGCCTTACCTCAGAAGATCTGGGAGGAAGATGGATGCTTACGGACGTAGCCAAGAGAGAACCCGCGAGTAGCCACCAGTTAGATCTCGCCTTTAGGGCTGGAGCAGTTTTGGGTTGCAAGAGAGGGTTTCAAGGCTTCCAAGAGGTGGTGGCTGGTCGATCTAGGGGGCTGGGGCTTTAAAATAGCGTTAGGGTTGAAGATTAGGGCGTTCACGCCCTTTCCGAAACGGAACGGTTCGCATTTTACCGCGACCGTCCGTAATGGGTCGACCCGATGGGTCAACCCACGGGTAGTCCGAGCCCCGATTTTGAGCGAACTGACAGGGGTCGACCCCATGGGTCGACCCATCCCCTGTTTTGATGGAGATTTCCTTTAAAATGAAGAGTTGGAGTACCAAGGAGGATAGGCTCAATTCCCCAATGATTAAAACATATGAAGGTCAAGGAAATAAGATATATTTAAGGTTTGAATCATTTGGGGAGGATGTTTCAAGGAAATGATAGATTCCCTTAGAAGTTTATTTACCAAACTCTCCATAGTTCAGATTTCGATTGATCAGCTCCACAGAGATGCACTTATTGAACCAAAAAAAATAGTGTGGCCATAGAAGAGTGCAAAGAAAGGGTTCATACATATTTAATAGAAGAAATGCAATTCATACAAAGGTGGAGATTTCACACAATTTAATTTATTTGCAATTCAAGCAAAATGGTGCATATGCATGAAGAAGGAGACCCATCGAATGCAACTATATGAAAGACACAAATGCATGATATGCATGCTAGCAACACTAAGTATGATGCAAAATGCAGAACCTCAAGAATCCGACTCCTCTATTCTACAAACCCCTAACTCTCTCCTGAAAGATGTAAATTTTTCTTCATTTAGTGGTTTGGTAAATATGTCGGCAATTTGATTATTTGTTTCAATGAAGTTTATTTCAACATCACCCTTACTAACATGATCACGAATGAAATGATGCCTAATTTCGATATGCTTCGTTCTAGAGTGATGAACTGGATTTTTTGACAAGTTTATAGCAGAGGTGTTATCACACAAAATTAAGGTGTTTTTGAAGGAGATGCTGTAGTCAATCAATTGTTGTTAGATCCAAAGCACCTGGGCAATGCAACTACCAAGAGCCACATATTCGGCTTCGGCGGTTGACAAGGCCACTGAATTTTGTTTCTTGGAGGCCCATGAGACCATGCATCCCCCAAGAAACTGGCAATACCCGCTGGTGCTTTTTCGATCCACTTTACAACCCGCATAATCGGCGTCAGAATAAGCAATCAGTTCAAAGCTCGAATTACGCGGAAACCATAAGCCCAAATGTACTGAACCAGCAATATATCTAAAAATACGTTTCACGGCCGACATGTGTGTTTCTTTCGGATCGGACTGAAATCTCGCACACAAGCAAACTGCAAACTGAATGTCGGGCCGGCTGGCAGTTAAATACAACAGCGATCCTATCATGCTTCTAAAGAGCTTTTGATCCACGGATTTACCTTTCTCATCTTGATCGAGTTTGATTGAGGTTGACATGGGTGTGGGTTGAGGTTTCACCTTGCTGAAATTGTACTTTGTGAGTAAGTCTCGAGCATACTTCCTTTGGCATATGAAGATACCATCCACCATTTGTTTGACCTGCAAGCCCAAGAAGAAGGTCAATTCTCCCATCATACTCATTTCAAACTCACCTTGCATAAGTTTGACAAAATTTTCACTCAAGGTGACGTCAGTAGAACCAAAAATTATGTCATCGACATATACTTGAACAATTAAAACTTTCTTACCATTTACTTTGGTAAACAAGGTTTGATCAATGTTACCACGTTTGAACCCATTATCGACAAGGAAAGAACTTAGCCTCTCGTACCAAGCGCGGGGAGCTTGTTTCAACCCGTAAAGCGCCTTGTCCAATTTGTAAACATAATCCGGATATGCGTGATCTTCAAATCCTGGAGGCTGCTCTACATACACTTCCTCCTGTATGAAGCCATTCAAAAACGCACTTTTCACATCCATTTGAAAAGGTTTAATATCATGATGGCATGCAAATGCTAAAAGAATTCTTACAGCCTCAAGTCTTGCCACAGGGGCAAAAGACTCATCAAAGTCAATTCCTATCTCTTGGCTATAGCCTTTGGCTACAAGCCTGGCCTTATTCCTAATTACCACTCCTTGATCATTTAACTTGTTTCGGAAAATCCATTTGGTTCCGATCACGGGGTGGCTTTTAGGACGTGGCACAAGGAACCACACTTTGTTCCTTTGGAATTGGTGTAGTTCATCCTGCATGGCTAAGATCCAGGAATTATCCTTTAAGGCTTCATCAAGAGAGTGTGGTTCAAATTGAGAGAACAATGCTAGATAATCCAAATTGTCAACTTCCCTTGATGAAGATCGAGTTTTCACTCTATCTTCTACATTACCAATCACATTCTTGGGAGGATGGCTTTTGTGGAAAATCCATTGTCGAGGAAGCTGCTGTCCTTGTTGATTTTCATCATCCTTGCTTTCCGATCCTTCTCCTAGAGTTGCTTGACCTTGTGCTGCCTTTGGTGGAATCTCTTCACTGGTTTCTTCTTCTTCATCCTGCAATTTTGAGCTTTTATCAACATTCTCATTCCATGATTCATCTATAATAACATGAGGGCTCTCCTCTACAACAAGAGTTCTCAGGTTATAAACCCGATATGCTCTAGAAGTAAGAGAGTACCCAAGAAAGATTCCGCGATCGCTTTTTGCATCGAATTTGCCCAAATCAGATTTTCCATTATTAAGAATATAGCAAATTGATCCAAATGGTTTCAAGTGAGAGATATTGGGCTTCTTACCTTTAAAGAGTTCATATGGGGTTTTTCTCAAGATTGGTCTTACCATAGCTCGGTTTATGATGTAGCATGCCGTGCTAAGGCTTCCGCCCAAAAGTACCTAGGAAGGTTGTTCTCGCTTAGCATTGTCCGAGCCATCTCAATAAGGGTTCTGTTCTTTCTCTCCACGATGCCATTTTGTTCTGGAGTTCTTGGTGCTGAAAATGTATGCGAGTATCCGTGCTCCCTACAAAATTCATCAAAATCAGTGTTCTCGAACTCCTTACCATGATCACTTTGAATTCTCTTGATGGAACATCCCTTCTCAATCTCCACTTTCCTGCAAAAACCTTCAAACTCCTTCAAAGCATCATTTTTATGTGACAAAAAGTATACCCAACAAAATCGTGAGAAGTCATCTACAATGACAAAGCCATATAACTTACCACCTAGACTGTGAGTTCTACTAGGACCAAACAAATCAATATGAAGAACTTCAAGAGGCCTAGTGGTAGTCACATCATTCTTGCTTTTGAAAGAGGCTCTTGTTTGCTTACCTTTGCTGCATGCCTCACACACTTTGTCAGGTTCAAACTTCAGCTTTGGCATCCCAACAACTAAATCATTTCTGGACAACTTTGAAAGAACGTTAAAACTGGCATGCCCAAGACGGCGATGCCACAACCAAGCATTGTCAGAGTTATTTGTAACTAAGCAAAGATTATTGTGTGATGTGTCATCTAAGTCTATCATATATACATTATTTTGTCTAACGCCTATGAACATTATTTCCTGTGTGGTTTTATTTACAATAGTGCAGTGCGTGGAGTCAAAAATCACATTGCACCCTTTATCGCAAAGTTGACTAATACTAAGTAAGTTATGATTGAGACCTTTAACCAACAAAACATTTTCCACACAATGAGGAGATCCCTTACCAATCTTACTTTCTCCAACGATTTTTCCTTTGTCCTTGCCCCCGAAGGTAACAAGTCCACCATCCTTTTCCTTGAGGTCTGCAAAGATTTCTTTGTTTCCGGACATGTGTCGCGAGCATCCGCTATCGAGATACCATTTGTTTCTTTGAGCCTTCATGCAGACCTACATATCATCAAAACAAGAAGACTTCTATGATTTTGGTACCCAAGCTTGCTTGGGTCCATATCGGTTAGAAGCTCTTGATCTATTCAACCACATTAATTTTCTTGCAAATTGTTTCTCATCCGCCAACATTAACCTACATGTATACATGGTGTGACCATACATTCCACAGTAGAAACATGAAACAACCTTTTTGTTATGATTTCTTTTCTTGTAATCATTCACGAATGGTTTGTGAGCCGGAATGTATTTCTCACTCTTTTTATGTGAAGAACATGATGAAGATGATGCATTAGCATTCACAAAGGAAGTTTGAGTTTTATTTACAAAATCTTTCTGGTTGCATGGCTCATAGCCTAGTCCTTCCTTTCTAAAATTCACTCTCATTCCTAGCATGGTGTCTAGATTTTGCTTCCCTTTGACAAATCTGGCTAGTGAATCTTTCAGATCTTTCACCTCATCCATTAAAACCCCTTTTTCTTCTTCAAGTTCCATTTTATCCTTTTCCAAGGCTTGGACTTTAGCATTCACTTCTTCAATGGCATTCATGGATTTTTCATCATTATGTTGTTCTTCTTTTAAACATGTTAGTTCTTCTTCAAACAAAATGACTTTGGAAATGAGCATTTCATTATCGTAAGATAGTGTTTCAAGCTTGGATGATAATTCAGCACATTTCAGACATGGAGATTCATTTGACATGCTTTGGTCAATCTTTTTCTTTAACATTTTGTTTTCAGACTTTAACTTTTTGCATTTGTCATACAAGGCTTCATAAGCAATTTCCTATTGCTCACATGAGAGATCATCAGTTTCAGAATGTACCTCATTGGAGTCTTCATCATCCGCCATTAGACACAATGTTTGGACAAGCTCGTCCAATTCATCTTCCAATTTGTCTTCGGTGTCATCCTCATCGCTCCACGTTGCCACCATTGCCTTAGGCTTCTTGAACTTCCCTTTCTTGAGTTTTTTCTGAAGTTCGGGACACTCTCCACGCATGTGCCCTGATTTTTTACATTCATAGCAGATAATCTCTTCTTTCTTGCTGCTTTCTCCCTTCCTTGGAATCATTTTCCTTGGCCCTCTTCTGAATGGAGCTCCTGCTCTTCTGGACCTTCTAATGAATTTTCTGGCCCTTTGTGTTATCATGGCCACCAGCTCTTCATCCTCACTGTTTGAATCAGATCCATCTTCACTCTCATCCGATCTTTGGAGATTGGTCTTCAAAGCCATGCTTGAGATCGGCTTCTTTTTCTTGACATCTTACTCATTCCTTTTTATGTTCAGCTCATAGGTCATTAATGACCCAATTAGCTCATCAAGCGTCAGAGTAGTAAGGTTCTTTGAGTCTTCAATGACCGTGGCCTTAGTATGCCACTGTGATGAGAGGGACCTTAATACCTTCCTCACAAGATCTTGGTTCGAGTATTCCTTCCCAAGTGCCTTCAGCCCGTTGGTGATCTCCAACAATCTAGCAAACATTTTTGAAATGTTTTCATCCGGCTTCATCATGAATAATTCGTAGTCTCGGACGAGCAAATTCGCTTTAGTCTCCTTCACTTCTGATGTTCCTTCATACATTAAACGAAGTTTGTTCCACATCTCTTGCACAGAAGCACACATCGAAATTCGTGAGTACTCGTTTGGATGAATTGCACATTGAATTATATTCATGGCTTTGAAATTAGCTATGCACTTCTTGATATTATCTTCTCCCCACTCTTCCTCTTTGGGAGGCAATTTATATGGACCATTACTGATTACTGTAGACACGCCAAAATTGACATTACTTTGAGTATTTCTCATATTGCCTTGTAATGCCCCATTTGACCCTCAAATTAGCTTATTTGAGTGTTTTTTCTATTTTTCATGGATTTTCTCCCATGTTCCCCTTTTTTTTAAATTAACGCCCTGGAGAGGGGCGTGTTTTTTATAACGCGGCCTGATCCAGGGCGTGTCTCCCCATTTTATCTATTTCTCCCCATTTTACCTATTTTATAAATTCACACCTTTATCAAGGGCGCGTTTTGATTCACGACCGGACCTAGGGTGCCTTTTAAAGAAGTGACGACCTCTGGAAAGGGCGTCAATTCCTGACATTATCCAATTTTTGAAAAAGAATAAATATTTGGAAAATGTTAATTAACGCCCTTCTTGGGGGTGTGTTTTAATTAACGCCTCTCCCGGAGGCGTGTTTCAGAGTTTCCAAATAAAAGAAATATTTATTTCTAAAATTGATCTGGGAGTTGACGCCCTTGGGCATGTCGTGTTTTGAAAAGACGCCCTATGACAGGTCGTCAATTCTTGAATTGACGCCCTGACCAAGGGCGTGTTTCATCTTCTGACTTCGCAGCCCTTTCCCCAGAGAGTCCTTGCTTCGTTAGACTCCTGCCTTGATTGGGGCTCTTACCCATTCTTATCCTTCCCCCTTATTGGACTCTTGCCCATGTTTATCTCCTCAAATTCTATTTAATAGGGCCAATGGACTCTGTTGTTAGGGTTGGATTCAAACGTTTCTTTCCTCTTCCTCTTCTGTCTTCTTCTCCTCTCCTCCCTCCGTTCTTCTTCTTCTTCTGTTCTTTTTTTTTATTATTTTTTCTTTCTCACAGGTGCTGCTTCCATGGCTAAGGGAGGAGGCTCTGCACCGCACATCTTCATCCTTTGAAGCTCTCTCTCCCCATCGAGCATATAAAGCCAAGCAATAGGCTTTTGCTTTCTATCATTTATCTTTGTTTTCTTTTGTTTATTGCACTGGTTCATGCATGCATCATAGTGTTTATATTTTTAACTCAACTACGTTGAGTATCTCCCCATAGTGCATCTATTGCACTCTTTCCCTTATTCATATTTTTATTCATATTCATTCATCATACATCTCCCATCCCTTTTGCATACGGGTTTAAGGGCCAACACCCACAAGGTGTGTCTTGCACAATTTTCATGCTCATATTTCTCTATTCTAAATTTGATGCTATACCCACCTTATTTCTAATTCAATTATTTTGGTGGTGTTTGTTTGTTTTTCAAGGGTAATAAAAGCAAGAACTCTCTTCATCGGCCGGCCGATTTGAAGAGAAAGGAAGCACTCACATCCCCGCACTTTGAGGTATTGTCGCGATCATTCCTCCCATGTTCTTATTGATTATATTTTTGAGACCTAGCGTCTCTGGCGATCACACACTCCCCTTGTGCACCTCGTGCATATATTTTCCTCCATATTGATGATTATTGCATGTCTTTTCTTTGATATTTTTCTTAAGTGGATTATTCTAAATTAGAGATCTACAAATTGGCGATCACGGTGGGACACTTTGTGTTCTTTGTTTATTACCCTTTCCCCTTAGGCACCCGCATGTGCTGTCTCCCCTATTGCACCCTCGGTGCGTCTCCTTTTGTGCCCCTCGGGCACCCTCCATTGGCTTTGCACTCTTCCCTAAGTGATTTGCCAGTTTGTTATTTTTTTTTTTAGAATTTCCACTTATTCCAAATCTTTTATGAGCATGCTGTTATCTTAATATCCATATTGTTGATTGCCTGCTGTGACTGTGAGTGCTTGATACTGTCGGCCGTGAAGGTTTTCTGGAAGAAAGGTAATTAGCGCCTCTGACAGAGGCGCGTTTTAAGTTAACGCCCTAACTCGGGGCGTCTTATTCCAGTGTAACGACCTCTGGCAGGGCGTCTTCGAGCATATCTCCTGATTTCTTCCGTTATTTTACGATGCCTGTGAATTCACGCTCTGAGCAAGGGCGTCTTTTACTTGATTAGCGCCCCAAATCAGGGCGTGTCTTGTGAATTTGACGCCCGATGGAAAGGGCGTCCTTTTATTGATAGCGCCTCACCCTAAGGCGCGTTTTACCCTGCCCCTGGGCCCCTCACGTTGATTCACGATAGTTACACTGTCGTGTCTTTGGTTAGTAGCGCCCCCTTCCAGGGCGTGTTTTTTTACTGTGGGTTTCCAGAACCCTCCTGGCTGTGGTTTTTCATGATATTTCATGCTTATCTTTGTTGATTGATCATATTATTGTGGTTGGCCTGTTTACCCTGCTGCATTCACATTTGCATTTGGTTTGGGAGACCTCCTCTCTCCTCACTAGGATTCCACACACCCTCTTGGAATCGGGATGACCCTCCATTGAGCATTCCGTCTCTTTGGACCGGAAATCCCTTTTCCAAGCCTCCGTAAGTCCCCGCACCCGTGGATTCCCTCACGGACGCCGAGCAGGTTGTACCCTTTTGAAGTCCCGGATTAGTTGGCCATATACGTGGTGAGAGAGTGTTCCTAGTTGGCATTGGAGTTAAATCACATTTGAAACTAGGTTCCCCCCCCCCCTTGTGTGAATCATTCAAAACTTTGATAAAATCCTTAATTCACCAAGGTTCAAACAAATCAAATCAAGGTAACCATCTCTTTTGTGTGCTTCTTTGCATATTATTTTGAACTTTGATTGCATGATGGCTTACTATAAACAAGATAACATGTTTAATTCAATTCATGAGGGTGATCAACCTAGCACATCTTATTCCCCTCAAATTCAACATGTTCATCATTCTCACCATACTTTCAAGGGACCACATCCTCATTCTTATGGTGTTGCCCGACCCATGGGCAATGTCCATCTTTATGGCCCCCCTACTCAATCACGAGCCACTATTCCTTCGGGACCCTCTCGTCCCAATGATGAGAAGGTCTCCCAAATTTTGCATGCATTAGATCATCTCACCCCTCAACAGATCCAAGCCCTTAAGGCCGCTGTTGAGGGTGCATCTCCTTCATCTTCCCCTTCCAATCCTAATCGGGTGGCCCATCACCCACCTCCCTCTTCTATTCACGACCATCCATGGGTGGCCCATCACCCACTTCCCTCTTCCACTCATGTTCCTAATCGGGTAGCCCATTACCCATCTCCTTCTATTCACACTCCTCCTCGGGTGGTCTGACACCCGCCTCCTTCTATTCCTCCTCCATCACGGCCCCGAGGCCCATTTACTCCTTGCAATCCAGCCCGTCCGGGTTCTTTTACGGGTCATCCCGTCAACTCCCCGCCACGGCCTTTTTATGCGGCCCCTCCTTCTTCAAGGCCCTGCCAACCCTCGGTTGCTCAAGTTACACCCCTCCAACAATCTCTGCTTGATAGGATTACTTTGATGGAGGAACAAATAAAAAGGGTCATGGCTCCTCCTACTCCGGTCAATCCTCTCCGTGCCGCTTTGGACGAGATTACTAAGATGGAGAGAGAATGGAAAGATAGGAGAGAGGATTATGGCGTCAGCATTCCAAGCGAGCCAGAGCCAGCATTTGAAGAATCCGAGGCAATATACGATGATGAAGCTGCGCAGGCACCCCTTCCGAGTTTCCTTCGTTTCCCACTTCCCCCACTTTCATTCGATGAACCTCCTGCTCAGGATGAAACCACCACTCCCAATTCACCCCCTATTCCCGAGACTTCTTGGTGTTACGACGATGGGTCGATATTCCAATCGCCCGCGCCGGCGCCTATTGAGTCTCTTCCCATTCCCACTCCCACTCCCAACACCGCTCGCCCCGTCCGGCATTTCCTACGCACCAAACCTTCACCCATTAACCCTCCACTAATTAAATCTCCACCTATTAAGCCATCAACCTCCACACCATCGGCCTCCACTGAGCCTACCATTGAACTGTCCCCAATTCAACCTCCCGTTATCCCATTACCACCATCCCTAAAACCCACTTTACCTACCCCATCATTTAACCCTTCACCCTTACCTATGGTTAATCCTGAGCAGGATCCACCACTTTTTGCACTCGAGCTAACCCCGACTGCTTCCGAGCAAAGGGAGAAACTCGACGTGTTTGAACCCCCGCTTACGCTCACCCATTTGCCAACGCTTTCCATCATGCCTCCACCATTCATGGAGCCTTCCGCCTCCGCTTCACCTCCCCTTACTACTCGGAATGGGGGGCCTTCTACAAGCACAGGTGCTGAGGACGATCAAGAGCCGGGCAGCAAGGATTTGGCCGCGCCATTCAAGATTCAAGAATTCATTTGCCGGATGCCAATCCGGGCTATTGTGCCAAGCACGGTCGAAGAAGCCAAGTCGCCGCCATGCCAAGCATTGATGCTGTGTAAGGGCCGGGCAGGGCACCCTTTGTTCCAATTTCCAAATTTTGAATCTTTGGGCAACATAATGCTTCCGAGCCCAACTTTCCAACTCCCTCACACCATTACTTTGCACTCTCCAAGGGAGTTGACATTCACCATTGAAGCTTCGGCAGGGGCTATTTCTCATACACTTTCACTGCCGTGGAGGGGCAGTTATCTTAATGCTAAGGGGCCATCCCTTATTTGTTCCACTTTCTATTCATCCATCTCTATCACTTTTTCTTCATGGGCCATTCCCAGGGTTAGGAGGAGGATCTCATCCTCTCGCCCTTCACATTCTTCATATTCTTTGCATTTCATGCATTCATCGCATCCATCCCACTGCATGCATTTGCACCTCCTGCTTCCCGGGTTTCCAGACCCGTATCTTCCCCGCCTTCCGGCACCTCCGGATATTCCGCACTTCCCATCTTATTCATCTTCATCTTTTTATCTACTATCCCTGGGGCATCGCGTCCCTTTTCCTGCTATCTCCCTGGAACCTCCAGGAATTTCATCCCTCCTCTTTGGGCATCTCGCCCTTTCTGATTCTATCCCTCCGGAACCTCCGGACTTTCCCCTCGGGCATCGCGCCCCTTTCCATTCTCCTCCTCCGGAACCTCCGGACCTTTCTCTCGGGCATCGCGCCCCTTTCCACCTTCCTCCTCCGGAACCTCCGGATTTTCACCTTGGGCATCGCGCCCCTTCTCATTCGCTACCTCCGGAACCTCCGGATTTTCCTCCTGATCCTCCTTCATTCCTCTCTCTTGGGTATCGCACCCCTTTCTATATTCTTCCTCCGGAACCTCCAGATTCTCCACCTGATTGTCTCCATCTTTTCCCCGGGCATCGTGCCCCTTTCCATTTGCTTCCTCCGGAACCTCCGAATTCTCCGTCTTATTCTCTCTATCATCTTCCAGGGCATCGTGACCCTCCTGATTTCATTCCTCCGGAACCTCCGGACCCTCCATCTTTCTTCCGATTCATCTTTCTACTCCTCCGGGACATCACATCCTTCATTTTCTTCTTCCTTTTCCATCATCTTTTTCCCTATTTCGTCTCAGGGCATCGCGTCCCTTCTTTTGTCATCCCTCCGGAGCCTTCGGATTTTTCCTCTCATGATTCTCCTCTGCCTTCAGACCCTCCGGATCCGCCTCTTTCTATCTACCAATTTCTTCTTCTGATTCCTCCTAATTCTGGGTCCGACCCAACTTCTTCCACATCCACTGCCTTGGGCATCTGCCCATTCTCCCATTGCTTCCGAGGCTTTAGTCCTCACCCCTCTTCTTAATTCTCCTCTCCTTCTGTAGACTGTTCCATGTGATCAGGGTCTCCGCACCTTAGTGAGGGAGTTCTAGCCCTCGCCTCTTTTCCTTTTTTTCCTTATTCGTCTGAGTCTGGTCTTGGCACCACTCCTTCTTGTTAAGCCACTCCCAAAATCTTTTGCTTCCAATCCTTTTGACTGTCAAAGAGGACAAATCCCACGATGATCAACCTCGCCTCTGACAGCTGCTTCTACAAAGGTTGCAAGGTAACATATTGGCATAAGTATGCATTTTATATGATATCATTACCTCATTACATCACGCATGATTTTCAAAATGAAGTGCTTCCTAACAAGATTAAGAGTGGTGTTTTAGATCTTTATCTTAAGCTTTTGTTAAATTAAATCATTGTTAAAAAGAGTCTTTAGGCTTGCTTATGCAGCACCTTGGTTAATAAGAACCCCGCGCTGGGAATTCAACATTCTCTCCCTGCTTGTTAAGATCAACCCTCAGCTGGGCACCTCACACACTTCACGGCGTCCTTAGCCGGCTCCTTTAGTTAAACACCGTTGCTACCTTGGCCATGCCATGAGTATATCTAAAAGTCTTTTCTCTTCTTTACTCGGCCACGTGCAGGGGCAAGAGGTTGACGGATGAGATGACCAACCTAGGTAATCCCCAATACGAGAGGAGTCTCAAATAGGGGCAATCTTGACCCAAGATCAATATGAATTTCATGATATACATCTCGCCAAAAGGGCTATTATGAAAATCAAGTCAGAATTTTGATAAAAGCAAGATTGTGAATTATGGCATGACAAGAGTGGCAAAGTCCCCGCAGGGAAAACCCTGGTCGTATGCATGTCAAGGGTCTAAAAAATTAAAGGCACAAAGTCCCGGCACAACAGACTACCTCTTTGAAGGGAACACCGTGGAAGGAATTCAAGTCCTCACATCTCCCATCCTGCATAAAGCTTATCTCCAATTATTCTTCTCTTCTCCCTCCAAGACCGAACATTTCTCAGGTATGGCCTTGGTAGGGGTACCGTTGATCAAAGACAGTCGGTTATAGGATGCCACTTTCAATGCACGTCCAGCTTTGAGCAGTTTTAGCGAAAAGGGAAGGAACAAGGGCCCCTAGCCAGTGGTTTAAGACACCCTTTTGATGCTTTAGCAATGTCTAACCAAAATCAAACAAAAAATTGAATATTTATTGATCAAAATTCATAAAAATTTGAATATCTTTTTCAAAACTTCACAAAAGATTGAATATCTTTTCCTAAAACTTCACAAAAATTTGCATATTGATCAAAATTCATAAAAATTTGAATATCTTTTTCAAAACTCCATAAAAATTTGCATATTCCAAAAATCCAAAAATTTGCATTGTATTTTCTGATGGTGTTTCGCAGGAACAGCTTTGCAAGGACCAAGAGCACGGGATGAGTCCTATCTCCACTCATTGCTATCAATCTATTGATCCTCCCGATATTCTCATGACATGCCACCCTGGGCATTTTTGGTTATCACCTCCTTATATCATTTTGGTAATATCTCCTGATTATCATTCTGATTATTCATCTCCAGATCTTTCAATCAACTCCTACTAATTTCTCTTGATCAATTTTGCCGATGGGCATTATCAGATCTTGATCATTCAACTCCAAATCTTGATTAGCCAAGTTGGCATCCTCATGACAAAATAACAAACAATGATGCTTTGCAATATCATGATTCAACTCATAATGGTTACTATGTTGTGACATGCTATGATTGGTTGCTTTGATTCATGCTATGCATGCTATGATTAAATGCCTTATTCATTGCTTGTTATATCTTGGCCAATGAATTTTTGAGTGCAGAAAGAGGCTCTTGGTCCCGCCGGCAGGGCATCATCACTCAAAGTCCCACGGTGCTTGCAGCTCATTTCTCAGTTCCCATGCTTATTGATATCACCATCTCCCTGTATGCATTCTACTATATGTTACATATGTTACTATATTATATCAAGGACCTTGTGGCTTTGGTAAATCTGAGATTTGAGTTCCCCTTCATCAAAAACAATGATGATTCCAGAGAAGTCTTAGTCACATGGATAGGCCGTTGAGCCATCCAAGACTGGGGACGATGGTTCCCTTTTTACGAGTTGGTGCGTGGATAAACGGGCTTCGGCTTAGTATCAGCTCGCAGAATTGGTTTCTTGACCCAGTCTGGGCAGTTTAACAATATTATCCTTGATTATATTATATTTTCATTTGTTATTTTCCCTTTACCCCAGCATGCATTCATGTAGGACTTTGAATTAACATTGGAAAATCATTCTGATAAGCTGATGTTGAGAGTTGAATTGATCTTAATCTTTCTCGATATGAGATTTTCATTGTCAAATTGGATCCTCAGTTCGTTTTATCGCTGTTTTGGGTCTTTTCTCGAAAGCTCCTTGTTTGGATTTTTATCATCTTATTTTATCTCCTTTCCTTTGATCCACCTTGGCTGCAGCACGTCCACTGGCTGGTAATCGCTCCCCAATGGTGAAACCTACAGGTTTGTGACCTGGGGTACTTCCACCGCGCTGGAAGTTGATCATTTTATTTTATCTCCTTCGTGCACCGCGTGCACATCTCCCCTTTTATCCAAACATTGTTGATTTCGTTGGATTTCCCGAGATTTGCTTCATCTCGAGCTTTTGATTTCATTCTCATCAAGTGATGTTGATTGCGTGTCTCATCACACCTTGGCATCTACTTTTCAGTTTGCTACGCTCCCTTGCAAAGTAGACGCCAAGGCGGGGCAGCTGTAGACACGCCAAAATTGACATTACTTTGAGTATTTCTCATATTGCCTTGTAATGCCCCATTTGACCCTCAAATTAGCTTATTTGAGTGTTTTTTCCATTTTTCATGGATTTTCTCCCCTTTTCCCCTTTTTTTTTAAATTAACGCCCTGGAGAGGGGCGTGTTTTTTATAACGCGGCCTGATCCAGGGCGTGTCTCCCCATTTTATCTATTTCTCCCCATTTTACCTATTTTATAAATTCACACCTTTATCAAGGGCGCGTTTTGATTCACGACCGGACCTAGGGTGCCTTTTAAAGAAGTGACGACCTCTGGAAAGGGCGTCAATTCCTGACATTATCCAATTTTTGAAAAAGAATAAATGTTTGGAAAATGTTAATTAACGCCCTTCTTGGGGGCGTGTTTTAATTAACGCCTCTCCCGGAGGCGTGTTTCAGAGTTTCCAAATAAAAGAAATATTTATTTCTAAAATTGATCTGGGAGTTGACGCCCTTGGGCATGTCGTGTTTTGAAAAGACGCCCTATGACAGGTCGTCAATTCTTGAATTAACGCCCTGACCAAGGGCGTGTTTCATCTTCTGACTTCGCAGCCCTTTCCCCAGAGAGTCCTTGCTTCGTTAGACTCCTGCCTTGATTGGGGCTCTTACCCATTCTTATCCTTCCCCCTTATTGGACTCTTGCCCATGTTTATCTCCTCAAATTCTATTTAATAGGGCCAATGGACTCTGTTGTTAGGGTTGGATTCAAACGTTTCTTTCCTCTTCCTCTTCTGTCTTCTTCTCCTCTCCTCCCTCCGTTCTTCTTCTTCTTCTGTTCTTTTTTTTTATTATTTTTTCTTTCTCACAGGTGCTGCTTCCATGGCTAAGGGAGGAGGCTCTGCACCGCACATCTTCATCCTTTGAAGCTCTCTCTCCCCATCGAGCATATAAAGCCAAGCAACAGGCTTTTGCTTTCTATCATTTATCTTTGTTTTCTTTTGTTTATTGCACTGGTTCATGCATGCATCATAGTGTTTATATTTTTAACTCAACTACGTTGAGTATCTCCCCATAGTGCATCTATTGCACTCTTTCCCTTATTCATATTTTTATTCATATTCATTCATCATACATCTCCCATCCCTTTTGCATAGGGGTTTAAGGGCCAACACCCACAAGGTGTGTCTTGCACAATTTTCATGCTCATATTTCTCTATTCTAAATTTGATGCTATACCCACCTTATTTCTAATTCAATTATTTTGGTGGTGTTTGTTTGTTTTGCAAGGGTAATAAAAGCAAGAACTCCCTTCATCGGCCGGCCGATTTGAAGAGAAAGGAAGCACTCACATCCCCGCACTTTGAGGTATTGTCGCGATCATTCCTCCCATGTTCTTATTGATTATATTTTTGAGACCTAGCGTCTCTGGCGATCACACACTCCCCTTGTGCACCTCGTGCATATATTTTCCTCCATATTGATGATTATTGCATGTCTTTTCTTTGATATTTTTCTTAAGTGGATTATTCTAAATTAGAGATCTACAATTACCTGCCAAATTTCAAATTCCTGAGCCCTCAGGAATACATACATTCGATTCTTCCAATATGAATAATTCGACCCATCGAAGAACTGAGGTCTATGTATAGAGTGCCCTTCGGGCATCTGCCCCTTGTTTGCCATTTACTGGATCTTACTCTAAGATCGTGAGATCAGTAAAAATCAGAGACCGGGCTCTGATACCAATTGTTTTCCCCGGTAGATGGCAATCAAGAGGGGAGGGGTGAATTGATTGGCAATAAAAATTTTAACAACAATCTTTTGCAATAGATGTAATGGAAGGGTAATGTAAGAAGCACATTCTTCTCACCCGTTGATGATAACACACGAACAGTGGAAATATATGAAAATCTGAATAGACGAGATTTGAAATACACTCCGCTCGACAAGAAGCCCACTCGAGAAGGAACGTAGAAGCAAACCACAATGAACAAGAGGATTTTAGGTGGTTCGGGTTCACAACAGTGACCCCTACGTCCACCCCTCACAGAGTGAGGATTACTTCCACTATAGAGTGAAAACCCACACACACACACGCTGTGAAACACACAGCCACACACACACACAAGCGCTGCGACCAGCAAACGCACGCACACACACAAAGTATTTCGTTCAATAGAAGAGTAATCTGATATACAATGATCCTTCAAAACTGAAATAGAATGAACAGGGTATATGCAATAAAGATCTTGAGGTCGCCAGAAATCCCCCTTTCAATAGATATCCCAGCTGAGGTTCTTCATAGCCTGGTCAATAAAGCAAGATGTGGACAGATCTTCAAGATGAAGCCCGGATGTTGATGTGCAGCTCGAGATCCAGGTTGACCAGCTTCAAATGAGGAAGTAAGGCTTCCATCCGTGCTCTGGAGGCATCTAATCAGTAAGGGGATCGACCATATTCCGATGTAGATGGCTTCTATTTGCGCATGGAAGGGCTCCCACGAGCTTTCTTCTCCTACAAGACAAAAACAAGATAAGATCGAATGTTCCCCTTTTTCCTCCCTCTTTTTGGGATGCCCTAATCACTGATATTTATAGTCCCAAGGAGAGGGGACACGTGTGACAAGATGGGACCTCAGATCTCCCAACATTAGGGCAAAACGAGGAATAAAATTGGCGGCCACGAAACGGATCTCGAATCGGACTGGCGGTCCGTAACTCCAGGGGTCGACCCATTGGGTCGACCCATGAAACACGGGTCATGAAGCCTGACAAGTGAAATTTCCAGGGGTCGACCCATGGGGTCGACCCATTGCGCCAATCTGCTAAAACCTGCTAAACCCGAGGGCTTCGGGTGACAAAAAGGGTCGACCCATTGGGTCGACCCACACACATTATGCTAAAAATTGAAGTCCAGAGGGTTTGGGATCACCTAGGGGTCGACCCATGGACAGCTTCTTTACAAAAAGAAAGAGATGGGCTATAAGCCATCAAGGGGTCGACCCTTAGGGTCCACCCCAACAAAATAAACATGTTATTAGATTCTATGAGCTAGTTATACACAAGGATCAACCCTTGGGGTCAACCCATGACAATCAATGAAGGAAACCAACTTATCAAAGGTAAAGTTTTGTTTGGATCTCACCAATCATCCTTGAATGACTTAGGAAGAGAGCTTCATTCTTGATTACTGTAAAAATAGAAGATCGAAGTTAGATTGAAACTTAGATAGCATAATTCAAAGGACTTACTCAAAGAAAGATGATCTTGATCCTGCAAAAATAGCTCCTCCGACATCATTAGTAGATCATGAGCTAAGAAGCAAAATGTGATTGCATAGTGAACCAATTCAAAATAAGTTTGATGAAATTTATTCAGTCAACAAAGGTTCTAGACTAATATGGGGTTTGGTCATCATCAAAAAACCAACAAATAGAATATTCACACAGGGGGTTCAACAACCAGGGCAGAGGCAGTGGCGTCGCAGCTCGTGGAAGGTACCGTTCAGATTTTGGGTCGTGCGACTCAGGTTTTGTTTGATTCTGGCACGTCTCATTCGTTTATCTCAGAGGATTTCACGCTGAGTATCGAGGAGCCGGTGACCCAGTTGTCCCCTGATTTGGCAGTGGAGTTACCTTCGGGTGATTTTATGATCACTCCGTATTGCTTCGGTGAGATTCCCGTGTGGGTGGAAGGGCAGAGTTTGCCGGCTAGGCTCTATGCGTTGCCGCTTCAGGACTTTGATGTGATTTTGGGCATGGATTGGCTCGAGACACATCATGCGTTGGTGGATTGTGGCTCGAAGAGAGTTTATTTTCGGCGACTTCGTGGACCCACCTTCTATTTCTAAGGTATCAGGTCTTCCTCTTCCCGATTCCTTATTTCGGCGATTCGAGCTCGTCGTTTGCTTGAAGCGGGTTGTCAGGGTTTTCTCGCTACTGTGGTCTTGGTAGACCAACCGCATCCGGATGTCGAGGACATTCCGGTGGTGTGCGAGTTTCCTGATGTTTTCCCGGAGGACTTACCTGGATTGCCTCCCCAGCGGGAGATCGATTTTGTGATCGAGATTGTGCCGGGTACGGGACCTTTGGCGAAGGTCCCCTACCGTATGGCCCCCGCTGAGTTGAGGGAGTTGCGGGCGCAGTTGCAAGAGTTGCTGGCCAAGGGGTTTATTCATCCCAGCTTTTCCCCTTGGGGTGCGCCAGTGTTGTTCGTGAAGAAGAAGGACGGTAGTTTGCGGCTGTGCATTGACTACCGGCAGCTGAATGAGGTGACTATTAAGAACAAGTATCCGTTACCGTGGATTGATGATTTGTTCGACCAGTTTCAGTCTACTCGAGTGTTCTCACGGATTGATTTGTGGTCTGGTTATTATCAGCTGAGAATTCGCGAGTCCGATGTGGAGAAGACTGCGTTCAGTTCGAGGTACGGGCATTATGAGTTCCTGGTGATGCCGTTTGGGCTCACCAATGCCCCCGCAGCCTTCATGGACTTGATGCAGAGGGTGTTTCATCCGTATCTGGACCAGTTCATGGTCGTATTTGTGGATGACATCCTTGTCTATTCGCGGTCTGCCGAGGAGCACGCGTACCATTTGGGTGTGGTGCTGCAGACATTGCGAGATCACCAGTTGTATGCGAAGCTCAGTAAGTGCGAGTTCTGGCTTCGTGAGGTGCACTTTTTGGGGCACGTGATTTCTGGTGATGGTATTTCCGTGGACCCTGCCAAGGTCGAGGCAGTAATGCAGTGGCCGAGGCCGAGGCCGAGATCGATAACGGAGATCCGAAGCTTCTTGGGGCTTGCGGGTTATTATCGTCGGTTTATCCAGAATTTTTCTCGCATTGCGGCCCCAATGACCAGGCTTACGCAGAAGGATGTGCCTTTCGTCTAGACTGATGAGTGTGAGCAGAGTTTCAGGGAACTGAAGAGATTGCTCACCTCGGCTCCGGTGTTGATTTTGCCTTCTGGATCGGGAGGTTTTGTGGTGTGTACAGATGCTTCCGGCGTTGGATTGGGTGCTGTGTTGATGCAGCATGGTAGAGTGGTGGCATATGCATCTCAGTAGCTGAAGTCCCACGAGGAAAACTACCCTACCCATGACCTTGAGTTAGCGGCTGTGATCTTCGCGTTGAAGATCTGGAAGCATTATCTATACAGTGAGATGTTCGAGGTGTTCACTGACCATCAGAGTTTGAGGTATGTGTTCACGCAGAGGGACCTTAACCTCAGGCAGAGGCGTTGGATGGAGTTTATGAAGGATTATGACTTCACCCTGTCTTATCAGCCGGGCAGGATGAATGTCATCGCCGATGCTTTGAGTCGGAAGGTCACGGTCAGTGCCTTGATGTTGAGGAAGTGGAGGCTCTGGGAACAAGTGCCTGAAGTTTCATTCAGGCTCCAGATTCCCTAAGAGCCAGGGTTAGCAGTGCTTGCGAGTCTGACTGTCACGCCAGCTATCCACCGTCAGGTGACAGAGGCTCAGCATGCGGACCCTGAGTTGCCCCAGATTTTGGCCTTAGCTGATGTGGAACTCGGCGAGGACGGTGCTGCTAGGTTTCGTGGTAGGCTGTACGTCCCAGCCGAGGAGCGGGTTTGGCGTGCGGTGTTGCGCGAGGCTCATGGGAGCAGGTACGCCGTACACCCGTGTGCGACGAAGATGTATCGGAACTTGCGGAGGCAGTTCTGGTGGCCTAGCATGAAGAGAGATGTTGCTGAATTTGTGGTCAGGTGCCTGACCTGTCAGCAGGTGAAGGCAGAGCATCAGCGACCAGGAGGTACTCTTCAGCCCTTGGATGTCCCCGCGTGGAAGTGGGACCACGTGACCACGGATTTTGTGGTGGGTTTGCCGAGGACTCCGAGTGGGCAGGATAGTATTTGGTTGCTGGTGGATCGACTGACGAAGGTGAGTCGATTGTTACCGGTCAAGATCAGCTGGAGTGTGCCCAAGTTAGCTCATCTTTATGGGGAGCGGATCTTTCCGTTGCATGGGATTCCCATCTCCATCGTGTCGGATCGGGATCCACGCTTC
Organism: Amorphophallus konjac; assembly: GCA_022559845.1. NCBI lineage: Eukaryota > Viridiplantae > Streptophyta > Magnoliopsida > Alismatales > Araceae > Amorphophallus > Amorphophallus konjac. Next base: position 156,658,545 of record CM040129.1, read on the forward strand.
ACGTCTGGAATCTAGAGGAGTTTCCAGCGAGCTCTTGGCACGGAGTTGGCTTTTAGCTCGGCGTATCATCCTCAGTCAGATGGACAGTCTGAGAGGACCATCCAGACTTTGAAGGATATGCTGAGATCCTGCTGCCTGGAGTGGCAGGGGAGTTGGATTCACCACCTACCGTTGGTGGAGTTTGCCTACAACAACAGCTATCATTCGAGCATCGGCATGGCTCCTTATGAAGCGTTGTATGGGCGTCCGTGTCGGACTCCACTTGACTGGTTTGAGGTTGGTGAGCGTGTTTTGACGGGATCGGAGTTGGTGCAGTAGTGTGTGGATGTTGTGCACGTGGTTCGTCAGAACATGTTAGCGGCCCAGAGTCGGCAGAAGAGCTATGCTGACCGGAGGCGGCAACCCCTCGCGTTCGCCGTGGGCGATCGGGTATTCTTGAGAGTTTCTCCGATGAAGGGGGTGATGCATTTTGGACGGCGTGGGAAGCTGAGTCCTCGCTATGTTGGTCCGTTTCCCGTTGTGGAGCGCGTCGGTGAGGTGGCTTATCTGTTGCAGTTACCCCCTGAGTTGGCATCGGTGCATGACGTGTTCCACGTCTCGATGTTGCGGAGGTATATGCCCGATGACTCTCATGTTCTTGAGGATTCTGTTTGGCCCGAGGTGACTCCGGACCTTTCTCTCCCAGAGTTTCCTGTCCACGTTGACGATAGGCGAGAGTAGCGCCTGCGGAACAAGGTCATCCCCTTGGTAAAGGTGGTGTGGCAATGGCACTCTGGTGGTGAGACTTCTTGGGAGCGTGAGGATGAGATGCGTCGGCAGTTCCCTTACTTGTTTGAGTGAGTCTTCCTCTTCTTTCCCCTTAGGGTTGTCCTTAATTTCGAGGATGAAATTCCTTTAAGGGGGGAGGGCTGTAATATCCCGGACCTTTCGGATCCTTCTTCGTGGGTCCCAGATCTGGTTTCTCGGAGTGTCCGACTCCGTTGTGTCCGAAATTTCGTTTCGGGCATCCTTCGTGTTCGGATCGGCGCGATCCGGAGTTGTTTCGGAGGCCCGGAAGCGTTCCGTGGCTTTTCCGTACGTGTTTTCCAATTACCGGTGTGTGTTTCGGTAATTCCTTCGGAACCTCGGTGCGGGTGAACCGGGTCGTTCACCTGGGCACGAGTGGTACCGTTGCGATCGGTGCATTTCGAGGATCCCGAAAATATAATTTTCTATTTTTTGGTATTTTTTCAGAATTTCTGGATTTTCTATAAATACTCTCATTTCTCTCTCTCTCTCTCTCTCCCCACCCTCTTCTTATTCTTCTTCCTTCTTTCTCCCCCACTGTGAGCACCGCCCCTCCCTCTCTCTCTCTGTCGTTCGGCCGCGGCGACGTCCCCTCCGGCTGCAGACGGCGTGGGGCGACGGCGTGACGGTGTGGGCGACGGCGAGGCGATCGTGGCAGCGTAAAGCTTGTGGGTAACCGTGAAGGGATGAGGGTTTTCAAAGCGTTCTTCGTGATCTCGGCATCGATTCGGTGGAGCATTCGCTCCATTGAGGTAGGGTGATGTTCCCTAGCTCCCCGCCGTTCATTTCCGTGATTTATAGGCCGAGGGGAGGCCGAGAGGGGCTTGATTACGCAGGTTTGGGGTTTTCCATGATTTGGGGAGAGCTCGCCCGATCTATGGATTTAGCCCACGATTTCACGTTTTGGTGGCCTAGTATCATGCTAGGGGTCCCCAGGGGTCTTCCCCTTTGATTTCCCCCTCTCCGGTGGAGGCATGGGGGCGTGGTTGGGTTTTTGGGCTTTCCCCGCCGTTTCACCGTCGGGCGGGTGTGGCGGTCCTTCCAGTGACTGTCACACCGTGTGACGGGCCTGGGTGGGTGCGTCACAGCCCTTGTTTAGCCAACTGGGGTTTGGGAGTGTGACGGTCCCACGATAGACCGCCACAGGCGTGTGACGTGCCTGGGTTGGGCCGTCAGAGCATCCCGACCGTTGGCATCCGACCGTTGGTTTGATCGTTGGGGGTCAAGGCGTGTGACGCACCAGGGCTGGCGCGTCACAGCCTTGTGACGGCCCAGCGTGGGTGTGTCAGGGTTATTCGACCCCCAGATAATGTGACGCTCCAGGGATGGACCGTTACATGTGTGTGACGCTCCAGGTGTGGACCGTCACATGCTGTGACGCACCTAGTGGCATGCGTCACAGCTTGCCTTTGTTTTTCCTTGTGACGCACCGACATAGGCGCGTCACAGTCTGTAACGCACCAGGGCAGGTGCGTTACACTCTGTTTTACACTGGGAGTGTGACGGCCTGCGTTGGACCGTCAGGGTCCTGTGACGGTCCATCCTACACCGTCAGGCGTCTGTGGCGGTCCCGCCTAGACCGTCAGAGTCTTGTGACGCGTCTAGGGTAGACCGTCAGGCGTCTGTGACGGTCCCGCCTAGCCTCGGGTGGTTTGCAACCCCGTTTCTGTTCCGACCGTGGTCGCCGTGCGACGGTGCCGGTACGTGGGGTGGTCCCCGTACGTCGTCGGATGCGGACGTGGTTTTCCGTTGACTTGAGAGTCTACTCCTTCAGTGACCCTCCACTAGTCGTAGCCCACCAGTACGCGGTGTTGGTCTCACTAGGGAGTGGTGTACGGGCCGACCCTTAGAGACAGTTTTTAGACTGGTTTCCGTCGGGCCCCACGTCTGTAGCCAGAGTTCGGCTAAGGGGAAAACCAGTTAGAGGGCCAGACCAGGGACGCGCGGTCTGTGTATGCACACGTGGTTGGGGGCAGTTGGACACACGCTGACGAGCGTGACCCCAGCTAGTCACTTGTTTGTGGTACTTGTTCGGTGTCCGTGCCTCTGGTAGGCGCTACCACGTCAGGCAGTTCACCTGCGGTGCGGTGTAAGTCGTCAGGGGACGCTACCGGCTGTGCTTCTAGTGGGAGGTACTCCTGTCGAGTCGGGAGTGTCAGACTGTCAGTTGTTACGACTTCGACCTTCGGGTTTTTACCGTGTTGGCCGTTGTGTTCCGGTTGTTTCACCGTGACACGTGTGTCGATTTTCGTGCCGTGAGATCGGTGCTTTGTAGATGGCAAGGTTTCCCTTTCTGAGGTACTCACTTACTGCTAGCGTAGTGATTTCTCCGTTTGCGAGTTAGGGTTCGAGTGATCCCTACTGAGTCTTGTTCTGAGACTCATTCCATCCGTGTTTTCACCGTGTTTCAGGCGAGGTGAGGCTTCAGGGGAGTTCGTCTGAGGCTCAGCGCGGTTCAGGTGCCCAGCGTTAGTGCCAGAGGTCAGAGTCGGGGTATGCCCCGTGTAGCTGTACTTTCTTTTCTTGTCTCTGTACTAGTTGTGGACTACTGTTGTTATTTTATTGTTATTTTGTGGACCATGTAAAAAGTTAATTCATTTCCTGCTTATTTATATAACTGTTTAATTCTGCAATTATTTGTGATACTTGTGTAGTTTCCACACCATCCTTCTTACCCCTCCGAGTCTTCGGACTCGTGGGTGGCGGTGCGAGTCTCCGGTTATCGGGCCTTCCCGATAATCAGATTCTCGGGTCATTAAAGCTGGTATCTGAGCGCGGTTGTGAAATTATACGGGAATCATAGGTGATTGTAGTGGTCCACTAGTCCACAGTGATGAAGTACAGTTGACGCTGGCATTGGGCATCATGTGTTTCTCTTAACCTTGCTGTTCCGTGCTTTCTGTCTTTGCTCCAGGTGCGGGTATGGCGCCGAGGCAGGCGACTCGCGCTCAGCAGGGGCAGTCGGCTGGAGGTCAGGAGATCCAGCAGGAGGTTCAGCAGGAGCAGGGGGAGCAGAGCAGAGTGCCACCTGCGGCCACCGAGGCAGTGGATACTGAGAGGTTTTCGGGGGCCGAGGATTTCTTTCGTGGCATGTACTAGCTTATGTCGCAGTAGTTCGGCGGAGAGGCTGGTGAGGGCTCGTCGACCAGGGGTGGGCCAGGCCGAGCAGTGAGGGATTTCATGCAGCTCCATCCCCCTTACTATGGCGGCCAGCCAGACCCTGATGTGGCTCGTGATTGGCTCGACGAGATGGAGATGGTGTTCAGTTCCGCACGGTGTGCTACAGAGGACAGAGTGGTGTTGGCCTACAACCAGTTGCAGGGTACGGCTCGAGCGTGGTGGTCTTCCGAGTGGAAGACGTCTTTTCAGTCGCGTCCCCTTGAGCAGATTGCATGGAGCGACTTCGTCAGTGCTTTTGAGCGTACGTACTGTCCAGAGTATATTGCTACGCAGCGGATGCGTGAGTTTTTGGAGCTGGTTCAGGGCGACTTGTCCGTGTTACAGTACAGGGCCCGATTTGTTGAACTGGGTCGGTATGCACCTCATATCATGGAGCATGAGAGGGTGAAGACCGCGCAGTTCGTTCAAGGCCTGAGGCAAGAGCTGAGGCACCATTTGATCGCGAACGTTGCCACCGATTTGGAGATAGCATCTCGCGATCAAGGAACAAGGTCTGGCATTTAGTTCTTAAGTCATCTCATGGCAACATAATAGGCACCAAATGGGTTTTTCAGAATAAAACTAATGAGCAGGGTAACATAGTTAGAAATAAAGCTAGGCTAGTTGCTCAGGGGTACAACCAAGAGTTTGGTATTGACTTTGATGAATCTTTTGCCCCTGTAGCAAGGCTAGAAGCTATTAAAATTCTTTTAGCTACTGCTTGTAGTCTAGGGATAACTTTATAGCAGATGGATATCAAATCTACTTTTCTAACTGGTGAAATAAAGGAAGATATTTTTGTCAAACAACCCCCTAGATTTGAATGTCTTGAATTTCATGATCATGTTTATAAACTTGACAAGGCTCTCTATGGGTTAAAGCAAGCTCCCCGAGCTTGGTATGATAGACTGAGTAAGTTCCTCTCCGCAAAAGGAATTTTCAGAGGTACGGTTGACCAGACCCTATTCACAAAGGTATATGAGAAAGAAATTCTGATTATTCAAATTTACGTAGATGATATAGTGTTTGGGTCAACCAACTCATCCATACATGTGTGAGGAATTCTCAGCCTTAATGACTAGTGAGTTTGAAATGAGCTCAATGGGAGAGCTGAAATTATTTCTTGGACTACCGATCTGTCAGACCAAAGAAGGAACCTTCATAACCCAGGAGAAGTACATCAAGGACTTATTGAAGAAATTCAAGATGGAAAATCTCAAAGCTATAACTGCACCAATGGGGACATCTACTAGTCTTGATTCTGATCCGACAAGTAAAATGGTAGATCCCAAGCTTTATAGAGGTATGATCGGATCCTTGCTCTACCTTACTGCATCTCGTCATGATATTCAATTTTCAATATGTGTGTGTGCTAGATTTCAAGCATGTCCTAAGGAATCTCATTTAATAGCTGTGAAACGGATTTTTCGATATCTATCTGGAACCCTAGACCTAGGCTTATGGTATCCTGCTAAGTGTGAGCTAGACCTTGTAGCTTACACAGATGCAGACTATGTCGGGTGTAGGATAGATAGGAAGAGTACTAGTGAATATTGTCAATTTCTTGGTGGGTGTCTAGTGTCTTGGGCATCCAAGAAACAGCATACTGTAGCCTTATCTACTGCCGAGATAGAGTATGTGGCTGCAAGAAACTGTGCTGCCCAAGTCCTCTGGATAAAACACCAGTTAATTGACTATCTTATCAACCTCGGTTGCATCACAATCTTTTGTGATAACACTATTGCTATTTCCTTGACCAAAAATTCGGTTCACCACTCTAGGATAAAACACATTGAAATCAAACATCACTTTCTTAGAGATGAAGTCAGTAAAAAGGAAATTGAGCTTGAATTCATAGTTTCTGAAGGACAAATTGCTGATATTTTCACCAAACCTCTTGGTAATGAAAGATTTAAATTTATAAGAAGAGAACTTGATCTTTGTAAATTTTCAGCATGGACATATTGATCATATCTGCTTCTAAAGTTTGAACTTGGATGACATTGCATATATTGAGGGGGAGTGTGAGCAGCATCTTATCATTCCTACAATTCCATCCCATGCATCTTGTTTTATTTCAAACATTTTGATAAGGGGAGCTCAGAATAATTCTGTAGGAGTAAAACTGATCTGTGTCAAATAATGTCAACTTTCTTTGTCGATCTTCAGTGTCAACTTCATTGAAAATTTATTCTGTCAGATACACTCTCCGTCTAACTGATCTATCTTATCCTTGGCTTCTGTATTTGAACACTTCTTGAAATCATGTGCCTAGTCTGATCATATGACAAACTGATAGACATGTTCATTAAGCCAAGCTGCTGAAAATCAGATAGCTTCTCTAATAAGAAGCAGTAATGAACCCTGAATGAATTGTCGGTTTAAACTTAATGGTCGTTAGAGACTAAAAACCAAACTCAATGAAGAAGGACTGTGGAATGCCTGTTAATAGTTCTTAATCATTTCGTGCATGACATGTTTAATTGAGTCTTTCAGAATCTGACCTTATCTAAACTCAGGTTGAATTGGTTAAGATAACCTGAAAACATGTATTGTTCTTAAACAACACCTTCTGAAAATCAAATGGACAGCTACATCAAAATGATAAATCAAATACTCTAAAGGCAAAGCAATGATTGAGTGCAATGAGAAACTAGGTTCTTCATCAATGAAATGGAGAAAAACTCATGTCATGAAGTGCTTCAAGTTATCTTTGTTCAAAAAATGAAAAGATAGTTCCACTGAGTAACTAGAGGTACTGGCGTCTGATAAACGTGTACCCTTACGCAAAAAGGTGGAAACTATACCTGAGACAGAATAGTGGATCCTGCTGAGTAACTAGGGGTACTGGCGTCTGATAAACGTGTACTCTTATGAAAAAAGGTAAGATTCTACTTGACTGTACTAAAGCAAAAAAGAGAAGAAATATATGAAACTGTCCCTAAAAGATTAATTCAGAACTGTAGAGTTTGTTTAATCTCAATACAAGTTTCGGGTAATCCTGATGATGCCTTCAAACTTAGATAAACAAGATTTCATAAGACAAAAGTTGTCATGTCCTATGCACTCCTGGTTCATTACTATTAAAAGTCTCCTCAGACTGGATCTCAGAGAGTAAAGTAGTTAGTCTCTCACCTTCATAACTTTTCAACCACATATGTTCAGGAATGCACTATCTGCATTCTTATACTAGAAGAATCTGTGCTTTACTTACTTGTTTACTGAAAAGCCTAAATAGTTTGTCACATCAGATTTCCTCTTCACTATGGCACTTATCTCAGTACCTTTCTTCCCCATCCTTTCTGCTAATGGCAAAGGGGGAGTGATTTTGTGATGTTACTATAGTGAGTGAAAGAGTTCTGCATAAAGGGCAGTAAAGGGGGAGCATGTGCATTTATTTTGCATATATCTGCATGTGCAACTTTTGCATCGTGTAGTATTTTGACTTTTAATAAAAACATTGTTGTCATCAAAATCTAAAATGAGTTCTTCAAAATATAAATGTGTTTTCATCATCAAAAAGGGGGAGAATGTTGAATATTATGTTTTGATGATGACAAATACTATGACTCATATGTGTATGATGTCATATATGTTTGAATCACAAGAATTCTATGTATTTGTCTCCTTCCTTGTTTTGATGATTGGCAAACATGATTGACAATATGATAGGCAATAATTCCTTTTACTTTTCTACTCTTTGATTTTGATAAATCTTGAGTCTCAGGAATGCTAGCATTTCATAAGTCATTGCACATGCATTTCACATAAAATATGTTTGTGCATAGTTTGTCTCTCGAGTGTAGACTCTGTGTATCTTTCGTTGATCAAGTTGATAATGTATGTGCATAGTTTATGCCTAATGCATATAGAGTCTGTGCATACTACGTTGTCTGGTACACAGCGTCGGTGCACATTTTAGCTTTCTGCACTTAAGGTCTGTGCACCTTTTGTCATTAGGCATAAAACGTAAAAGAGTCTATGCATCCTTCGTTGAGGAAGCAGATAACATCGGTGCATGTTTCTGCTTATTGCATACAAGGTCTATATAGGCTCTGCCCTACGCACTTAACAGATCTGAGCAGGTTTTCTCCTGTGATCATAAAAGGTCTGTGTAGGTTCTACCTTGAACTTCATAAGGTCTGTGCATATGTTTATCTCAATACATAACGTCGGTGCATGTTTTGCATCACACACGTTTAGATCTGTGCATATCTTTCGTTAGGCAAAACATAGTCGATGCAATTTCCTGTAGTCTGATCATATAGGTCTGTGCAAAGGTAGTATTGTTCATGAAAGTCTGTGCACATCTCGCTTTGGGCAAACCATGGTCTATGCATGTTTTGTCTTGTGATAAACAAGGTCGGTGCACAGTCTGGTTTGCACAACTGTAGTATGTACATGTTTGCATGGAGGCGTATGTAGGTCGGTGCACCTTGTGCCTTGTGGATATAGGTCTGTGCATAGATGTTTACCAAGGTCTGTGCACCTTACTTCATGCATATGAAAGGTCGGTGTAGTGTTCATCATTCTCATATACAGTCAGTGTATGTTCTTGTTCATACGAAGGTAAAGATCTGTGCACCTTTGTCCCTGCATGCATCAGTCAATGTATTATGTTCATCGTGCATATAACGTCTATGCACGTTTTCTTGTTGAACGTGCAAGAAGGTCTATGCACATCTTGCATTGACCTAAAATGTCGGTATAGGTCTTGCCATTGGCTTAGAAGGGTCTGTGCATATATGCCGTGTCTGCTTGGAATGTTTATGCATACCCCATTTCATACCAAATCAAACTCGATGCATCTTTTCTTATAACTAACTCTTGTCTGAATTACAGGGTAAATCAAGCGCATCATGGAAGCCTATGATTGAGCACGTGATCCGAGATGGATATGTTCAGAAGATTCTGCCAACGAGGATATGCTCATCAATCTGGTCCTAACGCGTGTCATCTTCAGGAAGGCGGGAACGAGCTCTCCACACGCCCAATGCGTGAGCTCGTGAGGCCTTAAGATAGAAGCCACACATATTTAAGCCCCTTCTGAAGACTGATAGAATGATCGAGCAGATTAAGAAAAGAGTGAGAAGCCCTTGAGAAAAGAGAGAGCCACCTAGAGAGCCAGAGTGAGAGAGGAGAAACCAGAAGTAAAGAATAGGATAGAAAGCCTTAGATTGGAGAAAGTTTCAGAGCATTGGTTCTTGTACTTGACTCGTGGATCAAATCCAGAGTCAATCTGCTCATTGAAGAGCTATATTGTTATTTTTCGTCTTTCATTTTTATTTTTCTGAATTCTGTCAAGCTGTGAGTCAGCGTACGAGGGTGAGTCCTCGGTCAGCCAAGCTGTAAGGCTCGGCGATAGCAAGCTGTGAGACTCAGCGGTCTAGGATCTTATCCCCAAAGCTGTGGATCAGCGGTTTGTAGGGATTTAATCCCCGAAGCTGTGGATCAGTGGATTAAAGTTGTGAATCAGCAGTAATCCACACTCAGTTTGAGTGTGGAGTGGATGTAGGTGAAAGTCGAACCACCTAAAACTCCTGGTGTCTCCGTGTGTTTGCTCTTGTTACTTGTGTGCTCATCATGTTTGCTTATTTCTCGCTTAGATGAATGCATATGTTCACCTAGTTGGATTTGCTTTATCCGATTGCTCCACTGAAGAACCGTTATTTCCGCTATCTTTCCTTACTTGTGTTTTTTAGGGGTAGATCTATTCACCCCCCCTCTAGATCTTAGCGTCCATCCGTGTTCAACAGTAATGCCAGTCTATAGGCAACTTTGCCTACCCTCTCCAAGATTTCGAACGGGCCAACAAACCTCGGGCTCGACTTACCTCGGATTCCAAAGCTTCGAATTCCTGTTGAAGGTGAGACTTTCAAAAACACATGATCACCGACTTGAAACTCCAAATCCCTTCTTCTGTTATCAGCATAGCTCTTCTGCCTGGACTAAGCAATCTTTAAACGGTTCCTAATGACTTGAATGTTCTTGGATGACTCTGAAACAAGATCTGGTCTGAGCCATTGCTTCTCACCGATCTCTTCCCAACAAAGAGGGGACCTACATCTTCTGCCATACAAAGCCTCAAATGGTTCCATCTGAATGCTGGACTGGTAACTGTTGTTGTAGGCAAATTCGATCAAAGGTAAATGTTCATGCCAACTACCTCCAAATTTGATCATGCAAGCCCTCAACATGTCTTCAACAATCTGATTAGTCCTCTCAGTCTGCCCGCCAGTCTGAGGGTGAAAAGCAGTATTGAAGTTCAAACGAGTTCCCAAGGATGCTTGCAGACTTTTCCAAAAGTGAGAGGTAAACCTGGGGTCTCTATCTGATATGATGGATACAGGGACTCCATGCAACCTCACTATTTCCTTCATGTACATGGCAGCCAAAACATCTACAGTCCACTTAGATTTAATAGGCAAAAAGTGCGCGGACTTAGTCAAATGATCAACAACCACCCAAATTGCATCAAAACCGCTACGGATTCTAGGTAAGCCCATGATAAAATCCATGCCGACACTCTCCCACTTCCATTGTGATATTTCGAGAGGTTTTAACTTTCCAGTAGGCCTAAAATGTTCGGCCTTGACTTGCTGGCATACTAAACATCTGCTTACATATTCGACCACTTCTCTTTTCATGTTCGGCCACCAAAAGATCCTCTTCACGTCTCGATACATCTTTGTAGCTCCTAGATGAATGGTGTACTTGGACCTATGGGCTTCCTTGAGAATCTTTTTCTTCACCTCCGCAGAATCAGGAACACAAGTTCTACCCCGGAACATCAATCTACCATCATTGGCCAATACAAAATCTGGTCGACTAGCCATCTGTTCTTTAATTTCCACTAGCAACGGGTCATTATCTTGTAGTTGCTTAATCTCTGCCAGCAACTCTGAATGAAGCTGGACATGAGCAATCATAACCCAATCTTCCTTCTCTGTGACATTAAGATCTAAGTTTGCAAATTGCTCTAACAACTTCCATTCTTGAAGCATCAAACTTGCTAATCTAGCCATTGGATTCCTGCTCAAAGCATCCGCCACAACATTCCCCTTTCCAGGATGATACTCAATAGAGAAGTCGAAATCCTTTAAGTACTCGAGCCACCTTCTCTGCCTCATACTCAGCTCCTTCTGAGAGAATAAATATTTTAGACTCTTATGATCAGAGTACACGGTGAAAGTTTCCCCATATAGGTAATGTCTCCAAATCTTCAGAGCAAACACAACTGCCACTAACTCCGGGTCATGAACAGGGTAATTCTCTTCGTGCTTCCTCAACTGCCTGGAAGAATAAGCTATCACTTTCCCTTGTTGCATCAACACACAACCTAAGCCGATTCCTGATGCATCAATATATACTTCAAAACCTCCTTATCCGGATGGCAAGGCCAACACTAGGGTAGTGGTCAAGCACTCCTTCAAAGTTTGGAAACTTTTCTCACAATCTTCCGACCACTCGAATCGATTCTCCTTACGAGTTAATCTAGTCAAGGGTACTGCAATCTTGGAGAAATCTTTAATGAACCTCCGATAGTAACCTGCTAGGCCTAAGAAACTCCTGATTTCAGTTACATTCATAGGCCTTTCCCAATTACGTACTACCTCTATCTTAGAAGGGTCTACCGAAATACCATCTTTGGAAATAATATGTCCTAAAAAAGACACTTCTTGCAGCCAGAACTCACACTTACTAAACTTGGCATATAATTGATGATCCCTTAGTTTCTGCAACGCCATCTTCAAGTGTTCCTCATGCTTCTCCTTGCTCTTGGAGTATATAAGAATATCATCAATAAATACCACAACCCATTGATCTAAGTAAGGTCGGAACACACTATTCATAAGCTGCATGAAAGCTGCAAGAGCATTTGTTAGTCCAAACGGCATTACAACAAATTCAAAATGCCCATACCTACTACAGAACGCCGTCTTATAAATATCCTAGTCTTTTATACTCAATTGGTGATACCCCGATCTGAGATCGATTTTTGAGAAATACTGGGCTCCAGATATCTGATCAAACAGCTCATCGATCCTTGACAATGGGTACTTGTTCTTAACGGTGAGCTGGTTCAACTGGCGATAATCAATACACAGTCTCAACGAACCAGCCTTCATTCTTACGAAAAGCACAGGGGCACCCCATGGGGATGTACTCGGACGAATAAATCTTTTTTCTAGCAATTCCAGCAACTGCTCCTTCAGTTCTTTTAACTCAGCAGGGGACATACGATACGGAGCTTTAGAAATAGGTGAAGTGCCAGGAATTAAATCAATAGAGAAAATCACCTCCCTCTCAGGAGGAAGACCTGAAAAATCTTCAGGAAACACTTTCGGAAAATCCCGAACAACCGGGATGTCCTTCAACTCCACTTCCTTCTTATTGGTCAAAGAGACCAAGGCCAAGAATGCCTGACACCCTCTCCTTAACAACTTACCCACTCGGAGTGTCGAAATAAGTGGCACGGACCTAGATTGCCTAGAGCCAGAAAAGAAAAGCTCAGGGCGTCTGGGAAAAGACACTACTCCTGATTTACACTGAACACTAGCCCCATGTCTAGCTAGCCAATCTTCTCCTAGAATCACATCATAATCTTTCATCTTCATGCATACCAAATCAGCAGATAGGTTACAATCATTAATCAAAACTTCACTAGAGGGGTAATAATATTTAATCTCTGCCCCCGAACCAATAGGGGTTGATATCACAAGATGAGAATCCAATAATACCGGTTTCACAGATAAAGTCTTAACAAATTTCTGTGACATAAATGAATGAGTAGCTCCCGTGTCGAAAAGTACAAATGCTGACTTGGAAAGAATAGTAAGGGTACCTTCGATAATACCTCCTTCCTCGGTAGCCTCGATTTCAGTCTCTGCATCTTGGATGGCTTGGAGCCTGCCCTGCCACTTTTGACTCCCCTGCGGCCTGTTAGATGTTGCATGCTCAGTAATGAGGGGACAATCAAGGATTCGATGGTCCCTACTACCACATCTCAAACAAGCACCCAGCTTGCGCCAACATTCTTCCATCTTGTGACCCGGGCGGTCATAGTACTTGCAGACTACTTTAGATGGAGCAGTCGATCCTGCCTTCTTATCACTTTCCTTCGGCTTCTTGTCTTTCGAAAAACTCGGCCCGCCATTGGGCCTCTTCTTGCCATTTGTGGGTTTAAAATTCCCGGAGCTGGTAGTCTGCTCCCTCTTCTTATCTTGACCTCGTATCTGGTCCGTCATCTCCATCGTATCTACGAGAACTTGGGCCTTTCTCACAATCTCAGCATAAGTGTGAATCTCCAATGGTGCCAATTGGTTAATATACTGAAGCTTCAATCCATTCAAAAATCGTTTGGCCTTCATCTTCTCAGTAGATACCAAATGCGGCGCATAGTCGGATAATCTGGCGAACTGCACCTCGTACTCAGCAACAGATACATTTCTTTGTTTCAGCGAAGCAAACTCCGCCGTCTTCTTTTCCTGCACACGATCTGAGAAATATTTACTGTTAAAATTCTCCTTACATTCATCCCACGTCGCACGCCTATTGCTGAGCGTGGCTTCCACGGCTTCCCACCAAGCACGTGCATCGCGCTCTAGCTGAAAAGTCGCCAAAAGGACTCTGTCCTGGTCACCACACTACATAACTCTGAAGATACACTCCATCTCCTTCATGTTGTGTCTCCTGTGGTTCTGGGTTTTGATGATGACAAATATTATGGCTCATTATGTTTACATGTACATCCTTGATGAAATAATCCTGATGTACTATGAGAAACTGTCAGAACAGGTTTAAGGATGACTCACAGGTCATGAAGTCAACCCAAGTCAAAGTCAAATCTCAGACAGGTACGGTCAATTCACAGTCAGATCAGGTAATGTTCTGCCTAATCTCAGATCTGTGCAAATGTTAATTTTTATACAGAAATGTTGGTGCATGTGTTAAGTCCATGCACATGGAAGGTAAATGCTAGTCTTCATATGTGCATCATTTCACAAGTCCATACATTCGCATGCTATCAAGTCCACACTGTCTATACATTGCATGAAGAGTCTGCATCACTCCTTTGGCAAGTCTATACAATGCATCGTCTCATGCATCGTCTTTCAAGTCTATGCATTGTAAGACCAAGTCTATACATTGCATCGTCTCGTACATCGTCTCATGCAGCGTCTCTATGTGTAAGTCTATACATCGTCTGGGTGCATAACATAAGTCTATACATCGCCACTTGGCTCGTGGCTTAGTCAGTGCATCCATGCATACATAAATCTGTACAGCCTGTTCACATGCTTCAAAGTCCATACATTGTGTGCTTCGAGCATTCAAGTATGTACACTGGTGTCGTCGTCTGCATGATCAAGTCTATACAGACTTAGCGAAAGCTTAGCAAGTCTGTACACTGGTGTCGTCTGCTGCAGGCACAGCAAGTCTGTACATTGTCCACTTGCAGCATGCTCGCACACACAAGTCTACACATTGCAGCATGCTCGCATACACAAGTCTACACATTGCATTTTAGCATGCTAGCACACACAAAGTCTGCACATTGCTATAGCACGCATGCAGAGTCTATACAGTCATGAGCAAGTCTATACATCGTGTTGCATGCCCGCATTCAAGTCTATACATTCTTTAGCTCAGTTTGCAGCTGAGTCTGAAGTCTGTACATCGATGCTTGCATTACTTAAAGTCTGAACAGCATGTGTCTGCAAGGTCAAGTTTGTACATCAGATCAAGTATGTACAGCCTATACATTGTTCAGAACACAAGTCTACACAGCGTGTGCTGGCAAGTCTGTACATGGCATCGTTTGTTCGTGCATTATCTCTAAAGTCTATACACTGCTTAGTGAATTGCATGTGCACTCAGAGTCTATACATTGACTGTGCATTCATTTGTCTGGCTGCAAAACACTAAGTCTATACATTGCACTGTAGCATGCATGAACTCTAAGTCTGTACATTCGTTGCGTCTTGTGCATGCATCATTCAAAGTCTGTACAGCCTGTGTTCACAACACAAAGTATGTACATCGTTCTGCTTGCACAAATGCCAAGTCTATACATTGGCTTTGCTTGCACGAGCTGAAGTCTATACATTGTCCACTTGCAGCATTAGCACAAGTTTGTATAGCCTGTGTGCTTCATTCACAAAGTCTGTACATTGCTTCATGCATTGCACGAAGTCTGCACATTCCTCGCTAGCAAGTATGTCTAAGTCTATACATTGCTTCTTCATGCATTGCACGAAGTCTGCACATTGTGTGCTACATGCTTACCAAGTCCATACACTGGCTAGTCTGCACAAGTCTGCAAGTCTATACATTGGCTGTCGCATGCTCATCGAGTTTTCACATTCGATAGTGGCAAGTATGTACATCGCCCGGTGTCATGCATTCAAAGTCCACATATGCACACACTTAGTTTGTGCATTCTGCTTTCATGCTTTCACACTAGGCATTGCAATGTCTATACACTGTTGTCGAATGTACATCAAGTCCATGCATCTGTTGACGGCACGTCTATGCATTCATCTTCAATGTACACACTTTGCTTAATGCATTCTGCATTACACACTACAAAGTCTATACATTGCAAAGTCTACACACTGCATTACACACTTCAAAGTATGTACATTGTTCAGAACGCAAAGTCCATACAGCCATTGTGCATTCATTCTTGATGTACATACTTTGCTTACTTAAACTGATAATTCTCTCTGTCTGTCAGGTACTTTTCGTGAAGTTTCAGAACAGCACATGATCCGAGAAGGAAGGGCTGACAGGATGCTGCCACGTGGAGGAATTCTCTGGGTGGGAAATGTGGAAGCCACACGCCCTCTTGCTTGCTGCTGCTATAAAAGGAGTCTTCTTCCTCAGGAGAAGACCGATCGAAGAAGAAGCAGAGGAGAGCCTGCACAATCCAGTGTGAAGAGAAGAAGAAGAAAAAGAGAAAGAGAGATTGAGAGATTAGCAGAAGAAGATAGAGAGCTCGTGAAGAAGAGGAAGAGGAGATTACCTGAAGATCATTCCTACTAGATGTTGGATCAGATCCACTCCAGTCAGCTCCTTTGAGAGCCACATTGTGCTTTATTATTTACAGCTTTCAGTCGCTGTTACTACCTATTTTTGTTTTCTTTTCAAACTGTTCTTCAAGCTGTTCGTCAGCAGTGCAAGCTGTGATGCACAGCGGCGAGGTGGATACCTCGGACGGCTAAGCTGTATTGCCCAGCGGAGCAAGCTGTGATGCTCAGCGTCGCAGAGGTGGACTCCTCTGGACAGCAAGCTGTGATGCTCAGCGGGATGGCAAGCTGTGAGGCCCAGCGGTTGTAGGCAAGCTGTGAGGCCCAGCGGTTCAAGCTGTGAGTCAGCAGAATCCACACTCTGGTTTGAGTGTGGGGTGGACGTAGGTCTGCAGGACCGAACCACCTAAAAACCCTCTTGTCCACTGTGGTTTGAATTTCATATCTGATTGGCACTAGATGCATGCATAGGCACGAGGATTGTATTCATCTCATTGCTGTGCACATTAGATGTTTGCTTAGGATCGCTCTACATATCTGCAATAGTTTTTAATTCCGCATCTCTGATTGCATTAGATTTAATTTGAGCGAAGTTTTTAAAGGGGAGATTCATTCACCCCCCCTCTGAATCCATAGCACCGAACCCAACAATTGGTATCAGAGCGGGTCTCTGACTTAACAGATCTAACAATCTGCAGAGGATCCTGCTAATTTTTTGGTGCATTGCAGAGTGAGTTTCCTGTGTTCTGTGTTTTGTTTCACCGATTTAGTGTCTTGATTTGCTCATCTAATTTCAGTGCATTCATCATATCTCGATGGCTAATCCTCCGATATTCAGAGGTAATAATTTTGATTCTTGGTTAGAAAATTTTCATCGGTATGTAAAATCTACTGATCCAAATCTTTGGAAGGTAATAACTCATGGTCCACACAAATTATCAAAAGATAAATCTAGATGGACTGAGAAGGATAAATTGAGAGACACTGTCAACACTATAGTATTAGTTTTAATGAAAGAATCGATTGACAGAGCTCTAATCGAATGTATTTCTTCTTGCAGGTCTGCCAAAGAAATTTTAGAAAAACTAAAGCTTATCAGGAATCACAACAAATGCTTGATGGTTGATCGGAGAAAGGATGATGAAGAATCATCATCTCAGGTAAGCTCTGGATCCGAAGAACTTTCGATTGATGATCTATGGAATATAAATGAGGACTTAATGATAGATGTGAAAAATTAAAATCTGAGAATAAAAGATTGAAAAAGAAATGTGATCAGATAAATTTGAAAGCTCCCTGTGAAAACTATCCAAATTTGAAACAATCTTATGATACATGTATGCTAGATGTTCATAACTTTAAGGAGCAAAATGGTTCTCTAAAAATTGAAAATCAAACATGCTTGGACAAGATATCAGAACTTGAGAATCAGCTGAATGAGAAGAAAAATGAGCATCTAAAAAGCATGCAAGAGCTGACTGAAATTAATTCTGTAATGGACAAACTAAAGCTTGAACATGCTGAAGTTCAAAAAGATAATGAAGATCTCAAGGCTAGTCTGAATAAAATCAACAAGGAAGCAATGTATATCTCTTCTGTAGAGTCAAGCTGTAATATGTGCTCGGCTCTAAGAGAACAAAATGAAGATCTCTATAATGAAAATAAATGGATGAAGAAACAAATTGCCGTGTTTAAAGAGGATCATAGAAATCTGCTTGCTGAGAAAATTAAAGTGGAAGAAAGGGAAGAGGAGCTAATTGAAAAACTGGAGCTGATGTCTGGAAGAGAAAGATGTGCTGGTAATGAAATTCAGGCTAAAAATTTTGAGGAAGAAAACACTGAACTGAAAGCTGAAGTTGAAAAATTGAAATGGTTAAACACTGGTATATCCGAGCAACTTCTCATGTTAAAGAAAGGAAAAATTGTCTGTGATGAAGAATCAAAAATCTTGAGCGATCTGGAACAAGAAGTTGAGAAGTATAAAACTGCAAATAAAGTCTTAAGTGAATGCGTTAATTGCAGTGAACAGGAGATAGCCAGTTATGAACTCCACATTACTTTTTTGGAAGATAAAATTCATGATCTGGAAGACTCAGCATCCAAGTCTGCTAAGAATGAAGGAAAAATGAAAGCTGTCATGAAAGATAAAAATGACAATTCAAGAGAGGGGATAAGTTGCAGTTCTGATGTTAAGGATATCACTAAAAACCAGCTATACACCACTTTTGTGCAAAGCTCTGATGCAGTTGGTACCTCAAATCAATCCCCAAAATAAAATAAAAATCAGAAATCACCTTCAACATCTGTTTTTCAGTTCAAAGCCCAAAAGAATTAAAAGCAAACAAAAATTGTTGAGAAAAATCAGAAATTGAAAAGGAAGGGTCAAACAAAGAAGGTAAAGAATATTTCTGGTTACACCCAAAGATCTGCCAACTCAGTTGAAATTGATGGGTCAATGCACAATGCTCATGCCTCATGTACTCATTCACATGCATCTAGTCAGTCTGTTAGTAATCATGTTGCCAGGAAATCACAAGTGTCATGTCACTATTGTGGCAAGATAGGGCATGTAATGGATGATTGCAGACTGTTGCTTGAAGATGAGCATGCTAGTGAAGAAATGCATTCTAGGAATCCAATTGATAGAAACCATGCCACTAAGAAATCTGATGCATCCTGTTATTACTGTGGTAGGCGTGGTCATCAAATGAATGCATGTTTTATAATGAAAGAAGACAACAATGTGAATTCTAGATTTTTCACACATGCTCATGGCCCATATAGATACAGATCTATTTCAAGCCAGCATACTATTTGTTTCACCTGCAACAAGCTAGGGCACAAGGCAAATGAGTGCTGGACTGAAAACTATTGGGGTAACAATAACTCAAAAGGCAAGCACCTTAGGTGTTTTGAATGTGGTAAGCATGGGCATGCAGTCAAGGACTGCTGGTATACTCAGGGAAATCACTTTAATTCCAAATTTGTCAAATTCCCTGCAAATAGAAATTTTTTGGGTAGAAATAAAGCTGTTTTTAAAGAAAAGACACTTGTATGTTCTGAATGTGGAAAACCTGGCCACCGAGCTTCTGAATGCTGGTGGGTAGGTAATGGTAAATTAAAATTTCATGGAAGTAACAGAAATCTTCATGCTAACTCACATAGATTCCATGATTATAACAATGTTCACAAAAAGAATTCAAGGGTTGTTACATCATGTAGATACTGTGGAAATTTTGGTCATTCCATGGATAGTTGTTACCTAATGGATCATGATGATAACATGGCTAAAAGATTGTTTAGAACACCTGTCAGAGTTAACGCAGGACCCAAGACTGCTTGGGTTCCTGCAGGATCAAATTGATTAACATGTTACATGTGTGCCTTGGAATGAAAAAGAGGGGTAAATAAACCAAGGTACTCAACAGGAAGACCCCAAGATTCTGCTTTTCAGGTTTGTTCTGAATACTCATCTTAAATTCCATCATCTGAAATTATGAACTTGAAATGATTGCATATCATGTTGATTTGTTAAATTGAAAATTTCTAAAATGGAACTGCCCAATCATGTTCATGGTAACTCACTTATGTCTGAAGTGCATGGATTATAATTGAATGTCAAACTTGAAATCATGTGATGTGCTTTTATCATACATCATGCACCTAGTCAGGGGGAGTTAAATCATTCTTGATTAATCATATTGTTGCTCATACTTTGTTGCATATATGATGCATCTAGACAGGGAGAGCTTTTCTGTCTCATCCCTTCATTTCTTGAACTCGCTCTATCTAGGTATCTGATCCATTCGCTACACTTGAGTGGTTCACCTAAAATTCCTTACAGTCATTACTAAAATGGCTGATCAGTTCGCATTCTAGACTCAGCTACTGGATTCAATCTGAGGAACAACCTTGATGCTCTTCTCTTGCTATTTGTTGCACTACCAGCTGACACTCATCTTTCACATACTTCTTAGCTGGTGTGACTGACTTAATTCTATTGTTGACTAGTTGGTCAGTTATTTTTTTTTGACTTGATCTGAGGAACACAAGTTGCATGTCATACAATCTAGTCTGAATCATGTAGAAATTCCTATCATATAGGTTTAAGAATAACCACTGAATCAGACTGATATAAGAACTATGTATTCTCAGATTTGCATTTAAATATCTTGAAAATATCTGAATGATAAGATTTAATGAGCTTTAACCAGATGTGTCATGAGAACCTTAGACTCTCTCATCTGATATCTGAAAATTTGAAATCAAGGCTACTTTGGTAGAGATACATAGAGTGAGTATTGTGGTTAAACATTAACTTGAGAAATGTTGACTAAATGAAAAACTGTGAATTCAGAGCAATGACTTGGTCACTGAGAAACTGGGTTCTTCATCAATAAAATAAAGTAACTTATGTCATGAAGTGGCATAGTTATCTCTGGTGAAAATTTATTGAAAAACCTGACA
Source organism: Amorphophallus konjac (assembly GCA_022559845.1). Classification (NCBI taxonomy): domain Eukaryota; kingdom Viridiplantae; phylum Streptophyta; class Magnoliopsida; order Alismatales; family Araceae; genus Amorphophallus; species Amorphophallus konjac. Next base: position 156,678,989 of record CM040129.1, read on the forward strand.
GAGCAATGGCATATTTGTGTCAAGTAACTGGGGAGTCTGGCCTCTAATCAAGGTACCTCCTCACGTAAAAAGACATTTCTATTGCTAACTCTGGTCTCAATGTTGAGAGGCAATGACAGTTATCACACTGAGTAACTGGGTCACCTCACCTGAGACGTGTTGTGCCTCATGTAAAAAGGTGTTGATCAACCTAAATTGCTCAGGTAATGTATAATATGCTTCAAATGAAAATATTTTGCAAACTCTGTCAACTCATGCTCCTGTAAAAAGTGTTTAATCTCAATACTAATTTGTGTAACTCTCAAAGCAGTCATTGAGATCTTGTGTGTAAGATGAAGATGATTAGTCATGAGTATTATCTGGTTATTTGGTTCACCTTTATTAAAACTTGATTTCAGATATGAGTATTGAATTTAATTGATAAATCTGGTATACATCATAATTAACTCAGGTTGGTCAAGTTGCTAATTCATAACCCTCTATGATAAGAGAGTCTTTTCATGTTAAGACTTATTGTAGTTGTGCATGCCCTACAATCCCTCATGATCGGTTTCATCTCTGACAACTTGTTCAACAGAAACTGTATTGACAAATCCTCTCTTATCAGTTTTCTGACCATACAAATGTGAGATGCTACTCCCATTATTATCTTGTTCACTTGCAGTCTTCTGAACTTCAGAATCCTTATGGTGGTGGACTTCAGATTGATTCATTGGCTAACCAGAGTTCATTCCTGCTCTTCATGGGAAATTCTGGGTCATCTGTAGTTAAGGGGAGAGTTGTCAAACATTCATGTTGATAGGGGGAGTTTCAGATGACAGTAACTCAGCATTGCATAATAGCTCCTATATCATCTCCTTCAACAGTCAATGATCACTCCATTCTTTTTGATGTTGTCAAAGGGGGAGAAACTTTTGTGAGTCATCATTTGCATACATGGTGCATTACATGCTTGTCATCATTTGCATACATGGTGCATTACATGCTTAATTCTGAAAGAGCTATTCTATTGTGAATGTTCATGAACTGTCATATGGTATTTTCAGAATCATCATGATGAATCTATTGCAATGACTCATAATATTGCCATCATCAAAAAGGGGGAGATTATTGTGTCTCATGTGGTTCTGGGTTTTGATGATGACAAATATTGTGGCTCATTATGTTTACATGTACATCCTTGATGAAATAATCCTGATGTACTATGAGAAACTGTCAGAACAGGTTTAAGGATGACTCACAGGTCATGAAGTCAACCCAAGTCAAAGTCAAATCTCAGATAGGTACGGTCAATTCACAGTCAGATCAGGTAATGTTCTGCCTAATCTCAGATCTGTGCAAATGTTAATTTTTATACAGAAATGTTGGTACATGTGTTAAGTCCATGCACATGGAAGGTCAATGCTAGTCTTCATATGTGCATCATTTCACAAGTCCATACATCTACATGCTATCAAGTCCACACTGTCTATACATTGCATGAAGAGTCTGCATCACTCCTTTGGCAAGTCTATACAATGCATCGTCTCATGCATCATCTTTCAAGTCTATGCATTGTAAGACCAAGTCTATACATTGCATCGTCTCGTGCATCGTCTCATGCAGCGTCTCTATCACTACCAAAAAAAGCGGGATTTCAGACGGATATTTCATACGGATATTTTCCGTCTTAATATCCGTATGTATTTGTGACGAATTAGATTCTGTCACAAATTCCATCTCTATTAACGATAGATTATACTCGCTCTGAAGATCCGTCTATAATTATAGACGGAATATATTCCGTCTTTATATCCGTCATAAATTTAGGACGGATATTCAGACGGAAGTAATCCGTCTGAAATTTCAGACGGAAATAAGTTCCGTCCGAATTTCCATCTCAAAATTCCACCTTTCCCGCCACCGTCGGCCCCTCCCTCCCACCCCTTCTACCCGACCCCATTTCCACCCCCCCCCCACTCTCCCTCTCACTCTCTCCTTCTCCTCTGCCCTCTGCTTCCGGTCGTCGTCGCCGGAGCCGCAAAGCCGTCAGAAGCCGCCGTCGCCATCCTCGCCGTCCTTAACGTCGACGTCCTAGCTATCGTGCCCACCGCCATTCGTGGTAGCTCGCAGCCGTGCCCACCTTCCTTGCCGAAGCTCAGACGATCGCCGCCGGTATGTCCCCCCTCACCCTCTGTCTTTTTTTTAACCTGCATTTGTTCTCGCTGGGGGTGTGGGAGGGGTGTCGATGGGGAAGGGGAGAGGAGGGGCGTCGTTCCTGTGGCGGCGGCAGGCGGCGAGGGGACGGGGGGGTCGGTTGGGGAGGGCAGTTGGGAAGGGGATGGGGGTTCCCGTGGCGGCCGGGGGTGAGGGGATGGGGGTTTGGGAAGGGGAGGGGGGCCGGCGGTGAGGGGACGGGTGTTTTGGAAAGGGAGGGGGTTCCTGCGGCGGCCGACAGCGAGGGGATGGGGGGGTCGGTTGGGGAGGGCAAGGGAGGGGAGGGGGGTTCCCGTGGCAGTCTTGTGTTTGTGTTCTCTCCTCATTTCGCTCCTAAAAGATTCTACCTTTGTTCAGATGTCTTGTGTTTGTGTGTGTGTGTGTGTGTGTGTGTGTGTGTGTGTGTGTGTGTGTGTGTGTGTGTGTGTGGTAGGGGGGGAAGCTTTCCGGACTCTTCTCCTTGGGCAGGGGCCACTGGATCATGTGGCCAGCAATGGCAAGTACGCCATTGCCGACAAGGGTGGCCCTTAGGGTCTCTGTTGCCAGGTTGTCCAGAATGGAAAGTTCCTCTCAGTTGGGGTGGCGTGCCTGTGTTTGTGAGGCCATTAACAGTGCATGTCTATGATATGTGTACATCAGATCCTAATTCCCTGGGCGGGTTTGGCCTTTCCACTTTCTTATTACCGCTCCATTTCCTGGCACTTGCCTTCTGTGAGGGGAGGGTCCAACCCAGATGGCTGCTTCACCCCGGAGAGGCGCGTGGACGACCTCTTTAATTGCGCACTCTGTTGGCCGATGAGATATAGATAAACAGCCCATTTTTTGCCGTTTGGTGAGGGTTTTACGAAGGGGTTGTTTGGTTTGACGGAAAATATCCTAAAATACTGTATCTTTTGTGTCATACAGGTGTGGTATTTCACAGTACTTTATGATGAAACAAACAACTCGTAAAATGAAATTAGTTGAAAATTTTGGTGATTAGAATGATCATTCATCTCACTTTACCTCAGCACCTGAGTTCCTTCGACATCCAATCGACATGGCATGTTCCGTACAGAAAAGAAACGTTATCGCTATTATTGTTGAATTTATAGAAAATAAAAGGAAATCTTTCCTTAAAAATCTGAAGCTAGAAATCAAGTGTTTGAGGTTCCAAGTGGGTGATAAAAACGGGTCACCATCTATTATTAAAAAAAGATTAATCAAACTTTCTGGGTAAAAACAAAGTGTCTTGATGACGCCGATGGTATTTGACGTCAATTAAGCTTGAAGCTTACAAGTCAAAGCTTAATTGCGACCTACATTACGATCCACCTGTCACCCAACTTGATGTGACATGAAGATGTGACATGAGGCAGCCTCCAGATCTTCTGTATCTTGGACTGGGCATTTGGCAACAACATCAAATTATTGCATTCCTCCCACTTCAAAAGCGTTCCCGCACCACTACCAAGAGGTTGTTTCCAGACATTTTTAAATTTATGAGGTTAATAAGTATAGAAAGTCGAAAATGACACTATATTTAAAGTTCAAATACTGACCTAGTTACAATCAAACGATAATATTTTTATTCAAAATTTGTATTATTTAAATGCTATTTTCCCTCTGTATGCAATGCACCTGACAATAAAAAAGGTGCCACATTAATGCGGTTGACCTGATACCCTTGACTTGGGGAGTCGTTAACAGCGGCGCAGACATATGGGCTCTAGACTTCTAGACTGCGTCGAACATTTTACCTGTTCTGCAGGGGCTCGGCCCAGCACATGGGTTTGAGGGCCTCTGATCAGAAAGAAAGGCAGAGTAAAAACTACATCAAAGGTAAGTTTACATCTCGTACACCAATCGTACTTAAGAATAAGAATAAGGGTAAATTAATACAGAATGACTTACGTCTATTTTTCTCAAAACTTATTCCGATACCAAACGTGCCCTCACATTTGAAGGGGGAGATAGCCAATACACGTGGTGCCGCCATATCACAAAACCTGATAATTTTCCCTGGTTAATTGATGAGACTCAAGGGTTATATTTCCTAAACATGGTCGAGCATCACTTTTATGCCTCGGATTAAGTAAAGCTTCTACATTTATCAACAATGGACGTAGATCTCCATTGGCTTGTAGGAGATCCCTTTACTGCACCAATAATGTTTTGCTGCATCGCCTTCTAGCATGGCTGGTTGAGATCCCCAGTCGTGCGTGCACCAATAAGACACTCATCTTATGGGTGGGCGACATGAATGCCCAACCAATGGGGGGTTCTTAAGGGAGGTAATAAAGGAGCATGGATGAGCAAGGGAGAAGCTATGAATGTCGAGTGGACGGTGGGGGCAAAGAGGTGGGTGGGGAGGTACCGAGGGCTGTGCACCACAGTAACTCTTTTGGCAGTTATTTTTAATTGCATGTAAATATATTTTTAAATCTGATTTTAATAGAAATTTGATGTTAATTTGACTCAAAAATGTAGATTGTTTAGCTTCGATGTTCTTCATTTGAAAATTTTTATAATTTGGGTGTTATTTAATTTGATATGTGCATAATGATAATTGCGTTGTTATTTAATTTTATGTTATATAAATGCATGGGGTATTCCCTGTGAGCTGAGGTGCGTGGGTGCGACCTAACATTACACGCACCTCAGGAGAGCGCGTTAAAACCGTGTCAATGTGCCTTCCCGTTCAAGACTTTGGGATTGATGTGTATGTTCTCATTTGTTTATGAGAATGTATATATCTACCTCAAAGTCTTGAATTGTCCCGTTTGGACAGTCTGTGAATGTTTGATCGCACTTAGGCAGTCATTTACTATATGTGTTTGTATGGTTTGTTGAGAATTTCGGTTGCGTCTCCTCACTCTTCTCTGATATACCATTATTGATTTTGAGTGTTTTCTTAACCACTTACTTGTAAGTGTTTAAGAAAATTTCAAAATCAATAAATATATTTGGTATATCGGAGAAGTGTGGGGAGATGATGCCGAAATTTTTAGCAAATCGTGCAGCACATATAGTAAGTGATTGTGCGATCAAACCTTCATGGATGGGTTAAAAAGTGATAATCTAATCAATATTCCTCTTCCAACTGCAAATGGTCTATGATGAACGATGTGAGGAAAGGGTCGGGTGTAATATTATGAGTAATGATTTGAAAGTTAGGATGTGTATTGTCATTTATTGGGTGCAGGCAAAATGTCGACAGATCGTTCATGGATGTATCGTAGAATAGTTGACCGGGTGGTGTCAGATGACTTTAAGCTTGGGGTTGAGAGTTTCATTCAATTTGCATTGGGGAATCCAAATGCAGCAATAGATCGCGACGGTCACATTCGATGCCCTTGTTCAAGTTGTAGAAACTTGAGGTGGTGTTCAACATGGGATGTGCAACATCATTTGTACACGAAAGGGTTCGTGGATGGTTATACGAATTGGACGTGTCATGGTGAGCAATTCTTGAGGTATGAGCCCGACAATATTACAGGCACAAGTGGGTACGTGGATATGGTTGTAGATGCTGCTGGTCCTAGTTTTAATATTCACGATGAAGCGCCGAATAAGACAGCCGAAGATTTTATGAACTACTTAGGGATGCTGATGAGCCGCTGTGGGATGGTTGTGAAAAGCACACTCGATTGTCTGCAGTGTCACAGTTGTTGAACTTGAAATCTGAATTTCACATCAGTGAGACTTGTTTTGACCGTCTCCTCCTCTTGATCAAGAGTATGTTGCCTCGAGACGAGAAGTTGCCAGAAACTTTTTACCGTGCAAAAAAGATGGTCAATGACTTAGGACTTGGATATGTGAAAATAGATGCATGTCCGAATCATTGTATGTTATATTACAAAGATGATGCAGATAAGATATCATGTTCCATTTGTGGCCATGACAGATTCAAACCTAAGGGGGGGGTCAATTCAAAGGCAAAAGATGTACCTTACAAGGCGTTGCGATACTTCCCTCTTGTGCCTAGGCTGCAGCGACTGTATATGTCCTCAAAGACGGCTCGACATATGACATGGCACACCGAAAGAGTACGTCGTGCCGATGATATAATCAGTCATCCTGCCGATGGTGAAGCTTGGACTCACTTTAGTCGTACTCATCTTGCCTTTTCAAGGGAGTCACGTAATGTTCGATTGGGTTTATGCACAGATGGATTTAATCCATTCGATGGTTCAGTGGCAGCTTATTCTTGTTGGCCAGTGTTCATGACACCGTACAACCTTCCGCCGCACATGTGCATGAAGCGAGAAAATCTGTTTTTGTCCCTAGTAATTCCTGGTCCAAAAAGTCCCGAAAAAAATTTGGACATATATCTCAGGCCGTTGATTGATGAGCTCAAATTTTTATGGACTGATGGAGTTGTTACTTATGATGCATATAGGAAGCAAAATTTTATTATGAAGGCTGCACTGATGTGGACAATAAGTGACTTCCCTGCATATGAAATGCTATCTGGTTGGAGCACACATGGGAGGCTAGCATGTCCTTACTGTATGGAAGATACCAAATCATTTGTATTGAAACATGGGGGGAAAAGCTGCTGGTTTGATTGCCATCGGCGGTTTCTACCAAGTGACCATCCTTTTCGAAGGCAAAAAGACTCGTTTAAAAAAAATACTGTTGAAATGGATGAAACTGACTTGCAACGGGTGTCGGGTCTACATATGGCGTCACGGGTGCACAATTTACCAGATGTAGTTCAATTGTCTGGTAGCACACGGCAACTCCCTAATTTTGGAAAGGATCACAACTGGGTCAAGAAAAGCATTTTTTGGGAATTACCTTATTGGTCAACTCTTCTTGTACGACACAATCTGGATGTCATGCATACCGAGAAGAATTTTTTTGATAATGTGTTCAATACGATCATGAATGTTAAAGGGAAAACAAAGGACAACGCCAAAGCACGTATGGATTTAAAGATGCTTTGTAGACGTCCAGAACTGGAACTACAAAACGTAAATGGCAAAACTGTGCAGCCTAAAGCAACTTATGTGCTTCATGATACACAGATCAAGGAAGTATGCCAGTGGTTGAAACAGCTGAGATTCCCAGATGGATATGCATCCAACATAGCCCGTTGTGTGAATGTTAATGAGGGGAAAATATATGGTATGAAAAGTCACGACTGTCATGTGTTCATGGAGAGGCTACTGCCCATTGCATTTCGTGATTTGTTGCCAAAGCAGATATGGGGAGCACTAGCTGAGATGAGTCAATTTTTCAAGATTTTATGTGCATCTGAACTCAGACTTCGGGATGTACAAACTATCGAACAAGAAGTTGTCACAACCATTTGCAAGCTAGAGAAGATATTTCCTCCGGCATTCTTTGATTCGATGGAGCACCTGGTCGTTCATTTGCCATATGAGGCTATCGTCGGAGGGCCAGTACAATTTCGATGGATGTATCCATTTGAGAGGTATGTGACAATTTTTGTTAACTTATAAGTCGTCCATAGCCGCTACATATCGTTGCCATCTGACTTGTTGTTGTAGGTGCATGCATGAATTAAAAATGAAAGTTCGCAACAAGGCACAGGTGGAGGGTTCGATTGCTGAGGCATACATTCTTGAAGAAATTTCGAACTTCTGTTCTATGTACTTTGAGCCAGAGATTCAAACTCGTCGTACTCGACCTCCACGTAATGATGATGGGGGAGTGGATGAATCTTCCGATCGGCTCTCCATATTTAAACATCCTGGACGTGCGTTCGGACGTTGCTTGACTCGCACGCTCGAAGATAGAGAGTTGCACGCCGCTGAGATATATATTCTTTTGAATTGCCTCGAGATTGAACCTTATGTTGAGTAAGTTCTTAATTCACATTTCCAGCAACTCCATAAGTCTATACATCCTCAAAGTCTATACAACATTGACTTCACAAAGTCTATACATTGGCTTCCTCAAAGTCTATACATTGGCTTCCTCAAAGTCTATACATCCTCAAAGTCTATACATTGGCTTCCTCAAAGTCTATACATTGGCTTCCTCAAAGTCTATAACATTGACTTCACAAAGTCTATACATTGGCTTCCTCAAAGTCTATACATCCTCAAAATCTATACATTGGCTTCCTCAAAGTCTATACATTGACTTCCTCAAAGTCTATACATTGGCTTCCTCAAAGTCTATACAATTGACTTCACAAAGTCTATACATTGGCTTCCTCAAAGTCTATACATCCTCAAAGTCTATACATTGGCTTCCTCAAGTCTATACATCCTCAAAGTCTACATGGCTTCCTCAAAGTCTACATTGACTTCCTCAAAGTCTATACATTGGCTTCCTCAAAGTCTATACAACATTGACTTCACAAAGTCTATACATTGGCTTCCTCAAAGTCTATACATCCTCAAAGTCTATACATTGGCTTCCTCAAAGTCTATACATTGGCTTCCTCAAAGTCTATACATTGACTTCCTCAAAGTCTATACATTGGCTTCCTCAAAGTCTATACAACATTGACTTCACAAAGTCTATACATTGGCTTTATCAAAATTTTTAATCATTTTTTATACGGGGTGCTACATTTATATTGCAGACAATTTGATTCAGAATTAGCTGAAAAATGTCCAAATATCCAGGATGTGGAGATTGAAAAAGAACGCGAGAAGTTTTTTTCCAAATGGCTAAGAAACCGAGTTAGTGTGAACTCTGAATATATATGTTTGTATTTACGTATGTTGAGGTAATTGTTATTATTTTAACTACTCTAATTTGAATATAGGTTGAACAAGGTCTCATTACTGATCAAAGAGTACAACAGATAAGTTATGGCCCCTCGAACCAGACACGTGCCTATCCGGGATATATTGTGAATGGATACAAATTTCATACAAGGGATTATGGGCGAAATAAGTCTACGATGAACAGCGGCGTATGTGTGAAGGGAAGTTTATACAATGAAATGGAATTGGACTACTATGGTATTCTTGAAGAAGTCTTAGAACTTCAGTATTTGGGACAAGACAATCATGTATACATATTTAAGTGTCAATGGTTTGATCCTAATTCTGTTCTACATGACACAAATTATGGGATTGTCAATGTCAAGCATAGGTCTAAACTTAAGACCTATGAACCGTTCATTTTAGCCGCACAAGCCCAGCAAGTGTACTATTCAAGCTATCCATCATCCAAGAATAGAGATTGGTGGGCAGTTTGCAGGGTTAATTCAAAACTCTTTCCCACTTATGAGTTAACTATGAGTGGAGATGTCTCAGAGGTTGCTCGTGCTGAATATTATCAATCAGACGAAGTTGGCGTTGTCGGTTCCTCTAGGTTTAATCTGGACGAATCTGATGAGCCACTGTCATTACGTACGCGAGATGGAGTGGAAGAAGTCGATCCGACGGAGCTAAATGTTGATGTTAGAGGGGAGGAAGAATCAGATGAAGACGAAGATTTTGAATCTCATGAGACTACTATGGATGACGAAGATGATGAAGTTGAGCTAGATATATCAACATGAGGGAGGCATGTTTTGATAATTTAGTAAGAAGATTCTTACTTTTAAGCATAATTTTAAATAACATTTGTCTAGCCTTATATAATTGTGGATTAATATGTATTAATTATTTTGTTATTAATAAGGAAATGGTGCGAGGAGGTCGTACTAGGGGTGGGAGGAGATCTAGCAGTGAGAGGGGCGCTACTCCCTCCTCGCTACCATCTTCTTCAGACACAGGTATATTTGATCAATAAGTTAGCTATATAAATATTTTAATTATTTACAAACTTAAAAGAATTTATTTATAGGTGCAAGTGTCGGCTCACCACCACTTGTACATACGCCACCACCTCCCGCTACAGGTATGTATATTTTAATTTAAATTCTTGAACATTTGTTCTACTTATGAAAATAAATTCTTGCAGGTCTCAGTGGCCTCCCACCTGTTGTGCATACGCCACTCCCACCACCTCCCGCTGCAGGTATGTATATTTTAATTATATGTTCGTAATATTTATATCACTCCACATGACAATAAATTCTTACAGGTCTCAGTGGCCTCCCACCTCGAGGATCATGTATGTATATTTTAATTTAAATTCTTCAATATTTGTTCTACTTATGAAAATTACTTCTTGCAGGTCTCAGTGGCCTCCCACCTGTTGTGCATACGCCACCCCCACCACCTCCCGCTGCAGGTATGTATATTTTAATTATATGTTCGCAGTATATGTATCACTCCACATGACAATAAATTCTTGCAGGTCTCAGTGGCCTCCCACCTCTTGTGCAGACGCCACCCCCACCACCTCCCGCTGCAGGTATGTATATTTTAATTATATGTTCGCAGTATATGTATCACTCCACATGACAATAAATTCTTGCAGGTCTCAGTGGCCTCCCACCTCGAGGATCATGTATGTATATTTTAATTTAAATTCTTCAATATTTGTTCTACTTATGAAAATTACTTCTTGCAGGTCTCAGTGGCCTCCCACCTGTTGTGCATACGCCACCCCCACCACCTCCCGCTGCAGGTATGTATATTTTAATTATATGTTCGCAGTATATGTATCACTCCACATGACAATAAATTCTTGCAGGTCTCAGTGGCCTCCCACCTTTTGTGCAGACGCCACCCCCACCACCTCCCGCTGCAGGTATGTATATTTTAATTATATGTTCGCAGTATATGTATCACTCCACATGACAATAAATTCTTGCAGGTCTCAGTGCCCTCCCACCACCTCCCACTTGTACAGGGCCCACCCCCACCAGTCAGCCCCTTGACGATGCCGGCAGTTGTCACGAGGGAGGCACGACCCATGATAGACGTCGCCCGTGTTGGGTATCCGGGTAAATCTATAAGGTTATATTACATTAATTAGCCCTCAACTGTCTAATATGAATATTTTGACATTTGCAATTGCAGTATGAAATTTGAACCCCACAGCGCTGTCCATCATTCCACCGAACTCATGTTGGCACATGTGCCCGGGGCAGCTTCCACTTTCAGAGATTTTCCGATGTCCGTCCGCGATTCATTGTACAACATGTTCTTAGTAAGTAATTACGTCATTTAATTCAAGTATTTCCCAAAGTCAATTTACAACTTTATACTAAGTGTGAAAAGCAATTGATTTACAGCGGTCTTTTCAATTCACATGTGGACATGACGCGGCGAGATGTCGTCGTGCCTGGGAGTCTACTATGCTCTCAAGTTACAAGAGGAAAATACATGAGGCCCGAGCACACGCTAAAAAATTGAGTGGGGGGAGTGAAGACCGACAATTGTGGAAGGCGCATCGCCCTCTATGGATGAGGCAGGAGGATTGGGAGATATCTTGTGACCATTTTGCCGACCCCAAGTGGATAGAAAAGTCCGAAAAAGCCAAAGCAAACAGGGCGTCAAAACCAGGTTCAAATTTGCATACGAGTGGGTCCATCTCTTATGCGGCTCATAAACAAAAATTGGTAAGTAATATACCAATTTATCTTCTTACAATTTATCCCAATATTTGACTTTTTTTTACTATGAATTGTATAACAGGCTGTGGAGCTTAATCGACCTCCGTCGTTCCTCGAGGTGTTCGACAGAACACACAAAAAGAAGGGGACTAATGATTTTGTGAGTGACACAGCTAAGTCAGCAGCGGTAAGTTTATCTACATATGTAACTTGTACCGTTCATTTAAATCGGCATGTAATTCATATGAAATTGACTAGTTATTTTATTCAATTTGTAGGAAACATATAGCAAAGCAGTGACAGAGAAGTACGGGGAGGGAGACACGCAGCAGCCGGAGTTCGATCCGGTGGAGTGGGTGGCAGCAGCTGGCGTACCGAAGAAAGGCCGACTATATGGTTTTGGGGAGAGCCTAGACGCAAGCGCGGTGACATCAGCGTGTGCGAGTTCTAGCTATACTTCTTCCAGTGGCAGTGCCTTCACTATACCTTCCGTTGCCCCCAGCGCTTCTGCCAGCGACATGATGGACATGGTCCGATCGCAGATTTCTGATATGCAGCGGCAGCAGCAGCATTTCCAGCAAGAGATCTCTAGCCAAGTGTCAGTATTCTTGCAGGCAATCAGTGGCCTCCTCTCCCAGAGCGGAATGGTCCCTCAGCAATCCACCACCACCACAGCACAGGCCGCACAGGTGAGTGTTTACTATGTTTTTATTTTGATGGAATTACTCAATTATGTTCATTATTAATTTTAAAACTCATTTACTTTAGAAGAATTGAGAAAATCCGGTGTCCGGGGGTCTAAAACTTGAAATACCGCCGGATGCCCGTGCCGATCGTTCCAACACGACCGGGGAGATGAAAGTGACTTGTCAGAACTGACGGAATCCAAATCGGATGCCCGGTTTGAGCTCGGCGCTCAAAGTTCATTTCTAAAATACACTTAGTTCAAATGAACTGCCAGGTCGCGGCCGGGGGTCTTAAACTTGAAATACCGATCGGATGGCCGTGCCGATCATTCCAACACGACCGGGGATATGAAAGTGACATGTCAGAACTGACGGAATCCAAATCGGATGCCCGGTTTGAGCTCGGCGCTCAAAGTTCATTTCTAAAATACACTTAGTTCAAATGAACTGCCAGGTCGCGGCCGGGGGTCTAAAACTTGAAATACCGGCTGGATGCCGTGCCGATCATTCCAACACGACCGGGGAGATGAAAGTGACTTGTCAGAACTGACGGAATCCAAATCGGATGCCCGGTTTGAGCTCGGCGCTCAAAGTTCATTTCTAAAATACACTTTGTTCAAATGAACTGCCAGGTCGGGCCGGGGGTCTAAAACTTGAAATACCAGCCGGATGGCCGTGCCGATCGTTCCAACACGACCGGGGAGATGAAAGTGACTTGTCAGAACTGACGGAATCCAAATCGGATGCCCGGTTTGAGCTCGGCGCTCAAAGTTCATTTCTAAAATACACTTAGTTCAAATGAACTGCCAGGTCGGGCCGGGGGTCTAAAACTTGAAATACCGGCCGGATGGCCGTGCCGATCATTCCAACACGACCGGGGAGATGAAAGTGACTTGTCAGAACTGACGGAATCCAAATCGGATGCCCGGTTTGAGCTCGGCGCTCAAAGTTCATTTCTAAAATACACTTAGTTCAAATGAACTGCCAGGTCGCGGCCGGGGGTCTAAAACTTGAAATACCGGCCGGATGGCCGTGCCGATCATTCCAACATGACCGGGAGATGAAGGTGACTCGTCAGAACTGACGGAATCCAAATCGGATGCCCGGTTTGAGCTCGGCGCTCAAAGTTCATTTCTAAAATACACTTAGTTCAAATGAACTGCCAGGTCGCGGCCGGGGGTCTAAAACTTGAAATACCGGCCGGATGGCCGTGCCGATCATTCCAACACGACCGGGGAGATGAAAGTGACTTGTCAGAACTGACGGAATCCAAATCGGATGCCCGGTTTGAGCTCGGCGCTCAAAGTTCATTTAAAAATACACTTGGTTCAAATGAACTGCCAGGTCGGGGCCGGGGGTCTAAAACTTGAAATACCGGCCGGATGGCCGTGCCGATCATTCCAACACGACCGGGGAGATGAAAGTGACTTGTCAGAACTGACGGAATCCAAATCGGATGCCCGGTTTGAGCTCGGCGCTCAAAGTTCATTTCTAAAATACACTTAGTTCAAATGAACTGCCAGGTCGGGCCGGGGGTCTAAAACTTGAAATACCGGCCGGATGGCCGTGCCGATCATTCCAACACGACGGGGAGATGAAAGTGACTTGTCAGAACTGACGGAATCCAAATCGGATGCCCGGTTTGAGCTCGGCGCTCAAAGTTCATTTCTAAAATACACTTAGTTCAAATGAACTGCCAGGTCGCGGCCGGGGGTCTAAAACTTGAAACTCCGGCCGGATGGCCGTGCCGATCATTCCAACACGACCGGGGAGATGAAAGTGACTTGTCAGAACTGACGGAATCCAAATCGGATGCCCGGTTTGAGCTCGGCGCTCAAAGTTCATTTCTAAAATACACTTAGTTCAAATGAACTGCCAGGTCGGGGCCGGGGGTCTAAAACTTGAAATACCGGCCGGATGGCCATGCCGATCATTCCAACACGACCGGGGAGATGAAAGTGACTTGTCAGAACTGACGGAATCCAAATCGGATGCCCGGTTTGAGCTCGGCGCTCAAAGTTCATTTCTAAAATACACTTAGTTCAAATGAACTGCCAGGTCGCGGCCGGGGGTCTAAAACTTGAAATACCGGCCGGATGGCCGTGCCGATCGTTCCAACACGACCGGGGAGATGAAAGTGACTCGTCAGAACTGACGGAATCCAAATCGGATGCCCGGTTTGAGCTCGGCGCTCAAAGTTCATTTCTAAAATACACTTAGTTCAAATGAACTGCCAGGTCGGGGCCGGGGGTCTAAAACTTGAAATACCGGCCGGATGGCCGTGCCGATCATTCCAACACGACCGGGGAGATGAAAGTGACTTGTCAGAACTGACGGAATCCAAATCGGATGCCCGGTTTGAGCTCGGCGCTCAAAGTTCATTTCTAAAATACACTTAGTTCAAATGAACTGCCAGGTCGGGGCCGGGGGTCTAAAACTTGAAATACCGGCCGGATGCCCGTGCCGATCATTCCAACACGACCGGGGAGATGAAAGTGACTTGTCAGAACTGACGGAATCCAAATCGGATGCCCGGTTTGAGCTCGGCGCTCAAAGTTCATTTCTAAAATACACTTAGTTCAAATGAACTGCCAGGTCGCGGCCGGGGGTCTAAAACTTGAAACACCGGCCGGATGGCCGTGCCGATCATTCCAACACGACCGGGGAGATGAAAGTGACTTGTCAGAACTGACGGAATCCAAATCGGATGCCCGGTTTGAGCTCGGCGCTCAAAGTTCATTTCTAAAATACACTTAGTTCAAATGAACTGCCAGGTCGGGCCGGGGGTCTAAAACTTGAAACTCTGGCCAGATGGCCGTGCCGATCGTTCCAACACGACCGGGGAGATGAAAGTGACTTGTCAGAACTGACGGAATCAAATCGGATGCCCGGTTTGAGATCGGCGCTCAAAGTTCATTTCTAAAATACACTTAGTTCAAATGAACTGCCAGGTCGGGCCGGGGGTCTAAAACTTGAAATACCGGCCGGATGCCCGTGCCGATCATTCCAACACGACCGGGGAGATGAAAGTGACTTGTCAGAACTGACGGAATCCAAATCGGATGTCCGGTTTGAGCTCGGCGCTCAAAGTTCATTTCTAAAATACACATAGTTCAAATGAACTGCCAGGTCGGGTCCGGGGGTCTAAAACTTGAAATACCGGTCGGATGCCGTGCCGATCGTTCCAACACGACCGGGGAGATGAAAGTGACTTGTCAGAACTGACGGAATCAAAGTTCATTTCTAAAATACACTTAGTTTAAATACTGTTTCAGGCTAGTAGTTGATTTATAAAATATGCAGTTATCAATTTGATATGTTTGCTTTCAATTTATGCTAATTTCTTCGCACTAATTTTTTTATCTATGAATGAATGTTATTATTTTTTTAATGTAGGGGGATCCTTCTGCGGGCGGCGACAGAGGAGATGAGCAGGGCGGTGAGGATACGGACGATGAGGATATGGACGATGTACCGGATATTTCTTGATATTTGATGATATTCAGACGGATCAGCAGGGTTAATGTCTTTTTTTGTGGTATTTATTTGATCAGAATTTTATTTTTCGGTGGTGTTTATTTGATTAGCAGGTTCCCAATATTTTTTTTTCAACATGTAGAATTTCTTGATGTTTATGTATGATTAAACAGGTTTTGTATAATAATTTAAGATTTATAAAAAAAAACGTAGATTTCAGACGGATTTTCAGACGGGATGTGGGACGAATATTGTCCGTCTATTATCCGTCGTAAAATCCGTTTGGAATATAGACGGATTTCAAACCGAGTTGAGTTGAATTTCAGACGGTTATTTTATCCGTCGTAATATCCGTTTGAAATAGCGACGGATTTCGGACGAGTTTTCATACGGTAACATGATTTGAGACTAAGAGTTGGGATTCATTTCAGACGGTAACTATAATCCGTCGTAATATCCGTCAGAAATTTCAGACGGAATTTCAAACGGAAAATATATCCGTCGTAAATTTCAGACTGAAAATTTCAAATTTCATATGGAAATGTCTCGTATGAAATTCAGACAGAATTTGTGACTGATTAAATTCTATCTTATTTTCAGACGTAATTTCCGACGGAAAGATAAATTGTCACAAATTTGTGACTAAGAATTTCAGACGGTCAGTTTCAGTCTGAAATCTGTCGCAAATCCGTCACAAACGTGGTTTGTGACGGATTTTCAGACGGATTTCAGACGGATACTGGCCGTCTGAAATCCCACTTTTTCTGGTAGTGTATGTGCAAGTCTATACATCCTCTGGGTGCATAACACAAGTCTATACATCGCCACTTGGCTCGTGGCTTAGTCAGTGCATCCATGCATACATAAGTCTGTACAGCGTCGTGTTCACATGCTTCAAAGTCTATACATCGTGTGCTTCGAGCATTCAAGTCTGTACACTGGTGTCATCGTCTGCATGATCAAGTCTATACAGACTTAGCGAAAGCTTAGCAAGTCTGTACACTGGTGTCGTCTGCTGCAGGCACAGCAAGTCTGTACATTGTCCACTTGCAGCATGCTCGCACACACAAGTCTACACATTGCATTTTAGCATGCTAGCACACACAAAGTCTGCACCTTGCTATAGCACGCATGCAAAGTCTAGACAGTCATGAGCAAGTCTATACATCGTGTTGCATGCACGCATTCAAGTCTATACATTCTTTAGCTCAGTTCGCAGCTGAGTCTGAAGTCTATACATCGATGCTTGCATTACTTAAAGTCTGAACAGCATGTGTCTGCAAGGTCAAGTCTGTACATCAGATCAAGTCTGTACAACCTATACATTGTTCAGAACACAAGTCTACACAGCGTATGCTGGCAAGTCTATACATCGCATCGTTTGTTCGTGCATTATCTCTAAAGTCTATACACTGCTTAGTGACTTGCATGTGCACTCAGAGTCTATACATTGAATGTGCATTCATTTTTCTGGCTGCAAAACACTAAGTCTATATATTGCACTGTAGCATGCACGAACTCTAAGTCTATACATTCGATGCGTCTTGTGCATGCATCATTCAAAGTCTGTACAGCCTATGTTCACAACACAAAGTATGTACATCGTTCTGCTTGCACAAACGCCAAGTCTATACATTGGCTTTGCTTGCACGAGCTGAAGTCTATACATTGTCCACTTGCAGCATTAGCACAAGTCTGTACAGCCTGTGTGCTTCATTCACAAAGTATGTACATTGCTTCATGCATTGCACGAAGTCTGCACATTCCTCGCTAGCAAGTATGTCTAAGTCTATACATTGCTTCTTCATACATTGCACGAAGTCTGCACATTGTGTACTACATGCTTACCAAGTCCATACACCGGCTAGTCTGCACAAGTCTGCAAGTCTATACATTGGCTGCCGCATGCTCATCGAGTCTGCACATTCGATAGTGGCAAGTATGTACATCGCCCAGTGTCATGCATTCAAAGTCCACACATGCACACACTTAGTTTGTGCATTCTACTTTCATGCTTTAACACTAGGCATTGCAATGTCTATACACTGTTGTCGAATGTACATCAAGTCCACACATCTGTTGATGGCACGTCTATGCATTCATCTTCAATGTACACACTTTGCTTAATGCATTCTGCATTACACACTACAAAGTCTATACATTGCAAAGTCTACACACTGCATTACACACTTCAAAGTATGTACATTGTTCAGAACGCAAAGTCCATACAGCCATTGTGCATTCATTCTTGATGTAGATACCTTGCTTACTTAAACTAATAATTCTCTCTGTCTGTCAGGTACTTTTCGTGAAGTTTCAGAACAGCACATGATCCGAGAAGGAAGGGCTGACAGGATGCTACCACGTGGAGGAATTCTCTGGGCGGGAAATGTGGAAGCCACACGCCCTCTTGCTTGCTGCTGCTATAAAAGGAAGTCTTCTTCCTCAGGAGAAGACCGATCGAAGAAGAAGCAGAGAAGAGCCTGCACGATCCAGTGTGAAGAGAAGAAGAAGAAAAAGAGAAAGAGAGATTGAGAGATTAGCAGAAGAAGATAGAGAGCTAGTGAAGAAGAGGAAGGGGAGATTACTTGAAGATCATTCCTACTGGATGTTGGATCAGATCCACTCCAGTCAGCTCCTTTGAGAGCCACATTGTGCTTTATTATTTACAGCTTTCAATCGCTGTTACTACCTATTTTTATTTTCTTTTCAAACTGTTCTTCAAGCTGTTCGTCACCAGTGCAAGCTGTGATGCACAACGGCGAGGTGGATACCTCGGACGGCTAAGCTGTATTGCCCAGCGGAGCAAGCTGTGATGCTCGGCGTTGCAGAGGTTGACTCTTCTGGACAGCAGGCTGTGATGTTTAGCGGGATGGCAAGCTGTGAGGCCCAGCGGTTGTAGGCAAGCTGTGAGGCCCAGCGGTTCAAGCTGTGAGTCAGCAGAATCCACACTCTGGTTTGAGTGTGGGGTGGACATAGGTCTGCAGGACCGAACCACCTAAAAACCCTTTTGTCCACTGTGGTTTGAATTTCATATCTGACTGGCGCTAGATGCATGCATAGGCACGAGGATTGTATTCATCTCATTGCTGTGCACATTAGATCTTTGCTTAGGATCGCTCTACATATCTGCAATAGTTTTTAATTCCGCATCTCTGATTGCATTAGATTTAATTTGAGCGAAGTTTTTAAAGGGGAGTTTCATTCACCCCCACTCTGAATCCATAGCACCGAACCCAACACTTCAGCCAGTGCTCTGCCTCATCGAGATCTGTGGTACCACCAAAACGCGGGGGATTTAAGCCATGAAAGTTCTGGTGGAGATCACCGGCTCCATGATGCGGGCCTCCTTGCACCGCCTGCTGTAAGGCCTGGGTCAGGCCCTGAACTGTGTGTTGCATATCTCGCCACTGCGCGCGCTCAACTGCCATTGTGAGAAACTCCTACAACGTAAAGAGAATTAATTAAGAACGTTCTACCAGATCCATTTTCTTAGAGTTGGTTAATTAACTTAACCCGAGTCTCTACCCCATCTCACTGGGTCAGATTTTAGACTTTACTAATGTCACGGGTTCTATGACCCTTCTTGAAACCTAGGGTCTAACGAAAACCTAGGCTCTGATATCACAAAACTGTCACGTCCCGATGCGAAAAATTGGGACGTAGCAGTTATAACATTCATGTCAATCAGAGCAGACATTGGCACAAGAGACCATAATATTTAAATGCAAATAACTAAAAAAATTTTGCTACTACAAATGGAATGTACTTATTACAACTGACATCTTGTGGACTTTACTACTCTTACATCAACTGACGCAAAAGAAAGAGAACATAAGTCCTACTATGACTCAAACATCCACTACTGAAGTGGCTATATCAACTCTAAAGAACGACATGACTGATGCTAACTGGCTCGCTCCCGCTATCACTCGTACCTGATCCCATCTGTTTGCGTCTCCTCATCCGAGCTACCTGAAAAGGTGGGGAAACACAGAGTGAGCGAGAGCTCAGTAGGATTTTATATCTCTATCATCAGGCATAGTTTAAGTGATTAATCATTTCATCATGTATGACAATGCGATAAAAGAATCATAATAAACATCAAAACATGCGATGAATGACAGATAAGAGAAGGAAAAGATAGATGTCATTTAGTAATAAGTGGAAGTATAACAAGAGTTTTCCATGAGGTTTCAAGTAAAGTTTCCATGTGAATTGGCCATGTCAAGCACGCACGTCATGTCACGCAAGAATTTCAAGTAGTTGAGTGAAGTAGAATGTCGTAGATTAACACGCTAGTCATACACTGTGGTGCCATGCCACACCTTGTCATTACAAACTCCCTGGGGCACAAGTACTTTCGGGCGCTCCTCCCAAGACCAGATCGGGCCCTTATGATGCGTTGGCACTGAAGGGGTTGGATCATAGATCCCAATCTAGACATTCACTTATATAAATGGCCAAGAGTTCCAAGGTTAGAACCATGTAATCAAGGCATTCCCATGTAGGAGTATAGATTTCTTGAATAAGTTCAAACAATAAACTCTTCATCGAAGAATTGAGTCATTTAAGAAAAATAACTTTAAGAGGGGCTTATTGGAATATCATTCCAATAAGTAGCCTAGAATAAGGTTGAAATTTGAGGTAAGGCAGCCCTACAAGGTTGGATATAATAATCATGAAAAATAAAAGATTTCAGGTTGCTGGGAGAAGAAACGGTCGACCATGGACCGCCACTAGAAAGAGACGGACATAGGGAGACCGCTTCCAGTAGGGCTAGACCGAATCGGCTAAACCGAGTTGGGTCCAAATCATGAACGTGTTTTGGGTCAGAACTGGCCACATGGCTCCGAGAAGAAGACAGTCTAGTCAAGACCGCAGCCAAGGAATGGCGGTCTTGGAAGGACCGTTTTCATAAATCCGACAGGATTTTGGCAGAATTTCGGCATAGCCTTATTCCACCAAAATAAACTTTCAAATGGGTTCAGATCTTAGTGGTACAACCTGCTCAGCGTCCTAGTGAGAATCCCAGGCTCGAGGAGTCTTATGGAGGCCTCGGAACATGAATGCCTAGTCCGGCGGAAGGAATATCCGACGGAGAGGTATTCGATGCCCAAGAATAAATGGCTTTAAAATCAGCGAAAAATGAGTGTAGCGGAAAGTCGAAACCACCAGAGTGGCACGACTCTCAACCAATTTTAAGAGAATAACAAGTCATGAGTAACAATTGAAGGATAATACCAACAAAATCTTACGAGTTACACCATGATTTGACCATTTATCTCTACATTTATCTCCAACCTTAGAAAATAAGAAAAGATGAAAATTTGAACTTGACAATTTCAGCAACCTAAATGGTCCTGTTTGCAGTGTTTTAAGCCTCAATAGAGAGCAAAAAGATAGCATAAACCTAGCCTAAAACGCAGCAAAATGAGTCGGCTTTAATGCTGGAAACAAGAGAAAAACGGTCCTCTGCAGACTGCAACCGGCACTAGACAGTCTCAGGAAGACCGCTAGTTTATATATATATATATATATATATATATATATATATATATATATATTCAGTCATGAACGCGTCAGTAAGGCTAGGCGTGCCTAAGAGAAAGCATCAGACTACTAGGGCGCGTCAATAATATCTTATAATTATTAAACTAATTAATTTTCATAGAGGCGTCTTAGAGATAGGATGCGTCAATTAAAATATTAATTTTAAAAAAAATTGGGGAGAGGCAAACGGTCTATCGCGCTACCGTTTCATCACCATGCGGTCACTGGTGCGACCGTTTTTACCACCGAGATCCACCGACGGCGAACCCCGACAGACCTTGCTTAAAACAACGATTACGAGCAATATAATGAACGAAATTTAGGCAAAAAGGTACCGTTGGAAAGAGCATTCAAAGGCGAACACGATAGCATGCTTTGATTTGAGTTTAGGCTAAGTTAAAGTAATATAAAATGAATTGTAAAGGAAAACAACCATTCAGATATACCTCGAAGTAAACTACGAAATTCGATTGATATGGTACACTAAAATTAGGCAAACTAGTATCAAATGAATGAGGACTGAGAGATGAACAAGATGACATGCTTGATTATTAGTTCAACCTGAGAGAAACCTACCTTTAAATGATGAAAGGAGGAAGAGAAAAAAAAGGTCGCCAGAACCCTAACTCGAACCGCTCCTCACGCCAAGATCCTCCCACGGTCGAGCACGCCACCAGCCGTCGAAGCAAATATGGTTTCCAGGGGTCGAGGGCCACCTATTTATAGAGTCCAAGGGAGCTTCTAGCGATCGAATCGAGTTGAAGAGTCCAAAGAGGGAAAACGGCGAGAAATTCAGGGTCGATCAAATTCGCCACCGCCGCGCCAAATTAAAGAGTCTAAGGTTAGGGTTTACGAAGAATAATCGATCATCAAGGGTTGGGCTAGGGTTAGGCTTCAATTAGAGCCCATTAGGGCGAGAATTAAGGTCCAATTTAGTCGATTTAGGTTGTTCTTATAAAGCTACGATTTTTAGCCTTAAATTTGAAATTGGGTTTAATCCAATTTTATTCTGGGTTCGTTTCTTAAGACAAAGTTATTGGAAATAGCGTTTTACACATGATACATATTTTTCCATATTTTTATTAATATTTCAAAATCTGAGCCAAGAAAATAATACAATAATTAAATAATATCGTGATATTCTATATTAAAAATTCTGGATGCTAGAGAAGCGTCACCCCAGCATTCGTCACATGGTGGATGACCCCGAACCCTTGAGGACATCAAGGTGGGGACTTAGTGGCCCAACCCCTTTGGTGCGGAGATCGCTCCCGTCCCATGGACCATTGGGTCGGGCCCGACAACTCCGTGAAATTTTCCCTTCTTTATTATGATGTAATTTCCCTTTTATTGGTATTTAGTTCTTAGTGGATCAGCTAATTGGGCCCAAAAGGCTAGATTAGCTAGTGGGTCTAGTTAAGGGTCGTATGTTGCTTATTGTTACCCCCGGGATAGCGGGGTCTTTTCTTCATTTGTTAGGGGTAAGTAATGTCTTTTGTAACTCCTGGCCTCTCGTACAGATAGGGGGCCAAGGGCCTTCATTTTCAGCGAGAGTGAAATATTGATTGAGAATTTGTGAGACAAGAAATCCCTCTCTCTCCTAGTCGCACTCTCTCTCTCTCTCTTTCTCCCTCTCTCCGAAAATCACAGCTCTCTCTCTCTCCTCCCAACCCTAGGGCGCCTCCCTCTCCCTTCCTCCCTCCTCTTGCCACATCAGCAAGGGAATCCCCCTTCCTAAACTCCCTCCTATTTATTCTCCATAAATCTCTTCCCCCCACCTATTATCTTGCCTCAACTATTTCCCTCCCCCACTCAAACTCAAAATCTATCCTTATTTCTCTCCCTCTCTCCTCCCCAAATTAAAATTATTTCTTAATCCTCTGCCACCTCAGCCCCCATCCTAGGAAGATATCCTAGATTCCCTCCACCCTTTCCCTAACACCAGCCGCACCCCTCTCCCAACCTACCCAGGCCGCACCCAGCCCCCTCTCCCACCACCCTAGTGTGCCCCAAACCATCCCCCACGCCCAAGCACTCCCACGCACGTCCTCCCCTCCCCTCCCACATTCTCCCCTCCCCTGGAGGCTTTCCCATCACCCCCCACATCCCATCTCCATCAGCCTTCTCTACCTGATCTGCAGAACGTCATCTAGAGGCCTACACGTGCGCACTGACGAGGATAGAAACCACGCCGCCACCTCACCTC